>JAIFZK010000004.1:17850000-18575000 GCA_027481765.1 Tenualosa thibaudeaui | reverse complement strand
TGACTGGCAGAAGGGGAACCAAAAACAGACTTTCAGACTTCTCAGACTGGCTGTCTTCGCTGGCAGTCCTCTGTCTTACATGTAACCAAGACACAGGAAACTCCTCTCCTAGCAGTATTTCACTGTGTGTGTGTGTGTGTGTGTGTGTGTGTGTGTGTGTGTGTGTTTTCACACATGCGTGAGAGAGAGAGAGAGAATGTTTTTTTCCAGGGTAAGGCTTAGTTTAGGCTAGCTTAGGGACATTGCATCTGGGGCAAGTCAGGCGGGTGAGGACATGATGACACCCCATAGAGTGCAGTAGGCTGGACAGATGTTTGTTTCATAGCAATTACTCCAATCTGTCTGTTAGATTGGACTTTTAAACCAGTGTGTGTGTGTGTGTGTGTGTGTGTGTGTGTGTGTGTGTGTGTGTGTGTGTGTGTGTGTGTGTGTGCATGCATGTGTACTGCTTACCTGCTTAAGTATGCATCTGTGTGTTTGCAAGAGACAAATCTTTTCACTTGTGAATGGTGAGAAAAATGAGTGTGTGAGTAAGCTAGTGATAATGACAGAGTGAATAAGTCAGTAAGCATGAGTGTGTATAATATGAACTTTATGAGTTAGTAGTTTTCATCCAGAATTAGACTCAAAAGGCAGTTCTATGTGGGTTCATCATAGACACCAAGCTAAGTGCATTAATGAAACTCCTCAACACCTTTCGTCCCCCAGCAAGTGGTGTGAAATAATAAGATTCACTCCTGTTCTCAGAGATCAAAAATTTTATTTAGTTTTATTTTTTTAGTTTTTGTTGTTGTTGTTTATTTAGTTTTCATTTAATCTAACTTTTCTTGAGTCTCATAGACTTTGATTATACATTTGAATAAAGAACGTGTTTTATTTACGTAAAGGACACATGGGCTGACAGTAGAAGAAAGTCACACAGATGTACACACACACACAAATAATCACATGCTCACACTAATCAATACAGACTGGACCACTTAGGGCACACATGGACAAAGCTTCCTCTTCTATGCTCGCGGCTTTTGCGATGCGCACACAAATAATTGATGAATCTATTTTATTGTTTTAAAAATAATGTACTGGACTTGTAAAAAGAGTTAGTCTGTATTCTGTACGTATCAAGCAAAGCCTGTAGTCTATTCTGACTCACCTATCGCGAGGCAAGTGAGTTTAGTGCATTAGTGCACGCGGGCGCTGTCCAGCATTTAGGCTCCTGAATAGCACTGCGCGAGAATCAAAGAAGTCTTCAAGGTGCGTAGCCTACTTTTAGAGTGTCTTTTTCGTGTTTGTGTGTCTATTTGTCTACGGGTCCGTGTAAAAGAGTGGAAGAAGGGGAGGGAGGGAGGTTACAGTAATGTTGTAGTGTGTGTGTGTCAGTGTGTACGCGCGTGTTTGTTAGTGTGGTGCAGGCGAGTGAAGTTCTCAACATTTGAAAGCACAGCTAACGTTTTCCACTACCATCACGGAACAGCAAATCTATATTGTCATCATTTTGGTATCGCATTTTATTTTATTTTATTCTCCAAGGTCGTTGGCCGTACTGCCCAATGTTGCCATGACTTCGATGGAGAAACGCGGCTTTCTACTTTTCCTGCTAATATCGGTCCTCAGAGGTAAGGTGGATCTTTTCCATAAGCTTCAGGCTCCTGCGAGTTTTGGAACACAAACCACGGCTTGATTAAAATTTAATGAAACATTACAGACAAACATATATATTGGTAAAGTTTTGACATAATTGTGAAAGCATTGCTTTGCTTAATGTAATCATCGGTGCATAGTTCATCAGTAGCCTAAGTTCGGTGCTATAGCCCACGGGCGTGACTCAAAGTGATTTTTACAAATGATTGGACCTCGATTTCAACACAGCTGAAAGCAAAATACATAAGGGCTAAACATCAAAGCGATAAGCGATAAGAATTAGTTGATAGTTGTTTACCGTTCTAATTTTGAAAGGAAGGAAAGAAATGCGCTTTTTAAAAACAACACAGAATAGCCTACATCTTTCCAGTGCTAAAATGAATGACATTGACGTGTTAAGAATATTGAATTGGAGCTTAAGTGTCTGATAAGAATTCTAAATTTTTGTCGCCTTTTTCGGTACCGGTAAGTGTAGGCTACCTGAAATCAGTGCTAGGTTGTGCCACTCGTTTCTGGCTCATTTATAGCACTTTTTAAAAATAAAAACTAATACTCATCCATATACTCCCCAATAATAAAACATCTCTTCTATGTAAAAAAAAAATATTGGTAGATATAGCCTACAAGTTACTAGGCTATAAATTATGAAAACACACTTAAACCTACATTCTCTCGTTACAATTGCTTTGTCCACTTGCAAAGAAAAAGGCTATTTGTTAATGACTGTGAGTGTTGCTCTGATCATTTGTTATCATGCACAAGATATGTTGCCTACAGATGAAAACATCAGTGGCTCAATCTAGTCATCCCTTTTCACCTAACACCTTACTCCTTACATCTTTTACAGTAGAAAAATATGGGTGTTGACAATGCTTCATGATAGGCCTACCTGTGAAAGCTTCTTTTGTCTGCCCCTGTGTCTGTGAGGATGGCTTTGTCTGTGTGTGTGTGTGTGTGTGTGTGTGTGTGTGTGTGTGTGTGTATGTCTTTGTGTCTGTGAGTGTGGATGCAGGCTTCCAGGCCCTTTCAAATGCATCGGATTTAGCATCCTAAATAACGAAACAAAAGAATAAAAAAAAAAAGAATTACACATTTCATCAAACACAAAAAGCATTTACATCCCCACCACTGCTGTGGATCCATCTTATGCCCAGGTTTCCTGCATAAGCAGCTGTGTTGATCCCTTTGTAATGGACACAAAAAGGTTCCTCTCTGTCTCTTTCTCTTTCTCCCTCTCTTCTCCTCTCACTCTTTCCATAAGCTGTTTCATAGTGTGGGTGATGCCAGGATCCTTTTAGCTTTCTCCCTCTGAGATTACTGCTCTTAACATAGACACACGCACGTGCGCGCGCGCGCACACACACACACACACACACACACACACACACACACACACACACACACACACAAGTGTAGGGTTTAAACCTCTGTTGAGATATCTCACTTGGGTTCCGTGCTTCCTGTGTGAATCAGCAATGTCTGTTATAGGGACCGCCAAGAGGATCAGCCTGGTATCTTTACTGGTTTTCTTCTCCTGTGTGTGTGTGTGTGTGTGTGTGTGTGTGTGTGTGTGTGTTTATGTGAGTGTGTGTGTTTGCATGCACTTACAGAGATGTGCATGCATGTGTTTGTGTGTGTGTGTGTGTGTTTGTGTGCATGTACATGTGTGAGTCAGTGGCAGGGGCACAGCATGTCTGGTTTAGTGATGTCACACACACACACACACACACACACACACATACACATACACATACACACAAACACAGACACACACACACACACACATACACACACACACACACATACACACACACACACACTCTGTCTTTAAGGGGCTGTTATTGTGTAATGGGGCTGATCATTAGGATCAGAAGGCCGGCCAATCTTTCATTAACACACACTCATAATCCATTATGCATGCATATGGATCTCACACAGACACACACACACACGCACATGAGGATGTGCAGTACATGCACATACTGTACAAACACATTCAGCCTCTAAAGGTTGTGTTTCAGGCTTACTCCCTGCACGGGGTTCAGAAACAGGGCGTGGACCCCCTCGGCGAACTGAATGCTACATACTGTCAGCTATAAACATTTTATGATCACAGAGAGCAGAAATGGCAAGTCGAACACACACCACAGAAAATTCGTATTATAACAGAGTATTCACATCATCATGACACTCATCACAAACGCAGTCTCTTCTTTATTCACCCAAAAACATTCTCACTATCCCCAAATCCCTTATTCACTCACTAAAGAGTGTGCACTCACTATACTAGTTGTACTGTGTTACCTCTTACCAATCATTTTTTTATTAATCACCTACTGATCATTTGCTTATGAATCACTTACTGATCATTTGGTTAGGAATCACTTACCGATCATTTGGATATTAATCACTTACCGATCATTTGTTTATGAATCACTTACCAATCATTTGCAGTCCTGCACATCACTCAGCTGCAAACCTGTACCAACTTTCATGGCATGTTGATTTTCAGAGATGCAAGGACAGACCCTATCACAAATCTCATGCCATAAAGTGTGTGATAAAAAAAATAATTCTTGGCTTGGAAAAGTGGACAGATGTCAGTCATTCAACTTATTTATAAGAAATTGCTCCTACTTTCCCTTTTGATGTCACATGTTCAGCAGTCAGCTGCCTCTTTAATTATTTTATTGTGGAATATAATCCTCACTTGTATCATGGCATATCATGGAATGTATCTATGCTTCTTTCTCTATTTGTGTACGTTCACTTGTCTGTTATTAATATAAACAAAAGTGTACATACACAAATTAAAGTGTTGAATTCAAAAGCAAGTAAATCCACCATACTTCTGTGTATACCTGGTACATCTATGATGGGGAGACAGTCTTGATAATGAAACAAAATACGGGAGCAGCACAGATGTAAACTTAACTTAAATTTTAATGAAACAATGTGTACAATGAAAGAAAAGAGCTAGTGTTATAAACCTACCAGTTTTCTCCCATTGATGTTACTATAGTTGCCCTTCTACATAACTATTTACAAAGCCCAATTTGGGTCAGCACATGCAGTTCATGTCCTTACAGCAGCTGTGCAGGAATCATCACAAGCAGGATTTAGGCTCAGTGCAACACAGTGGGTGAAACTGTCAAGGTTAGGCAACGGACCACAGAGAGAGGGGGAGGAAGAGAGAGAACAAGAGAGAGAGAAAGAGAGCAGGAGAGAAGATGGAGGATGATGTATGAATTTGTGTGTTTGTGTAAGAGCCAGACGCACATTCCAGACGGAGTGACAGAGGTATGTGTGTCTTACGCCCCAACAAACAGCACAATCTGTGGTCCTCCATTTTGTGTGTGTGTGTGCGTGTGCGTGTGCCCGTGCGCGTGTGTGTGCAACCTATGCAGAGGCAGTTTGCTAGAGAGAGTGTTGATGTGTGGAACTCCAATAGAGGATGAGCACTGAAGGGAGGAAGAGGAGACGAGGAAGCAGTCAAAGGGAAAGTTAGTGGTATAGGAATGGGCCTGTGTGTTATCAGCTCTCTCTGTGTGTTTTATCTGGATCTCAGGGGAAACACTTCACATTTTCCCTTGTGTGTTCTTGTGCAATTTATTATCAAAGGAGTTCAGTCTCAGATTTGCATAAGCACACATACACACACACACACTCACGCATCATGCACACACACACACACACACACACACACACACACACACCATGCACACATGCGTCACCAGCGGCTCTTGTCACTGATGATTCCATATACGGCTGTTTTATGTTTATTTTTAAGTTGAAAACTGTTTCATAGGAAAAAAAAGATATGGATAGAGTGACTAAAGTCAACAACAAGGGAAATGAGAAATAGACTGAAATAGTGTAATAAGGGGAGAGGGGAAAAGACTGACTTTTTTATCCTTTACTGGTGACAAAGGTCTAATTAATTAAGAGATTAGCACAGCCTCCAACTCTCCCAGCCAATTAAGGACTTCAAGCAGGAGAGGCCACAGAGGTGGCGCTGGAGCTGAACCAACCCCTGAATTCTGTAATAAACTTTATCTTTCTCACTCCTCTCTTTCTCTCTCTCTCTTTCTCTGCCTCTTTCTTTCTCTCACTGTGTGTGCCAAAGAGAGTGTGAGAGACAGAGTAAAATGGGCTGACTTATACTGACATGTTTAAGTGAAGCTGACAATGAGATAGAACAAGAAGCCTTGAGGCACTGGAGGCAAACATTTTGCTGTTTTAATCTCAGATCAAGCTGTAAAGTTCAAATGTGTCACTCTGAAATGCACTTTATGTTAAGCACAGAGACTGACTCAATCACCCTCAAACACAATGAATGTGTGTTGACTTGTTAATACTGTTGACTCATTTCTGTACTCAGTCTATATTGCTGAACTGCTGAAGGGCTTTACCTATCAGCCAATCTCACTGCTTTGTCTATCTGTGTCCAGCATGGTGTCTCTCAGCCCTGGTGCCCCTTCATTGGGCAGAGTGGCATTTTGTGGGTAACACTCAGCTCCTTGTCTCCCTGTGCGCCCACGGTCACATTTACACACAGTAATCCCTGTTTGTCAGGAGCCTGGTAATCTCTGTGACGTCCGGATGGATTTGACCTCATGCAGACAAGGTTGTTGGTAGATTAGAGTGACTGGACAGAAATTTCAGAAATCACTTCCTACTGCCTGTCAGTCTGTCTGCCTGTCTGTCTGAAGCATGGTTGTCCTTTGAAGACAGCAGCATGCACGAATGTATGTGTGTGTGTGTGTGTGTGTGTGTGTGTGTGTGTGCCTATTTGTGAGAGAGATGGTGAGGGTGTCCCCAGTGAGTCCAATTTTCCGCTCAGACGGGCATTGATTCCGTATGCCATCCTTAGCAGCCTTGAGACCGGTGAGACATTTATATAAACGTGTGTGTGTGTGTGTGTGTGTGTGTGCATGTGTATGCATGTGCATGTGCATGTGTGTTGGGTGTGCATGTGTGTGTGTGTGTGTGTGTGTGTGTGTGCTAACATGAGAGGGAGGTAGAGGAAGAAAGAAAGAGATCGAGGGAAATGTATTAAAGAGCAAATGGTCCAGTCGGGGAGTGTTCACGATTGTGGCCTTAGTCTCCCTGCCTTTACAGTTGGATTTAAGGCCAACAGCGTGGTGTTAAGTACAGACCTGATAAAAGCCTTTTCCGGTTCTCTCCTCAGCCTGACCACACACACACACACACACACCCACACACATGCAGGACACACACACACAGTCTGGCCCAGACCCTTTTGCTTATTTGACAGAGGGCAAACATAACGTGAAGTGAGGTGTAATGTAATGTGTGTTCTATTATTCATTGTCACATTTCTCTAAAATAAGGGGAACCTACAGCACATCCTACTTCACCTCCATTTATTACATTTCAAGTGTGACCATGGTTTCAAGGAACAGAATGATGCTGTTTTTGACAGCAAAACAAAGAAAAGTCCTGTGGAGTTTAACAACCATCACACTTCACAAAACCATCATGCTTTACAATTTTGTGTGATTTCTGCTGGTGTTTTTTTGGGGTGTTTAAGCAAGCCTAACCATGGTGCTGCTACACCTTCAGAACATGGAAGTGAATAGTCACTTCACTTAGCCCATATCGATCATGTGCTGACATCAGGCTTTTATCTGATTCCAGAATGTTCCGCTTCAAAAGGAGAGGACCGACTGTTCCGTAAGCTCTTCAGAAGATATAACCAGTTCATTCGGCCGGTTGAAAATGTGTCTGACCCTGTCACAGTGGAGTTTGAAGTCTCCATATCCCAGCTAGTCAAAGTGGTAAGAGCACACACATAAGCACACTGGTTGTACACCCTGAATGTTAAAAAAAGGTCTTGATTCCCCAGTGTTCATTTTTAGATACAGATTGACCAAGAAAAAATTGTATTGTTATTGTTTGTACTGTATTGTTAGTTTACTTCCGTATACCTGGGAAAACTTTACAACAACTTTCAGAAAACAACTACAATTTACTAAAAAAACTACACCTTATTATAAAGTGTTACCTATACTTTCATTTGCATTCTCATAATTTAGTCTAGGTTCCAGTTCTAGCTGTTTCTATTTATTCTTGGCTCTAGGTATGCTAGTTCTGGTTACTATATTTGTTATGAACTAAATGGTGAAAAGTCATCATCATTGTATGATTGTCCATAGTATGTTCTCTGTTACCTCTCTGTTACTTGAATGTTTAGGATGAAGTAAACCAGATAATGGAAACCAACCTGTGGCTAAGACATGTAAGTTTATTTTCCAGTTGATCTGAGGTCAGAGACCCATAGTTTTCAAACTCACCATAGAATGCAGTCAGCACATTTCCTACCTGGCCACAGGACAGACAGCATGATGGGAACTGGTGGATGAGTGTGGATTTGGAAGCGCTAAGCCTCTTTTCAGATATTTTCACTTTCTTCAGGGCTGTGTGTGTATGTGTGTGTATGTGTGGCGATGGTGGTGAGAGTGTGTTTATGTGAGTGTGATGTGGTGTGAGTATGTGTGTGTGTCTGTGTGTGCATGTGTGTGGTGACGGTGTGTGTGTGTTTGTGTGTGTGTGTGTGTGTGTGTGTGTGTGTGCATGTGTGTGTGTACATGGACAGATGAGCCATGAGCAAGGTGTGGGAATAGGTCAGCTGTGAAGACCCCCTTTGTGAGCAAACACAAGAGACCGAGAGTACAAAGAGAGAAGTGTGTACGTGTGTGAGAGAGTTTAAAAAGAGAGAGAGATGGAAATAGAGAGAGAAAAAGAGACACGTACAGGGTTGGTCTCAGGGTTGCAGAGCAGAGCATCTCAGAGCAACAAAGAGAGAGTTGGGGGGGGGGGCATGAAAAGAGCAAGTATAGATGGGAGAGGCAGATGTTTCTCTCTTTCCCCCACCCCCACACCCTCACTCACACTCACTCACACAGACACACACACACACCTCCACACACTGCGACATACACCCACAACCAGAATGTGCTGCCTTCAGGAGGGGGCAGCTCATGCCAGCGGCACCCACCCAGGCTGGCTGAGCATGTGTGCAGTCAGTGTGTATGCTGTGTGTGTTTGTGTGTGTGTGTGTGTGTGTGTATGTGTGTGTGTGTGTCCATTCCTGCTCATACTGTGTGTGATGCCCTCTTCTCAGGCATCCCACTGTACCACACTGGCATGAGACAGAGGCTCTGCTCCCTCTGGTCTCATCAGTTCAACATTAAACCACAAGTGTGTGTGTGTGTGTGTGTGTGTGTTTGGGAGTGTATGTGTGTGTTTGTCTGTGTCTTAGACAGAGGGAGAGATTGTGTGTGTAGTTACTACTGTAATGCTGTGTTAATCTGTCCATACATGTAGGCTTACTTCTGTGAGTGTATGATGTATTGTTTTGTGCATGTGTTTGTCAGATCTGGAATGACTACAAGCTTCGCTGGTTGCCAGCTGAGTATGATGGCATTGAGTCTATAAGAGTCCCTTCCAACAAGATATGGAGACCTGATATCGTCCTTTACAACAAGTAAAATAGCACTATAGCAGTCAGTGTCCTTTTGAAAATGCTTTTGTTACAGTAGACATAAAAGGTTGGCTTTGATTTTGAGAACAAACAGGGTTTAACATAAGTTGTGTGTGTCTGTGTGTTTGTGTTTGCATCACCAGTGCTGTAGGTGATTTCCTAGTGGAGGACAAAACCAAGGCCCTGCTGAAGTTTGACGGCACCATCACGTGGGTGCCGCCTGCCATCTTCAAGTCCTCATGCCCCATGGACATCACCTACTTCCCCTTCGACTACCAGAACTGCTCCATGAAGTTCGGCTCCTGGACCTACGACAAGGCCAAGATTGACCTGGTGCTCATTGGCTCCAAGGTCAACCTAAAGGATTTCTGGGAGAGTGGCGAGTGGGAGATCATCGACGCTCCGGGCTACAAACACGACATCAAGTACAACTGCTGTGAGGAGATCTACCCCGACATCACCTACTCGTTCTACATCCGCCGGCTACCCCTCTTCTACACCATCAATCTCATCATCCCCTGTTTGCTCATCTCCTTCCTCACCGTCCTCGTCTTCTACCTGCCCTCCGACTGCGGAGAGAAGGTCTGTGCCTGAAACACCTTGGACTCTCTACCTGCGTGACCGAAGCGGAACGGGTTGGTTGTGTGACTGCTGGGGATTAAAATCTGTTTCAGTTCTATTTTGTTGCGGTGTGGTTCGACCGCACCTGATACCCACATATTCCGCAGGCAGTGTGTTAACATAGGTGCGGAAAGGAAAATCAACACCCGGCAAACCCGCTCCATGTCCACTACGCAGGCAGAGTGTCCAAAATGTAATTGATTGATTTTAGTCAGTGTTCAGTTTTAAAAAATAACATGATACAGACTGAACTGACCAGAGAAGTCAGGATAACACAAGAAAGCCCATAGACTTATTTCCATTACGGTCCTTTCGAGGAGCACACCAGCTGTTCATGCAAACATCTATAGGATGTTATGATGTGGTGGTCAAAGGTAACAAAATCCTGAATCTAAATATTCCTGTTTCAGACTGTAATGGATTCATTAGATAAATGTCAGTATTTGATAAGGGATCAGTCTGGGTGCTTAGTCTCAGACATATTATGTTCAACCTCTATGGTAATTAGTATTCAGAGGTCATTGACAAGGTGGGTCAGTGCACCTCTGTAGGATACAATAGGTTGTCTATCAGTGTAAAAAGTCTATCAGTCATATAAAGTCTGCTTTGATGTCAAGTAGATCGTCTACATATAACAGATTACAATCTTGTCATCCATGATACTTTAAAGTAATTTACTTTATTCTTTGATATTTCTCAACCATGTGAAGTTTCTCTTTACATTAGGTCAACTCAGAAGGATGCCAAGTCAGTGTTGGTTATGCTCAAGGCTTAAGTGCTGTTGTTGTTTTTCTCCAGGTGACCCTCTGCATCTCGGTGCTCCTCTCTCTCACTGTGTTCCTGCTCGTCATCACTGAGACCATCCCGTCCACGTCGCTGGTCATCCCACTCATTGGCGAGTACCTGCTCTTCACCATGATCTTCGTCACGCTCTCCATCGTCATCACGGTGTTCGTGCTCAACGTGCACTACCGCACGCCCACCACACACACCATGCCGGTTTGGGTGCGGAGTGTGTTCCTGTGTGTGCTGCCTCGTATCATGCTTATGCGCCGGCCCATGGACCAGCAGGAGCGAAAGGCAGGAGAGAAGGAGGTGGAGAAGGGGGGATCAGAGAAGACCGGAAGGAAGAAGAAGAGGAGCAGCAGTGGCTGTCAGGATGGAGGGATGAATTGCGTTGAGGGCAGCAGTGGCAGTGGAGGAGGAGTGGTGGTCATGGAAGGGAAAGGGGGCGGCCGATCGGCGGTGGGTGAAGCAGAGGCAGCGAAGGTGGGTCACTCCCTGACCGCGCCTCCCGCTGTTAACGCAGTGGTGGCTTTCTCGGTCGTCTCGCCTGAAATAAAGCAGGCCATCGAGAGCGTTAAGTACATCGCCGAGAACATGAGGAGTCGGAACAAGGCCAAAGAGGTTAGGTGCTGTCCTTGCTCACATATCACTGCACAAAGAGGTTAGGTGCTGTCCTTGCTCACATATCACACTGCACAAAGAAAAGATGCAATTGAAAAACACAGCTGAATATTCTCATAATTATGCTCACCGTTTCAGATGGCACATGCTCACAGACACACACACACACACACACACATACATACCTACATAAATGGACCACAGCTAAACTAATTTCATTCAGTGATGTGATGTTTTAAAGTAGTTTTCACTGTATTAACACTGCAATAATTCTAGTAGTATTAGAACTGTAACGATACCCCTTTTATTAATATGTATCAACATTGTTTTTTTTTCCTCAGGTGGAAGATGACTGGAAATATGTTGCCATGGTGATTGACCGGATTTTTCTCTGGGTATTTGTGACGGTTTGCATCCTGGGGACACTGGGGTTGTTCATGCAACCTCTCATTGGGTTCTGAAGCACAATCCCCTCTTCTCCTCACCTTACTCAATCCCAGCTGTAACCGTCTTCCTCTACAGCCGTGCCAAACATGCAAGATGTGCATTTAGACTTTGAAACTAGGAGAGAATATCGTCACAGGAGGGCCACTAATCTGTTTTCCAGCCTATTATGACTTTTTTTAAACTTTATGTATATTTCAGGTAATCACCTATGCTTCCAATGACCCTTACCGCTTCACTGGAACACCTGGCCAACATCTGAGTTGACTTCAGCCTCTAGCTTTGTCACTGAATAGGAAAGTCTATGAAAAGTTCTGGCCATTGTGAAGGCATGCTAATAGATAGCTACCCAGTATGGTATCTCTTTACAGCTGGACACAGCATTTGAGACCAGAGGGTGGGTGTTTAGGAGAAAGTAGTTTGGTCATAATTACATTTTGTTTAGGTCATCCGTTAACTTAGCTGAACAGCTTGGTTCTGTTAGGCCTGTTGTATATGTAGCACAAAGTTCAGCAGCAGTCAGGGTCAAATGTACATGCGACCCGTAAATACTGTACTCTTAATATGTAATGTCAAATAAAGAATCTTTTTGCCAACACAAAGAGCCTCTGAATGTTCTGTGGAAGCTAGCCTGTAGGTTAATTGTAAATGTTATTCTATTAAACAACCTCATGTGGTGAATCACAATGTAGAGAAAGTGAGATCATAATTGCCTTAGGATGCATGTGTGTGCATGTGTGTGCATGTGTGAGAGAGAGAGACAGAGAGAGAGAGAGAGAGAGAGAGAGAAAGAAAAATAAACTATTCTCAGAAGTCAAAAATATGAGTCTAATAGGTTGCAACAGGCACAGCAAAATTCATTAAAACACAAATGGCACAGAACAAATACTGCCCCCAGATATTCTTCAACACGCACACTCATGCACACACACACACACACACAGTCACAGTCACAGACACATGCTCATGCCCAGTGAGAAAAAAGAAGTTAATTTAATCTAAGTCAGGAAGTTCCACTAATGACACTGTGTGTTTTTTTGTTGTTGGATGGCTATGGTGAAGTCAGGTCAGAGGACAAATCTGATTGCATTTAACTATGTCTAGACAAGTGTGTGCATAAGTGTGTGCATGTGCGTGTGTGTGAGAGAGAGTTCCTGTGTCCAGACTGTGTGTGTTAACCAAAATGATTTTGATTTGCGTGAAAGTGCACTAATCCTGCTAAAGTCTGGATTTGAGTCTGGGTGCTGCTTACGTAGATGTGAGTATTTGGGGACCTTATAAATATGGAAAGACCCAATAAGACCGTCAGGCAGACCTGCCATGATGCATCGCAGACACACACACAGATGACACATCACACAGACACTGTGGCCCAGACATTGCAACTATTGGCCTGGTCAGTTGGAACTTCCTGTGTGAGGTACCATTGGAAGGCTGAGCTGTAGGTTTGCCAAGCAACAGAGAACACATGGCTGATTACATTCATAAACAGCTCTTATAGACTTATTGCCTACTTGGACATTATCAGTAAATGTTTGTGTTAAGCTTGGAGGGAGTGTGTACATTAGAAATGCAGAGTATGCCTTTGTGTGTGTGATTGTGTGTGTGTGTGTGTGTGTTGTGCTTATAATGTCCTCCTTGGCTTTAGTGAATGGAAGAAATGTGCAAATGGAGAGAACCCTGCATTATTTAAAGCACAGCACAGATGAATATTTAAATGCTTCCCCCGTCATCTGTTTGATTTAAAGGACAAAGGCAGCTTTTGTGTGTGTTTGTGTCTGTGTGTGTGTGTGTGTCCATGTGTGTGTGTGTGCGCGCACGTGTGTGTGTGTGTCTGAAACAGATGACAGTCACTGAATCACAGCTTTTGGACTTCACAGCATGTGTGAGACACTCCACTGTCCTCTAAGTGTGTTTTTCTCTAAGGCCATGATATGGTTTCATTCCCTACCACCTTTGGTCTTCTGGTCTTCTGATGCATCTGTGTAAGATGTGCTCTTGCTCCATAGTTTTGTGCTGACAAAGCTTTCTCAAAAGGAATAGTTCTCTTTTCTTGTTCGGATGGAGTCTGATGTGGCTTGATGACGTCTAAGACCTGCTTTGAAAGGAAATGTTCTAAAATGTGTTTGCTGTGCAGCCAGGCAAACATAACTGCCGACTGCTTAAAGCTAAATCATTCATACTGGCTGGCAGGCAAGGCACACATACACACACACAAATGCACACACACACACACGCACACACAAAAGCACACACATGTGTGTATTAATGTTTTAGGTTTCAGCACCAGGCATTCTTCAAGAGAAAATTTTGCTGTCAAGAAAAAAAAATGTCTTCATTTAGAGATTATATCTCTATGCTGAACTCTATTCCGACCCTCATCTTTGTTTTAAAAAGAAATGGAAAGAAAGACAGGAAAGAAAGAAAGGGGGCTTTTGTCTTTTGGAGGCCTTTAAAGTGACCATGTAAAGATACCAGGGCTGAATAGATGCTAGTGCCTTTAAGAAAAGCATATATATTTTTTCTGCATGTCTCACTGTGTGTGTTTGTGTGTGTGTGTGAGAGAGAGAGAGAGAGAGAGAGAGATTGAGACTGTGTGTGTCTGTATGCATGTGTGTTGTGATAAGAGGCATACCATAAGAACTCGGGGAGTCCTGAAATCGGATTTATGGGAAGTGGAGTAAAGCTGGAGTTGGAGGCTGAGAGGCTGAGAGGCTGAGAGGCTGAGAGGCTGTGAGGCTGAGAGGCTGAGAGGCTGAAGGCTGAGAGGCTGAGAGGCTGAGAGGCTGAAGGCTGAAGGCTGAAGGCTGAGAGGCTGAGAGGCTGAGAGGCTGAGAGGCTGAAGGCTGAGAGGCTGAGAGGCTGAAGGCTGAAGGCTGAGAGGCTGAGAGGCTGAAGGCTGAGAGGCTGAAGGCTGAGAGGCTGAGAGGCTGAGAGGCTGTGAGGCTGAAGGCTGAGAGGCTGAGAGGCTGTGAGAATCGGGGATGGGGGACGGAGCAGTTAAACACACCCGAATGCATGCAAGGAAAGACATGGTGTCCCAGAGAGGAGACAGAAGAGCAAGGCCAGAGATCGAACATGTTGAATAAAAGAAGCACCTGTGGGACAAAGAAAGAGGGATGACAGCCAAAAAATTGAGAGGGAGAATTGCAGTCAGAGCTCATGTTGGATATTATTCCTGACTGACACTTCTGTGGATTTTTCTGAAAATATCCCCAATATTTTAACCCCCCCCTGTGGGCATGGCTGGTCTATCTCTCCATATTTCTCTCTGTCTTTCTTAAACACTCAGTATATCTCAGTGCATAGTCAGCCAGTATACAAGTCCCTCAAGCTGTTCACCACCACCCTTTGTAAATGGGTGCATTCAGGGTGGGTTTTGTAAGGAGAGAGAGCGACAGAAAGAGAGAGAAAGCACTGGGCAGAAAGAGGTTGAATCCTAAGGGTTATGGGTCGGGGCACTGCAAAGACTTCTGGAAGGAAAATGAAGGAATCATCCATGTATGACAAATGCAGCCTCAGAGATGGAGAGTCCTCACTGACCACTGGAGCCCCAAGTGAATTTGTATATGTGTATGTGTGTGTGTGTGTGTGTGTATGTGTGTCTCTCTCTCTCTCTCTGTGTGTGTGTGTGTGTGTGTGTGTGTGTGTAAGAAAGAACTAGAAGGTTGTGGACAATGACAGGGAGTGAAAATGTCTCCACACAATCAATTCAGTGACCACTAGCAAGTACAAAAAAAAGTTCAAAATTTCATAACTGAAAATCATCACTCATAATTGAATCACTCAGGAAGTCTCTGCTGCTCTGACTCACGTAGTGTGGTGCACAGGGCTACACCTACTCATCTCCATGACTCCATACTCTATAATTCATGGCAGATAAATAAACCCTTGACATATTTAACTAGATTCAATGTACACACTCCAACCTCTCTTCATGCATTCACTGTTTGAGCTGACATAGAATACCCTAGAACACGGGAGATGGAGGGAATGCGTGAAAGGCTTGCCTTCTACCCGTCTCAGAAAAAAGGAAGTCACTGGCTCCCTCCGTGAAGCTTGCATGGGTTTTATTTAGCACTTTGTGTCAGTGGCTGTTAGATTAAGACATGCACAAATAGAAGATGCAACATATATTACACAACCTAATCTCCTTACAAACACTTAGATTCACTGTTACAGACAGGCATGCACACACACAAACACAAACACACACAAACACACACACACACACTCACACACGCACACACAGTTCATTGTAATATTCAGTGGCAGAACTCACGACACATGTCTCTATACCACACACACCATTACTCCTGTGATTTGAGGCTCTGAACAGAAAAGGACACTCCAGTCATGGTGAAATGATGGAAGTGTGTATTTCCTGACCTCCTGTCTGTTTTTGTGGGTGCATTTCTGTTTAAGGGCGTCCGTGTGTCATCTGGGTGGCTGCGTATTTGTAAGAGCAGACCGCAAAACCCTGTTGGGAGGACTTTAAATCAGAGAGCAGTACAGAAAGACATCAATAATATGACATCAAGGCCCTCCTCATGTGTTATATAACCTGGTTAAATCAACTAAGATTCCCCTCAGTCTCATTGCCTTCTACTTCCTGTCAGAAAGTGTAGAAAATGTAGAACAACATATCAGCCTGTAGTTTAGATAGTGTGCCTGTGGCCATGTTAGCCTGTCAAAAACATATTAGCCCGTAGAAAGTGTGCCTGTTAAAAACATGTTAGCCTATAACATATTAGCCCGTAGAAAGTGTGCCTGTTAAAAACATGTTAGCCTATAACATATTTGCCCATAGAAAGTGTGCCTGTTAAAAACATGTTAGCCTATGTGGAGAAGTTTCGTGGAAAAATCCAAAGTAGCAGAGAAGTTTGTCTTGTTCAACCAAGTCTTTATTGCGTTCACCGAGAGAATGGCTACAACAGTGGTAATCCTCAACCATTCTAACCTTTTACCTTATCTGTCTACCTTAAATACTCCTAACAGTAGATGATGTAGCTGGCACAGAGCCAATCCTACACAAGATCTCAGTCTTGGTCCTTTTACGATGATGCTCCAAACATGGTTTCAACATGGTTTTCAAAAGAAGTCTACTGTCATGCACATAAATCTCTTGTACATTCTTTTTATAGCACACACTCTACTGCATGCACTATTCTATTCTTGTATACACTACTTGTTCTTACAGAAATTCCCACACCTATAACATATTAGCCTGTAGAAAGTGTGCCTGTTAAAAACATGTTAGCCTGTAACATATTAGCCTGTACAAAATGTGCCTGTTAAAAACATGTTAGCCTGTAACATATTAGCCTGTAGAAAGTGTGCCTCAGCTCCTTTTCAAATTGGGTAGGTGGTTTGAACTGAAGACCTTTTTTCCTTTTTGAAGACCATTTTCCTTGATGGGGAACATGTAATAATAACACTCATTTGATCCTGAGAGTGAAATTTGGTATCTGTGTTTAACCCAATCGTGAATTAGAGAAACACACACAGCGCAGTGAAGTACACACTAACTCTGCTATAGCAGTGCCCGGGGAGCAGTGAGGGGTTAAGTGTTGCTTTGCTCAAGGGCACTTTAGCCACAGTCCACTGGTCAGGGATCAAACTGGCAACCCTGTGGTTATAGGCGAAAGCCCTAACCAGTAGGCCATGGCTGCCCCTATGCACGCCCAGCCCAAGACAAACTGCCACACCTAGACATACAGTTTAGTTGATCCTCATGTTCTCTGCCTCTCCCTCTGGATTCTCTTATCATTTCAACAGCATCACACACACCGACACAGAGAGAGAGAGAGAGAGAGAGAGAGAGCTGGATTATAACTGTCAGATGCCAGGAGTAATTATGGCGTAACAACAAAAAAATTAACCAACCAGTGTGTGTGTGTGTGTGCGTGTCTGTGTGTGCTTGTCCGTGTGTTTGTGTGTGTGTGCACGCACAGACCGCACACCTCCATCTCTTCAGTATGAGCATGTCTGTATGTGTCTGTGTGTGTAACAGTAATGTTCAAATGTTGTGTGTATGTCAGCCTTGTATTGTGGCTTTCTTTCCTGTGAGTGTGCAGGTTCCTAGCCTGGGAGAATTCTCTTTTCCAAGTGATTAGGAATCATTCAGACCAGGGCGTGAGCATTCTGACACTCACCCTATCCCAGTTGTGTGTGTGTGTGTGTGTGTGTGTGTGTGTGTGTGTGTGTGTGTGTGTGTGTGTGTGTGTGCAGCAGCTGCAGCTCCAACTGGAGCAGAAAATCAGGATAATTTCATTGTGATCATCAGTGTTCTGCCTATATCTCCATAACACCAAGACACAAAGACACAAAGGCATGCATGTGAAGTTGCTCAGGTTGTTACATTATGGCTGTACAGGTGTGTGTGCGTGTGTGTGTGTAGTATGTGTGTGTGTGTGTGTGTCATTTTTAGCGTTTAGTGGATGGACATGAATGGAGAATAAGCTGTCAGGTAAACATTTTAATCCTTCCTGACTGACCAGGGTTGTGCCACCAAGTTCTGATACACACACACACACAGAGAGAGAGAGAGAGAGAGAGAGAGAGAGAGAAAGAGACGAGAACAGGCACATATCCTCACACACTGAGACAAACAACCACACCAACTGTCTGTTTTCACTACAGAAATATATTTGATATATTTGACTGAACTCTGCATTGTATTGCTTTCTATACTGTCCTGGTCATTCATGGAGTGAATGTGTGTGCATAGACATACGCAATCTTAGATGCAAATGAATGTGTAGGTCTACACATTCACATTCAATGATGGCCTGTGTCAACTCATATATACCTCAGAATAATTAGATGTGACCCCTGTAGTGTTTTCCCATACACGCTCAATCAATAATGCAAAGCAAAACCCTTTTGGTGTACAGTATGGCACTATCACTGTGCATACAGTAGCCTTATAAAGAAGAAGAAGAAGAAAAAGGATCACTACGCTCTTACTTGCTTCTCTTGGTCTGTTTTACAGACATCGCGAGAAATCATGAGAAATGGATGTGAGTATGTCAGATAAGACGAAATGACGCGAATCTCAAGCAGCGCGTGTGCGACTTTAAGGGCCAACATATTCAAAGGCCTAAATTGAGAACAGTGAACCGTTGCCCCCTCTAGCGGATATATAACATTTTCACATTAGATATTCATGTGGAGATAACAATATGTTGATTATGGTTATAACGGAGACTTTTAGCTCGTAGACATGGGCCATTGACGGTCTTGGTCTTTATGTTTCCAGGTTGTTTGTTCAGCTCGGGTCGTAGACAGTGTGATATCATTTGCCATTACATTATACTTTTGAAAAAATAAATAAATAAATAAATACATACATAAATAGATCACAGTCTAAATAGTGTACCAACCTTTATAAACCCACATAAGACAAGATACACAGATAAGACAAAAAATTTGTGTTTTTTACAGAAAATATCCCAGCACCCAAGCACAGGCAATGATGCGCCCTCTTTTGCCCACATTCACCACATCCCATTTCATCATGCGCGGAGCAATCAGCGAACCGTAGCTCAACAAACAGCAGTGGAAGCGCTGTCAACCAAGCAACGTAGCGATTGATAGTTTTTGAAGGCGCATAATTTACTTTTACAACTAAAACAGAAATGGTTGTTGCAATATTCATCATTGCATAAAACAAAATCTATTTAAGTTGACATGCTTTTGACTTTTTTGAATCTGTGCGTAATGTAACGTTGACTAAATCGAACGGAGATGCTGTCGACTGTTGCCTTACTTCTGGCGATTTCTTCAGCCACCATCGCTACTATCCCGGGTATGTAACGCTCTGTCTCTGTGTTTAAAATTGCATGTTTCAGAACTTAATGTGAGCAGATCAAGAGATACATGCTTTACAGAAACGGGCTTTAGATATGAATTCGGTTAGTAAAGTAATTATCTTCAGGGGACTTGCGACTTGTGCAACAGTGCGCTCTAACTGTATATATCGACATGATTTTTATTGGAGTCCAGCTCAGTGTGTTAACTCTTACACCATCAGTTTTGCCATATTCATCAGTTACACGCAAAATTTGGGGTCGTATAAGTTCCTACTTGCTGCTATATCTTTAAGAGAAATCAATATTTCCCCTTTAATAACTTTTTCAACACAACGTCAATACATTCTCGTGTATATCTGAATTAAATTCCTTAATTCCCGTCAGGATAAATAAAGTAGCTGTCTATCTACCTCCCTATTGCTTACCAATGGCATGTACGTTTGACCCTACACCCTCATAAGATACCAAAGCTCTTGTCTTTTATCTGCCTAGTGATGGGGGGATGTGTCACACAAGGACATGGCCTGCAGAGGTGGCCACTGCTGACACAGTGATGAAGATATGAGGGTGTCAGATGTCTAATAAGAACTGCCTCCATAATGGATGCCCTTCCAAAGACATAGAGCACATGGCCGTTGTTCCAATGGCTAGGGACAAAACACTGCATATAATGATGCACATTGGTTGCATAGCAAGTGACAGATAATAAAACTCACAGGACAATATGCAGGCAGGCATCTGAGGGTGAGGGTTTAGAAAACAGGGTCTCTGGTGCATGTGCATTTGCACGCCTCATTGCTTGCTACTGACCATGGCACTCAGCTATAAGTAGATTAGAGAATCTGTTCTGTGTGATTTGCTGTGCCTCGGGGCGAGAGAGAGAATATGAAAGGAAGGAGAAAGTAAAGGGACGGAGGGCCTGCAATTTTCTGGTGTCACTATCCTACCACAACTCTCACTCTCTCTCTCTCTTCCGTCTTATATAATTTCTAAAATTAGAGAACAATCTGCTTGTGGCTTTGAGGGAAAAAAATGACATAATTTTACAGAAAGACCTGGTCTGTATATTTTTACCACAGACTATAAACACACACCAGCTTGCTGACAGAGGCTGTGTCTGTCAGACAGAGAGAGAAAGTGTGTGTGCGTCTGTGTGTAAATGTGAGACAAGCTGCAGAGATGAGTGGAAATGTGCTGGTGCTCTGTGTCAAGTGGAGGTCTGTTTTGTGTTCCCAGCTCCAGGTGAGTTTGTGTCACTGGCAGAAATGGAGGATGCGCTGCTGAGGAACCTCTTCCGGGGCTACCAGCGCTGGGTCCGCCCCACACTGCACGCCAATGACACCATCACTGTCCGCTTTGGCCTCAAAATCTCCCAGCTTGTCGATGTGGTGAGACATACATTGTGTAACATTGTGTCAAGAGGTGCATGCACATCCATAATTTGATAATCAGGTGCTGGATCAGGTGTACGTCAACAAAGTTAGAGAAAGACCGCACCCTGATTATGCTCCTGACCAGTTAACTATACACAATGTTGTAACCGTCTTTGTCAAGTGTCTGCTTTGTCACTTCGTCACACTCTCTTACTTTGTTGAGATCATACATTCACATGCTACCAAAGTCAAACTGGCACATTTCACATTGTGTAATATCTAGTTTGCATATTACAGGCATGTGCCTGTTTTTGGCATCCTTAAGACCGTAATCCAACAGATTTATTGTTAGAATGACTTATTTCCAGTTTAAGGGCTTGCAAATCCATATATATCATATACCATATATATTCGACAGATACACCTCCAAAACACCCAACCCTGTATTCAGTTGTGTTTATCTGTCCATGGTCCTGAAATATGTATGTCTCCAGGGAGCTACATTTGGTGCTGAAATATCTATGATGACATACCCCAAGTAGAGTCATCGGTGGAGATGAGGTCCTTTTTAATTTTAGAAGAAAGTCAGAGAAACCAGAAATGGAGAAATTGTGGAGAAGCGGCAAATGTAGCCTGTCAGATGACACTTTCACTCGAGGTTTTTTTAGACCACTGGGTGACTGTGAAGTGATCCTAGACTGGAGTTGTCATGTACCTCTCTTCACCTTTCTTCCGTTCTCTGGCATCTCTCCTGCTTTTAACTCCTCACTCTTCTCTTTTTGCGTCATCTCAGAACATTGCAGAGTGTTTTTTGGTGTTCAGCGCAGTTACAGGGTTATTTAATGGAGTGTGTTCATTATTAACTCTCTTCCACCAACTCTTTCTCTCTCTCATTCACTCACTCATACACACACACACACATGCAAACACACACATGCGCACACCTGCACATATGTGCACATGCTCTGTTCTCTTGAAATCAAAGGTCTAACTATGAATTAATATTATTGAATTGCCCACACAGTATGGAAATATAAAGTATCAATAATAAATATATTTTATATTTTATAATATTTTAAAAAACAATACATTTTGAGGCCTTTTGGAAAGGTAACGCAAAGAGACTGAACTCAGTATAGCTTAAATTATAAACCTACAGAGTGGTTGTTTCCTTGTAAGCAGAGAGTGCACTGCTGAACCTAAGAAAGGAGTCCTGTAACATGGCACTGTATCATTGTTCTAAGTATCCAGACCTCAGAGAGCAGAAAATTGGCTGGGAAAGCACTTTGTGTTTTCAGGCATTTCGCTTTGCTCAGATGTTCAGGCCAAAAATTTTCCTCCTGATTTAAGCTTTTTTTTAGTTGCTCTCTTGGGTGTGTGTTGAGCACATGTGCCCACTACAGTAACTGGATTACCTCTGCTGTTATTTTCTTGCTCGGAGGGGAGTAGGTCTGTGTAAGACCATATGAAAGGCAGCAAAGCCTTTTATTTGACATCATAGTTAAGGGTTTGCCGGGTGTGTGGCCAGGAATGTTGTTTGTATCTTTGCCAGGTAGACTTCAGTTCTTGAATACACAGGCGTTTGATTCTGAATTTAGGTTAACCTTTTCAATTTCAAAAGTTGTCACCCATCATATGAACCAATTTGGCAGTTAGCTGTTATGAAAAAACATATCTATTATTGCTCTGTTTGGAATTTTGATGTTACAAAATTATTTAAGCATTTAGCATTAAATAATACATTCACACACCTTTTTTTTAAATGATATTTTCACACAGAAGAAACCAACCCCCCCCCCCCACACACACACACACACACACACACACAAAACCCTGGTCAGGCAAAGGAAATTAGCTAACATATTACATTATACTTTTTGCATAATTACCCGACCAGGAACAAAACAGCTACCAACATAACAAAACATGCTTTTCTCTTACTGGCAATTGTCAGTCTCCCAGCACTAATTTTAGACTAACTTCACAAAGCAGACTGGTAGGCTAACAAAAAAATCTCTCTTAGTTTCATACTTTGAAAGTTGCACTCACATATACAAGTCTAGTCATGCAGACATATCTCCGTCTCAGACATGAATATGATGAATGGCAAGCATCTAAACCCTGCACCACAACTGCTTTTTCTTGGGCCTTGAAGTCAAATCATAGCAAGTCCTGTCAGAATTTTGTCAGGAACATTTTGGCCTCCGGCATGGAGCATAACACTACATACTTTGTTACACTGTCTTGATTATGTTTGATGATCTTTGAGGTATTGGGCAGCCAAGAACTTGTTATGGTGACGACTCACAGAATCTCCCTTTGGTAAACTATGTTAACTCAAAAATGCCTTAACCCCCATGTTACAACAAGCACAGACAGACAGACAGACAGACAGACAGACAGACAGATAGACAGATAGATAGATAAATAGATAGATAGACAGATAGATATATAGAAAGCTTTGTGCCAATGTGAATTGTGATATTCCTGTATCTTTAAGTTCACTAATAGATCTAATTTGGTCTCTTTTGTTTTTAGGATGAGAAAAACCAGCTTATGACCACTAATGTCTGGCTGTGGCAGGTAAGGACATTGTCAGAACTAAAACTGAGCTAATATTTACCCTTATTTAACCTTCCTTGTCTGTTATACCACATGTCTATTGTTGTTTCTTTGCAGGAGTGGATAGACTATAAGCTGCGTTGGAACCCAGATGACTATGGGGGAATTACGTCAATCAGAGTTCCCTCAGAGAGCATCTGGTTACCTGACATTGTGCTATATGAAAAGTAAGCCCTGTGTGTGTGTGTGTGTGCATGTGTTTGTGCTCATTTATTATTAAAACAATAGTTGAAACAGAACGTGTTGGTCAAATAAATATCCTGCATTATGTAAAAGGCAAATCAAAGTTGCATAAGCAAAGCTGCTAAGGTGATTTTTTTTCCAGTACCACGCATCTGAATAATTAGTCCACAGACACTGCCTAAGGCATTAAAAAAATAATGGTAGGCCTAATATTGCTTACAATAGCATTATACCGTATGCCTTCCACAGTGCAGATGGGCGCTTTGAGGGCTCTCTTATGACCAAGGCAATCGTTAAACACAATGGTGCCATTACCTGGACCCCTCCGGCCAGCTACAAGTCAGCTTGCACCATGGACGTTACCTTTTTTCCTTTCGACCGCCAGAACTGCTCCATGAAGTTTGGCTCGTGGACCTATGACGGCAGCATGGTGGACCTGGTCCTGACAGACAACCAGGTGGACCGCAAGGACTTCTTTGACAACGGCGAGTGGGAGATCCTTAGTGCGACTGGGGCGAAGGGGAACCGTCGGGATGACGTGCTATCCTACCCGTTTGTCACCTACTCCTTCATCCTGAAGAGGCTCCCTCTCTTCTACACACTCTTCCTCATCATCCCCTGCCTGGGCTTGTCCTTCCTCACCGTGCTCGTCTTCTACCTGCCCTCGGACGAGGGCGAGAAGCTTTCGCTCTCCACCTCGGTCCTGGTGTCGCTCACCGTGTTCCTGCTCGTCATTGAGGAGATCATCCCTTCCTCCTCCAAGGTCATCCCGCTCATCGGCGAGTACCTGCTGTTCATCATGATCTTCGTCACACTCTCCATCATTGTCACCGTCTTTGTCATTAACGTGCACCACCGCTCCTCGGCAACGTACCACCCCATGTCGCCGTGGGTGCGAGGGCTCTTCCTGGAAAGGCTGCCCCGTCTCCTGTGCATGCGGGGCCACACCGACCGCTACCACTACCCAGAGCTGGAGCCCGTAAGTCCCGAACTCAAGCCCAAGAGCCGCAAAGGGACCCGCGGGAGCCAAGAGAGTGGCAGGGAAGATGAGGACAACGCCTTGGTCACCATGCTAGAGAAGGCCACGTGCTCGGTCCGATACATCTCAAGTCACATCCGTAAAGAGCACTTCATCAGAGAGGTAGGAGGGTCGTTAACTCTTTGCACCATAACATAAAATGCTACGTCACATCAAAACTTACGTTCTATATAATACGACATCAGAAGATCATCATCAGAACATCAGAAGAAGGTCATTATTGCTGCTTGCTTTCCGCTATATCATGGAATGCTATATGTCTGTCAAAACTTACATTCTATGGCTTGAAATTGTTTGTTTTTCATGTTGCTTTAGGTGGTGCAGGACTGGAAGTTTGTGGCACAAGTGTTGGACCGGATCTTCCTGTGGGTTTTTCTCTCTGTCTCTGTGCTCGGAACCATCCTGATCTTCACGCCAGCTGTGCAGCTGTTCCTCAGCACTCCGCCTCCACCCCCATAACGTCTGAGCTGATCCCCTATATCTTAGCTACACTATGTCTCGTTTTCATTCTTTTCAGATCATGTTAGTGCAGCTGTCAGTGTCAGCACAACTACCATCAGCAGCTATGCACTATCACAGACTCAGTTTCACTTCATTTAGAGTGATTCATTTGACAACTGTACATGGAGTGTAGCATTAGAATTAGCATTAACTGTAGAGCCTAATGAAATATTTACTGCATTGAGTTACAGCATACTACTGAAATGGTGTAATCTACTGAAGGAGTGAAATATGTGTGTTGTTATGCAAAGCAAACAATTTCTGTGTAAAACAGCTGATATGTTTAGTTTTGTTTTTTTGTCTGTATGACACATTATTTATAAAATCTGAAAATGTATAAATAAATATTGATACATAAAACATAATTGACAATCATCACAATAAAACTCCATACATTTTCAATTCAATTCAGTTTTATTTATACAGCGCCTTTTACAATAGTATTGTCTCGTGGCGCTTCACAGAAGGAGCACCCAAGAGGAACAGGGGCAAGGAAATTCTCCCTTATGTTCAGTTAATCTAGGAAGAAACCTTGGGCAGATCCACGACTCAAGGGGCTAACCCAACTGCCAGGGGTCATGGAGAAAAATTACAATCAGTAGTAACCATGACAGACTATAAGTTGCCTATGGTTTTAGCTAAGGTTCATGATAGTATTATCCCACTTTTACAATACATGGTAGTCAGTCCATTTTAAGTCCAGTCTTTACATGTTATATACCATAGTTGTCATGTCTACTTCTAGTATTAACAGATATTTTCTCAATAATAGTAACTGTCAAATGAGGATAAAAGATATTTTGTATCTGTAAAGCTTTATTTTAAACTCAACAGTATAAGGTTTAAAGTGTTTACATTCTTTCCTGCAACCTTTATTGCCTTGCTAATGCAATTTGAGCCCTTTTCATACTGATTCAGTGAGCCGTGTTCAAACTTTTGTTCTGCTAAACACTGGTGGTGTGCATAATGTTCAACAGTGATGGTTGAGAGCAAACTATACTCATAATAGTAAATGCTGAGTATCATCCAACTGCTGATATAGGAGATATGGCAAAGGAAGAGGACAACTAGTCCAACCTTGAAAACAACCCTGTACCTCTAGTCCCAGATGAGAAGCTCTTTGCTGTGTCAATTCATGGAATGTGCTTTTGCTTCCTTTGCAATGCCAATTTAAACTGAAACTGAAGGGAATCCTTGATAGCTTAATGTAAAAAAGATAGTGAGAAGATAGGCCAGTCGATTCATAAGGGGCCCTAAAACTTCAGTTTTGAACTAGGTTGTAGTGAATAGAATGTAGGTCTAATCAAGAACATCATAAGAGCCCTGAAGGTTATTTAGGTATGTCTGGATTCCAGACTGACTTGTCTGCATGTTAAGTGGGTTCATTTTAGAGTTTCTCAGATTTGTCTTAATTTGTCACTGCATCATATGTTAACTGGAGCTATATTGATTCTTCACATCACACAGGAATGATACAATGGAACCTGTCTAGAATTGTTCATGTCAAAAAAATATACCTGAGAACCCTTGTAACCGTTTCAACTTAACATGCAGCTAAAGGGTGCAGCAGACTTTACTTAACTAAGAGGCTTTATGATGTCCTAACTGAGCGACTAAGAGACTTATTGATATCAAACAATGAATACATTTTTAAATTATGTCTTTAACTAGATTTTGGACAATTTGTGAGTAACAGTGTCATTAACAATAAACTGTCAAGAAGTTGTAGGACCTACAATGTAGGTGAACATAGACGTAGGAACTAAAGTCAGCACCGTAACGGTTGAGCGGGGAAGGCTTAAACTGCTGCACACTAAGAAGTCGAAGGCGCATGCTTTTTCGTGCATTCTAGCAAAACATTGTGGGGCGTATATCTAAACATTAGGTAACATTTCTGTGAAGACTTTCAGTCGTTTAAACCAATAATTACAATTCCATAATGAAACTGCTTACACACAACATGTTGACGTCGCATGTGAAAGGAGTAACCAAAGGATATCCTCTTCTCATCAAAGTAAGACCTGTCTCATTTTAGTCTTTAACGTCAGTTAACATTATCGACGTTAGCATTAACCTATTAAGTTATTTTTTTATTATTTGATGCAGGCTAACCTCTTAAATAAGGTTCAGAAAATCCAAACGTTATCGTTAACCTACAGACTTGTGAACGTCTCTAGGCCTAACGTTAGTTGTCTTGAATGACCGATATCTTGATGTACCCTAACACGAGTCCTCGTTGTGGTGACTTAAATGTGCGGTACGAGGTTCGTGGAAAACCAGTAAACTAACCTGAGCACTGTCTTCTGTCATCTTCATTGTGGTTAACGTTATTTCCTCAAGGCAACAGAAGTTAAGGTGAACGAGGTGGAGTTTAACCCACAGTTCATCAGTCGGATGATTCCTAAGCTTGAGTGGACTGCCCTAATACAGGCGGCGGATGGGGTGAGTGTTCTCTTGGTCTGTTTATTTTGGGAAGTGGCCTGAACCGACGCCAGTCATCATAGTAGGTGCATGTTTTGAATATTGAAGCTTTAGAGCAGGGCTATTCAAAGTGCGGCCCGCGGGCCAGAACCGCCCCTTTAAGCTATTTGGACCGGCCCATATAGCCATGAGTAATACTTTTCTTTCAAAATTACCGATCAAACTGTACTTTCGTCGATTTGCGGCACTTTACTAACGCTATTTACGGCAAACAGAAGTTCGCGAGAAAGCACGGCTCTATCTAAGGAAAAGAAACGGCGCAAAATTGACGCGGAAAACAGAAGATTTAATGACGAATGGACGGAAAAATATGCACACATGGCAAATGCACAAGGCATTCCCATGTGCCTTCTGTGTTATGATATTTGCTCTGTAACTGCAATAGCACAAATGCTTGTGGCGGTTTATTTTGTTTAGAGCCAGTTGTAGCTAATCTGATGTTGCTGTTTATTTTTTGCACTAAGAACCATGATGTTGGCACTGTTACCTCTAATTTTGGACTTAAAGTCCAATTAAAGTTCAATATTGTATTTTAATTTTTTAAATTTGAATGTACTGTTGGTGATGTTACCTCCGTTTTTGCAATA
Source organism: Tenualosa thibaudeaui (assembly GCA_027481765.1). Lineage (NCBI taxonomy): Eukaryota > Metazoa > Chordata > Actinopteri > Clupeiformes > Clupeidae > Tenualosa > Tenualosa thibaudeaui. The sequence goes on along the minus strand of JAIFZK010000004.1, from coordinate 18,546,780 downwards.
AGAGCCAGTTATATTGTTTTGCCCCTAATGATGTTGGTACTTTTACCTCTTTTTTGCACTTGAAGACAGTTTTTTGTTTTGAACCTGAATGTTGGTACTATTACCTATTTTTTTGCACTAAGAAGCATTGTACTTGGATGTTGGTATTACTGTTGATTTGCTTTTTGCTGTTGCCAGAAAAGTATTTGCAACAATAAATAAGTGCTATGAGAAATAAGCAATGTTTGACTGTTTTTACATTTGATATAAAATAGTGACCGGCCCACAGACAACCATCCGAAAATCTGGCCCCCAGGAAAAAAAAGTTGAATAGCCCTGCTTTAGAGCCTTGACTAGTTTGGGTACTAACTATCAGTGGATGGCCATTGTTGCTTCACTTCTTTGAAACTAGACAGTCTTGACAAACATTACATCATTGGATTGGCTTTTTGTGGGGAAGAGATGGAAAGGCTGTGGATTATAAACTGTCCCTGATCATACACACACTTGATGGAAAGCATAACTGGGCTACAATTATTCATGTATGTATGTAGAAGTGTTTGTCACCTGCCATGTTTGATCAGTATTGTATGGCCAATCTAGCATAATTCCTTAATGTACACAGTATTTACGAGCATCAAAAACATCAAATCTAATCGTTGTCTATGGTTGTTCCATAGTACTGTTGTAAACCATCAGAGACACAACACTGTTTGGAGGATCTGACATGAATATATGTATTTTTTTGCAGCTGGGCCACCTACAGGATCTTCCGAGTACAGTTCTCCCAGAATATGAGAATAATGAGGACTTTCTGAGAAAAGTTCACAAAGTTCTATTAGAGGTGAGACTTCTATGGTTTTGTGAGTAAAGAGAATCCTCGATAATGTACTGTGGATTGCAGCTAATTTAAAGGAGAAATTCGGTGTGAATCAGTCAATAGCCGTGTTGTTCAAGGTAACTGAATGTTACTTGTAGGAAAAAATAGCGTAGACATAGCAAAATAAAACTGAAAGTAAGTCACTGTGCCCCATTCACTTAGAGATAGTTGCTGGTTCACTTTTCTGTCTGTATTGTATCAGATTTTCTTGTTGGTTATTTTCTACTGACAGCACTTGGTGACCTCTAACAATAGGGTTATGGATTGATTCACACTGGATCTCTTATTTAAATCCATATGGAATGTTGTTGTTGTTGTTGTGCTCTCTAGGTGGAGGTAATAGAGGGTTGCCTTCAGTGCCCAGAATCAGGAAGAGAGTTTCCCATCTCAAGAGGAGTTCCCAACATGCTGTTAAATGATGACGAATCCTAACATGTTTTTGAAGTTATCCTTATAGGCTGTATAAATCATGTTGATTTTTTTCCTCACATTTTACCTAAACATCTGATAACCAAACTAAACCTTTCTTTCTGATTTTTGGTGTATTTATGTTTTTTACTGAGAGTTCATACATTGTTCTACAATAAAATGGTTGAAAACCCTCCGTTCTAAAAGCAATCATGATCTAACTAAAATCCATCCATAATGCAAAGTTGCCAGTTTAATCTGGTGATGTGCAAATTCAGCTCACTTTTAGAATCAGGATGAAATGTAGTTTAAAAAAATCACCCTCCCTGAGAATGAGTTACTTTTTCACAGTGATTCCACAGACTTTAGAGAGAGTCCCATTAAGCCCCTGTAGTCACAATGCATAGAAGTACTCTTCTCTTTGAACTTGGTATAGAATGCCATCAGATACACAAGTTAGTTCATTTCAGCATGCACTGACCACAAAAGTGTGAGATTTGAATGCCACAGCAAACTGAACGGCTGAACATTTTGCATTTAATCTTTTCTTCAGAAGTGAAGATTCCTTTTACTTATTATCCCCAGTGTTGCCAGGGAAAGTAGTGAGCTCTTTCACCATGCACAGAAGTACTTTTCTCCACCTTACTAGCTGAGTAGTTGACAATCTCACAGGCTAGATACAATGACAGCAGTCCACTGTGGTCTACATTCTACCATTTGTTTGCCAAATACTCTGAACTCTCTTATTCAAAAAGGAATAAAGGTTTGTTAATTGCAATTTCTGCTTTTCTCATTTGCATCGGAAAATGAGAAGAATCTCCTCAGTGTTTCCAGAAAATGGACTATCAGCCGACCCAGATTCACATCTGTTTTATTCATATAAAGGCACATCTATCCTTTGGCAGTTAAAACGTGTTACTCTGACTTTAGCGCAGTACGTCTGCTCTTGTTATTGAAAAAGAAATGCCTACAGACTTCAAGCATGTGATGACGTGGCACAGCAGTGCGTCTAAATATATCAAGCGGGTCAAAAAGAAAGGGATACGATGTTTTTGAGGAAACGTTTCAGCCTACATATTGCAATACTACAGCTAGCCACCAGGGTTGGGAGTCATCTTTGGTCCACACGGCCTATGCACAGTACGCCCCCTGGTTCTGGCACTAGATGTCGCCAAATTGACCACATCCACGTCATCGTAGCATTTGTTGAGCTGAATTGTGGCAAGCGTCATTCTAATAAAACCAAAATGCGCAAGTCATGTTTGAACAAGAGAAATATTTATTCCCATGAACTTCACCCGCCACAAGGGTATGTAAACTCCAGCACCGAGGAGCACCAGGTCTGAAGGTCTATTCCCACCACTCTACTCAGTTCGTACCTTTCCCTTCTACTTACAGTTTGAGGCACAATTACAGGGCTGTAACCGAAACTATAATAACGTTATAATGGGAAAAGCGCAGGAACAGCAATAAATCAGGGCTCTGAAAGATTAACGATCATATAGTTTCTAGCGTATAATTAACAATGAGACGGAGAGAAGAGCAGGGAGAGGTAGGATAAAGAAAGGGTGTGCAGAAAATGAAGACGAAGCTTTCAAAGCCTCAGATTATCCAAGCCCTCGATGCATCGTTTGCGCAAAAGACCAAAGCGAAAAGTAACGACTCCCTGACATGTCTTTAGGGAGAAACTTGTGGAATAGTGAGTAAACAACCACCAATCACCTGGGCAGAGTGGAGGCAAACATTTTGGAACAAGAATATTGCAAGAATGTATTGTGCAATTGTCACCATCAACCGCTCAAATGAGGTGCGCCTCCAACTGTGCCAGAGCCAGAGGGTAGGCATTTACCCAGATCACCCAACAACACTAACAAAATACTTGTTCTTTTGGGTGACTACAGTCATTTCCAATGAAATGTTAGAGTCCAATGTCCTCTTAGGTGTTCTCTTGTATAGTTTGATTCACATAGACCCTGTTGGATGTTCTCCATTGCGCACATTTGCGCACACCCTTTCTCTCTCTCTCTCTCTCACTCTCTCTCTCCTTCCGTCCCTGCCTCCTATACACACTTTCTCTGTCTGAAGCTTTTCCTCTTTACTGTCAGATTCACCAGGATTGATCGATTTGGTCCAGGACCCCAGAGAGACGGATGTCCATGACTTTCACCTGCAACTCAATTTCCTAATGGAATCTTTACATCTGAGATTAGATTTGTGATCTGCCTGTTCACTTGGTATGATTTTTTTTTCCTCGGTTGGAGTTAAATGAATCGTCCAACTCGAATTCCAGGGATAATTAAGCCAAGGATTTCAGATGGAGATATTCTGTCGAATTGTTGCTGAAATAGTTGAATGTATCTGTGGAAAGGTCGGAGAATTGTACTTAGGACAAACAACTGCGGATGTTTCAAAGCATAGCACCAAAGTCAACAGAAATGTTTATAATTTTCATGTTTTCAAGTGAGACAGTTAATGGTAAAGTGTCTTTTGGGATGATTGGTATGAAACGGGAAAGACACACTACTGCAGTCTAACAGTAAACGAAAGAAATTCAGCGAAAATAGAATTCTCTTCCCAAGTTCCAAGACAGACCGCAAAAACGCTAACCATCACTTGGAGGCCACATATGCTCGAAGTTTGCTCAGCAATTCTGCCTCGCTTAGCAATGAAATCCTCTTTATTTATCGAGGATATAAAACAGTAGGTCTCAAAATACTTTTCAATGTCATAGACTCAAAGCGTGTACAGCTCTGTAAATCTCCTAGGTAAATATACTGTCATGGGCTAAGATTGTTAATTAAACAAAAATGAAGATATTGTTCTTCCTCAAACTCAAACTTTATTCGTCTGAAATGTTCGTCTGAAACGTTCGCCTGTGGATGTCTGTCGCGACCTGAACGTAATGAGACCACAGCACATCTGACAGAATTACAGAGGAGTTTTGGAAGTACTCTGGGTCATTTTACAGGTAGCTACAGACGGTAGCTCAACCTACGCCATTCGCAGCGCTTCAGAGCCCACAGTCTCTTAAAGGACCGGACCACATCAGGGAATTACACACACCATTGTTGGACTATTCAAGGAACACTATCACTCATCTTCATGCAATAATGTTGTTTCTCAACTTTGTATTGCTGATGCTAAAAATAACCGTGTCAACAGAGGGGTTATCGACGTGTCAGTCCTTTGACTTGGACGATCATAAGTCGAAACGTATCGAAGCGGTGCGCGGACAAATACTGAGCAAACTCCGAATCATGTCACCACCTGAAGCTGAAGCAGCGTCAGGACCGTCACCGGTGGTAGTACCGCCTGAGGTAATGTTACTCTACAACAGCACCAGAGAATTGCTGAAAGAGCGCGCACGTCAGGCGGATGCGTGCGACCGCGAGAGCAGCGAGGAGGATTATTATGCTAAAGAGGTACAGCGCGTGGATATGCAGCCATCTGATTTAAGTGAGTAAATCGTGTTGCGTTTTTTGTTTGTTTTCTGTTTTTGTGTAGTAGCCTACTCTGTGCTTTATCGCTCACTGTTATAGGTTGTTTTTAGTACTATTCATGTGTGTTGTGTTATTGTGCTTTGTTGCTGTTGTGTTACTGTGAAATAGTAGTAGACACTACCTAGGACACTCCTCAGGTAACATAACTGATGGCCTTGTTTAGGCAATATCTTTGAAAGACTGAAAGTCACAGTGTGTCGTGAATGCATTTTTGTTTTTCATTTAAACAGACATAATCAACCCTTCGCCACCAAGCCCATTTTTTAGAGTGGTGGGCTTCGATGTCACCAACGTAGAGCGAAACTCTAGCACACTAGTAAAAGCCGAGTTCAGGATCTACAGAATTCCCAACCCCCAGGCTCGCGCGACTGAACAGAGGGTGGAGGTATATCAGGTAATTACAGGCCCTGTTGTGCATATAATTACCTCAGTCATGAAATTATGTGATGTTTCACCGTCTTTATCATTTCAAGCCCACATGAAACACATGTGCTTGACCTATGAGATACGTTAATATGACGTAAACATTCTTGTATGGCAAGAAAACGCAATTTAATTAAGTTGGTTTATACAGTACCAACACGCCGATGTAATTTTAAGTTTCTTAGGCAATGGCAGATTTGGTCATTCTATTATGGTCACTAGATGGCAGTGCTCCTTTTCTGCTCTGGGTCAACGTCACCCTTTTCGCCCTCTGTTTCCCCAAGCATGCCGGAGGCACACTGCTGTCATTGTGCTTAATTTTTTAGGCAAAGTAGTCTGGCAGAGCCAGGTAATGTCGCCACCTTTTGTGCTTCTTAAAATTTCCTAAACTTTCTGTCTGTCCTAGCTGCTGACGGCAGACGTTGAGACAGCTCCCACGCAGAGATACATTGACTCCCGAACGGTACATCCTCAAGAGAAAGGATCATGGATGTCCATCGATGTCACCGAAACAGTCAAAGAATGGTTGGCCCACAGAGGTTAGGCCTATAACCTATAATGAGCAGTAATGACAGTCACTGTTACTATAGTTATGGTGTTGAAGTAGACCACAAAACCACTGAAATTATTTTCCTATCTATCTATCTATTTATCTATCTATCTATCTAGCTATCTATCTAAATCTGTTATGGGGAAATATTTTCTCTATTCTCAGAAAGGAACCTTGGCCTGAAACTCAGTGTTCACTGTCCTTGTTGTACATTTGTGCCATCTACAAACAATATTGTGCCCAACAAGAGTGAAGAGCTAGAAGCTCGTTTTGCAGGTAAAGACTGTGATAGAGATAGCTATATAATTTCTAACTGACTGGAGATCTTTGTGGACTAGGTGTTACCACATGAGAAATTCAAATGCTTTCAATTAAAACGTCAGCACTTTGCAAGAACATGCTGCATGTATTTTTGACAAATGTTTGTAAGACTTTTCTTTAACCACTACAGGAATTGACGATGACTTTAGAAGACCTGGGCCCACAAAGGGTCAGTTTGAGTTCAGCACCAAGAACCCCCACCTTATACTCACCCTCCTCCCTACGGACAGACTTGAGAACCCTGGCAAGAAAACCCGCAAGAAGAGGGCTGCGCCTGACACGACCACGTGCTCTCGGTATGATAATCTATACTCGCCCACAAAGTGTGCGTTGCTGGGTGTGTCTGAATGTGTGATTTTCACTTGTGGAAAAAAACCCTAAACCCCACAGCCCAAATCAATATATTGATATGTTAAGTAGCTCTTTTTATTGGCATTCTCTTGGAGTTTGTGTATCTGTTCTTAAGTCTTAAATTTCTTCTTTGTTCTCTATCATTTGTTACTGTCAGGAATGGGGAACAGGGCTGCTGTTTGAGGTCCTTATACATTGATTTTCGTCGGGACCTTAACTGGAAATGGATACATGAACCAAAGGGATACAAAGCCAACTTCTGTGCAGGAAATTGCCCTTACCTTTGGAGCGCCGACAATCACTACAACATGGTGAGATCTTGGCCTAGCCCTGGCACTCTGCCTATATGTCTAGTAGCTCTTGTATGTATTAAGGCCTAATCTGAAAATGTATCAATGCCTCATCAAAGAGTATTACAGAAATTATTTCCATGATATTTGTGGGCCGTTGTTTGACATCTTATTGGCTTTGTTGATTCGCACATATCTTATCTCCACACAGATCCTGCCGTTGTACAATAAACTGAACCCTGAGGCATCAGCCTCCCCGTGTTGCGTGCCCCAGGACCTGGAACCCCTCACCATCGTCTACTTCCTGGGCAGGACCCCTCGCGTGGAGCAGCTGTCCAACATGGTGGTCAAGTCTTGCAAGTGCCGCTGATAGTGTGCAGGGGGAGGAAATGGACAGGGAGAGCGTGATGAGAAGAAAAAGAGGAAAGTTTCTGAAGATTAGTGAAGAAGTAAGCTAGAAATTCACATGCCTTCAGTGTCAGGCAGAATGCAGATTCTGCACAAGAATGCACAGATGCACAACGTTGTTATTTTGTCATGGAGTGTAAAATATTCATGAATAGAAAGTAAATATATATACTTGTATGTTTGTCCATGCTCTACCACCTTTAGGAGATGTGTGTGTGGGTGTGTATGTGTGTGTGAGTGTGTGTGTGAGAGAGTGTGTGTTTGTCTATTTATTCTTTTCTTTCAAAACCATGATTGTACTTTGGCTTTGGGATACTTCATATACAGTGTACTGTCTCTCACAGCTAAACAACAGGTCTAGACTGCAATGTGTAAATTTGAAGTTTCTTTTTTCTATTTTTTTTTCTGTATTGAGAATACATTAGTCCCACTGTAGAAAGGGTTGCGTTTCTCCCTGTGGGATATACCTGTATAGTGGGCATATCTAGATGGGACTAGGTAAGAGGTGATAGATGAATATTTTGTAGACCTCTTGTAATCACATTGTAAATAGTTTCTACTGCATTGTCATGTTATGATCCAAGCATTAAAAATTTACAATTTTTGAGAACTTCAGCACAAATACTTTATGAAACTGCGCTTTCCTGTGAAGAAGATAGCTGAGGCTTTTTTTGTTCTTCAGCGACTGAGCTCTTGTGAGGGTTGAGTGTGCGGATTTGTCTTAGGGATTTGCCAGCTAGATGCGGTCAGGGTTTGAAAATCTCCGGCGTAAACAGGATGTGAGCGATTTCCAGACACCGACCACTCACGAAAAAGCCAGATTTAAACGCTTGGGGCTCAGGGTTTGTGGCGAGTGGACAGAAAAAAAACTCCGTTAGAGGGAGACGTGGGTTAAGAATGTCACAGTCGAACCTTTGAGCTGGGCCTACCGCTATATCGACCGTATAGTCATGGGTTTATCGTCTGAGTTCCCTTACAAAATGTACATTTCTGTCCCCGAGCTCTCGCATCGAAACCGCCTCGACGGCTCAAACAGTTCTGTCCCTTTCGGAGTAACGTAGGTTATTTTTAATGCACCTTTCTATATGAATGCATGCAATGTACGTCTTGGCACGCCTACCCTTTCCCTCCGCGCGTGTCTGTGTGTGTGCGCGTAGGCCTACGTAAAAAGTCTGAAAAGAGAAGGTACGGAATAGCTTTGAATGTTTATCTGGATAGCCCTGCGGTCGTAAGGTTCAATCTCCAGAGAATGAGAAACTGTCTGTGTTTGCCAGGGCGTAGTTAAATACAGCAAATGCCTTCATCTCGGTCTCTCGCCCTACAAAAACAAGTTTTTATAAACCAGGCTGAGGGGCACCATGCCAGGCATAAAGAAAGCTACTGGGAAAATAGTGTTACACAATTATCACTTCTTGAAATTAAGTGTCTATCGTCTATGCATTCATTATAGGCTTTGTGCACACGACATGTATAACAGTATTTTACATATTTGAAGTCATTAACATTGACTGCAAAAAGTTGAAGTGATTTACTACTTACCCATTTAAGCAAACATTAACTGCCCTGTACAAACAAATATGGTTGAATGGGAACAGTGGATTCTGGTGAGCACTGTGGGCAGGGGGTGGTTAGAATACAGAACCCAGTCTGTTCAGGTGTAGACAGCAAGGGGAAGGCATTACGCCTGTGTCCTCAGACTGTCTAGTCCCAAGTATCAATGTCTTAAAAGACTTCTCAGTGTGTCAGGAGCAGCGAGGGACGTCAGAGGCAACCACACACCACAGAGATTCAGGTGGAGGATGGTGTGAAGTCTCTCCACCAGTGAGTGACAGAAATGTGTTATAGAAGGGAACAGCCTGCACCCTGGCTTTGAAGCATAAACTCTAGTTGAAGATAGAGTTTGTGTTTTTGGCCGGCTGGCTGTGTTGACTGTGGTGGGACTCTCAGTACTCACCCTCAGTAACTTTGTGTGATAGGCTTCTGGCACCTACCTTGACCGGGAAGTCATTAAAGGCACTATTACCGTCTGTCTGTGGTCTGCATGCGAACAGACAGTGGGAATGTGTCATCTGGGAGTCAAGGAAGCTTTTTTTGGATGCCACTGTCACCACAGGCTTGCTTTGTGGATCAAAGTTGGAGAATGTGATGAAGCTGTTTTGTGGCAGTAGGCCTATGCTCCATACAGTAAAAAGCCTACTGAAAAAAAATCAAAACAGGAAGTGTGCCTCTTACCATGATTATGCTTTATTTTGTACATAATTAGAGTCAGACGTTGAGTTGGTCTTGCAGATGGGAGACTGATTACATCATGGCCCATGCATCATCATTTGTATAAGTAAGGGTGGCAGTCACAGCAGGGCCACATGAGTGCTCAGACCACACAGCAGGCTTTACCAGGATTACCCTCTTCTGTTTTAAGACGCTTCTCAAACAAAATGGTTTCTGACATGAAATGCATTCTGTGATCACTAGTGAAATTACACAAGTAAATATTATATCCTCTTCTGTCAAAGTAATTCAGTGATATTGTTATTGTTTGGGGGGGTCGTCATGGAAATAGTGCAAAGTGACAGTGCATTTAGTTTCATCATTTTATTTTCCAGTAATTTAATTCAGTAATAATTAGTTATTTAGGCAGCAAATCAATCATTTAGACAATCAGGACTATCAAAACAAAATACACAAATTAGTGTAGTAGCATTTGTAACAAGTTTAACCACAAAATCAGTTTGAGTTTGTCCCTTCTATAAAAAAAAATAGTATGTTGATCCTCAGGATGTCTATGGTGGACATTCCCCTTCTCTGTCCAATTTGTTCAAATGAGTTTGGAATTGGAGTTATTGTCTCCTTTCCAGACTGGGAGTAGTCATACGGAGTGTTCAGGTTGTTGGTGTTTTGTTTTTGAAAGTTGTAAGCCGTATCTACGAAACAAAAATAAATATACATTCAGAATTAATGTTAAACCTACTAATAATTGGACAATCAGATTTTGGAACATGTCCACAGATTAAAAAAACTAGAATATACAAGAATACATACATTCAGAAATAGTGTAGACTATTAAAATTATTTTATTAACATATAATAAAAAAGTTGTAACCCATTAAACAGTGTAAAACAGACCAGATAGTCAGAATCTCCACACTGTCCACACTGTCAGTGTCCTCAATGAAAATCTAATTTTCATCACCATCTATCTAGAGAGAGGGAAACAGATAACGATGAAACAGTAGAAACCCACTTAAACCATTTTGGGTGTAATACATTCACTTCCATAGCCCAAAACCCCCAGTCACAATGTACAACAAAATGCACCAAAATACATCACTGTTCGCTTCGCTGATTATTTAATGATCACTATAACATGTTGTCAATATTAATTCAAACATAGCCTATTCCACAGGGACTCGGTGTGAGAGACCCATAGGTGTGTCTGCAGGGGGATTTAGGCCTGTTGTCAGGGTCAGGTGTCTAGTTGAAGCTCTTATGTGAGGAGACCACCACCTCTCCCAGAACGTCAACAACTGAACAAAGGTTTAATAGGTTGTATTGTCTGTGCTACGCCTTACTGTCAATGGTGCCTAGGCACGACTGTACATGGGTATATGAAACAGATCATGATAAATGATGACATTGCCCAGTTAGATGACAGACAATTAGTTACACCAAATAGGCTTTGTAAATATATTCATCTCTTGAAGTTGAACAAGTTTTCAGAACAGATTTTGAGAGGTGTCCATGAGAATGATTGATAGCTGTCACTTAAGCCTCAGCCTATGGCCCGCATATTGAAATGACCAGGGACAAAGCACCTTTATCTGTTATGTGATTCATGCAATAAAGGACACAGAACAACACAAAACAAAGCTAACCTCTGTGGCAGATTCAGGTTCTCCTTACAAATCTACTTCTTCACACACAGTGGTGTTGCAAAGCATCCCAAATTGAAATGACCTTTTATATAAAGAGTGTATCAGTCAGGAGACATTGTCCACATGCAGTCTACACTAGGCATCCTAGGACCAAAGACAAACATCTTTGTTTCAAAACTTCATTACTCACACACAATATTTGAAGAGCTCTTTTCAAAAATGCTATATCCCCTTTTTCAAAAATATTTTAAAAGGAAATGTTTCTATTGTGCTTGTCACTTAATATCAGTAAAGTCAGTGTTTTGTTGTTTTAATTGAGTACGGACTGATCAGATAACATAAACACAACTGCAACTGCCCCAATGTTACTTTAAAATCAAATTAAAAAATATTTATAAAAATTCAATTTAAATGGCTTTTTGGAAAACAGATTTTCATTTGTATGCTATATAACTGGAGAGGATGCCGTTCTTCTTTACAGAGGGTATTGAACAGGCTGCCATAGGCCTCATATAGCTGTGTTTTGCATTTGTACAATTGATGGATTTTAGAGGACACATCATTAGGTGTACTTAATTTCTAAAGGGTGCAAGAGTTTTTGGCTTATACAGAGTTCAAAGCCTTGAAAACTTGAAGTCACCAAAACGTCTATTTGCTTGTTGAACTTCTGGGAGAGGTGGTGATGTCCACCCATAAGATCTCCCATTAGACACCTGACCCTGACAGCAGGCCTAAATCCCCCTGCAGACACACCTGTGTAGGGCTGTATAAAAACTCAGGTGAGATGAGTCTCACAAACCGAAACCCAGTGATCTCTGAAAACTGAAGCAACATGGACCTCAGAGCCTCCATCTCCCTTCTAGTGCTGCTGCTTGGCCTGTCCAAGGCTCTTCCTCTCCTGGTAAGACTGAATGTGACATTCAAAACACCTCAATCTAATGGGTAGGTGTCTTTTGTTTCATCCTTACCTGTTTCCCTCTGTCTAGATGGATGGTGATGAAAATGAGATTTTCATACAGGACATTGACAGTGTAGACTTAACTACACAGATTCTGACCATCAACAATGGTCTGTTTCACATTATTATTATATTAGTTACCTTCACTTGATGGCTTGCAGAGACTAACTACTGTATGAATATCTTAGAAAATGACATTTCATCTTGCAGCTTCCAGTGAAATTCTAATTGAAGGAGACATTGTGGTGCCAAGAACCAGGAATGCTCTGGCTTGCTGGAACAACAACTGCTTCTGGAAGAAATCTGCTACTGGGAGAGTTGAGGTCCCTTACACAATGAGCCCTGATTTCTGTAAGTGAATTTGTCCTATTTTTTTATGGTTAATGAAGCATTCAGAAGATGAATATTTATTGTCCTTTCCAGCTTCCTATGAGAGGATGACAATTGAATATGCCATGGCTACTTTCAAGAGCAAAACCTGTGTTGAGTTTGTTCCACGCTCAACTCAGAGTGACTACATCAGCATTGAGAGCAGAGAGGGGTGAGTTGGTGTCGCAAATATTGTTTCTGCCTATGATCTTTCTGGCTTAAAATGTCTTTTAAATGTAATCTTTCAACAACTACTAGTATGTTGATCTCACTTTTAACAAGATTTCATTAAATGATATCTACAAGAGCAGTAAATACAAGTTTTAGATGAATTGAAAATGAAACCACTATTAAACTCTTTGGTTAATGTGTGAAAAGAAATAGTACTATTAATGATGTTTGAATGGAAAGATTTTGTTCACACAAAGAAAATCAAACTTTATCACAGATAAACATTAGTTGTATTTTAATAAAATTAGGAACCCAACTGTAACTGGCGCCATTGTTTCTTTTTTGTCAGATGTTACTCCGTGCTTGGCAGAACAGGAGGCAAACAGGTGGTCTCTCTCTACAAGTATGGTTGTGTTTACCATGGAATCATCCAGCATGAACTTCTCCACGCTCTGGGCTTCTACCATGAGCAGACCAGGAGTGACAGAGACCAGTATGTGAGAATCAACTGGGAAAACATCAGCCCCGGTATGCATTTCCTGTTCATCAGACTAACAGAAATATATGTAGACTTGAGTTTTTTTCATCTGTGGACATGTTCCAAAATCGGATTGTCCAATTATTAGTAGGTTTGACATTAATTCTGAATGTATGTTTATTTTCGTTTCACAGATATGGCTTACAACTTTCAAAAACAAAACACCAACAACCTGAACACTCCGTATGACTACTCCTCTGTGATGCATTATGGGAGGTGAGAAAATGGCACCCAAAATAAACAAGTTTTCAAGAATCTTGTTAACTGTTGAAATCACTAACCATGTGTCTTGCTATAGGTATGATTTCACAACCCAGTCTGGAAAGGAGACAATCACTCCAATTCCAAACCCAAATGTGCAAATTGGACAGAGACAGGGAATGTCCACCACTGACATCCTGAGGATCAACAAACTGTATGGATGCTGTGAGTATGACCTCATTTATAACGTGGTGTTACAAACAGTGTCTGAGACCATTGCTGAAAGGATGGCACTGCAATAGAATTCTGACTGTGCTTTCATCTAACAGGAAACATTCAAACTGGTGGTGTGCTGCCTGGCCTGACACAACATGAAGTCACAGAGTAGAAGTTGTCACATGATAATTAGTGACCATTATTTCTGTTATTTAAATCAGGAAAATAAAATGCCTAAAAAGAATTCATGCTATACTTGTCTCGTTGCTTTCACATGAAACATATTCATATAATTCATATACAAGGAATACAAGAATATTTATTGTCACATGCATACAGTTACTGGGTGTAAGAAATGCAATTGCATCTGTTTGTCAGCCAATACTGTGCATAAATTAGGGTGGGTTGGGCAGGGCAGGGAGCAAAGCACGTAGAATCCTGTAGGGAAGAGGGTTGAGGCTGTATGTGGTGAACTATAGGGGTGGGGAGGGGGTTTGGGGGTTTGGGGCTAAAGGTCAGGAATGGGACTAAAGTTCCTGTATGTGTCGGGTGGGGGCAGAGCTGTGACTTGGCCTAAATTGATGTTTTTAAGTGTTTTATCTTAGACAGACCACCATACAGTCCCTACCCATCTTACCCATAATGTTCTTCCCCTCATGTACACTTTTGTTAGCGCCTAGCGCCCACACTACCACCACACAGCCCCACAACACTACTTAATGCAACTGACAACTAATCATTTGTATTGCCTTGTCAACTGACATGGCTAGTCACCTTCCCTCTTTTGGCTGGTATATAAATACACATGTACCAGTGTCCAAGAGGATAGGTGCTGGCTGTGGGTCCCATTAAGCAGTAAGCCTGTGGAAGTAGTAAAAAAACCTTCTAAAACTCCAGGAGATGCCATCAGGATCCTTTAAGAAATCATCAGCTGCACAATAAAACTAAATCAGCAATACTTGTATAGGCCCAGTATGAGGGATATTGTGGGATCTCTATAAACACAAATTCGCCCACCCTTGTATATATATATATATATGAATGAAGACTTTGGTTCCAAAACGCTATAAATCCATTTTTGGAAAAGTCATCATTTTAATTGTGTGTATCAGTAATTATTGACAACAAACAAATTGTAATAAAGTCACTTTATTAAAATTCATTAAAATGGTGGTTATAGCGTTTAGGAACCAAACTCTTCATATATATATGAAGATTTCAGATGCAGAGCCACCTATGTCTCCACTTTGTCCCCTGTGGGACAGGTTTGAGTGACCTCTCTCCATCTCACTTTGTCCTTGGCAACATGTTGTACAGGAGCATCTTTGTTTTTAGGCTGTCTTGTTTAGACTTCCAGATGCAACGGAGTGGGCACAAAGCACCCTGAGCCTTTCCCAGCCCTGTTCTAATGTCTTTATGGACAGCACTGAGCTTGCTAATAATGCTGCCACTTGAACATGTCTTTGAATGGGTAGTTTTACTGTAGCGATACTGTGTGGTGTCAAATATTGCATTATGTACATAGGCTATGACTTAGTTTAAGTTTTTTGTGCAATATTATTCTTATAATTGTTTTTATATTGTTGAATGTGGATAAAAAGTATGCTGAGTAACAACAGCCATTTAGGTCTAATTATGACATTATTTTGCAGTATTGAATGCAGTGAGACATTAACTCTTTTCCATCTTTTTATTATTGTTTTATAACAAGAGAGGAAACAATGGCCACAGTAACTAATCATCTTGTGGGAACTTGTGCTTGATCATGTGGTAGTGTGACAGGTACAGCACTGGCTTCAACTTCTCCTGTAAGGAAAAAGAATGATCAGAATTCTTTTTCAGCCCCATTGTTTCCAGTAAACTGAAAGATACAGTTTGTCACAAACACACCATCATACAATAGGTTAGCCTGACAAGCCTATAAGTCTATAACATCAAAATGTATGGTCTGACCATGACCGATCAGCAGTTGTCTGTCAAACTGGATAGTGCTACTACCAATTAGAGCAATTTTAGCAAAACAGCAAATATGGCTTTGTTTGAAAGTAAAGACATGAGTAGGCTACCTTTTTACTCCTTAACTTTCAAAGAGCCCAAGTCTAACTCTTCAAAAAGCCCAAGTCTAACTCTTCCTAAGTCAATTAAAAATTCAAATGACCACTATTCTTTGGCCACTTAGTTGATTTGCACCGTCGCAGCCTTGTCATTATCCTGCTAAGCCTGCCCAACGACTCTCTACAAAGATAAAGTGATGTAACTGGTCTTACCAAGCCTGTGTAGGACCAATGATAGACCTACTAAGGCTCCAATGGTGTCTAGCTAGGCGTAACCGCTGAGAAAAACTATTTCTAGGCTAACATTAGGTCATAGTCATACTCACAGCATCCATACAGTTTGTTGATCCTCAGGATGTCAGTGGTGGACATTCCCTGTCTCTGTCCAATTTGAACATTTGGGTTTGGAATTGGAGTGATTGTCTCCTTTCCAGACTGGGTTGTGAAATCATACCTATAGAAAGACACGTGGTTAGTGATTTCAACAGTTAACAAGATTCTTGAAAACTTGTTTATTTTGGGTGCCATTTTCTCACCTCCCATAATGCATCACAGAGGAGTAGTCATATGGAGTGTTCAGGTTGTTGGTGTATTGTTTCTGAAAGTTGTATTCCTTTCCTGCCAAGAATACACATACATTCAAAAATAGTTTTGACTATTAAACATATACTCATTTTACCATCAGATTTGTCAACACATTCAAATAACTCAGATCCACATATCTGTCAAAATTTTAGAGCATAGTGCTCTAGACTCTTTAATTTCTATTAGTGTGATGAAGAATAAACAGGAAATGCATACCGGAGCTGATGTTTTCCCAGTTGATTTTGACATACTGGTCTCTGTCACTCCTGGTTTGCTCATGGTAGAAGCCCAGAGCATGGAGAAGTTCATGCTGGATGATTCCATTGTAAACACAACCATACTTGTAGAGAGAGACCACCTGTTTGCCTCCTGTCCTGCCAATCATGGAGTAGCACCTGAGAAAAAAGAAAACAGTTGGGTTCCAGATATTTCTGTTTCTATTCAAACAATCAAGACAAATCAAAGTTGTAAATGTACAGTTTAGGCCAAACTAATTGAGGTCTTGTTTAATAAGATGCTATTAGAATTGAGACCAATATGATAGTTGTTGAGAGGTTACATTAAAAAAACATGTTCTAAGACAGACATTGACCGTAGAAGGAAACAATATTTGTAAGACAAACTCACCCCTGCATGTTCTCAATGCTGATGTAGTCACTCTGATTTGAGCGAGGAACAAACTCAACACAGGTTTGGGTCTTGAAGGTAGCCATGGCATATTCAATTTTCATCCTGTCATAGGGAGCTGGAAAACACAACAAATATTCATCATGAATATTGAATAAAGATGATTTAACTATGTATAGTATTTTAAAGAGAAGTACAAACTAATTGACTCACAGAAATCAGGGCTCATTGTGTAAGGCACCTGAACTTTCCCATTATCAGATTTCTTCCAGAAGCAGTAGTTGCTCCAGCAAGCCAGAGCATTCCTGGTTCTTGGCACCACAATATCTCCTTCAATTAGAATCTCACTGGAAGCTGCAACATGGATTTTGTCATTTTTAAGTTAATTATAGAGTAGTTAGTTTCTGCAAGCCATCAAGTGAAGGTAACTATTAATTACTTTAAACAATGTGAAACAGACCATTGTTGATCATCAGAATCTGTGTAGTTAAGTCCACACTGTCAGTGTCCTCCATGAAAATCTCATTTTCATCACCATCCATCTAGACAGAGGGAAACAGGTAAGGATGAAACAGAAGACACCTACCCATTACTTTATAGAGGAGATTTGAATGTCACATTCAGTCTTACCAGGAGAGGAAGAGCCTTGGACAGGCCAAGCAGCAGCACTAGAAGGGGGATGGAGGCTCTGAGGTCCATGTTGCTTCAGTGTGTGGAGATGCTAGATAGCTCTTTCACTGGGGCTAGGTATGTGAGACCCATCTCACCTGAGCTTTTATACAGCCCGACACCTAGGTGTGTCTGCAGGGGGATTTAGGCCTGCTGTCCACAACCTCTCCCAGAAGGTCAACAACTGAACAGACATTATGGTGAGTTCAAGGTTTCAAGACTTTGAACTCTGTTTATAATTATAAATTTAAATATTTTGAGGTTCTTGTCCTTAAGCGGATGACTCAGTTATGATGCTATAGCCTTGTGCCGGACAACTCTATCTCTCTCTCTCTCTTTCCCTTTCTCTGTACACTATATATTTATATACATCTATGTATGGCCCATGCCAGGACTGACTCTCCATCCTAGAGGCCCTTCTTAAACACCCATGCCAGGACTGATTGTCCTTCCCTGAGGCCTTGTGACTAAAAAAAACATGGACAACTTGTACTCTGTCATGGTTACTACTGATTGTACTTTTCATGCATGACCCATGACCCATGACCCTGTTGGCTTAGCCCCTTGAGTTGTGGATCTGTCTAAAATTTCTTCCTAGACTAACTAACATAAGAGATTTCTTCCTTGCCCCTGTTGCTCTTGGATGCTCCTTGCTGTAAAGCACCATGGGACAATACTATTGTAAAAGGCACTGTATGCATATATACAGTTCAATTGAATTGAATTGAACTGAGTTGAATTGACAACAATCTTGCATCCTTTAGACATGAAGTTCTCCTAAAGATGTGTTCTCAAATGTGTGAGCTATTGCACAAATGCAAAACACTACCATATGACCCTATATACCCTATGGCAGCCTGTATTACACTGTAAAGAAGAACTGCACTCTCCAGTTCCATAGGATGCAAAAATTGTTGAAAAAAGTTGAAATAAGCATGTTTGTCTTGATAAGTGGCCATGGTGCTTGGATGCCTGTTTCATAGATTGCATGCTTGCAATGTTTCCTGACACCACCTACAGATAAACGTTTCTTTCAGATTAGAGTTATCAATGCAGTGCTAGAGAATGGAAAGGAGATGGGATACTTCGCAACAGTATGTGTGGAAGAAGTGTGTGTGTAAGAAGAACCTAAATCTCCTGTAGAGGCTAGTTTTGTTTTGTGTTGTTTTGTGTTGTTCATTTCTACATGGATACCATGTAATAACTGCATTAATCAATAAAAGATAAAGGTGTTTTGTTCCTGCTCATTTCCATCTGCAGACCTTAGGTTGAGGTGACTGACAGCTGTCAATCATCACCATGGACACCTCCCAAAATCTGTTCCGAAAATCTTCTTTAAATTCAACAGATGAATATATACACACAGCCTATTAGGTGTTAGGAACTAGCTGTAATCTACCAGGCCAATGTCTTTTATCCTGATCTATTTCAGATATCCATCTACAGGAGTCCCTTATGTAATGTACGTCTTTCCTTGCCATTGTTGAGAGTAATTACACTTCAGCTGATGTGTAACGCAGACAGTAAAACCTATTTTACTGACAGTATAACCTAAGTTGTTGACGTTCTGGGAGAGGTGGTGGTGTCCTCCCAAAAGAGCTTCAATTAGACACCTGACCCTGACAACAGGCCTAAATCCTCCTGCAGACACACCTCTGGAGGGCTGTATAAAAGCTCAGGTGAGATGGGTCTCAAACACAGAGCCAAAGTGAAGGAGCCATCTAGCATCTCCACACACTGAAGCAACATGGACCTCAGAGCCTCCATATCCCTTCTAATGCTGCTGCTTGGTCTGTCCAAGGCTCTTCCTCTCCAGGTAAGTGTCTGTTGCTAGGGGTACATAATGAGTAAGCACCTGAATTAACTGCAGCATCAAGTTGCACATCATGAATGCTACAAGAATAAACTTCCATGATGATCAATAGAGCCTGACAATAGACATGATAGCACTGCATACATACCAAAAACCTAGACTTCTAAATTTATTTTGATGTACAGTGAACTTAACGCTTTAGTTACTTGCCTGGTTTACCCTACTATATGACATTCAGAACTTCTCCACAAACTAGTGGGTGGGTGTCTTCTGTTTCATCCTTACCTGTTTCCCTCTGTCTAGATGGATGGTGATGAAAATGAGATTTTCATACAGGACATTGACAGTGTGGACTTAACTACACAGATTCTGACAATCAACAATGGTCTGTTTCACATTATTTAAACAAATTATTAGTTACCTTCACTTGATGGCTTGCAGAGACTAACTACTGTATGAGTAACTTAGAAAATGACATTTCATCTTGCAGCTTCCAGTGAAATTCTAATTGAAGGAGATATTGTGGTGCCACGAACCAGGAATGCTCTGGCTTGCTGGAACAACAACTGCTTCTGGAAGAAATCTGCTACTGGGAGAGTTGAGGTCCCTTACACAATGAGCCCTGATTTCTGTAAGTGAATTTGTCCTATTTTTTTATGGTTAATGAAGCATTCAGAAGATGAATATTTATTGTCCTTTCCAGCTTCCTATGAGAGGATGACAATTGAATATGCCATGGCTACTTTCAAGAGCAAAACCTGTGTTGAGTTTGTTCCACGCTCAACACAGAGTGACTACATCAGCATTGAGAGCAGAGAGGGGTGAGTTGGTGTTGCAAATATTGTTTCTGCCTATGATCTATTTCATAAAACGTCTTTTAAATGTAATCCCTCAACAACTACCAGTATGTTGATTTCACTTCTAACAAGATTTCATTATACCTCAGTAAATACAAGTTTGAGATGAATTGTAAATGAAACCACTATTAAACTCTTTGGGTAATGTGTGAAAAGAAATAGTACTATTAATGTTTGAATGGAAAGATTTTGTTCACACAAAGAAAATCAATCTTTATCACAGATTAATATTAGTTGTATTTTTAAAAAAATAGGAACCCAACTGTAACTGGCACCATTGTTTCTTTTTTTGTCAGATGTTACTCCGTGCTTGGCAGGACAGGAGGCAAACAGGTGGTCTCTCTCTACAAGTATGGTTGTGTTTACCATGGAATCATCCAGCATGAACTTCTCCACGCTCTGGGCTTCTACCATGAGCAGACCAGGAGTGACAGAGACCAGTATGTGAGAATCAACTGGGAAAACATCAGCCCCGGTAAACATTTCCTGTTTATTCTTCATCAGACTAACAGAAATATATATAGACTTGAGTTTTTTTAATCTGTGGACATGTTCCAAAATCTGATTGTCCAATTATTAGTAGGTTTGACATTAACTCTGAATGTATGTTTATATTCGTTTCACAGATATGGCTTACAACTTTCAAAAACAAAACACCAACAACCTGAACACTCCGTATGACTACTCCTCTGTGATGCATTATGGGAGGTGAGAAAATGGCACACAAACAAATTAGCTTTCAAAAGCCTTGTTAACTGTTGAAATCACTGACCACATGTCTTTCTATAGGTATGATTTCACAACCCAGTCTGGAAAGGAGACAATCACTCCAATTCCAAACCCAAATGTGCAAATTGGACAGAGACAGGGAATGTCCACCACTGACATCCTGAGGATCAACAAACTGTATGGATGCTGTGAGTATGACCTCATTTATAACGTGGTGTTACAAACAGTGTCTGAGACCATTGCTGAAAGGATGACACTGCAATAGAATTCTGACTGTGCTTTCATCTAACAGGAAACATTCAAACTGGTGGTGTGCTGCCTGGCCTGACACAACATGAAGTCACCGAGTAGAAGTTGTCACATGATAATTAGTGACCATTATTTCTGTTATTTAAAGCAGGAAAATAAAATGCCTAAAAAGAATTCATGCTATACTTGTCCCATTGCTTTCACATAAAACATATTCATATAATTCATATACAAGGAATACAAGAATATTTTATTGTCACATGCACATAGTTATTGTGTGTAAGAAATGCAATTGCATTGGGGGATTGGGGCTAAATCTCAGGAATGAGACTAAAATTGCTGTGTGTTTTGAGGGGAGAGGGTGGGGGCTGTGACTGGCTAGCTGTGTGTGTTTTATAATTAGGTCCCATTCATGTTTTTAATTACAGTGAAGGCTTCCCATTCAAGTATTTCATGTTAGACAGACCACCATACAGTCCCTATCCATCTTACCCATAATGTTCTTCCCCTCATGTACACTTTTGTACATGTAGCGCCCACACTACCACCACAGCCCCACAACACTACTTAATGCAACTGACAACTATTTGTGTGAAATCACTTGTATTGCCTTGTCAACTGACATGGCTAGTCTCCTTTCCTCCTTTGGCTGGTATATAAATACACATGTACCAGTGTCCAAGAGGATAGGTGCTGACTGTGCCCATTAAGCAGTAAGCCTGTGGCAGTAGCCAAAAAAACCTTCTAAAACTCCAGCAATACTTGTATAGGCCCAGTGTTCATGTTCATACAAATCTTGAGTATGGTTGTTTGGTCTGTATTGAGACATTCATCCCACCCCTATATGAAGAGTTCAGATGCAAACCTTTCTATGTTCTTCTTCAGGAATATGCAAAATGAAGATGTTTTAATAATAATCTCCAATTACTTTCTTTACTACTGCTACTTTCTTTCCAATTTCTATCAAACTGCAATTTGATTTACAACATCCTCCTGGTCCCCTATGGGACATAAGGCTTCAAAGAGCTCTGTCATGGAACAGAGCGAGTCGGACCCAAATGCGTCACATTAAACACAGGGTCTTGAAATGCTTGCCTTGCGTGAGTAGCAGTAGGTTCGCGGACAGTCTGACGGGGAAACACTGAAAGACAGGGTTTAAATACACAGACAACGGTTAACAAGGAACAGGTGAGAGTGATGATTGAACCAGTTTAGCGTGAGTGAGTGGGAGGAGCAAGTGATCAGGGAGAGACCGGGTGACAGTGACAGACAGACATGACAAGCCCTCTCCATAACATGGTCCTTGGCAGCATGTTCTGCTTCTCCCCACGACAGTTTTTCATATACTGTACATTGTTTGCTCCAGGGTGTCCTTCATTCAAAAAGAAAATTACTTTACCAGCAAAATTATTTCAAAGCTATTAAGCTTGAATGTGGATGTCTTTGAATGGGTAGTTTTACTGTTGATACTGTGTGGTGTCAAATATTTTAAAAGCCTGTACATAGTCTGTGACTTAGTTTAAGTTTATTGTTTAATATTATTGTTATAATTGTTTTTATCATGTTGAATGTGGATAAAAAGCATGCTGAGTAACAACAGTCATTTAGGTCTAATTATCAAAACATACATTATTTTGCAGTGTTGAAAGCAGTGAGACATTAATAGAATTAACTCTTTTCCATCTTTTTATTATTGTTTTATAACATAAGAGGAAACAATGGCCACAGTCACTAATCATCTTGTGGGAACTTGTCCTTGATCATGTGGTAGTGTGACAGGTACAGCACTGGCTTCAACTTCTCCTGTAAGGAAAAAGAATGATCAGAATTCTTTTGCAGCCTCATTATTTTGTCACAAACACATCATCATTCATGAGGTCATCATCATACTCACAGCATCCATACAGTTTGTTGATCCTCAGGATGTCTATGGTGGACATTCCCCTTCTCCGTCCAATTTGTTCAAATGAGTTTGGAATTGGAGTTATTGTCTCCTTTCCATACTGGGTTGTGAAATCATATCTGTAGGAAGACATGTGGTCAGTGATTTCAACAGTTAACAAGACTTTTGAAAACCAATTCGTTTTCGGTGTCATTTTCTCACCTCCCATAATGCATCACAGAGGAGTAGTCATACGGAGTGTTCAGGTTGTTGGTGTATTGTTTCTGAAAGTTGTATGCCATTCCTGCCAAGAAGATACATACATTCAGAAATAGTGTTAACCATTAAAATTATTTTATTAACATAAAATTTTACGATCAGATTTGTGAACATGTCCACACATTAAAGTAACTCAGATCTATATTTCTGTCAAGATTCTAGAACATAGTGCTCTAGAGTCTTTGATTTCTATTAGTGTGATGAAGAATAAACAGGAAATGCATACCAGGGCTGATGTTTTCCCAGTTGATTCTCACATACTGGTCTCTGTCACTCCTGGTTTGCTCATGGTAGAAACCCAGAGCGTGGAGAAGTTCATGCTGGATGATTCCATGGTAAACACAACCATACTTGTAGAGAGAGACCACCTGTTTGCCTCCTGTCCTGCCAAGCATGGAGTAGCACCTGAGAAAAAAGAAGCATAATGACCAATACAGTTCCAGATTATTATATATAAGTATATAAGTAATTTTAGACACTAATTGTTTCAAACCACGAGTCTTAGC
The DNA here is from genome assembly GCA_027481765.1 of Tenualosa thibaudeaui. Classification (NCBI taxonomy): domain Eukaryota; kingdom Metazoa; phylum Chordata; class Actinopteri; order Clupeiformes; family Clupeidae; genus Tenualosa; species Tenualosa thibaudeaui. Next base: position 18,523,095 of record JAIFZK010000004.1, on the reverse strand, counting down.
ACTGATAAAGCTCAACTACTCATATGTGTGAAGCTTGATTTTGTCTGTGTGAACAAAATATTATTTCCATTGAAACACCATTGATATTTCTAATTCTATTCAAACAATAGCTGAATCACTAGCTGTAAATGAATAGTTTAGGTCAAATTTGTACTAATTGAGGTTTAATAAAATGTTATTAGAAGTGAAATCAATATGATAGCTGTTGAGAGATTACATTTGAAAGACATGTTCTAAGAGAGACATTGATCATAGAAGGAAACAATATTTGCGAGGCTCACCCCTGCCTGTTCTCAATGCTGATGTAGTCACTCTGAGTTGAGCGAGGAACAAACTCAACACAGGTTTGGGTTTTGAAGGTAGCCATGGCATATTCAATTTTCATCCTGTCATAGGGAGCTGGAAAACACAACAAATATGAATACTGAGTGAAGATGATTTAACTATGTATAGTATTTTAAAGAGAAGGACAAACTAATTGACTCACAGAAATCAGGGCTCATTGTGTAAGGCACTTCAACTTTCCCATTATCAGATTTCTTCCAGAAGCAGTTGTTGTTCCAGCAAGCCAGAGCATTCCTGGTTCTTGGCACCACAATATCTCCTTCAATTAGAATTTCACTGGAAGCTGCAAGATGAAATGTCATTTTTTAAAGATATTCATACAGTAGTTAGTCTCTGCAAGCCATCAAGTGAAGGTATCTATTAATTACTTTAAACAGTGTGAAACAGACCATTGTTGATAGTCAGAATCTGTGTTGTTAAGTCCACACTGTCAGTGTCCTCCATGAAAATCTCATTTGGATCACCATCCATCTAGACAGAGGGAAACAGGTAAGGATGAAAAAGACACCTACCCATTACTTTATAGAGGAGTTTTGAATGTCACATCCAGTCTTACCATGAGATGAAGAGCCTTGGACAGGCCAAGCAGCAGCACTAGAAAAGAGATGGAGGCTCTGAGGTCCATGTTGCTTCAGTGTGTGGAGATGCTAGATGGCTCCTTCACTTTGGCTTGGTGTTTGAGACCCATCTCACCTGAGCTTTTATACAGCCCTCCAGAGGTGTGTCTGCAGGGGGATTTAAATCTTTTGTCAGGGTCAGGTGTCTAATGGAAGCTCTTATGGGAGGACACCACCACCTCTCCCAGAACATCAACAACTTAGGTTATACTGCCAATAAAATAGGTTCTATTGTCTGTGTTACAAATCAGCTGAAGTAGAATTACTCTCAACAATGGTAAGGAAAGACGTACATTACATAAGAGACTCCTGTAGATCATGATAAATGAAGACATTGGCCTGGTAGATTACAGCCAGTTCCTAACACTTAATAGGCTGTGTGTATATATTCATCTGTTGAATGTAATGAAGGTTTTCGGAACAGATTTTGGGAGGTGTCCATGGGGATGATTGACAGCTGTCACTCACCTCAACCTAAGGCCTGCAGATGGAAATGAGCAGGAACAAAACACCTTTATCTTTTATGTGATTCATGCAGTTATTACATTGTAGAAATGAAGAACACAAAACAACACAAAACAAAACTAGCCTCTATGGTAGATTTAGGTTCTCCTTACAAGTCTATTTCTTCACACACTGTGGTGTTGCAAAGCATCCTACCTCCTCTCCTCTCTTCAACATTGCATTGGTAACTCTAAACTGAAATAAAGGTTCATCTGTAGGGGGTGTCAGGAGACATTGCAAGCATGCAATCTATGAAACAGGCATCCAAGCACCATGGCCACTCACCAAGCCAAACATGCTTATTTCAACTTGTTTCAGCTGTTTAACTTTCACTCACAATTTTTGCATCTTATGGAACAGGAGAAAGTGCAGTTTTTCTTAATAGACATAGTTGTACAGGCTGTCATAGGTCTTATCTTGCATGTGTCATGGAGTGTTTTGAATTTGTGCATTTGGGTCACACATTCAAGAAAATGTCTTCGGGGGTCTTTATGTCTAAGGGATGCAAGATTGTTTTAAATAGAGAGCTCAACGTTTTGAAGTCACCATAACGTCTGTTCAGTTGTTGACCTTCTGGGAGAGGTTGTGGTGTCCTCCCGTAAGAGCTTCCGTTAGACACCTGACCCTGACAACACACCTAAATCGCTCTGCAAACACATCTGTGGGCTGCTGTATAAAAGCTCATTAAAATCTCCCTTCTAGTGCTGCTGCTTGGCCTGTCCAAGGCTCTTCCTCTCCTGGTAGGACTGAATGTGACATTTAAAACTCCTCCACAAACTAATGGGTGGGTGTCTTCTGTTCCATCCTTACCTGTTGTCCCTCTGTCTAGGAGGATGGTGATGAAAATGAGATTTTCATGTAGAACACTGACACTGTGGACTTAACTACACAGATTCTGACTATCAACAATGGTTTGTTCCAAACCAATTATTAGTTACCTTTACTTGATGGCTTGCAGAGGCTAACTACTGTACAAATATCTTTAAAAAATGACATTTCATCTTGCAGCTTCCAGTGAAATTCTAATTGAAGGAGATATTGTGGTGCCAAGAACCAGGAATGCTCTGTCTTGCTGGAACAACTACTGCTTCTGGAAGAAATCTGATAATGGGAAAGTTGAAGTGCCTTACACAATGAGCCCTGATTTCTGTGAGTCAATTAGTTTGTACTTCTCTTTAAAATACAATACATAGTAAAATCATCTTCACTCAACATTCACGATGAATATTTGTTGTGTTTTCCAGCTCCCTATGACAGGATGAAAATTGAATATGCCATGGCTACCTTCAAAACCCAAACCTGTGTTGAGTTTGTTCCTCGCTCAAATCAGAGTGACTACATCAGCACTGAGAACAGGCAGGGGTGAGTTTGTGTCGCAAATGTTGTCTCCTTCTGTCAGACACAGACGGATGGAGGCAGAGATAGATTAAACCGTGGAGGTTTTAAGTGGAGGGGAAAACAGAAAATCACTAATTGTACAAACGAAAGTTAACTCCGTTACTCTAACGGAGAAAACAGAAAGTACTAATACTAAGATGAACTGAAGACTAGAAATACACTGGAATAAGGAAATATACACTAGAAACAGGCGAGGATAATCAGAAGGAACAAGGGGCGACAAACCAATCAGGAAATCCAAAACTTATTGAACAAAGCACTCAGGAATACGTGGGGCACGGAAGATACAATTGACATACGGGGAGTCTGAGGGAAAATCGACGAGACAAGACCAAAGGTGAAGTAGAGGGGAGACTTAAATAAGGTGGAGACCAGGTGATATTAATTAAAACTCAGGTGAAGGAGATCGAGTACGAGTCTGTGGTGTTGTGTGAGGGGGCGTGGCCGTGACCAGGTCCGATGCAGACCTGACAGAATACATCAGCCCTAGTATGCATTTCCTGTTTATTCTTCATCACATTAATAGAAATCAAAGACTCTAGAGCACTATGCTCTAGAATCTTGACAGAAATATAGATCTGAGTTACTTAAATGTGTGGACATGTTCACAAATCTGATCGTAAAATTTTATGTTAACAAAATTATTTTAATGGTCAACACTATTTCTGAATGTATGTATCTTCTTGGCAGGAATGGCATACAACTTTCAGAAACAATACACCAACAACCTGAAAACTCCGTATGACTACTCCTCTGTGATTATGGAGGTAAGAAAATGGCAGACAAACAAATTAGTTTTCAACAGCATTGTTAACTGTTGAAATCACTGGCCATGTGTCTTTCTATAGGTATGATTTCACAACCCAGTCTGGAAAGGAGACAATCACTCCAATTCCAAACTCATTTGAACAAATTGGACAGAGAAGGGGAATGTCCACCATAGACATCCTGAGGATCAACAAACTGTATGGATGCTGTGAGTATGATGATGACCTCATGAATGATGATGTGTTTATGACAAAAAATGAGGCTGCAAAAGAATTCTGATCATTCTTTTTCCTTACAGGAGAAGTTGAAGCCAGTGCTGTACCTGTCACACTACCACATGATCAAGCACAAGTTCCCACAAGATGATTAGTGACTGTGGCCATTGTTTCCTCTCATGTTATAAAACAATAATAAAAAGATGGAAAAGAGTTAATGTCTCACTGCTTTCAACACTGCAAAATAATGTATTTTCATTATTAGACCTAAATGGGAGTTGTTACTCAGAATGCTTTTTATCCACATTCAACATGATAAAAACAATTATAACAATAATATTAAACAATAAACTTAAGTCACAGAACTTAAACTTAAATCACAGACTATGTACAGGCTTTTAAAATATTTGACACCACACAGTATCAACAGTAAAACTACCCCTTCAAAGACATATATATTCAAATTTTTATTTAGAATAGTGTAACAGCTTTGAAATCACTTCGCTGGTAAAGTCGCTTGTAATTAAGAGAACTATACCCTCGAGCCAACCATGTACAGTATATGAAAAACAGCCTTGTTGTTCTCCAGGAATGAGAGATTGCTTCATGGCAGGACTTACTACATCAACACCTCCAAATCCCAAGTAATGTGCATAAACTCCACCCACACAGTACCGATCCAGGTGAATGGAGCACCACTTGATAGACATCAACTACCTTAGCAGCCTTATCAGCAAGGACAGTACTGTCCATAGATATTAGAACAAGGCTAGGAAAGGCTCAGGTTGTCTTTTTCCAACTCAGTTGCATTTGGAGATCTAAACAATACAGCCTAAAAACAAAGATACTCCTGTACAAAAGCAACGTGATGTCTGTCCTCCTGCATGGTTCAGGGTGTTGGCATGTTGTCAGTACAGACATGAGAACATTGGAGGTCTTCTAGAAATAGATGCCTCAGATGAATCTGCCAGATCTTTTACAACAAAGAAAACCAGCAATCAAAGCATCCCCAAGGACATTACATGAAGACACTTAGGATGCACTGGACATGTGTTGAGGATGGAAGAAAACGACATCTCAGTAGTTGCCTTACCATGGACACCATCTGGAAAAAGAAAACTTTGAAGACCCCAAAAAAAACGCCGTAGAGCTGTGGTACAGGAGCTTCAAAATATGAACCTGTCGTGGGGAAAATCAGAACATGCTGCCAAGGACCACGTGTTATGGAGAGAGCTCTGTGAAGTCCCATAGGGGACCAGGATGATGATATAAATCAACTTGCAGTTTGATAGAAATTACTTGGAGATTTTTTATTAAAACATCTTAATTTTGCATATTTCTGAAGAAGAACATAGAAGGTTTTGCATCTGAACTCTTCATATAGGGGTGGGTGAATGTCTCAATACAGACCCAACAACCATACTCAAGATTTGTATGAAAATGAACAAGTATTGCTGATTTAGTTTTATTGTGAAGCTGATGATTTCTTAAAGGATCCTGATGGCATCTCCTGGAGTTTTAGAAGGTTTTTTTACTTACTGCTTAATGGGACCCACAGCCAGCACCTATCCTCTTGGTGACAGGTACATGTGTATTTATATACCAGCCAAAGGAGGAAAGGAGACTAGCCATGTCAGTTAACAAGGCAATACAAATGATTTCACACAAATAGTTGTTAGGTGCATTAAGTGTTGTGGGGCTGTGTGGTGGTAGTGTGGGCGCTAGACACTAACAAAAGTGTACATGAGGGGAAGATTATTATGGGTAAGATGGGTAGGGACTGTATGGTGGTCTGTCTAACACGAAACACTTGAATGGGAAGACTTCACTGTAATTAAAAACATTAATCGGGCCTAATTAACACACACAGCCAGCCAGTCACGCGCTTTGCTAAATGCTACGCGCTTTGCTCCCTGCCCTGCCCAACCCACCCTAATTTATGCACAGTATTGGCTGACAAACAGATGCAATTGCATTTCTTACACGCAGTAACTGTATGCATGTGACAATAAAATATTCTTGTATTCCTTGTATATGAATCATATGAATATATTTAATGTGAAAGCAATGGGACAAGTACAGCATGAATTCTTTTTAGCCATTTTATTTTCCTGCTTTAAATAACAGAAATAATGGTCACAAATTATCATGTGATATCTGTGATTTCATGTTGTGTCAGGCCAGACAGCACACCATCAGTCTGAATGTTTCCTGTTAGATGAAAGCACAGTCAGAATTCTATTGCAGTGCCATCCTTTCAGCAATGGTCTCAGACACTGTTTGTAACGCCAGGTCATACTCACAGCATCCATACAGTTTGTTGATCCTCAGGATGTCAGTGATGGACATTCCCTGTCTCTGTCCAATTTGCACATTTGGGTTTGGAATTGGAGTGATTGTTTCCTTTCCAGACTGGGTTGTGAAATCATACCTATAGAAAGACATGTGGTCAGTGATTTCAACAGTTAACAAGGCTGTTGAAAGCTAATTTGTTTGGGTGCCATTTTCTTACCTCCCATAATGCATCACAGAGGAGTAGTCATATGGAGTGTTCAGGTTGTTGGTGTTTTGTTTTTGAAAGTTGTAAGCCATATCTGCGAAACAAAAATAAACATACATTCAGAATTAATGTCAAACCTACTAATAATTGGACAATCAGATTTTGGAACATGTCCACAGATTAAAAAAACTCAAGTTTACATATATTTCTGTTAGTCTGATGAAGAATAAACAGGAAATGCATACCAGGGCTGATGTTTTCCCAGTTGATTTTGACATACTGGTCTCTGTCACTCCTGGTCTGCTCATGGTAGAAGCCCAGAGCGTGGAGAAGTTCATGCTGGATGATTCCATGGTAAACACAACCATACTTGTAGAGAGAGACCACCTGTTTGCCCCCTGTCCTGCCAAGCACGGAGTAACATCTGACAAAAAAAGAAACAATGGTGCCAGTTACAGTTGGGTTCCTAATTTTATTAAAATACAACTAATGTTAATCTGTGATAACAATTGATTCTCTTTGTGTGTACAAAATCTTTCCATTCAAACATCATTAATATTACTATTTCTTTTCACACATTAACCAAAGGGTTTAATAGTGGTTTAATTTACAGTTCATCTACAACTTTCACTGAGGTGTAGCTCTTGTAGATATCATTGAATGAAATCTTGTTAAAAGTGAGATCAACATACTAGTAGTTGTTGAAAGATTACATTTAAAAGACGTTTTAAGCCAGAAATAGATCATAGGCAGAAACAATATTTGCGACACCAACTCACCCCTCCCTGCTCTCAATGCTGATGTAGTCACTCTGAGTTGAGCGTGGAACAAACTCAACACAGGTTTTGCTCTTGAAGGTAGCCATGGCATATTCAATTCTCATCCTCTCATAGGAAGCTGGAAAGCACAATAAATATTCATCTTCTGAATGCTTCATTAACCATAAAAAATAGAACAAATTCACTTACAGAAATCAGGGCTCATTGTGTAAGGGACCTCAACTCTCCCAGTAGCAGATTTCTTCCAGAAGCAGTTGTTGTTCCAGCAAGCCAGAGCATTCCTGGTTCGTGGCACCACTATGTCTCCTTCAATTAGAATTTCACTGGAAGCTGCAAGATGAAATGTCATTTTCTAAGTTACTCATACAGTAGTTAGTCTCTGCAAGCCATCAAGTGAAGGTAACTAATAATTTGTTTAAATAATGTGAAACAGACCATTGTTGATTGTCAGAATCTGTGTAGTTAAGTCCACACTGTCAATGTCCTGTATGAAAATCTCATTTTCATCACCATCCATCTAGACAGAGGGAAACAGGTAAGGATGAAACAGAAGACACCCACCCACTAGTTTGTGGAGAACCAGGCAAGTAACTAAAGCGTTAACTGTACATCAAAATAAATTAAGAAGAAAACTCTAGGTTTTTAGTATGTATGCAGTGCTATTATGTCTATTGTCAGGCTCTATTGATCATCATTATTCTTGTAGCATTCATGATGTGCAACTTGATGCTGCAGTTAATTCAGGTGCTTACTCATTATGTACCCCTAGCAACAGACACTTACCTGGAGAGGAAGAGCCTTGGACAGACCAAGCAGCAGGACTAGAAGGGAGATGGAGGCTCTGAGGTCCATGTTGTTTCAGTGTGTGGAGATGCTAGATGGCTCCTTCACTTTGGCTTGGTGTGTGAGACCCATCTCACCCGAGCTTTTATACAGCCCTCCAGAGGTGTGTCTGCAGGAGGATTTAGGCCTGTTGTCAGGGTCAGGTGTCTAATTGAAGCTCTTTTGGGAGGACACCACCACCTCTCCCAGAACGTCAACAACTTAGGTTGTACTGTCAGTAAAATAGGTTTTACTGTCTGCGTTACACATCAGCTGAAGTGTAATTACTCTCAACAATGGCAAGGAAAGATGTACATTACATAAGGGACTCCTGTAGATGGATATCTGAAACAGATCATGATAAATGAAGACATTGGCCTGGTAGATTACTAACACTTAATAGGCTGTGTGTATATATTTATCTGTTGAATTTAAAGGTTTTCGGAACAGATTTTGGGAGGTGTCCATGGGGATGATTGACAGCTGTCAGTCACCTCAACCTAAGGTCTGCAGATGGAAAAGAGCAGGAACAAAACACCTTTATCTTTTATTGATTAATGCAGTTATTACATGGTATCCATGTAGAAATGAACAACACAAAACAACACAAAACAAAACTAGCCTCTACAGGAGATTTAGGTTCTCCTTACAAGTCTACTTTTTCACACACTGTGATGTTGCAAAGTATCCCATCTCCTTTCCATTCTCTAGCACTGCATTGATAACTGTAAACTGAAATAAATGTTTATCTTTAGGGGTGTCAGGAAACATTGCAAGCATGTAATCTCTGAAACAGGCATCCAAGCACCATGGCCACTTATCAAACCAAACATGCTTATTTCAACTTTTTTCAAAACTTTTTGCATCCTATGGAACAGGAGAGTGCAGTTCTTCTTTACAGTGTAATACAGGCTGCCATAGGGTATATAGGGTCATATGATAGTATGTGTCAAGTAGTGTTTTGCATTTGTGCAATAGCTCACACATTTGAGAACACATCTTTAGGAGAACTTCATGTCTAAAGGATGCAAGATTGTTGTCAATTCAACTCAGTTCAATTCAATTCAATTGAACTGTATATATGCATACAGTGCCTTTTACAATAGTATTGTCCCATGGTGCTTTACAGCAAGGAGCATCCAAGAGCAACAGGGGCAAGGAAGAAATCTCTTATGTTAGTTAGTCTAGGAAGACATTTTAGACAGATCCACAACTCAAGGGGCTAAGCCAACAGGGTCATGGGTCAGGGGTCATGCATGAAAAGTAAAATCAGTAGTAACCATGACAGAGTACAAGTTGTCCATGTTTTTTCAGTCAAAATGCCTCAGAGAAGGACAGTCAGTCCTGGCATGGGCAGTTGTTGACCTTCTAAGAGAGGTTGTGGACAGCAGGCCTAAATCCCCCTGCAGACACACCTAGGTGTCGGGCTGTATAAAAGCTCAGGTGAGATGGGTCTCATATACCTAGCCCCAGTGAAAGAGCCATCTAGCATCTCCACACACTGAAGCAACATGGACCTCAGAGCCTCCATCCCCCTTCTAGTGCTGCTGCTTGGCCTGTCCAAGGCTCTTCCTGTCCTGGTAAAACTAAATGTGACATTCAAATCTCCTCTATAAAGTAATGGGTAGGTGTCTTCTGTTTCATCCTTAACTGTTTCCCTCTGTCTAGATGGATGGTGATGAAAATGAGATTTTCATGGAGGACACTGACAGTGTGGACTTAACTACACACATTCTGATGATCAACAATGGTCTGTTTCACATTGTTTAAAGTAATTAATAGTTATCTTCACTTGATGGCTTGCAGAAACTAACTACTCTATAACTACTCTATAATTAACAGCTTCCAGTGAGATTCTAATTGAAGGAGATATTGTGGTGCCAAGAACCAGGAATGCTCTGGCTTGTTGGAGCAACTACTGCTTCTGGAAGAAATCTGATAATGGGAAAGTTCAGGTGCCTTACACAATGAGCCCTGATTTCTGTGAGTCAATTAGTTTGTACTTCTCTTTAAAATACTATACATAGTTAAATCATCTTTATTCAATATTCATGATGAATATTTGTTGTGTTTTCCAGCTCCCTATGACAGGATGAAAATTGAATATGCCATGACTACCTTCAAGACCCAAACCTGTGTTGAGTTTGTTCCTCGCTCAAATCAGAGTGACTACATCAGCATTGAGAACATGCAGGGGTGAGTTTGTCTTGCAAATATTGTTTCCTTCTACGGTCAATGTCTGTCTTAGAACATGTTTTTTAACTAAACTGTACATTTACAACTTTGATTTGTCTTGATTGTTTGAAACAGAAACAGAAATATCTGGAACCCAACCTGTTTTCTTTTTTCTCAGGTGCTACTCCATGATTGGCAGGACAGGAGGCAAACAGGTGGTCTCTCTCTACAAGTATGGTTGTGTTTACAATGGAATCATCCAGCATGAACTTCTCCATGCTCTGGGCTTCTACCATGAGCAAACCAGGAGTGACAGAGACCAGTATGTCAAAATCAACTGGGAAAACATCAGCTCCGGTATGCATTTCCTGTTTATTCTTTATCACACTAACAGAAATTAAAGAGTCTAGAGCACTATGTGACAGAAATGTGGATCTGAGTCATTTGAATGTGTTGAGATGTTCACAAATCTGATGGTAAAATGAGTATATGTTTAATAGTCAAAACTATTTTTGAATGTATGTGTATTCTTGGCAGGAAAGGAATACAACTTTCAGAAACAATACACCAACAACCTGAACACTCCATATGACTACTCCTCTGTGATGCATTATGGGAGGTGAGAAAATGGCACCCAAAATAAATTAGTTTCAAGAATCTTGTTAACTGTTGAAATCACTAACCACGTGTCTTTCTATAGGTATGATTTCACAACCCAGTCTGGAAAGGAGACAATCACTCCAATTCCAAACCCAAATGTTCAAATTGGACAGAGACAGGGAATGTCCACCACTGACATCCTGAGGATCAACAAACTGTATGGATGCTGTGAGTATGACTATGACCTAATGTTAGCCTAGAAATAGTTTTTCTCAGCGGTTACGCCTAGCTAGACACCATTGGAGCCTTAGTAGGTCTATCATTGGTCCTACACAGGCTTGGTAAGACCAGTTACATCACTTTATCTTTGTAGAGAGTCGTTGGGCAGGCTTAGCAGGATACTGACAAGGCCGTGACGGTGCAAATCAACTAAGTTGAATTTTTAATTGACTTTGAAAAAGTTAGACTTGGTCTTTTCTTTGAGAGTTGAGCAGTAAAAAGGTAGCATACTCAAGTCTTTAGTTTCAAACAAAGACATATTTGCTGTTTTGCCAAAATTGCTCTGATTGGTAGTAGCGCTATCCCGGTTGAAAGACAACTGCTGATCGGTCATGGTCAGACCATACATTTTGATGTTATAGTCTGGCTTGTCTGGCTGGTTATCTGGCTGGTTATCTGGCTGATAACCTAATATATGATGGTGTGTTTCTGACAAACTGTATCTTTCAGTTTACTGGAAAAAAATGGGGCTGCAAAAGAATTCTGATCATTCTTTTTCCTTACAGGAGAATTTGAAGCCAGTGCTGTACCTGTCACACTACCACATGATCAAGCACAAGTTCCCACAAGATGAGTAGTTACTGTGGCCATTGTTTCCTCTCATGTTATAAAACAATAATAAAAAGATGGAAAAGAGTTAATTCTATTAATGTCTCACTGCTTTCGACACTGCAAAATAATGTATTTTCATAATTAGACCTAAATGACTGGTGTTACTCAGCATGTTTTTTATCCACATTCAACAATATAAAAACAATTATGAGAATAATATTACACAATAAACTTAAACTATGTCATAGCCTATGTATATAATACAATATTTGACACCACACAGTATCGCTACAGTAAAACTACCCATTCAAAGACATGTTCAAGTGGCAGCATTATCAGCAAGCTCAATGCTGTCCATAAAGACATTAGAACAGGGCTGGGAAAGGCTCAGGGTGCTTTGTGCCCACTCCGTTGCATCTGGAAGTCTAAACAAGACAGCCTAAAAACAAAGATGCTCCTGTACAACATGTTGCCAAGGACAAAGTGAGATGGAGAGAGGTCACTCAAGCCTGTCCCACAGGGGACAAAGTGGAGACATAGGTGGTCCTGCATCTGAAATTGTCATATATGTATGAAGAGTTTGGTTCCAAAACGCTATAACCACCATTTTAATGAATTTTCAAAAATGATTTTTTTACATTTTGTTTTTCAGATATATCAGTGGATCCACTCATGGATTGCTTTTACTTGATTTATTTTTACATTATAAAATCAACACAACTGAAGCTTGGTCAGTATTTACACAATTAAAAATTATGACTTAAAAAAATATATTTATAGCGTTTTGGAACCAAACTCTTCATTCATATATAAAAAGGTTTTTTTACTACTGCCACAGGCTTACTGCTTAATGGGACCCACAGCCAGCACCTATCCTCTTGGACACAGGTACATGTGTATTTATTTACCAGCCAAAGGAGGAAAGGAGACTAGCCATGTCAGTTGACAAGGCAATACAAATGATTTCACACAAATAGTTGTCAGTTGCATTAAGTAGTGTTGTGGGGCTGTGTGGTGGTAGTGTGGGCGCTACATGTACAAAAGTGTACATGAGGGGAAGAACATTATGGGTAAGATGGGTAGGGACTGTATTGTGGTCTGTCTAAGATAAAACACTTGAATGGGAAGACTTCATTGTAATTAAAAACATGAATGGGGCCTAATTATAAAACACACACAGCCAGCCAGTAACAGCTCCCCCCCCCCCCCCACCCCCTCAACACACACAGCAACTTTAGTCCCATTCCTGACATTTAGCCCCAAACCCACAAACCCCCTCCCCACCCCTATCCTTCACCACATACAGCCACAACCCATTTCCCAACAGGATTCTACGCGCTTTGCTCCCTGCCCAACCCACCCTAATTTATGCACAGTATTGGCTGACAAACAGATGCAATTGCATTTCTTACACCCAGTAACTGTATGCATGTGACAATAAAATATTCTTGTATTCCTTGTATATGAATTATATGAATATATTTAATGTGAAAGCAATGGGACAAGTATAGCATGAATTCTTTTTAGGCATTTTATTTTCCTGATTTAAACAACAGAAATAATGGTCACTAATTATCACGTCACAACTTGTACTCGGTGACTTCATGTTGTGTCAGGCCAGACAGCACACCACCAGTTTGAATGTTTCCTGTTAGATGAAAGCACAGTCAGAATTCTATTGCAGTGCCATCCTTTCAGCAATGGTCTCAGACACTGTTTGTAAAACCACGTTATAAATGAGGTCATACTCACAGCATCCATACAGTTTGTTGATCCTCAGGATGTCAGTGGTGGACATTCCCTGTCTCTGTCCAATTTGCACATTTGGGTTTGGAATTGGAGTGATTGTCTCCTTTCCAGACTGGGTTGCGAAATCATACCTTTAGAAAGACATGTGGTCAGTGTGGTCAGCAGTTAACAAGGCTGTTGAAAACTAATTTGTTTGGGTGCCATTTTCTTACCTCCCATAATGCATCACAGAGGAGTAGTCATAAGGAGTGTTCAGGTTATTGGTGTTTTGTTTCTGAAAGTTGTATGCCATATCTGCCAAAACGAAAATAGATATACATTCAGAATTAGTGTTGGCTATTAAACTTACTAATAATTGGACAATCTGATTTGTGAACTTGTACACAGATTAAAATAACTCTACATATATTTCTGTGTGATAAATAAACAGGAAATGCATACCGGGGCTGATGTATTCCCAGTTGATTCTGACATACTGGTCTCTGTCACTCCTGGTCTGCTCATGGTAGAAGCCCAGAGCATGCAGAAGTTCATGCTGAATGATTCCATGGTAAACACAACCATACTTGTAGAGAGACACCACCTGTTTGCCTCCTGTCCTGCCAAGCATGGAGTAACACCTGAAAAGAAACAATGGCGCCAGTTACAGTTGGGTTCCTAATTTTATTTAAATACAACTATGTTAGTTTGTGATAAAGATTAATTTTCTTTGTGTGAACAAAATCTTTCCATTCAAACTTCATTTATGTTACATTTATGAGTTGTTCAATAGTGGTTTAATTTACAGTTCACCTTAAACTTTTATTTACTGAGGTGTAGCTCTTGTAGATATCATTGAATGAAATCTTGTTAAAAGAAAGGCCAACATACCAGTAGTTATTGAGAGATTACATTTGACAAAGAAGGACACAATATGTGGTACACCAACTCACCCCTGCCTGTTCTCAATACTGATGTAGTCACTCTGAGTTGAGCGAGGAACAAACTCAACACAGGTTTTGCTCTTGAAAGTAGCCATGGCATATTCAATTCTCATCCTCTCATAGGAAGCTGGAAAGCACAATAAATATTCATCTTCTGAATGCTTCATTAACCATAAAGAAATAGAACAAATTCACTTACAGAAATCAGGGCTCATTGTGTAAGGGACCTCAACTCTCCCAGTAGCAGATTTCTTCCAGAAGCAGTTGTTGTTCCAGCAAGCCAGAGCATTCCTGGTTCGTGGAACCACAATGTCTCCTTCAATTAGAATTTCACTGGAAGCTGCAAGATGAAATGTCATTTTTTAAGTTATTCATACAGTAGTTAGTTTCTGCAAGTCATCAAGTGAAGGTAACTATTAATTTACCATTGTTGATGGTAAGAATCTGTGTAGTTAAGTCCACACTGTCAGTGTCCTGTATGAAAATCTCATTTTCATCACCATCCATCTAGACAGAGGGAAACAGGTAAGGATGAAACAGAAGACACCCACCCACTAGTTTGTGGAGAAGTTCTGAATGTCATATAGTAGGGAAAACCAGGCAAGTAACTAAAGCGTTAAGTTCACTGTACATCAAAATAAATTTAGAAGAAAAGTCTAGGTTTATGTATGCAGTGCTATCATGTCTATTGTCAGGCTCTATTGATCATCATGGAAGTTTATTCTTGTAGCATTCATGATGTGCAACTTGATGCTGCAGTTAGTTCAGGCGCTTACTCATTATGTAACCCTAGCAACAGACACTTACCTGGAGAGGAAGAGCCTTGGACAGACCAAGCAGCAGGACTAGAAAGGAGATGGAGGCTCTGAGGTCCATGTTGCTTCAGTGTGTGGAGATGCTAGATGGCTCCTTCACTTTGGCTCGGTGTTTGAGACCCATCTCACCTGAGCTTTTATACAGCCCTCCAGAGGTGTGTCTGCAGGAGGATTTAGGCCTGTTGTCAGGGTCAGGTGTCCAGTTGAAGCTCTTTTGGGAGGACACCACCACCTCTCCCAGAACGTCAACAACTTCAACGTCAACAACAAGGTTATACTGTCAGTAAAATAGGCTTTACTGTCTGCGTTACACATCAGCTGAAGTGTAATTACTCTCAACGATGCCAAAGAAAGATGTACATTACATAAGGGACTCCTGTAGATGGATATCTGAAACAGATCATCATAAATGAAGACATAGGCCTGGTAGATTACAGCCAGTTCCTAACACCTAATAGGCTGTGTGTATATATTCATCTGTTGAATTTAAAGAAGGTTTTCGGAACAGATTTTGGGTGGTGTCCATGGTGATGTAGAAATGAACAACACAAAACAACACAAAACAAAACTAGCCTCTATGGGAGATTTAGGTTCTCCTTACAAGTCTACTTCTTCACACACTGTGGTGTTGCAAAGTATCTCATCTCCTTTCCACTCTCTAGCTGCAGAAAATGCAGATAATGTTTATCTGTAGGGGGTGTCAGGAAAAATTGCAAGCATGGAATCTATGAAACAGGCATCCAAGCACCATGGCCACTTATCAAGCCAAACATGCTTTTTTCAATTTTTTCAACAATTTTTGCATCCTATGGAACAGGAGAGTGCAGTTCTTCTTTGCAGTGTAATACAGGCTGCCATAGGCCTCATATGGTAGTATGTGTCAGGGTGTTTTGCATTTGTGCAATGGCTCACACATTTGAGAACATATCTTTAGGAGAACGTCATGTCTAAAGGATGCAAGATTGTTGTCAATTCAACTCAGTTCAATTCAATTCAATTGAACTGTATATATGCATACAGTGCCTTTTACAATAGTATTGTCCCATGGTGCTTTACAGCAAGGAGCATCCAAGAGCAACAGGGGCAAGGAAGAAATCTCTTATGTTAGTTAGTCTAGGAAGACATTTTAGACAGATCCACAACTCAAGGGGCTAAGCCAACAGGGTCATGGGTCAGGGGTCATGCATGAAAAGTACAATCGGTAGTAACCATGACAGAGTACAAGTTGTCCATGGTTTTTTCAGTCACAAGGCCCCAGGGAAGGACAGTCAGTCCTGGCATGGGCGTTTAAGAAGGGCCTCTAGGATGGAGAGTCAGTCCTGGCATGGGCCATACATATATGTATATAAATTTATAGTGTACAGAGAAAGGGAAAGAGAGAGAGAGAGATAGAGTTGTCCGGCACAAGGCTATAGCAGCATAACTGAGGCATCCGCTTAAGGACAAGAACCTCAAAAGATTTAAAATTATAATTATAAACAGAGTTCAAAATCTTGATACCTTGAACTCACCATAATGTCTGTTC
The DNA here is from genome assembly GCA_027481765.1 of Tenualosa thibaudeaui. Lineage (NCBI taxonomy): Eukaryota > Metazoa > Chordata > Actinopteri > Clupeiformes > Clupeidae > Tenualosa > Tenualosa thibaudeaui. The sequence goes on along the minus strand of JAIFZK010000004.1, from coordinate 18,506,529 downwards.
AGTTGTTGACCTTCTAGGCGAGGTTGTGGACAGCAGGCCTAAATCCCCCTGCAGACACACCTAGGTTTCGGGCTGTATAAAAGCTCAGGTGAGATGGGTCTCACATACCTAGCCCCAGTGAAAGAGCCATCTAGCATCTCCACACACTGAAGCAACATGGACCTCAGAGCCTCCATCCCCCTTCTAGTGCTGGTGCTTGGCCTGTCCAAGGCTCTTCCTCTTCTGGTAAGACTGAATGTGACATTCAAAACTCCTCTATAAAGTAATGTGTAGGTGTCTTCTGTTTCATCCTTACCTGTTTCCCTCTGTCTAGATGGATGGTGATGAAAATGAGATTTTCATGGAAGACACTGACAGTGTGGACTTAACTACACAGATTCTGATGATCAACAATGGTCTGTTTCACATAGTTTAAAGTAATTAATAGTTACCTTCGCTTGATGGCTTGCAGAAACTAACTACTCTATAATTAACTTAAAAATGACAAAATTCATGTTGCAGCTTCCAGTGAGATTCTAATTGAAGGAGATATTGTGGTGCCAAGAACCAGGAATGCTCTGGCTTGCTGGAGCAACTACTGCTTCTGGAAGAAATCTGATAATGGGAAAGTTCAGGTGCCTTACACAATGAGCCCTGATTTCTGTGAGTCAATTAGTTTGTACTTCTCTTTAAAATACTATACATAGTTAAATCGTCTTTATTCAATATTCATGATGAATATTTGTTGTGTTTTCCAGCTCCCTATGACAGGATGAAAATTGAATATGCCATGACTACCTTCAAGACCCAAACCTGTGTTGAGTTTGTTCCTCGCTCAAATCAGAGTGACTACATCAGCATTGAGAACATGCAGGGGTGAGTTTGTCTTGCAAATATTGTTTCCTTCTACGGTCAATGTCTGTCTTTCTTTAATGTAACCTCTCAACAACTATCATATTGGTCTCAATTCTAATAGCATCTTATTAAACAAGACCTCAATTAGTTTAGCCTAAACTCTACATTTACAACTTTGATTTGTCTTGATTGTTTGAAACAGAAACAGAAATATCTGGAACCCAACTGTTTTCTTTTTTCTCAGGTGCTACTCCATGATTGGCAGGACAGGAGGCAAACAGGTGGTCTCTCTCTACAAGTATGGTTGTGTTTACAATGGAATCATCCAGCATGAACTTCTCCATGCTCTGGGCTTCTACCATGAGCAAACCAGGAGTGACAGAGACCAGTATGTCAAAATCAACTGGGAAAACATCAGCTCCGGTATGCATTTCCTGTTTATTCTTTATCACACTAACAGAAATTAAAGAGTCTAGAGCACTATGCTCTAAAATCTTGACAGATATGTGGATCTGAGTCATTTGAATGTGTTGAGATGTTCACAAATCTGATGGTAAAATGAGTATATGTTTAATAGTCAAAACTATTTTTGAATGTATGTGTATTCTTGGCAGGAAAGGAATACAACTTTCAGAAACAATACACCAACAACCTGAACACTCCCTATGACTACTCCTCTGTGATGCATTATGGGAGGTGAGAAAATGGCACCCAAAATAAATTAGTTTACAAGAATCTTGTTAACTGTTGAAATCACTGACCACATGTCTTTCTATAGGTATGATTTCACAACCCAGTCTGGAAAGGAGACAATCACTCCAATTCCAAACCCAAATGTTCAAATTGGACAGAGACAGGGAATGTCCACCACTGACATCCTGAGGATCAACAAACTGTATGGATGCTGTGAGTATGACTATGACCTAATGTTAGCCTAGAAATAGTTTTTCTCAGCGGTTACGCCTAGCTAGACACCATTGGAGCCTTAGTAGGTCTATCATTGGTCCTACACAGGCTTGGTAAGACCAGTTACATCACTTTATCTTTGTAGAGAGTCGTTGGGCAGGCTTAGCAGGATAATGACAAGGCCGTGATGGTGCAAATCAACTAAGTTGAATTTTTAATTGACTTTGAAAGACTTGTTAAACTTGCTGTTTTGCCAAAATTGCTCTGATTGGTAGTAGTGCTATCCCGGTTGAAAGACAACTGCTGATCAGTCATGGTCAGACCATAAATTTTGATGTTATAGTCTGGCTTGTCAGGCTAACCTAATGTATGATGGTGTGTTTTTGACAAACTGTATCTTTCAGTTTACTGGAAAAAACGGGGCTACAAAAGAATTCTGATCATTCTTTTTCCTTACAGGAGAATTTGAAGCCAGTGCTGTACCTGTCACACTACCACATGATCAAGCACAAGTTCCCACAAGATGATTAGTGACTGTGGCCATTGTTTCCTCTCTTGTTAAAAAAAATAAAAAGATGGAAAAGAGTTAATGTCTCACTGCTTTCAACACTGCAAAATAATGTATTTTCACAATTAGACCTAAATGGCTGTTGTTACTCAGTATGCTTTTTATCCATATTCAACAACATGAAAACAATTATAAGAATAATATTACACAATAAACTCAAACTATGTCATAGCCTATGTATATAATACAATATTGTCACACAGTATCGCTACAGTAAAACTACCCATTCAAAGACATCCATGTTCAAGTGGCAGCTTTATCAGCAAGCTCAGCGCTGTCCATAAAGACTTTTATATATATATATATATATATATATATATATATATATACAGGGGTGGGTGAATGTGTTTATAGAGATCCCACAACAACCCTCATACTGGGCCTATACAAGTATTGCTGATTTTGTTTTATTGCGCAGCTGATGCTTTCTTAAAGGATCCTGATGGCATCTGCTGGAGTTTTAGAAGGTTTTTTTGGCTACTGCCACAGGCTTACTGCTTAATGGGACCCACAGCCAGCACCTATCCTCTTGGACACTGGTACATGTGTATTTATATACCAGCCAAAGGAGGAAAGGAGACTAGCCATGTCAGTTGACAAGGCAATACAAATGATTTCACACAAATAGTTGTCAGTTGCATTAAGTAGTGTTGTGGGGCTGTGTGGTGGTAGTGTGGGCGCTAGGCACTAACAAAAGTGTACATGAGGGGAAGAACATTATGGGTAAGATGGGTAGGGACTGTATGGTGGTCTGTCTAAGATAAAACACTTAAAAACATCAATTTAGGCCAAATTATAAAACACACAGACAGTCACAACTTTGCCCCCACCCAACACACACAGCAACTTTAGTCCCATTTCTGACATTTAGCCCCAAACCCCCAAACCCCCTCCCCACCTCTATTCTTCACCACATACAGCCACAACCCGCTAGACTACGTGCTTTACTCCCTGCCCTGCCCAACCCACCCTAATTTATGCACAGTATTGGCTGACAAACAGATGCAATTGCATTTCTTACACCCAGTAACTGTATGCATGTGACAATAAAATATTCTTGTATTCCTTGTATATGATTTATATGAATATGTTTCATGTGAAAGCAATGGGACAAGTATAGCATGAATTCTTTTTAGGCATTTTATTTTCCTGCTTTAAATAACAGAAATAATGGTCACTAATTATCATGTGACAACTTCTACTCGGTGACTTCATGTTGTGTCAGGCCAGACAGCACACCACCAGTTTGAATGTTTCCTGTTAGATGAAAGCACAGTCAGAATTCTATTGCAGTGCCATCCTTTCAGCAATGGTCTCAGACACTGTTTGTAACGCCACGTTATAAATGAGGTCATACTCACAGCATCCATACAGTTTGTTGATCCTCAGGATGTCAGTGGTGGACATTCCCTGTCTCTGTCCAATTTGAACATTTGGGTTTGGAATTGGAGTGATTGTCTCCTTTCCAGACTGGGTTGTGAAATCATACCTATAGAAAGACACGTAGTTAGTGATTTCAACAGTTAACAAGATTCTTGAAAACGAATTTATTTTGGGTGCCATTTTCTTACCTCCCATAATGCATCACAGAGGAGTAGTCATACGGAGTGTTCAGGTTGTTGGTGTTTTGTTTTTGAAAGTTGTAAGCCATATCTGCGAAACAAAAATAAACATACATTCAGAATTAATGTTAAACCTACTAATATAATTGGACAATCAGATTTTGGAACATGTCCACAGATTAAAAAAACTCAGGTCTACATATATTTCTGTTAGTCTGATGAAGAATAAACAGGAAATGCATACCGGGGCTGATGTTTTCCCAGTTGATTCTCACATACTGGTCTCTGTCACTCCTGGTCTGCTCATGGTAGAAGCCCAGAGCGTGGAGAAGTTCATGCTGGATGATTCCATGGTAAACACAACCATACTTGTAGAGAGAGACCACCTGTTTGCCCCCTGTCCTGCCAAGCACGGAGTAGCATCTGACAAAAAAAGAAACAATGGCGCCAGTTACAGTTGGGTTCCTAATTTTATTAAAATACAACGAATGTTAATCTGTGACAATGATTGATTTTCTTTGTGTGTACAAAATCTTTCCATTCAAACATCATAAATATTACTATTTCTTTTCACACATTAACTAAAGAGTTTAATAGTGGTTTCATTTACAGTTCATCTCAAACTTGTTTTTACTGAGTTGTAGCTCTTGTAGATATCATTTAATGAAATCTTGTTAAAAGTGAAATCAACATACTAGTAGTTGTTGAAAGATTACATTTAAAAGACATTTTAAGCCAGAAATAGATCATAGGCAGAAACAATATTTGCGACACCAACTCACCCCTCCCTGCTCTCAATGCTGATGTAGTCACTCTGAGTTGAGCGTGGAACAAACTCAACACAGGTTTTGCTCTTGAAAGTAGCCATGGCATATTCAATTGTCATCCTCTCATAGGAAGCTGGAAAGCACAATAAATATTAATCTTCTGAATGCTTCATTAACCATAAAAAAATAGCATAAATTCACTTACAGAAATCAGGGCTCATTGTGTAAGGGACCTCAACTCTCCCAGTAGCAGATTTCTTCCAGAAGCAGTTGTTGTTCCAGCAAGCCAGAGCATTCCTGGTTCTTGGCACCACAATGTCTCCTTCAATTAGAATTTCACTGGAAGCTGCAAGATGAAATGTCATTTTCTAAGTTACTCATACAGTAGTTAGTCTCTGCAAGCCATCAAGTCAACTTAATTAATAATTTGTTTAAATAATGTGAAACAGACCATTGTTGATAGTCAGAATCTGTGTAGTTAAGTCCACACTGTCAATGTCCCGTATGAAAATCTCATTTTCATCACCATCCATCTAGACAGAGGGAAACAGGTAAGGATGAAGCAGAAGACACCTACCCATTAGTTTGTGGAGGAGTTTTGAATGTCACATTCAGTCTTACCTGGAGAGGAAGAGCCTTGGACAGACCAAGCAGCAGCACTAGAAGGGAGATGGAGGCTCTAAGGTCCATGTTGCTTCAGTGTGTGGAGATGCTAGATGGCTCCTTCACTAAGATTCAGTGTGTGAGACTCATCTCGCCTGAGTTTTTATACAGCCCTACACAGGTGTGTCTGCAGGGGGATTTAGGCTTGCTGTCAGGGTCAGGTGTCTAATGGAAGCTCTTATGTGAGGACACCACAACCTCTCCCTGTAGGTCAACAACTTAACAGATGTTATGGTGAGTTTAAGGCTTCAAGACTTTGAGCTCTGTGTATGCAAAATAATCGTGCATCCTTTAGACATCAAGTACTCCTAAAGACGTGTTCTTGACTGTGTCACCCATTGCACAAATGCAATCGGTCACACATTCAGATCTTCTCTACCAACTAAGAGGTGGTATGCTTCCATTTTATTGTTTCTGTCTAGTGTTTAGGCCATGGTATTCATTGGTAGTCGATTGCACCAGTCAAGTGTATGTCTGATCATACATTTGTATTGCAGGAAAATTAAGCAAGATTGTATGCTGTTCGTCACTTCAATGGCAAAATGCAAATGACATTGCCTATCTATCTTGTGATATCAAAATGTCTTTGAAGTTTCCCGAACTTTTCACCACCCAGTGTAGAAGGGACACAATCACCAAACACAGACATGGAAACTGGACAGATAAAGAATGTCAACCACTGACATCCTGAGGGTAATATGGATGTTGTGATATGGTCTTTAAATACAATGGACACACAAAGAGAAGCCACCACTGCTTGTGTTTGTGGAAATTGAAGATTAAGGGATTTCACGTTAAAGAATGCTTCCTGAAATGGTGACATTTCATCATTCTTTCACAAGTAAAAGACAGAATCCGATGATAAGAAACCAAGGCTGATGCTGTTCCACTCACATTCCACCATAAGATGTCTTGATTGCAGAGCACAAGCTGTTGAAGGATTTATATGTCTTAAGACCGTTGTGACTAGAATATTCACATTACTGGAAAATAAATGAGTGCTATGACCTCATTCTCCCCTTTGCTTATGTTTATCTCAACAAAATAACAGTCAGGCCTCCCCACAGAACTCCCGGCAACTACATTATATATCAGGGCCAAACTACAGTTAAGCAATACAATTCAGTGTTGTCAAGCAGTTCCAAAGTCGCATGATTATAAAGATTACTTATAGTATAATATACTATGTGAATAGGTATGGATATACTATGAAGACATACTATGAGTATAGACCTATAGTATGTATATACATAAGTGAAGAAAAGGGTTTGAGAACACAGTTGCACAGTTTATGCTTCTTATGCAGTTAACCCAAGACCATTTCTGCCATTTCTACCACTGTTCAAATATTATTTCATTAAACACAGCAAAAAAAATGCTGTCATATAAGGGACAGACGAACCTCTTCTGTCAATCGCAAGAGAGGAAGAAGCAACATCTGAACTGTGTCAACAGTTATAAAATCCTAAGGCTTTGTTATGGTCTGTGTCTTGAACACAATGTACTACAAAGCACTGATGTGGTACATGAGGTTTAAAACGCATTGTGTGCTATTATATCTTAATTTATAGTTGCGGTCGCTTCTCAGCTGTGCGGAGGCGTAAAACTTTCAAAAAAGGTTCTCACATTGGTTTGCTCTCCCCCACACGGTTTAAGAAAAACAATATGGGGTAGGACTTTTCCTTAAGGGTGCCTCTAAAATAACCGAGGTTATGTGTCTGTGTGCCTACTGTTTAGTGTAAACGCGGCCGTCTTTAAATCCTTAACACTTAGACACTTTGGACACTTTGAAAGTCGCCCTCCTTTTTTTAACCAACCTTGAGTAGGTTATTACTTGCTTGCCAGCCCGTGTTTTTCTCTCTCTCTACTGAACCTCAAATGTGTCCAGACTTCAGACTTCAAACTGCAGGGCAAGTGAAAACCCCTGATCGAAAGCAGAGCTGCTATTGATTTTCAGTGGTCGGGGAGAAAGCGCCCTGCTCTAGCCATCCATCTCCCCGTGCCACAAACACTCCTAGGTGGGGCAGGACTTCTGCGCTCCAGAGGTAGGAATTAGGGGAGCGCAACCGGGGCTGTGGCCTACTTCCCCCCTGTAAACCAAGGCCATGTGTTTGTCCTTTCCCGTCTAAGTACCCGTTACTATATGAAACTAGCACTTATCCTCACAGCCATGGACTCGTGAGCGCGTTCGCTAAACACATGCCATTCCTGCCTCTCTCACACGGCTAAACTCGCCTTTCCAGGCCACTTAAATTCGCATCGCCTTTATTGCGAGTATCCTTGATGTGTTTGGAAATGTCCGTAAACAACTCTGTAATCTTTGACAGTTTTCTACATGTCCTGCTCATGGTTTTATGGACAGAGTTGGAATCTGTTGAAAAAAGACACAGCTGTCTTTCGAGGTTTATATTTTGGCAAGATGCGTATAAACAGATATTTACATTTGAATGCAGTACATAAATTCTTGTGACACTTTCATTAATATTATTGACACATCATCGATGTAAGTTCAAGACCAATCATACTGTTTTATAAAAGACTGCAGTTTGGATGTGCATTTAGCCAACAATTCCATTTTTAAAAGTATGGATTGTAGTTTGAGCCCTTAGCACTTAGAGCGGATAAGTCTTCTAAAAAACTAGCATACCCAGCAAAATGTTAGGAACAGTCCATGAAGTTCAGAAGATGCCCACAAGAGGGCAGAAGTGTATGCATAAGATCAGTAATCCAACTACAAATTATAAACCAATTATAAACTCCAATTATAAGATCCAAAAGAGAGTTTATAGACTCATTGTTGATTATCTTCAAATGTTTAGCTTTTCTTTAACAGAGCTCAAAGGCTTTCTATGCAAGATAATCTTCAATTTAAAATTTACTTAATTCCATTATTTAATTCCATTTAAATTAAACATTTTCTGTGCAGGCCTCCTGTATGAAAAAGGCAACAATTCAATTGTCTGGAAGGTGTTTTTACCTAAAGAAATTTACACACTAGAGTGACTAGATGCATTTAACAAAGTGTGTGAGTGCTTTTCAGGAGTTTGAACACTATATCCTGCCAACGTCAGTTTCCAACACCAGTTTCACACACCACTACCAGTTGGGTGGCAGTGAGGCAGCCCATCAGTTCATGTTTGCTTAGAGCTGCATCCCTCTCTCCTAAGTCCTAGGGTGGTATGGTGGATGGAGGTGTCGGGGGAGAGGATGGAGGTTCGACGTCACCGCTGTCTTCCCTCTCCATCACCCTCAGGTTGCGCGGTGGGAGCTGCCTCCTCATGCTTCTCTTCTTGGGTCTGCAGGCTCGCTTGGTCCCCGGCTGTCCCACGTCGCTCAAGGTGTCGGAGGACTCATCAATGTAGGCCAGGTTCACGCCAAAGAAGTCAAGCAGGGAGGGGCGCGGTGGTGTGCTGCCCTCCACCATCACAGTTGGTGACAGCACTTCCTCGCCTGCCGAGGTCTGCTCAGACCCCCCAACACATTTTGACACAGGTCTAGCAGATGGCAAGTTGGGATGAGAATCGCTCAGGGATTCACTCTGGGAATTGTGTGAGTCGCTTTCAGACACCGATTCTGAAAGCTCAGATTTGGACTCTGACCAGGAAGAGGAGCCTGATGCAGATGCTGGTCTGGACGTGGGTCTGGATCTTAACTCTGACCTGGAGACTGGTCTGGAGGGAACCCGTGACCCTGGCCTTGACCCTGCCCTGGACCCAGCTCTAGAAGAAGGCAGTGGGGGCTCCAGCCTAGACATGGAGTTGGTCCTGATTTCTTGAGTCTTGATTTCGAGCAACTTCTCCAGGACGTTCTTTGCCTCAGACCAGTTGTTGAACAGGTGTCCGTTAATGCGGATGCCCTCTGGCTCCAGCGGACTCCCGATGTGGGGGACGATGTAGCTCACTTTGGGTTGCAGGGTGTGGGAACTTCGGCGCCGCCTCTTCTTCTTCCTCCGGCGCTGGAGCTGGAAGGGGTCATTCAGGTCCAACGGGACTGGAATGCGGAAGTCCATGGACATGTTCTGGATGTTCTGTGTCCAGTCTGTGGCATATGCTCTCAGCTCCTCCATCTGATTATGGAAGATGGGAGAAGGATGGAAAGATAGAATCTATAACAGTGACAGAACAGGATGAAGAACCAGCACACAGTATTATGATACAATACACATAAACATCAGTATGTGAGCTGGCTCTGTTTTCTTTCCTTACTGTATTGTTTCAGTTGTGATATAATGTAGGGATCGCCTCCTACCTCCTCCTGCTTTCAGTCTACTGGGTCTCCATGTACTGCTAAGGGAGCATCCAATTAGTGTAATAACTATATAGTTTAATATTCATCACCAGTTGCAGTACCAGGCTTTCTGGGCGCACTGTAGAGACCATTCTTTGTACTGTTTAGTCAGAGTAACAACAAAACTTTGATTCCATTATTTTCAAATGGCATTAAGTGAAAGACCTACTTTGTGTTATATGGTTTATATGTTGTCTTATTACATTCAAAATAATTACACTCTATACATTGTGTCAGTGCAGATAAGAAATATAGTGAAATTACCAAGGTGCTTATTAAAATACCTTCCCTAGTTTCAGCACAGTCATCTTAGTTCACTATAAATAAAATCGACCCTCTCTAGTGAAACCCACCTCTGCACGTGTCTTTTTGGAGAGCACTCTCAGCCAGTTCCCTATCATGTTCAGGATGGAGGCGAAATAGGCCAGGCCAAAGACAATCCACAGCCAGACCACAGGCTTATACATGAAATGGCCATGCCTCTGGTCATCTTAGACAAACACAAGAGAGGAGCTATATCATGCATTCAACATAAAACCTGGCTTAGATTCTGCAACTATGGAAATATTTGGAAAAAAACTGTCTTAACTTTGGCATGTGTTATGACTTGTTATAACTTGTTATGACTATGAATACTGACGTGTTATGACTTGGTATATGTTGTTATGACTATGCCTAGTGAAAGCTTGTTTAATCAATGATGAGGTTCTGTATTCAACAGCAGTTAGTTTCTGAGGTTTCTGAGTACCTGCAACATAATCCCCAAAGCCCACCGTAGTGAGAGTGATGACCACAAAATAGCCTGCCTCTAGCCAGGTCCAATGCTCCACTTCCTTAAACACTAGTGTGGGTACACCCAGGAAAATCACGCAGCCAATGAAGATGGAGAATACAGCAGAGATGATGCGAACATTGGTTGGGCTCACAGCTTTCCTCTGTTCGTGGAAAAAAGACATTATGAATTTAAAATTAATAAGTCACTTCTAAAACTCAGTGCTGCTAACACATTACCTAAGTTTATCATAGATTTACATACAATAATATAATATCATATGTACTGTACTGCACTGTACAATACAAGACAATTAATTTGATGTTAATTATAAAGATGTTAATTAAATAAAAAGGGAAAAAGTTGCAGAATGGCATCTTCATTGAGACTGCTGGTGAGTCATCACAGCACTATTAGAGAAACTATTTTTAGTCTTTTGTCTCTATCCAACCTTATTTAGCACTTTAGAGCTAAACAGACAAACCTGATGGATGGATAATTAGAAATAAACCCCTAATGTCTGTCAAAGAAATGAAAGGATAAGACCCTGTATGCAAAGGAGACAGTTGTTTGGTTGATAGCGATCACTGCAGCATTGTGTATTCCTATTTAGGTAGCACAGTTAGCCATTATGCACCCTCTTGCAAGCACAGGCTATTCCTCTTTACCCCCATCACCATGAGTCAGAACTGAGACACCCAAACAAACTCAAGGTTATCCTCAGTTATCCACTAAACTGTTCCACAGTATAAATACTGAATCCCATTTGTCTGATAGCCACAGTCCTCACTGTGTACTGAGGGGCTGCTGGGCTTACCAGGAAGAGGGTCTCAATCTTCCCCACAGCACGTCTCAACATGGTGCCCATGTGGTCTCCCACCCCTGCTAGCAGGATGCCAAACATGGGGATTCCCACCAGAGCATAGACGATACAGAAGAGCTGCCCGCTTTCAGTGATGGGAGACAAGTTTCCAAAGCCTGTGGGCAAGGAGGAAAGAAAGAAAGCTTTTTATTGTTTTCACTGGAAGTAAATGTTTTATGGCGCTTTATTTGTTATTAACCCACATAACACAAACCACAGATTAAATAGGACATGCTTGTGGATAGTGAGATATTTGTTGCTTTTCTGTTGTACACATAGGACTAAATCTGCAAGTAGATTGAAGGAAAGTCACAAATGTAACATGATACTCAAATAATTTGCAAATGTCCAAATCATTTCTTGTATTCAGACTGCTCTATATATTTGCATTTTTAACAACATATTTATGAATAATAGTACACCACACACATCTGGATTGTCAGAAGAACAAGCAGGCTAGTGATGACAGTTCAGGAAACTCTGCATTTTGAACATTTTGATCTCACAGTACTGAACGGGCTTTTGAATGACTGGGTTTCTGCTGGCTCTGCATGTTGAACCAGTGGATGTTACTTAACGCTGCTGTGGAGATTAAAGTGCACACCTATGGTTGTAATGATGGTTCCACAGAAGAAGAATGCACTGGGAAAGTCCCAGCGGCTGGTGAAGTTCAGGGAGTTGCTGGCGGTGTCCACACCAGCTTTAGTGGCACTGACTACTTTCTGAGAAGAGAACCAGGGTCAGGACATTAGGAAAGACCAAACATAGAGCCCAAACAACAGAGCCATCAAAAAAACAAATAAGGAAAGCAAATCAGGGTTAAGTGCTTTGATATGTCTGGCATACAAGTCTAAAATTACAATTAGGTATTTAGTATATCTGCAAACATAAAAACACCATAATATCACAATATACAATCCTAATTCTAGAAAAAGCTGTATGAACATCAAACATATTAGTTATTCAGAAAGTGTTATTTTTGTTATATAAATATATGTTGAATGTGATGACTGTAACATGCTTCAAAAAAAGGATGGGTATATATACCACTGTGATGCTTCTACTCATTTTTTAAAGCAACAATCTGTAAATGTCTGGGAAGTAACTTAGTCCCAAATCCACAAGCCCAGTCCCAAATTCACAAGCCTTATTGGATCATGTCTAAATGGTTTCGTTCTTGCATGGTAGAATTTTAGCCCACATTTGTGTTCACAGACAGTTATTATTGATTTTCTTTACAGAAACAGGTATGTTCTTCACAGAAACAGTTATGTTCTTCACAGAAACAGGTATGTTCTTCACAGAAACAGGTGCAATGCCATCTGAAGCCCTAAAGATTATCAATCTTGTTTTTCTGCCCTGCTCCTGGTTTACCAAGGGTTCTCTAAATATTTGAATGTTATTTTTATTTTATTTGCACTATAAATTATGAAATCACCAAATTCCTGTTTCATTTTTAGGAGTATAGTGCATTTATTGATGCATTATTAGGCAACACAGGTTTTCAAAGAGTGATGAATACCTCCATATTTCTACTGATAGTCACTACCTCTCTTTTATACCTAATCATGTTGCCCCTTAACCTCATTAGTTGTGAAATATCTTTAGTATTACACACTTTTCCAGCCTTGTTGTTGACTGTCTCAACTCAGACGTGTTGCCAGCTTCAATCTCATTCGTTTCTGAGTTTGCAAATAAGTTATATTCTATTTGAATTCACATGTTACAGTTTTAATGTCCCAACTGTTTTGATTTGGGATTGTGAATATAAGTATGGAAGTAGTAGTGGTAGTAGTAGTGCTTTGTCAATTTCTTCACATGTACAAGACATACAAAGGAATTGAAACTACGGTCCCCACTCCCAATGACTATGGTCTAAACAATAAAATGGCAGTACATCATTGATAAATGCAAACTTAATTGTATGTCTAAGGGCAGAGGGCTGTTACTGCGAATTAAATGTTATTTGAGCCTAATGATTGTCATTAATAATTTGTTAACAGTCTGGGATGGACATGGGAGGGGAGAGCGTTCACCTGGATAATGTCCTCCAGGTCGTCTGAATGGACACAGGTGTGGTTGAGCAGGAAGTCATTGCGGTCGTCAAGCAGTTGCTCGTGCATGAACTTCTCCCTGGGTTTCTCGAGGGCGCTAAACACCAGTGCGCCCACCACCAGATACAGCAGCACCACCGACATGATGGCCAGCAGAGTGGAGCACCGCATGGTTCCACTGCACTGGGCTCACAGGCAGGCACAAGCTGGGTGAGCACTTTGGCAGAGATGGAACAGAGCTACAAGGACATCATCTACAACAAAACATGTGAATGTTAGTTGTCATCACAGCACATTCAAGACTCTTTGACATGCCACTCAAGATGCCAGGTGAACACTTGCCCAGGCAAGACCCAAGTAAATTGTCCAGTGTACTTGACCTGACAATCTCTGGATACCATAGCGACATTTTGCACATTTCTACACCACTCCCTTCACACTTACAACCTAACTTTACTCTAAAGGCACACAATTTATTTTTTCTGCTGTATTTTTTAAATGTGCATGTGGCTATGTTTTTGTATATTTTATAAGCTACTGGACAACTTCATTTCATTCTGGGAAATTAATCCATCCATCCATCTATCTATCTATCTATCTATCCATCTATCTATCTATCCATCCATCCATCCCTCCATCCATCTATCAATCTATCTCTCTATCTAATCCCCCCTCAAACTTGACATGAAACTGTCTCTTCCAGTGATGGATCAAGTGAGACTCAATAGCTTCTTGCTCTTTTCTTCCCCATTCTTTTGTTTCATTTGTTCCACCCTGGGGACCCTTCTCCTTCGCTCCTTTCCCCTCTTCTCATTGCCTTTACAGGCATGTGCAGCAGTTCCCTGGAGGCTGAGCTGGACCACAACATCAGAGACGTCTTAATCAGGTTATATCAAGTCTCAACTCGGGGAACTTGCCATAGACCTCTCCCTTTGAAGTGCTGACCCAAACAAAACGCAGGCATGAGCGTCATAAGCATACATCCATTCAAAAACAACCAATGACGCCATAGTAACAGAGCTCTTCGCCCAGGCTCAATGTTTAGACAGGACATGGCCTGCAGAACACCGCAAGGCAGTCTGACATTCACCAGAGCCGGTCAGTATTGACTGTTAGGATTCTTGTGTGAGGGACTGTCTTCTAGTACATGAAAATCTTTGTGAATAATGGGGAGGTAGAAGCTTGTGGGAGCCGTGTAAAACACAGCTGTGCAGTGAAACACAAGCAAAGACAAATTATTCACAGCTGACCTGTGACAGACTGGGAAAAATAAACATTTTCTGATGTCAAACACAAAGTCAACTCTTGGTTCATGCACTTTCATTAACAATGCCAGAAAAAAAAGTTATACGCTGTACATGCACAAGTTCTGAATTTGAAAGTAATGGTTAACTGGTTAACAAGTAATCTACAAGAGAGATCTACAATAGATTTAAAGTTCCGTACAGATTAACAATACAATACACATCTCAGTTCCATCATTGCATTGCTGGTTCCAGTCAAGTGATATCTGACACTACATTTCCTTGGAATGGCGTTCCCTTGAGTGTTTCAACCAACAAAACATAAAACACTTCAGAACAAAAGTCTAAATTTGGTCAGACTTTTGTGTCTACACACGAGATGGAGTTAAACATACCCTTGAGTGTCTTACCTTAGTCAGAGTCCCACCACATAGTGAATACTGTGTCTGTCTGACATCCCCGCTGGGCAGTAAGTACGTAAAGAGGGGAGTACTCTGCACTCTATGGGAGTGCGTGTAGAATGGTGTTTCCCCATTCTCAGGGCTCTACATCAGCCAGAGTTCAGACATGGGGTGGAGTGGGGTGGGGTGGAGGGTGGTGTTGATGGTAGGGGTTGAGGCAGAAACTAGTTAGCTCCCAGGGTGGAAGTAAACAAAAGGCAAAACATGTAGCTATGTTCTGAAAAAAAAAAAATGACATTAACCATAACTAACATAGGACTTTGTACACGTCTGCGTAAAATGCAAAAGATACTTCCAACTTCAGGACAGCAGCCATATAGGACTATTACTTTCGGTCGGCTGGTCAGGCTGACTTACATTAATCTCTCTGTAGCCATACTTGTTTTTTTCATCCCCTCTGATGATGCCCTTAGCACAGCATGTATGGGGCCATGTGCAGCTGTGTGTGAATATGCCATTCTACTGTCTTTGTTAAGGGACCATACAAGTGTTCACTAGAGACTAACTAGAAATGTTGTCTGACAAGTTAACATGTTTGGATACTTAAAAATGATTACATTAAATAAATATAAAGTTGATGATTCAACATACTAGCCTGTACAGCTAAATCACAGAATGATTTACTCTGACACTATTTTTAGGGCACTAATTTAGTAGGGAAACAAGAAATATTTTTGATAACATCAAGCCTTCTCATAACATATTCATTTGACTGGATAATGCAAACCTTAAAAAACCAAAACCAAAAGTAAATGGCTGTTGTCTGCATCTCCCCTATAAAATGAAATGGCAACAAATTAGAAGAAATGTATCAAAAAAACAAACAAACTGTCAATTGTCAAGGCAAACCCTTTTAATCCAATCTGCTAGTCACTGAAAGCATCAAAGCAGGCACAGTTGGCAGCACATCAATTTGACACGAAGCAAAGGCGAACAATTCATAGTGGACCTCAGTACAGCCAGTATGACAACAGATCAGTGAAAGAGCTCTGAAATATGTTTGCAATCAAAGTTTGCAGTCTGAGTGTCATTTGAAAATAAGGATATCTTGCATGTGGCAGACGTGTGCTTGAGTTTGATGGTTTATTTTGGCTTTGGAAAAGGGTCCTCCAGGCAGTAGTCACTGTAGGAGGCAGGCAGAGCAACTGCAGTAAACTGTACTGTACCTTAGTGTGTGTACATTAGCTTAAAATATGAGTGCTTATGAAACGGAAAACAGCTCAATCTATCCACAGGAGCAGGTGTGGGTGCTAAATCACGCAGTGCTATCCAACCACCCACTCTGTTTATCAGCACTACAAATTTCCCTTTAAATAGTCCACCAGGAAAGCTTCACTGCAGGCCACAGTGTTGCCACTTAAGGCTTTTGATTTCAATCCCAAATTCTCTATGTTTAAAAATAAGAATGATAAATTAGGCTAATGCTACATCTATCCAGTGTTTTAAAAAAAAATTAAAAACTGGAAACAGGCTGGAACACAAACTAAGCAACAAACCACTAGAACATAAGAACAAAACATTCAAATTCAACAACAAAAAACAACATAATGATTAATATCAGGTTAATATATTAATCTGATGAAAGTGAAACTGCTCATACACAGTAACACTGTACAGACAGTGAACATACACAACACATATCACTACATAGGCAGTGGGTTTGGGGCTGTTATCACAACTGCAAACTTGGAATATTGTAGTAATAAACAGGGAAAAAAAGAAATGGAGAGAGAGAGACAGAGAGAAAGAGAGAAAGATAAATGAGTGGTGAGAGGGAGAAATACATAGAGAGAGAAAGACGGAAAGAAAGCACTTCATGTTGGATAACCATACATGGAGAGGAAAAAGGGTCAGGTTGGTTTGAGTCAGGAACAGAAAACACAGACACACCAGCGCGTGCACACCCACACGTGCGCACGCACGCACACAAACGTACACACACACACACACACACACAAACACTCCCAGCACACAAACTCACTCACAAGCATTCATCTATGGCAGTGTGATCCTCACAGCAATTCTTAGGCAAGCATCTATAAATAATAAAGGCTATTCACAAATTCAAGTTTTGTAAAAAAGGAGGAGAAGCCCTCCTAAGCTAAAGCTTATACAATCAGTCTCCAAAGGTTAGTGATTCCCTGGACTAACAACAATAAGGTCTCAGTCAGTGTCCATGGTCACATGCTGACAGCCATGGCCTGTGGCCATTTAGAATTCCCCAAACACTAAAGTGAAAAGGAAAATAAATAACAATAAAAATGTCTGAGCAACTAGCAGGCCCTGCCGAGTGTTCTCTTGATGGCAGGAGGAGGAGGAGGTGGTGGTGATGTACCCGGGCTGTGTGAGTCAAAACGGTCAAGAGTCCACAACAACCTGCAGACAGACAGACAACAAATACAGTGAATGAGAGCATAACGGGGATGCCACATTTGCCAGCAGAAAAGTGTATTCCACATGGAAACATTTGTATCAGACACATTTAGACAATGTCAGTTTTTGTGTGTCTAACCTCCATCTGTGGGTTTTAGGGGTCCACATCATTCTCCTCTTCTTGCACTGGGAGAGGCACAGCTGAGGTCCCTAGCAAACCCCTCCTAAGGACATAGGGACAGGCTGGACCACTGGGGATATCAGCAAAACCTGTGTGTGTGTGTGGGGGGGGGGGGTTGTTAGAGAGGGAGACATAGTTGACGTTAATAGTTTTAATTGGTATAAACAAACACACATCTTTTTGCAAATACAATTCCTTTTCCATCAATGAAAGGACTGAACGAGGGACAAACTGTCTGACCTTTCATGACGACCTCAGGGAGGCCGTAGGGCTCGTACTCCGTGTCATCGTAGGCCGCAGACATGCGGTTGCGGTTACGGCGGATGCGCTCGGCCAGGTGCACCGGGTCGGCGGGGATGGGGAACGCACTGGACAGCAGCTGCTTCTTGCTCTCGGCCGCTGCCTCTGGTGAGGGGCACAGTGAGTCCATCACCTCCTCCTCCTCTTCTTCTGCCTGTCCACCATCATCAGTTTGTGTGGTGGCGTCCAGGGTCGTCCCTGTCGGCTGTTGAGGAGGTGCGCTCTCCTCCGTCTGAGTGGCGGCGCTCTTCACCTCTCTTCTGACCGGCACTCTCACAATGCCCACGACCTCTGAACTTTGACCTTCAACCCCATCCCCAGAGGTCAGTGGTGGCCCGAGCTGCTCCTGGGCATCGTCAGTGCTGTGTTGGTGTGTTTCTACAGGGATGGGTCCATTCGGCCTCGCAGATTCACTCACCACCCTCACCTCAGCAGCAGGAGCCGGGGCTGTTTGGGATTCGGGACTCGCCGTCTCAGCAAGGGCCGCGTCTGGCCTGGAGTCGTCTGCTTCAGTCTGTGGCGCGGCGTCTTCAAAAGCTTCCGTAGAAGTCTGATAAGCTGTGCTTAAAGGACTGTTGGCTTTGGCATCGACTCCAGCGGCACGAGGTCCTGTCAAGTGATAACTCATATCAGCTTGTCCGACGATTGTTTTGGTTTTAGCGGGCGAGTCGCACAGCATTTCTTTAGTGTTCTGACCTCTTGAGTCAGTGAAGGGGGTCTCTGACCGTAAATCATCAGTGCTGCTCTGAGCGACTTTGGCCAGTGTTTCCACAGCGCTGCAAGAGCTCACCTCACATGCCAGACCACCACCATCAGACTTCCAGCTCTGAAACACCATGTGTGGTTATTTTTAAGACACACTCACCAATGCACTTTACAATCTCACACACACATATTAATGGATATTTAATGGAATTAATGCTATACAAAGTGTTAAGTGTAGCCCACCTTTAAAACTGGAGCACATCCAGCCTGTACTTGGAGTGGCACAGAAGGAGAGTTGTGCTGGGGCTGTGGCTGTGTGGTGCTCGTGTCTGGGTCACCTTCTCCACCATCCCGACGATGGTGGTGCTTGACCAGAGACCTGAGATCGGATTGGGGGGAAAGTAAGGAGGAGGAGGAGGAGAAGGAGAGGAGCTGTAGTAAGTCACTGGCAACTTATCAGAGGACATCACATCTGCACATCTGTGTTTACACAAGTGGACAACAACTGCCACTCTATGCATGGATGCAATTAATCTTAAGCACTTGGCACTTTGGTAGGGAGGGAAATGTAAACAGAAGATGCATTTTCATTTGCTAACTGGGTTGTATTTATTTGGTGACCAGCTGTAGGGGATGGGAATCAGCACCTTGTTTCCAGAAGTTGGGCGCTGAGCTTGTTTGCTCCACAGGAAAGGAGGATGTGGTCTTCCCGCACTAGCGTTATGCTGTCATCGTCTCCATGGTCACCTTCTGTCACGCCCAGCAACAGAGCCGAGGGCTCCTGGGACGCCATCCTCCAGAGGTCCAGCTCCTCGGCCTGTCTCTGGTTGTCCTCCATCAGCCGCTGCAGCTCGGAGAGCAGAGCCTGCAGCTGGAGACCACCCAAAACAAACACAAACACATCAGTGGGCGTCATCAAAATACCCTCAAACAAACAAACACACACACAAACACACACACACCGCAACGCCTTTGCATTATACTCCTTCAATCAGCAAACAAACAGGTACATGCCTGTACTATAACTATATTATTTAACCTTCTGAAGCAGCAAGCAGCGCTCCAATCGCCCTGTGTGTACGCACTTAAGACTGTGTAAAGTGTTTGGTGCTTATGGTCGGGTAAATAGTGCATCCATCTCATTTCATAATTGTAAGTACCTGATGATCATGGGGGATTATGCTTAAGTGGGTTGAGGTCTCATCCCCAAGAGGTTCCGTTTCAGCGCTTCTCCTCTCCACAGTGGCCTCGGTGAGTTCAGTGCCCTCTAGCTGTACCGTATCTGGCTGGACTGTGGAAACACTCTTCTCTGGGTTTACAGCATCGGAGACTGTGACTGACAGGTCCCCCCAACCATCAGCCTCTGCGCTGGGGTGTAAACCGTCCTGGATGTGGATGTTAGCCGTCTCCAGCAGCTTCAGCCTGGACCTCAGCTGTTCGTTCTCCATCCTGACCGACTGTAGTTCCTCCAATGACGCCTTCTGAAGTTTCTGCGTCAGCTGGGCATTCTGGACCCGGAGTTGGTCGACCTCCCTCTGGCTCTCCAGCAACGCTTCGGCTGCTTCGGTCACAGTGCTCACGTCACACGCCAGGACATCTGCGGTGCTCAGCTGGAGTGGGGCATTGTAGGATAGCTCCATCTGTTCGCTAGCAGACGCAACAGCTGGCTCATCGTCTCGCCGGTCCCCAGCCTCCAGTGGGTCTACGGTGTTGCTTTCCTGAACAGTGGTCTCAGTGGGCACCAGACTCTCTGCATTAGAGCTTCCAGAAACTTCCACAAAAGCAACTGTGTTCCCACAAGCTGCGATTTCACACTGCTGAGAGCCAGAGCTATCAGACTTCACATCTGTTAGGATTTCATCCTGGACCTGAACTTCACCAGCCTGTGACGGAACTTTGCTGGTGGTACTGTATACCACCTCTTTGTGCTGCTCCTTGGCTTCAGGCTCAGAGGGGGTAGAAGTGTTTGAGACATCATTGGCAGATGAGTCTTCAGTCTCTGTAGCTAATGTTTTGGCTTTAGAATCCTCCACTGGATCAGAGTGTTCTTCAGGCTGGTGTTTACCTTCAGTGGCATCATTAAGTTGGTCGGACACCTCTTTGGCATCACCTGAGCTGCCGAGCATTTCTTTCCTGAGCTCCGTCTCCAACTTCTCCTTAGCCGCTCTGACCTGAGCCATTTCCTTTTGGCACAGGCGCAGTTCTTCTCCCTGCCTCTGGAGGGCGGTATCGCGGTGCTGCAGCTCCATCAGCAGGCCCTCGATGTGGCTGCTCTGGCTCTCGAAGGCCTGCGTGAGCTGCTGGGTTTGACTGGTCACCTGTTTCTGCAGGACCTCCAGGCGGTTCTGAGCCAGCTTGGCCCTGCCGACCTCACGATCCCGCTCCCCACGCAGGGAGTCGCACTCGGCCCTCAGTCGCTCCACCTCCTGGGTCAGGCTGGCGCTGCGGGCTTCCTTCTCGTTTCTGGAATGTTCCGCCAATTTCTTGGAGGCTCCCAGGTCAGTGATGAAGTTCTTGGTGGAAGCTTCCTGGGAGACCATGGTGTTGTGGAGGTTGACTGCTTGGCAGAAGGAGATGTGGTCCATAGGGGATGGGATGATGTCTTCGTCATTGAAGACCAAAGCTTTGTTGTCGTCACAGTTGCAGTCGAGCGGCAAATATTTCATCTGGAAGTTTTCCTTCGGAGCCTTTCGGAGCTCCTCCAGCTCAGCCTCCAGTGCAGCCACCTTGGCCAGCAGGTCCTCCTTCCCTCTGCTCCCCTGACACTCCTCTTCCTCCTCCTGGCGACCTTTTTGCCACTCCTCACGCTCCTGAGACAGCTCCATGCGGAGCACCTCCAGGTCCTCCTTTAGCCGCCCACTCTCCTCCTCCATCTCCCGACCTTTGCTCTCCATCTCAGACAGCGCCTCCCTCAGGCGCTCACGCTCCCTCCTCTCACCGGCGGCCTCCTCGTCCCTCTCCCTCTGGCTCTCCTCCTCTCGGCCCTCCGCGGCAGCCAGCGCCTCCTTCAGACGCCCGCTCTCCTGCCGCTCTTCCTCCAGCTGTCTCTCCAGCCTCTGCTTCTCCTCCTGCTGCTCCTGAGCCTTGTGATGGAGCTGCTCCGTCTGGGTCGAGTGCTTGCGACTCAGCTGCTTCAGCTTGGTGCGGGCCTCCGCCTCAGCGCGACGCTGCTTCTCCAGGTCGTCTAGACGACGCTCCAACTCCTGCTTGGCATCTCGCAGCTCATCACGGAGTGTCGCATTCTCCTGTTTCAGGTCTGACTGCCCACCTCCGTGGCTGGGACTCTGGCAGGGTGATGGGGGAGCAGGTTTGCTTCTGGAACATTCTGGTGAACTGCTACTTAAGGTGTCAGTCATCTGAGACTTCGGGCAAAGCTGATCGCTCTCTCCCTCATCACAGCTGCCATCCTCCTCTGGGGCAGAAGACAGACTCTCTCCAGCTTCATCCTTTCGCTCAGTTTCCTCATCCCTCCATCCTGCCTTTCCTCTCCTGCCCTTACCACCCTTACTCCCTGGTGGCTCCCCCGAGTCAAACTCCTCGATCTGCTCAGAGTCAATGCCCTCCCCCGGCTCCCTGTCCGAGGGGTACTTGGCCCTCTGGTTTGCCTGCTCTTTGGTTCGATCCTCTTTGAGGGCTTTCTTCTTGTGGGTTTGTGTTTTGGAAGGACTGGGCCGTTCATACGAGACCATTGGGCTAAAGCCGTCACCACAGGAGGAGTACTGGGGGGGCATTACTACTGCAGCAGGAGGTTGGTCTATACGGGACAATGCAAAACAGGAATTGCTATTAAAGACTTAAAGTGAACTTTGACTCCAAAAGTCATTGATTTCTGTAACATACAAACCCCAGGTTAGTAGAGTGAACTGAGATCTAATTCATTGCGGTCTACAAGTTCTCATTCCTTACTATGACTTCATCATGAGGATTTCAAACTATCATGACTGCATATGTCCAGCAGAGGGAACTCTTGTCACATGCAGACGCTCACCTTGCAGTTCTTTAAGGTGGCGTAGTGAGTCAGCCAGCTCCTCAGAGAGCCTCTTCACCTCCTCCTCCAGGCTGCGCTCCTTCTTCTTCAGCTGCTCAATGGTCACAGTGAGGCTCTCGCTGTCTCTCAGCGCCTCCTGCAGGCCCAACACAGAAAAGACTTATACACTCTATCAGGTCTAGTATAGACAGTAAAATGGCCTAAAGGTCTTGAAACCCAAGTCAGAGACTTTTCAGGACATTTTGAGTGGTGTAACTTCATCTCTACACTTTACACTTAAGTTCAAAATCCTTGAGATGACTGTTTATTTGTTAACTGTTAAACTTCCAATATTAAACAGGCTTCACATGATCACTGGCCTGTTCTAAAAAACTCAGTGGAATGACCACACAGACATCTGGCTCCACATGTCAAGGTCAGTTGCCCTTGGTATTTTCTATTTCCAATCATGTACGACAGGAAAACTCAATTTGCATGAACAAAATCTAACCCACCGATTTCAGTCCTTACTGCAAAGTTGAATGTTAGCATGCAAGGGTACCATACATGCCCTCTATTCAGATTTGATATAAACTAGCTTAACTTTGGTGTACAAGTGCTAACCATATATATATACACACACACGTGACATTGTACTATTAAACAGTCTTCATTTTGGACATTATGACAGGCATGAATATCACCTTTTAATGCTTAATTCAGTCACTGAAATGTGCAGAACCATTTTCATATCAAACATATCAAAGAAAGTCATTGTCAAAGAACCTTATCAGCAACAATACTTAATAATTTAATGATCATCTTCAGAGTACAGCTCACCTATTATTAATGCTAATGTCTAGACATGTCCAAAGCCACTAGAGTAAACAGCAGGTCTAAGCAGGGCTGTATGTAACAGTGTGACATCTGAGAGGAGGTGTTTGTCCCGAGGGACCCAGGCATTCTGGTCTGAACTAAAACGGTGGGTGTGGACACACAATTAGTAACTGGGAGATTTGGGATCCCCTCTGGCAGCCAGAGCTCTAGGGATTGGGTTTCATCACTGTCAACAGGCTTGGTTTACCAAGACTAGCTGTGCATTAGATATGATGTCATATTTAATGGACTACTTAGCACAAAGGACCAAGATGGTTCATGAAAATGTGTGAGTGAGACTGGGAGGGATTTGAATCTAGTTAGTGTGTCTAGTCTAGTGTGTCTAGTAGTGTGTGTGTGTGTGTATAGCAATCTGTCGATGTCTCACAGTGTCAGCATTGTACCGTTAGCTTAGCTTGAGTCTGGGCTTCTCTCTTCTGAGTTTCCTGGAGCTCGGACTCTGTGCTCTTGAGTGTCCCCTTGACAGAGTCCAGCTCCCGTTCCACAGCCTGTTTCTGCAGGGCCAGCTGAACACACAGACACACACAGAGGAAGTGGACGGAGTTAAAGCCAGACCCCAAAGGAAGTGGAGCAGGAGGAGGAGGAGGAGGATGAAGAGTGCAGGGTTAGGGATTTAGGGAGGGATGGAAGGAGGGAAGAGGATAGCAGGAGGAGTGCATCAAAGGAGGTCTGGAATGAAGACAGGAATATGGGCGTTGTGGGAGAGGGAGAGAGGAAGCTTAGAGGACCGTGGAGGATCCCAGTTCCACAGACTCATGCCAATCAGCAGCAGCAGCTGAAACCCCATGCAGTTTTAACAGCACTCCAAACCCTGCCATTCGTTTCACCACTCCGTGGAAAAAAAAAAACCCCTTCCAAGCGCAAGGCCCCCTGAGTAAGATGAAAGAGGACACATGGTCGACATTCACATGCTTCCACATGCTCACATGTTACTCACTGCAAACACACAAACAACCCCATGGATCGTCACGCATTTGCATGCAGCAATCATGTTCACATGAAACGCAAGGCCAAATGAGCACTTAGCCTAGACATGTCACACAACTCAGTATGACAGATTTGAACATGACCATATTACTAGACTGCACTAACAAAGTAGTCTGTATAGTGATAAGTATGGCTGTGCTGCTTTATTTGAGAGATTGACCCAAGTCTATGCTTCTGATGAGCGAACTAGATTTTCATGGTGAAACGTCTTAGGTGACTTCGTGGAAAGTTCAGGGCCAGTTAAGGACAAGTCTAACTGGGTCCAGTAAAAGCCATTTCTGCTGACACTGACACTGACACACATACACACCAACCAAGGGCTGCACCACAAGGCTTTTACTATGGAACTATTTCAGTGTCCTTCAATTTAGTAACCCTCACTTAGATGAATGGAAGAAGTGTGTGTGTCTGTGTATATGTGCATGCGCATGCACTTGTGTGTGTGTGCGTGAGTCCAGACAGTGGGAAGAAGACTAGTTAACCAGAACTTTGCTTACAGTGTCCATTGTACTGTGACCTGAGATTGAACCTACAAACACCCAGATTTAAACTCAAGCAGTGCTACAGACTACAGGCGCTCAGGTCCTAAGGTGCAAAGTACTGATAGCTAAGAGATAAAAGCCCAGTGCAGATAAGAACAGGAGTTCAGGACGCAGGAAATGTGGAGGACAAATGTCCCTGTGACTAATGTTCTGGTCAGCCAAGGGACACAACAACCTAAAAGCAGCTTTATACATTTACTATTCATAGAAAAAGCAAACACAGATGATTTGGTCTGATTTAAACCCGCGGCTTCTGCCTTACTAACCATTAGAAGGATATTTTAAGACACTAACTCTGCCATGGTACTAAAGTCAAATATACAACACTGCTCTTCCTACACAGAGAACACACACACACACACACACACACACCATTCATGTCACCTCTACCCTATTTTAATGCAATGTGGGTTCATTACCATCATACCACTAGGGAATGTTGCAACCTAAGCACTTTTGTAAAAGGAGGCCCAGAGAAAGACAGAAAGAGAGAGAGAAAGTGAAAGAAAGAGAGGGACTTAGGAGGAGAATAAGACAGCAACAAAAAGTATGACACGGACAATCAATGTTACCACACTGACCTTCGGGCCTTAAATCTCCTTTGCCAGAAATCAAGGCGGAGAAAGAGGAGAGAGAAAGAGAGACAGAGAGAAACGAGAGAAAAGGAGAGGGGGGGGGTGAGAGGGAGCAAGAGGGAGCAAGAGAGGGCAAGAGAGGGAAGAGTGACATTAGTGCATTGACCTGTAGAGCACATACTTCAACTCCCCAGCGAGAGAGAGAAAGAGGGGGAGAGAGAGAGAGAGAAACAGGGAGAGAAGAGGGAGTGACAGAAAAAAAGGACAAGGAGACAGAGTGCTGGGACACAGATAAGGGAAGGACAAACGGTTTCTCTTCAGCAAGGAAAGAAAGCAGAACTCTTGTGCAGGAGTTCTAAGTAGACAAGAGCCTGTCCTGTGATCTGCTGAGGTGGAGTGTGCAGAGAGTATATTCTTCTATCAGAGATGGCCACACATGTGTTAAATTAAATGTGCATGTTGTTTATACACAGAAGGTTCACTAATGTCAGCGTGCATGTGTCTAGTTGCATCTGCTGCCTGAGCTTGCTTGCATGTGTGTATGTGTGTGTCTGTGTGTGTGCTTGTGTGGGAAGGGTGTGTCTGATCATACTGTGGCTATTGGTCATACTGTTGTACAAAGTTTGTTGCTGGCAAAGACATAGCCAACTTTGGTAGTGTATGTGTGTGTGTATGAGTATGAGTACCTTGTCATGTTGTGACTGTAATGTATTGTGTAGGGTCCTGGCCTGCTGGATCTCCTGGTTAAGTTTGAGGGATTCCTGCTGATGCTGCCTCTCCAGAGCCTGCCGCTCCTTCTGCAGCTCCATCAGCTCCTACACACACACACACACACACACACACACACACACACAGGAGCATACACACAGGCACACACACACACATTACATGCCACAGACAAACATGCACAGTACACACTGGACACAAAGCCCATATCAGACACCACTGAAAACCATGCAGTTTACACTGGTACACACAAAGTCCACATCACACACACACACACAAGCTCACACACACACTTTCTCTCTCTCTCTCTATCACATACACACAGGCTCTCTCTCTCTAGCTCTCACAAACACACACACACACATACATACACACAGGCTCACTCTCTCTCTCTCACACACACACACACACACAGTCTATGTCTCTGTCTTACTATCTCATACACACGCATGCAGTCTGTTTCCCCATGCTGCCCCATGTTGAGTTGGGTGTGTGAGTGTGTGTTGGGTGTGTGAGTGTGTGTATGTGTGTGTTGGGTGTGTGAGTGTGTGTGTGTGTGTGTGTGTAGGGTGTGTGAGTGTGTGAGTGTGTGTATGTGTGTGTTGTGCTCTCTCACCCTCTGGTGCTCTCTCTCCATCTCCTTTCTCTTGTGTTCGGCGTGAGTGCGGCTGGTCTCAGCATTCTGCCTCTGGCACTTCAGTTCCTCCTGCAGCTGCTTGGCCCGCTGCTCAGAGGCCTGGGCCTGCACACAGCACGCCATTAGTCATGGAAACACACACACACAGCAGGGTACAAATGACATGAGATCATTAGTCTCTGTCTCTCTCACACACACACACACACACACACACACACACAAAACACAGCAGGGTACAAATGACCGCACATCATTAGTCACACACACACACACACACACACACACACACACACACACACAGACACACACACACTTCATCCAGGCAATCACTGTATTGAAGCACCTAATAGGATTAAGATTTCATGGGCCTAATTCTACTATCCACATCCACACCAACTTGATCTGGCACAACCTGATTTTCCCAATTACAAGAGCCCCTTTGCCAGTTATAAACAAAGTCAAGCATGTCCCATCTCAAGTTGACAGCAGGCCTTAAAGATGTGGTTCTATCCCCTCCCATAAACAGAGAGTTCCGAGAAAGCCCTCCTCACCCTGTCCCTCTCCTGACCAATGAGGGTGTGAGCGCGTCCCAGCTCATCTTTGGAGCGCGTGAGGCTCTGCTCCCTGCTGGCCAGGTCTCGCTTGGCCTCGCTGAGCCGCGCCTCGCTCTCCCTGTGGTGCTCGGCCTCCACCCGCAGGTCCTGCTCCAGAGACTGCACCCACGTCTGCAGCTCCTGGATCTTCAGAGATTGGGCTGTGTGTGGGTGTGTGTGTTTACAATACAATGTTGTGGGATAATTGTGGTTTGTATGTGTGAGCATGTAGTGTGTATTTTACAAATTTGTGTGTGTGTGTGTTAGTGTGAGGTAATGAATGTGGAGGAAAAAAAAATGAGTATGACTAATGTTAACAGCGTTAAGATAAATACAACTAGTCTTGATTATGTTCAGCAAACAACACACACAGGCCACAGGCCTTATTTCCCTGGGCAGGCCACACAGAATAAAGGTGACTTGTACCCACAGAGAGACTCTGAAGGAAAGAAATAAAACTTGGGGTCAGATCCAACTTCACGCCAAACCTTTCTAAGAAGATAAAGGTGCAGCCTAAATGCATTTGTTTCCTCACTGATAGACTTTGATTCAAGAACCACACAAAGAGACCTTTGTGGAACCTGCAGGGCAAGAGGAGGAAAAAAAAAAGAGGGAGAGTTCCTGCAATATAAATGCACCAGCCTCTTCACTGACAGCACAACGTTCCAAAGCCACTGTGTACTTCTTTAGGAGTATAACTTCCTAAATCAGTGGGTTGACTATGAATGAATGAATGCAAGGACAATGGCAGGACAGCCTACATAGCCAGGCAGTGCAGTGAGTCTTTGGGACACTCCTCCACGCCCACAGGCAGGTGACTGCTTCCTTGCTGGCTTCGACGGGACAGGAATGGTCCGTGTCAGGTGTCAGCGACAGGACGTCAGAGTCGAGAGATGAGCCACTGCCTCAGTCACTACAAAGCCCCCATGCCAACACAATGGCGCTTATTCAGGCCCTGTGCACTGTACTGAATAAACAAAACTCTGGGTTGCTCTCGCCCCAATCCGTTTCTCTCTTGCCCTTGTGCACAATCTCACAGATGTGTGTGCATACCTTTCACTATCTCTCTCTCTCTCTCACTCACACTCACACACACACACGAACACACAAACATACAGTGTGGGCCATAGTGTTTTGGGCCAGTCAACACACCACCAGCACACAATTGTGGGCAGAGTTTGCTTATCTGCTATGGGCCATTGATTTATGCCATAGATACAAATCTGTCCTGTTGTTCAACACTGGCATTCCATTCCCTCCTACCAGCGGGGCAGAGGAGGGTTTCACAGGTCACAGGGA
This sequence comes from Tenualosa thibaudeaui, assembly GCA_027481765.1. Taxonomy (NCBI): domain Eukaryota; kingdom Metazoa; phylum Chordata; class Actinopteri; order Clupeiformes; family Clupeidae; genus Tenualosa; species Tenualosa thibaudeaui. The sequence continues at coordinate 18,477,767 of JAIFZK010000004.1, read as the reverse complement.
GAAAAGGCACAACAGAAACAAAACGAAAGAGAAGAAGAGGAAGAACAGGAACTGATGTGTGTGTGTGAGGAAAGATAGAGGGAGAGGGAGGGGGGGTGAGAGGAGAAACGTAAAGTGTGTTGTTTATGTGAGTACAGTGTTTGGTACATGCTCTACGTAACAGTGCCTGACAACAGGAAGCTCTTGTAGACTGCCAGTAATCTTCCCACTATGGACACACAGAGCCGAGCCACTCGGGGAAATGAGAGAGAGAGAGTAGACAGAGAGAGAGAGAGAGAGAGAGAGAGAGAGAATAAGGAAAAAAACAGAAAGAGAAAAGAAAGAGAGAGACAGACAGACAGACAGACAGAGACAGAGAGACATAAAGAAGTGAAAGAACAAACAAGAAAAGATGGCTAGGGAGAGGCGTGACCCACCCAAATGACCAGACCATATACCTAAAAGGCACATACCAAAGCATTTCAACCCACAGCCCTGTAGTGCGACATCACCAAGTGCTGTCAGCTTGAAGAGAAAGAGAAGATTTGGTACCACAGGTGGAACAGCGGACTAGCAGCTAACACCAACTGAACAGGGCAGCTGCCAGTGTGCTACTCCATCTACATTGAATTCAATATTCTCATTAATTTTTTGTACCGACAGCACTCGCTGACACTTGTGTTGAAATGCACCAGCATATCTCTTTAACAGATATCAGGATAAACCCATAAGGCCACAACCGAGGCAGCATTACAGCTAAGCAGCGAAGAGACAACCATCCCTGCGTCTCCGCCAGACAAGCTCACTGTCCCCCAGTGCACTTCAACCCAGCAGGCAGTGAGCCCTGCATCCTGTGTTCTCAAAGGACCTGCTCTGTGTTTGAAGTGCACAGACAGCATCCGGCATTCATGGAAGGGAGAGTGAGAGAGAGAGAGAGAGAGAGCAAAAGAGCAAGAGAGTATTTGTCCAGGGCTTTAAGCCTGAGCAAAGGGTAAATATATTTAGCCTCAGGCGCCTACACCCCCCCCAACACACACACACACACACACACAGGATTGTTAAAGTCAGTCTTTTGAAGAAGCAATTTTTCCATTCCTGTGACTCAGACAGATGTCCATGTAACCATGTTTCTGACAGTAAGAAGAAAAAAGGCTGCCTCCCTACCCAGAGACAGTTCAGCCATTGTGCTCTCAAGGTAGGACTCTTGCAGCCTCTCTGGCAACCCCTTCCTACTGCCCAGGAACCAAATCATTATCATTTATAGATGGATTTCCCAGAGTCTTGCGAAATGTCTCCCCTTAAGAGCCATAAATCACTGAAGCCAGTCACAATCTCCCCAATGTCACAATCTGTGACATTGGGGAGAGCAAAACAACCCTCACCATCTCTCTCCTTCCTGAGGTCCTCCACCATCCCACAATCCCCCTGTGTCTCCAGACCCCCAGGGATGACCTCGTTGCTGGGGGCTACAGAGGATGCAGCTCTCCCCTTTGAAACAGAGTTGCCGTCATCCCGTTCCCACGGAAACAACGAGGAGGGAGTGGAGGTGTCTGGGATGCGTGCAGAGCGGCGGGCAGGCATGGCCTTGTGTGGTTGCTGGGGGAACTGCGAGGATGCTCCTGCGCTGACGGACCTGGGACTGTCAGAGAACTGGAGCTGCTGCTGGAGAGAAAAATAAAAATAAAAAGAGCCGAGTCAACTATATGGAGGTAGAGCATATACAAACAACATAAGGACAGGGAAACAGCTTAGTACTTAGTACAGGTGGGGGGTTGGGGGCTGGCTACAGTGCCAGCTTGTGGTTGCTAGGAGCCTTTGTGATATAATTTGCTTGCATTTAAATAACAATTCACATTCAAATAGTAGGCATGAAAAGTCTCTTACTTAAAACTAGAAAAAATGGGCCATATATACCATTACTGGGCCATATACACTTAATTTACATCTATAATTCTCAATTGCCAATCCATGGCATGACCAATGAGCCAATGAGGAGGCCATGAAGCTGCACTCACTCTGACGTGTGCCAGTCTCCCCTCTCCCTCTCCCCGCCGGCTCGCTCGCTCATCCAGTTTGGAACCTAAAGAGGTCAAAGGGCACACAGAGACCCGACATCAGACCCGGACAGGCAGCCGAGGCCCTCGGGGGTGGGGGGACACATTTCATATTGACCATACAGGCTGTTTTTGTTCACTGCTGCGTGGCTGCAAAAATATCACAGCCGCAGAGCGGGACTTTTTCCCCAGATCAATGGGAATGTTGTCAGAATTGGGGTGTGGAGAGGACAGGATGGAAAAACAATGAAGGGCAGAGGAAAACTGCACAAAAAGACACGCTTGACAAAAGTGATGGAAGAAGACAGCGACCGAGCTCAGAGCACACAGGACAAAAGAGTAGGCTACAGAAAGATCCCAGAGACAAAGAGAGGTTAACAGAGAAACAAACACAGAGTTGTTAATGTGCTGTTTATGTATGTGTGTATGTGTGTGTGTGTGTGTGTGTGTGTGTGTGTGTGTGTGTGTGCATACTGTTGTGTTCCCAGGGCGATGCCATGTTCCAACAGGGGGTGGAAAACAACATGGAGTCCCCAGAGCCATTGCCTCGCTGCAGTTTCTCCAGCTCCGCCTCCAGTCTGCGGAGAGAAGAGCGGGGATGACACTGACACTAATCATGTTAGGGGGTTATGCAAGACCTTAACTCTATTTGCCAAAGCAAACACACTGGCCACACTCGTACTGCAGGCCTGTGCACAGACAGCAAGAGCAATGGGGAGACATCCAAGATTTGTCATGGGAGAACGCCATGGATGTTAAGATTAAACGCGATAAAAATCTCTGTTACCCAAGGTCATGTTAAAGTCTCAAATTTAGCTTTTGATCACTGGGGAGCATTAAAGCATAAATATTAAAAGTGTTGTGTGTAATGATTATGGGTAATTCAAACTATACACCAGTAAATTGGTGTTTAAAAGGTGCTGTTGCACCTAGAATAGTTCATTATTTAGAGCTGGCTGCTTGAATAACCAACAAACTTTTTTATTTGCATCTATCTTGAAAAGCTTCATTCCAACAGCACTACCATAACCAAAACAATGGCATCAGTGCAAGAAAGACCTCATTATCAAGCACAGGCTGGTAGATTTCAGACCAAAAATACTGACTTACTGAATGGCTTGAATGGATGGTGACTACCAATATATCTGTCTGTGGCTGGTAGATATTCAAGAAGTACACATTTCAAAAAGTAAATTTGGACTCCTGCATCTGTCTGCCTGTCTGTCTGTCTGCCTCTCTATCTGTCTGTGCTCTACACTGACCTCTTGATCTCCTTGGTGAGATTGCTGGTGAGCGTGTGGGCAGCCTCCAGCTGCCCCTCCAGACTGAACACCTGTGCCTGGCGAGCCTGCAGGTCCTGGGCCAGCCGCTCACGGGCATGCACCTCCCCCTGCGCTTGTTCCCGCACCCCAGCCAGCTCCCGCTGGACTGCCGTCAGCTCCCGCTGCACCTCCTCACCCTGGAGACGGGGGTGATACAGGACACAGGAGACGGGGGTGGGTTGGGGAGGTTACCGAAGTTCAGAGAGAGAGCTGTTGCTCTACGAGCAGAGAGACGTTTGGGAACGCTGTGCGTCCTTGTCTCAGGCTGAGACCTGTTGCGATGGTTCTGTGGAAGGAATCTTAAAGGAGCTAATTCTGGATAACTACTGACACACCAGATTTCAAAAGCACTTAGTGTCAGCCAAGGACCATCAATAATCAATAAAGAGTTGTGTACAATGGGACAAGATTCCCATTAGTTCACCTGTAGAGAATCAAAAAACAAGGAGAAGGACAGGCCGTGATGATTAGAGTAAACGGATGCCAGATGCACTGTGGTGTACTCTGTGCAGAAAGCATCATGGGTGAAGTTCACTAGGGGTGGCCCGCAACAGGAAGAGGACAGTCAGTGGCTGAATCCCAGTGTCTTCCCTAACCCCCAGCCCTGATTCCTTAGAGACCTGACAGACATGAACAGACTTCCTGATTCATGCCAGTGAAGTCTTTAAGGCTACAGGGCGTAGGGTTAGAAGAGACACTGGGACTCAGTTAGCGTACCTTGAGCTTGCATTTGTGGAGGGCCACCTCAGCGTTGTCCAGCTGCAGCTGTTTCTGCTGCCTCTCGCGGCCCAGACGCTCCTGCTGGGACTGCAGCTCGCGCACCTTCTGCAGGACTCGGCCCGTCAGGCTCGCCGTCCAGTCGTCCGCGGCCCAGCTCATGGCGCAACAATCAGGGCACAACCACCCACACACACACACACAGCTTCAGTCAGATATAACCTTGGGAGTGTCGTCAAAGGTCCATCTGAAAAAGAAAAGAAATGGAAAATGATATAAGAAACTGGGCAGCTTGAGGCTGAAACAGATGAACTATCAAGGAAAAAGCAAAATTTGATTTTTATTTAGATAAAAATGTACATTTCATTCATTTAAAGCAATGTTCATGAAGTGATTAATACGTTGCCTCGAGGAAGAGTGGCATACTGCCTAGACTTGCTGCACAGCAATATGTGATGGAGCTTGTCCTTGGGTATAACGCATGAACGAGATGACATGAGAGTGGGCATAAGTGCTCCAGGTAAACGAATGGGGGATGAGCAGAATCAACAAACAACCCTTGTGCACATACCTGGCACGCACTATTATGAATAACATTGACTGGTTGTTATTTCTTTATTCATCTGCTTCTCTGTTTGATATGACCAGGAAGAAGACCGTACGTATGTCTACTTAATGTGTAGCATAATGTCATTTTCTCTCAAGTACATAAAGAGAAAGTGCAGTTAACTGAATGAACTGATATGTAGACGGAAACGGACAAATACATTTTCCCCTCACCGGCACACAAAGACACTTGAAGCAGGATCTGCGTAAACAAAGGAATGCAGAAATTCAGGACTGGGTTTGCCTGTAGGCTTATCGAATCATACTAGTCTGAGCTTATGTCAAAAGTATGTTCTTATCAATGGCATACAGAATTGTAAGTGTACACATTTCATAGCAATATCTAATTATCAATGTAGATATTCCGTATTAGTTACCAGACCAAGCAGTTTGCTCCAGTCAGGCCTTGTTCAAATTCTTTTTGATATCAATGATACACCATGTAGACAAATCAAGCTCATGCTGTAAGAAGCGCGATGTTTTCAGATCAGTGAGTAATTTAAGGACAGTGATATGACTTCGCTAACGTTGGAGAAAAACTTTTGCAGTTGACAGATAAGCATAACGTAATAACAGCTAGCACAGCGTAATTTACTGTTATAGAGATACTAACATCAACAATAAAGATAACGTAAAATTAGGCAGCTTTTTGTCAATCACTGGTAAGTTAACGAAGAATAGACTAGCTTGCGAACACGTTACTGAATATCACGAGGGGGAAATCTATCAATTATTAGCGCAATTTCGCTGGTTTTCAACCAGGAGTAAGGGAACAACGCTGTCAGACTTGGCGAACAAAGTGGTTTTTAGGGTGGCAAACGTTAACCGTTAAAAACAATAACTGATCGCGGCTAGCAGATTATCACGCGCCTTTTAGTTGACACTGTTGCCAGAGTAAACGTGGTGTCTCGTTTTAATTATTTAATTCAAGTAATGTGGAGCTGTGATAAGGGACTTACTTTAAAATTCAATCAGCATATCCATCGTCCTTCCGATTTATATCCAGTTACGATTGTTCAACGCTACAATAAAGCGGCCAGGCTAGCTAGTTTGTCTCGTGTTGTCAGGCATCCCTCTAAACTCTACATGACACACGAGGCGGGGGTCAGTGACGTCAGTTTAGGTGGGAAATTTAGATTTTCAGGGAAATTTCATTTCTGAAATTTTCACGTGAACGCCATCTAGTGGCAGCATAATACCAAATTGTATGGGAGTGCTCTTGCAGGGCACAATTTCCTCCCTGATCCTGGAGTTTCCCTTCTCTGTTGAATGTTGAGTATCAGCGGCCACAGAAGTTTTCCAATGTCAGAATTCTTTTCATTCTGCAGGACCTGTCCATATTTTTAAGCCTTGTGTCAATGTATACCTGTTTTCAATGTTCTTCATGATGTGATATCAAAGTCTATTTCATAACAACAGCACTGATGTGTAATCAGATTATCTTGTAACAGTTATAAGATCTTAACTAGTCTTGGAAATGCATTGTTGAGAGTCAATATAATCCCTGACGACTGAGCCTCTAGACCGCTGAGCGCTATGGAAACCTGACGCCTCCAAGACATGCCTGCTGTGTGTTATGTAATTTTGTTGATCAAGACCATCTGGTCTACGGCACTTTTATGCATGTCATGTACTTTATCAAAAATTCAAACTAAAATGGTAAGAGGGCATAAACTGTAGTTATCATCTATGCACACTATACTATATAAAACATGGCATAATATTCCAAAAATCCATTATGCAAAATGCCCAAATCCCATTAATTTGAAGCCACTTGTGCCACTACAGGTTTTCAGTATCAGCACATAGACCAATATTGTGTGAATAGTGCAGTGATAATGACATCACATGCATGCATGGAGCCATGTGGTCTGTCTAATCATGTAGCATAAGAAGGTGACAGTATTAATAACGGATTACATCTGTGCCGCAGAGAGACCTGAGACCTGCAAGGTAGTCAGGTCAGGCATGTTCCTAGGATCATAACCGGTATTTTGTATTAGGTAACTCGGATACTGTACAGTACGCATCCCTTTCTTGTCTGAGTATTGCAGCCTACAGAATCATCCAAACACAGAATTTCACTTGGCCGGACTATCCGACTGATAAGGTAAGATAATCCCTTCTTGTTTACGTATGACTCAATGGTGGATGTTTTTTGTCACTAGATATTTAAACTAAGAAAATGTTCAGAACATTTGTCATTTTTGTTCACCAACAAAGAAAACTATTCTAGAGATGACAGACAAAATGTTTTCAAAATTTGCATGTAAAGTGTGTAAGAGATGACAGACTCAAATGCACCACAATGGTTTATAAAAAGCAGACATGCAAAGCACAGAGAGATAGTAGGTAGGGCACATAAACACATAGACAACAAACTCCTAAGGAGGCCAAACCAATATCAGCTGCAGTGTTTGTTTACTGTGCTGTAACCTTGCATAGAGCCATTGATGTGGTAAACTGTATATATATATATATAACGCCTACTAAGTACTATCTTGTCCCTACACATGCAGATGTTCCCGTGGTCAGCCATGTTCTCCCTTGAGCCCAAGGTGCCTGGGCAGCGCACATCTGAGGAGCTGGTAACCAATACACTGATGCTGGAGCTGGGCGCCATGGTGAAGCGCATGGAGCGTGTACGCCTGGAGCGTGCCGCCCAGAGCCACCGCCGCCGCAGCTCCTCGTCCTCTGTGGACTACAGCTGGCTGGCGTCTGTGCCGGTCAAGACCCCTTTTGAGCTCACGCCCAGCGACGTGGTGGACCTGCAGGACCTCTGCACCAAGATCCCTCCATCTCTCTGTGGCACTGCTATTGCCCGGTAGGCCGGCTTACCCCCCTGGGGTGGCAATAGAGGGAGAACTTTTTTGTGACAAACATTGAGATATACTAGATGCATTAATCATATATGCAATATGGTAAGGAAACGTCATAACAGATGCATTGTACAGTAAACATAATGGAAATGTAGTTTTACATGCTTTAGTTTACTTTGGAAATTTCAATTTGATGCATCGCTTTATCAGCATTAGTTGTACATGCTGGACTGTATGATTTTGCATGCTGTGATTTGTCCTGAGAAGCAGACATGAAGAGCAGCTGCAACAGCGAATGACCTGAGAGGTCCCTAACATGATTTGGCTCTTGGGCAGGTTCAGAAAGCTGGTGACGGAGATGGAACCGGATGTGCATGAGGTGCCACGTCTCTTTCGCACTGTGCTCCTCAACTGCCTGGAGGAGCTGGAAAATGACGCAGAGATGCAGGCCCGTGCCATTCGCTGGGACAAGCAGCGCAGCAGGAGCCTGTCCTTCGTCAACTTCCGCTCGCGTTTCCGCACGAGTCGCGGGCCCGGTGGCTTCCTGGGTGGCTCTCGGAGCAACCTGCAAGAGCAGGTGTGGATAGACGAGGAGGAGGAGGAGGTGCCGGAGAAGGTGCAGGTGCAGCGGGGCTCACGAAGGAGCCGAAGCAGGAGCATGCCAGAGATCAGCCCCATGGAGCACAGAGTTCAGAGCTGAGGGCAAGCAGGAGGATGCTGGGAGGGATGGGAGGGAGAAGGAGAGGAAGAACTGGAGGAGAGAGAGGCACAGAATACAGAATCTAGAAAGAACGTAATGGACTTGGGGTTGATTAAAAGGCACAAATCCATGCAAAATACAGCATGGATGACATGACATCTGTCTTTTGTTTTCTATAACATTTGCAAATTTGTGTAAATCTGTTTCTGTTTTTTTCCTGAAAGTGACTGCCTATGAATATTGTATACATTGTGAATAAATGCCTGTAATACAATAATCCTTGTTTCCAGCAACATTCTTGGCATTTCCTGGGCAGAGGCTTATGTGATTCTCTGCCCACAGCCCTCCTCTCCTGGAGAGACTAGAATCTACAACCCTGATTCAGCTATTCCCAGTCATTAAGTCCTGAGGACATCTAACTATTAAGACACATGTCTTAGATTAGGCTTACAACTAAATACTGCCAGACGTAACACTACAGCAGGATTACGCTATGCCCATTCATTGATAATCTATCACTGATTCTTGAGAATTTGACTAAAACAAGTTTTAATTTTGAAAGAAAAAATTTAGTTTAAATACAAAATATGAAAGTATATCATCATAGACCAAGGTCTCAGCTATTCCGCAATGTTCCGGTGCAAACTCCCCATTTTGCATTTTTTTCATAAAATAGGTGTTTTTCCAGTTCTTACTTTGTTTTTGTCAACACCGTCAGACACAATTAAAAGCAAATAAAATTGTATTTATTAGGTTTAATATGTATTTGGAATTCTTAAATCATTATCTGGCATCCTTAGTACACATATATGCTGTTAAATGTTGGATATTCACTTTTGTTCATTTTTTTATATTGTTTTCTGTGTACTCCTTTAAAAGATCTACAATCATACAATGTTTACTTTAAGCCTACTAAGAACAAATAGTTTTTTATTTAACAAATATGCTTTTTGTAGTAAAAGATACTATTACTTTAATAACTCAACAGCACTGAAGATACATATTGTAAGCATATTCATTGAAAACAAATAAAACCCCCTCTGATGGTGGTGACTTCAGAACTGACGGTGGTGACACTAATCTGACGGTGGTGACAGGAGCATCATTACAACATATATCACGCTTACCATTTTCCATAAACTGAAATAAAAAAAAACACTGTTTTTTTTAAAAAAAACTATAAAACAAATCTGCTAGAAAAATTATAACTCATTTGTGACATCAAACTTTTTAAAGAAAAAAGCACAACACTGCTGATTTACGGAGTCACCACTTTATTGGCTGGTGTACTGATGTATTGAGTGATCATAAAAAAATATGGAGAACTTCATTTATAGAGGCTTAGAATAAGGAAACCCCAGTTAAAACTAATAATTGAATTATTTTTATGTAAAAAGCATCCATCAGCAACTGAAATGGTGACTCCGTAAAGCAGCAGTGTTGCACTTTTTCTGTATTTCTAGAAATAACTTGGTTATTTCGGTTATTGTAACACTTTATTTGAAGGGGGATGCATAAGACTGACATGACATTGTCATAACTATGATATGACACTTGTCATGAACATTAACGAATGTCAATGACTGCTGTCATTGTCATGTGGTCATTTTTTACTGTCAACCTGACATTGTTTGGGGTGTCTTTGTTATGAAAACTTTATATTTACCAAGATGACAGACTGTCCATGTCTTTGTCATGACAACTTGACAATAACGAAGACCACGTAGTCAGTAAATACCTTTGTCATGACAACTTCACATTAACCAAGACCACATAGCTGGGAAGTATCTTTGTCATGAGAACTTGACATTGACCATAACCTGCAGGTGACTTTCGACTTAGTGTGTCTCCACGCCAATCCCAGGTGCTCACAGGTCCAAGCCTGGGCTAGTGCAAGGCTGAAGCGAAAGTCACCTGCAGCACATGCTGGTTAATGTCAAGTTGTCATGACAAAGATACTTCCCAGCTATGTGATCTTGGTTAATGTCAAGTTGTCATGACAAAGACATGGACAGCCTATGTCATCTTGGTAAATGTCTAACCATAACTATAACTAACCATGATTTGATGAAATTATTTTTTTTAATAGAATGAGAACTTTTTTAGCTAGTCACTAATGTGCTAGTCATGCCCGGGGCTCGCACCCGCAACCTCACAAGAACTCAGCTATCAAGGAACGCCCCAGCCAGTCAACCAAAAAGCCCAGGCTCCCAGTCAACTGACCAGGACGCTCTCGTCATAAGTTTTACTGACACTCTACATGCGCGGCTAGGCTAGCTGGCATCCAATAAACCTCAAACTCTCTTACCAAATATGATGCATACAAAGGTCACAATTTCCAAATGATGTTTTAATATGCACTTCATTTTCCTTACATGTTACTATTTTCACTTTATACAAGAGGAGGCAAGGCATTTGGCTAAAAAAATGACAAGAAGCAGAGGAGTTAGAATGATAAAAGTGCACATCAGTTAAATATTTCACTGTACATTAATGCAGGCATGTGACCCGAGGAGAGGAGCCCTCTGGCCAGACTACACCTGAGAAACAAGAAGGGAAGTGTGATGAAGAAGCTGATGTACAGTGATTGTGAGAGGTCAAGTTTCATGTACCCCAGCTTCACGTGCCACGCTTCGTTCACACTGGTCTCGAGGCATGGCAGTGTGGCGGATCTCTCCCACAGAAGAGGAGGACCGAACCATGGGCAGCACTGGGTGCGGACAGCCCTTCATATCTCTGGGTAAGACTACCTATTCAATCCCAGTCGGCTCCAGAAAGGAAAGCTTCGAGAGCTTGGAGGAAGTCACCCTACACGCTCCCGGAACACAAAACTATTTGGCAAAGCAAGAGTCAAAAGCGAAAGAAAACAAATCCTTTCTCCCAAAGCAATCTCATACCGATCGCCTCTCCACTCCACTGACAACAGATATGGGGAATACAAGTGGTCGACTGCAACAAAAACCATTGAGCGATGCCAAAGTCTGACAGTTGTTCACATTGCCTCACAAGTCATCTGTCATTTCTCTTACCACCACTTGCACTTTTAATAAACAAAATTCTTGTAGGGACAAATCAAAATCAAAACCAGTTTGCAGAATCAAACCACGTGAAATAAAAGCCTCCGCCTCTCTTATTATGATCAACAATAACAACAATAATTAAGAAAAGATTTGAAGGCTCAAATGTTTATATATCTCTACAGGGGAGAAGTCTGTGCAACTCAAAAGTCTCTTTATATGAACAACCAGATGCACCGCGAGTTTAGTCTTCATTGCCTCCCTGGTATGCATCTGAGCCTACCACACAGAGACTCTGAGCATAAACTGACCTCAGTATTGTCACTAAAAGCATCAAGTCCAGGTATAATTTAATCAATCTCTGCACCCCACCCCCAATCATTCACAGTCCTTTCATATGAATAATCTGTCCATTAGTCCATTTCTTCATCCACACAACCCATCCTCCTTCCTCTGCAATTCTGCCATCTCTCCGAGGGGGGCCTCAGGCGAGGAAGACCACGAAGATTATGAAGAAAATGATGAGGACGAGGAAGATCTTAATCATGAGCCAGCGGTTGGACGAGACCGACTGGAAGTACTTGAGGATCTCCGTGTGGGCCGCCTCCACATTCAGCTGAGTGTCCTCCACGTTAGCGTCAATCCTGACAGGACAGAGGACAAAGATCAGTCATGTTATTTAGCGTTCTTACCTATATTACTGTATATATTTATTTATAGTTGTTTTTGTTATTATTTTTTTGTGTGGGATACCTACTTACATTGTTTATTCATTATATAAGTAAATAAATACATAAATAAACATAGTGCTGTATCATTTCCAGGCTGGCAAGCACACTTTGCTGGTAGTACGTTAACATTAAATTAAGGAGGCGAGCACCCTAGCCAGATGACCGAAAAAAGCCCAGACTCCCAGTCAACTGACTAGGAGGCTCTTCAGGTGTCAAGAGAGAGGTGTTTACTAACGTAACACTAGCTCAAGCATCAGTTACACTAGCTCAAGTCCCCCCTCTCTCTTTCTCACCTCTGGATGGTTTCCTCCTGCTCCTTCACCATGTGTGCCAGCTGCTGGAAGATGGAGCCCAGTTCTACGATGGTGCTCTCGATATTCTGCATGGTGTCCGCTCTGCTCTGGATGTATGAGTCCTGGGTGGAGATGAGCAAACGCACAGCGTTAAAGGACACGGAGACAGCACACACACCTTTCAAACTCATTCAAAATCGTAACTCCATCACAACAGCACAAATAGCATGTAACCAGGATGTGCAAACCAGTTCATGACAGCTGGAAGACGGGGGGTCTAAGGGGGTGGTCTATGTAGAATAAGTTCTATGTAGAATAAGTTGGCTTTTAGTTGATTTGTTTATAAAATGAAAGACGTAAGAACGTGGTGACGTGGTGGAAAACTAATGGAGCTGTGACTTCTGACTCTAATGTCCTGAGCCATATTCTAGGATTGGCCAATAGTTTATGACCCTCAGTGTTCTCACTGAGTGGAGGCCAAGGACATGTTTGGATGCTGGGGTTACCTGCTCATTGATGAGCTGCAGCTGTAGGGGGTTGGCTCGGGCCTCCATGTCTATGGAGACCTCACCACCCATGCTCCGAGACTCGTCTTGCAACAACACCGAGTTCCCTGGGATCACGGGAGAGCAGACAGAGACTTTTATTTACAAAATAAACATTTTCCGTTTTATCAAATTAAATAAATATCTACTGCTGATCTCTTTGGGGGTTACAATTCAATGTCACTCAGAGACTGTAACTTGATAGAATTCATGTAGTTTCTTGTTGAATGATGTTTTATGAGCATTCCTGGGATTTCTCAACAGTGTTCTCTTACCAAAGTTATTGGCCAGAAGGGGAGAAGAGGCCACTTGGGTGTTTGAGAACTGCTCTCTCCTGCTCCGCTGCTGCTTCAGGTTCTGTGAAACACAGCAGAACCGTAAGAGAGAAGAATAAACTATAGTTCTGAAAATTACGATAGCACGTATGAAAGCACAGCACATGGATTACTGGACTGAATCTACTTCACACAACTGATAAAAGTCTATAATCAAGGACAAAAATCTAGTCTATTCAAAATGATTGATTTTACTCATTTTACCCATATGATGGTTCTACATATGATCTGCTCATAGCATAGTAGTACTTTTTTTTTTTACCTCAGTTCTGACTTCCAAAACTGATTTGAAGTCATTTGACATTGATGCCAGCTTTGACTGAAAAAAAAAACAAATAATTGTAAATAACATGTTGTTTGTAAGCATCCCAATGCTCAGAACAGATTTGAATCTTAGATTGTTTTGAGATTGGGGCACTTCAAAGAGAGTACATCTGACAACAAACCTGAAGGGAAACCACAATGGTGTTGGAATGTGTCTGAACGTGACGTCCATTTTGTCCACTTCGGGAGCGCACAAGGCCCTGCAGCTGTGCTATCTGCTTATTGAGACTGTTGATGTCCTACAGGTTTAGGGCAGACAAAACAAAGAAACAGGAAACAAAAATGTTTTTTAACCATTTTAAAATGTCACCCAAAAACATCTTCCATCTTCCTGGTTTGAAATCTGAACCATACTTGTCATGTATTGATAGTAGTTCTGTTCATACAAAGTATTTTTTTCCCTGATGAACACTTACACATTCATCTCTCGGTAAGAAGACAGAAGAAAATAAAACAACCACTAACCTGTTTTATAATGTACGTCAGCTCTTCAATCTCAACAGATTTGTCATCGAATAAGGATTTTCTTTTGGCCACTAAATAAATAACATTTCAATTAATATCAATTAATCTCATACATGTAAATTACCCAGAAAACTTAAAATAAATTCTTACATATTGTTAGCTTTTCCAGTTTGGCAAATGTGTTACTTAGGTCCTTTCCAATTCTCCTGTGAGAAGACAGCAACAGAAAACACCATTCAGGAAACACTAACCCTTCCATTGAAGTGAAACAAAAATACAACCACCAGGGTCCCTTAAACCCCCTACTTCAGATATTGATTAACTTTAAAAGGATTTAGGCTGCGATGAGATATTATTGACACAAACAAACCTAAAAAAGACAAAACTAATCTGCCTTACTTTGCCATAAGAGTGAAGTCACTGCGCTGTTTGAGGGCATTGAGAGCTGGTTTATTGGATGGAGCCCCATTCTGGAGATGAAAAAGTGAAAAGTGAAACAGAAACCATGAAACCTTTATAAAGAATGAGGAAGAGAGAAGATGGCACAGCAATTATACACAATACCTCATGAGACCATTAGCCCAGTGCTTATCAGAGTTGGTGTGTCAACATTGACAAGTCCACTACTAAAACTGGCTAAGAATGAAATTAGACTTGTTGTCACATTACAGCTATGCTCCACAGCATGTAACTGGACACCTCTATTCATTTTGGGAGTACATGGATAATGTTAGGCTACTTAAACAAATGAATTAAACAAAACCAACACAAATCATGTCTTACCTAGAACCCCCCCTCCCTTACCCTAAAAGATTTTTTAAGATTTAATTAACAATCACAGTACTATTCAAGAGATTAATCAATTCATCAATATTTCTGCACACCTATTGAAGCAAATGTTGATACTCGGCTAGGGGCAATGAGCAGATGAACCTCCTGAAGTATTTCAGTAAAGCAGCTGTGCAAATTCACTGACTCACATTAACCACATCAGTGGGCTCAGATCCAACATCACAACCTCACCTGTATTTGTCTCCCTTGAAGGGACTTGCAGGCGGACTGAAACTCCAGCGTGCGATCTCGGCACGTCATGATGGGCGAAGCAAGCAAGCCCCAAATGACAGAGAAAGGTGTGGTTATTTCAACCAGCAGGCGAGACTTTCGGCGAGAGCCCTCTAAGACTGGGTTGACTGCCGCACAGTGTCTTCAGGCTAATCCTAGGAGTTTGGTGGTGATGAGTGTTCACGTCTCCGGCCAAGCATCATCTGGGGAAATGAGGAATGTATCTAGATGTCAGTCACACATCACTCACGGTCAAACTTTAGTTACCCATTTTTAGTAACTTCAGTTATCCATTTGTTTTGTTTTCAGTAAATCAATAGCATGCCTGTGATCTGAGAACAGAAATTGGCCTGTTGCAATTGCAATATGCCTTACCATCAAAGTTCAATCATATTTTGAATTTCCCGTTTGTAAACAACCCTGGAGACGCTTGCAAATGACGACGTGACTATATGTGCCCTATAGACTATACTCAACTCTACTCAACCCCGCCCCCCCAGTACTGGTATACCGCGACAGCAACACAAGGCAATAAACAATACCGGTACTGCTAGTCACCCTGGAATGAACCCCGTTATTATGGGTCAAAGGTTAAAGCAGCCTAACGTTACTTCACCTTACATCAACCCTCAGAATTTCATAATCAACAGCTGGTTTGAAAGTAAGAGGCATCACATGCCATCACACTAGACTGAAATGCCAACAGCATCCAAGGTTCAGACTAACGTTACTGTACTCATCTACTGTATGGCCTTTATTAGAGGATCGATCTACTAAGAGCTCATAATCCATTCGAAACTCTAGCTAGCACAATAGATAAGCGTAGAAACCTAAGTTTAGAGTCCGACGTAACTAGTCTAGCAAATTCAAACCATTAACAGTTCATGTTATTGGATTAGTTCGGTAATATAGAGGAGGATTTATTTCACTCTCTCTCTCGCCGAACAATATCTAACAATGAACCTCACATTGTAATCTAACCACTTTAAACGACACCGTCGGTCTTGTTTTCAACGTGTCTATAACAGAGAACAGAAGGTTATCAGACTATTTTGTTAACGTTATTCATACCGCTGATCAACTGTTTAGCTTGCTAGCTACCGTTACCATATACCTTGAATAGTGGCTACGTATGCTAAGTCGTTAGCCCACTGAACAGCCGCAGGCGAAAAACTCGAATAAAACGGATGTATTCTGATGGTCTCTCGACGAAAACACACTATTAAACGAATTCTGATTGACTGTCGCCATTTGAACCTACTGTTATTTTTGTACAACGGTGGATTTTCTCATAAGAAGGCCTCTCGATTTTCCCCAAGTCCTGTATTTCACTTTCCGTCCGGTTGCTTCCGGATCTTGACGTCATTGCCACGTCCACGTTTACGCACGCGCACAAGCCTGCGCTACTGCTGCACAATTCCAAATGGCCACCAGGTGCCGCTGTAACTGTTTTATTTATAGGGTACTGATTCAATGCAATAACTAACGTATACTGGCTTAATGACGGTATAAGTCATTCGGTAAAATTGTGAAAATGTGTTGTTTTATATGAGTGTTGACATGTTAATAGACCAACAGTTTAAAAGAAGTATTTTGTTGGAGAGGAAAGAACAGCAAAGACAAAGAAAGAGGGAGACATTTGGGTAGGGGCAACAGATAACATTCTACCTATCCTATGTCATACAAATACTCACTCTAGTTCCTATACTCACCCGCATGGATGACTAACAAGAACCAGCATGTTTAAAGCGAGTGATATGTCCTCTTCTCTGTCTTCTAAGCCACTGTGTTTTCTAAGTCTGCTGCTGATATAGCCACTTTTGTGCAGATGACTGTCATGCATTGGATGCTGTTGCCATGATGCTGAAAGAAGTTCCACTCCAGATTCATCAGGAACAAAGGTAAATTAATACATAAGTAACTGAACTGTCACTGAAAAAAACAGTTGCAAAAATAAAATACAAAAGGTCAATATTCATGTGGCAGAGAACACACACTTTTGTTTTTTCTCTCAGCATCACAGATGGTGGTTTCACAATATTTGTAAATCCTGGGAGAGTGATAGGGCCTTTCACAGCACACATGTATACTCACAGAACTTTGAACACCACCCCACACCTATCCTCTCTCTCACGCACACACACGTGTGTTTTCATACACTGACTGTTAGTCTTTTTGGTCAGAGATACCATCAAAACACACATTCATGCTGTCCAGATACCGTCCAGAACCTGCTCCAACACAGCTGCCTCAACAAAAGGCCACAACATAAACACAGTCAGGCTTTTATCAATAGCAAAGCACGGCTCTTCACAAAGACAGCAGTGGAAAAAAAACATGGCAATGTTTATGGATGGAAATGAAAAAAATGAAAGTGCCTACAGTGTGTAAATGGCTGAAATATACACAGAGAAACAACACCTAAAAAAAACTGTGGCAGAAATACAGTTTGAAGTTAGACTTTAGTCTGTATGTGTCCATAAATATTGTCTAGAGAGTAAGACATTCTCTTCTCCAGTATTTCCATGCACTAATCCTGAGCAGGAGTGACAGACAGTCAGACAGCGCAGAGTGCAGCTCTCCAGCATCAGCTTGTTTCCTGGATGACTCATTCCTCCTCTCCGCTCTGCCTCTCTTGCTCCTCTCCTCTCCCCTCCTCCCCTGTCTCAGTATTTCTCCCTCTTTCTTCCATCTCTCCCTCAATCCTTTTCTAGTCTTCCTCCCATCTCTTATATCCTCCTGTTCCCTCCATTTCTAATCTCTTGCATTTTCCCCTCCAACTTATGCAGGCTCAACTGCTATATTTAGTGCTTGGCAGCGGGCCCTGACTGGCAGGTAAGCAGGTCGGCAGCGCCTGCTCTGGAGCCTCTGAATGGTTCCTGTTTCATTTTTCCAGACAAAACAAAAAGCACAGAAAACTTTCTGCTTCATTCTCACGGGCCATGTGACAAGACAAGTGGCCTTATCATATCACCAGTCATATGGCTGGACAGCAGCTGAAATGGTGACAGTGAAAGAATGCTTTGCAGTGAAAGAAAATGCTGCGTCAGTGTATGCGAATTTGACTCCCTATTCAATTCAGGGCTGTCCCTACAGGCAGGGTTTGAGATCAGCGTGCTGTGAGCAGGCAAGCATGTTCACCTTACAGTCCACGGGAATGACGCAACCAGATCGCAAGATGGCTGTGCTACCTAACACCCCGTATCAAGCACTGCCTAATGATGGATGGCTGCTGAGTGACGGCCCAGAAATCCCAGCATCACCGTCTGGCGCTAACTACCTCACACAGGCGGCAAGCCAAAGCGGAGCATCTGTGTGAGAGAGAGAGAGAGAGAGAGAGAGAAAGAGGTTGGCTGGCAATGCCCATTCAGCCAGCGTGTGGACAGACAGACTGGCCAACAGACAGACAGACAGACAGACGGTGCGCCTGTCCCCTGACTCAGCAGCCACAGGAGTAGGGAGAGGAGGCTGAAAGATAATATTATTTTTGACATCACACCACTCGCGCCAATCACCTCACCTAACCCCCTCCCCCTCCCCCCCACCCAAGCACACATACACACACACACACAGACACACACAGACACACACACACCCTTCCTCCCTCCATCGCTGCGCATGCCGGTAATTACCACCCTGTTTGTCTTTCATTACCATTGAAAGAGAGGCGAAATGAGGAGGAGGAGGAGGAAGGGCTATCAAAAGGGAGGAGGCGAGTGAAATGAGAGATGAAGAAGTAAATCAAAGAAACACACAGGTTGGGTACATTGGGAGGCTGAGAAGGCATGCAGCTGTCCAAACCATGAAATAATCACACACTCGTCTCAAAAATAACACATTTCCCTTTAATAGCGTCAAAGATATTGGAATAGGTCACAGGTAGTTCGCCATTGTTCTCTAAGTAAAATGATATGGGAGCGTATATACACACTGTACACATAAAAGCGGATCACAAATGCATAAGACCGGCATTGCTGGATATTGTAGCACAAATTGGATATGAACTTTTGCACACATGTACACACATAATGTTATAATCAAGGGCACAATGGTGCAGCAGCAGTATTGTTCATTAACATCATACAATACACACACATCATACAAGAAGAAAAACAGGTAACACTAGAGATTTTAAAAAAGGCTCTGGGTGGACTGTAGCACTACCAGTGGTCTTTTTGTTTGAATTCCAACACTGTGTTCATATATATAGCTTACTATGGGATACATCAACACATTAACTAAAAAACTGCACACTGACCTTAATGAGGGGCACTAATGCTGTGCTACCTACCACAGTATACTGTTTTCTGAGGGGTGTGCAATCAAGAGAAGGGATCAGTACATTCATATTCTACACAGTCTGACCTAGACTGCAGCTTCCTCTTAGTCTATGTTGGCTGCCACGGGATAGATCATGTCTGTTTATACACCAAAGTCTACATGATGTGTAGACCCATAGGCAGGGAAAGAGGGGAATCCCCCTTCCATATTTCTTTTTTTTTCTTCTAATGATTTTTTTTAATAGCCACACAATTAAGTCATTGTAGCGAGCTATGAGACTAAATAGTCTGGATGCCTTCCTTTGAAGTGGCCAGCAAAAGACCAAACTAATGAAGGGGCTGTGTTGTAGGCTGGTTAGATTATCCCCTTTTTGAACTGAATCAAGTCAAAAGAGCAAAAGTAGGAGCGGTCATTGGGGAAAAAACAGAGAGAAAGAAAGAGAGAGAGAGAGAGAGAGAGGGAGACTGTTTTGCTGTTTTGTTCAAGTGCATGCTATAACAGTGAAAAGGAAATGGGCCTAGAATAAATGTAATAGTGTCTAAACCGCTAGTTTGCACACCAAACTGCTCGGTATGCATTTTCTGACAGCCGTCGAGCCTAAATACCACACACCTACTGACCTGACCCAAGCCTCTGTTCTGTCCTATAATGACAGGGTGTTAAGATTGTGACACTTTAGCCAAAACAAACACAGAAGAGGAGAAGCAGAACCAAGAGGGAGAAACGCAAGCCGTCCATGGTGTCTGGTCCCCACATAAACAGACAGTTCAAACATGAATGGGCGCATACAGCCATCACTGGTATGTGTGCACATGTATGTTTTGATATGGAATGTGGTAAGCATAGCAGAGCTCATGGTTCTAGAGGGGCATTATACAAATTAGTGATCGGCTGGCTTTCCATCCAGATAGTAGACAATCCATAGGGAAACTCAACAATACAATATTCTCATTATGAATGCTGGATCCAATGCCTCTGTTCAAGAAGAAAATGAAGTAACATAAAATATATCTACTATTTAAAAAGGTGACAGACGTAAGTTTGGATATGAACTCATATGAGAAATTCAGTGCTTGAAGATACCTTCCTTTGAAACAGGGTTCCAACTCATATATGGGTTTTATAGCAGTAGGCATCACAACATGTTTTACATTAACAAAATAGACTAATATCTATGCAAGTAAATTTTTTAAATATTAACCATTTTTAATCACCAACTGCCATGTATAAATGTATAAATTGATAATTGTCCTCCACAAAGAACACTGACTTATTGTGTGTGTCACAGTAGCAATTAAATTCACAAATTCACAGAAATAATGCATAGCTCAATATAAAACTCAATATAAAAAATAAATATATTAAACTCCAGAAAATGTACAGTTGAATCCAGTCCACCAACAGTATGTCCACACAAACATCAGGGCCACCATAGTTAATCTGTATGTGTGTGTGTTTTCCCTCATACTACTTGGAATTAATGTTTCTGTTGATTAATACCTTTAGTTATTTCTTTTTGTTTGCCCTGCTGAACCTTCCCCTTGCTCGCCTGTTTAAATTCAGTCCAAACACAAATGTACGTTTGGATGCCAAATGTGGACAAACTAGGCCACCCAGACAGATTCTGTTCAGGCGGATTAAGAGCGAACAAAAAACAGAGAAACAAAGACACTGCATGAAAAAGAAAATACATTTTGGAATATTTGCAGAAGAATGGCACAATAAAATAAGATCAATAACACAAATGTGTCTGTTGCACAACTGTGGAATGTTATTTTCACCTGCTCATAATTAAGCTGCTATGTCTTGCGCGTGCACGCATGTGTGTGTATGTGTGTGTGTGTATGTGTGTGAACAGATACACAGAAAGGAAAAGAGAGAGAGGAAAAATAGACTAAAAGGAGTCTAACTGGGACATCATGTCTTTTCTTAGGATGGGGTGGTAAAGATTGTGTGAACTCCACTTCCCAGCTGCAATGAATAAAAATGAAGAAGGAATGAATCGATACATTTCAAAGGAATGAATTGAAAAGCGAGAGTGACTGTGTGAGTATGTGTGTATTACTGAGTGTGTGTGTGTGTGTGTGCGCGCGCGCGCACAGCACCCATGGAAAAAGGCCAGTTCTCCTTACTATTGACATTCCCCTCACTGCCTAGCTACAGCTAAAGGCTCTTTCACTCCTAACAGGGAAAAAAGATGGAGGGGAAAAAACAAACAAAACAAAACTCAACACAAAAGGACTCAGTGATATAATCTGTGCCCCCTTGATAAGACTAGGCATAAATGAGCAAAGCTATGGACCACACAGATATCTACTCCAACCCTCTGAGCCCACAGCATCAACATGGCCAGTGTAGACATTCACCATCCACACTATCTGCAGTGATCATCAAATCAGCCTTTTTAAATTCTATATACCACAGACATGACGCTATGCTCTCTTAATCTCTCAACTGTATTATACTGCATCACAAGAGCAACCTTCTTATCACAGACTACTGACAGTGTCTCTTAGAAGTACAACTGTCTTAAATTGAACTGAACTACATGGCTTCTGTATGCTCAGTTGCCAAATGTTTTGTAATAAGTGAACAGTTAACTATGCGGTAAAGGTTAGCTTGAAAGCCTGACACACACACAAGAATTCAGAAAGCAACTGGTGGCTACGATGATTCTTACGACAGGAACATGAGGTAACATTTTTGAGTCATTTCAATTCCACAGGCAATTATGGTAGGTCAAAGAAGTAGTACTAGTACAATTCCTTAGATTGGCCATTTGTAATCTACGTTCAAACCTCAAGCTATCACATCAGTTGCTACAAGCGAAGACCTAGGCTTGCATTAAATCTATTTTGCATTAGATCTGTTAAAACTGCATGGCCATTTTGCCATTAAAAGGTAAAAACACATGCCTTTCCACACCTCTCTTAAGATCCTGGTGTTTGAGTCTCGAGCCCAGAAGACCTTTACATTTCTAGGTCATGGGAATCCTTACTCTCTCTCAAAAATGTACATTGTCAACATTACCCTTTAACCTCATAAAAAAGCAACATCATATATTTGTCTACACACATGGTGACGTTCAACTGCAAATGCTACCAAAGCATATATGTGGCAAGCCTGGCAGACACACACAACATAGACACAGACAGATAGGTAGATAAGGGCATCAGCTGATGCCGTGGCGGATGGCTTTTTGTATTTAGCAGAGAGAGTGATCATGAGAAAGTCTTGTCTACTGCACACACTCCCTGCCCCACTGTCTTCAATCACAGTCTATGGAGGCACACCACCCTCACCACCAACACCTGCTCCTACGGCCCTCACTCTCCTTGCTACACACGGGGTTAGTGCATCCCTCTCCTCTCCTTAAAGCTATGAGGGCCGGCAGTGGTTCTGACCAGCTGGAAGTGAGTGCTCATCTTGGTCATTCCCTCAGTGGTTCACACCTGAAAGGCAAACACAACAAGGGCAGACGTGAAGCAATGAAGCCCCAAGTCATCTCCACATATTGGGTTCATAGCATGAAATCAGGTCAAGACTGGAGTGTGGGTGTTTGGTGTGTGTTTATGGTGATGGTATGGGTTGGGGGGGCAGTTAAATCAGTTGTGTTTATGGTGATGGTATGGGTTGGGGGGGCAGTTAAATCAGTTGTGTTTATGGTGATGGTAAAGGTTGAGATCATACAGAGAAAGGTGATGTTTTGGGTGGGGGGCAACAGGGGCCCTTTAAGCCTCAGACGGTGATGATTGGGGTGATGATTGACCAGCGCCTGACCTGCAGCTGTGCTGGTTGAGTCTCTTCCCTCGGCGCGTGCAGCCCTTCTCCCTCAGCCTGCACTGGCACTCACATGACTGGGGGTCAAGGGTCCTCCAGCGCCCGTGGCAGGGCGCACACTGCACCTGCACAGGGGGAGGAGGGGTACTTGGCGTGGGGGCAACGCTAGGAGAACCGGTGGTCCAAACTGGGTCTCTGTGTTGAAGATAAGCAAAGTCTGTGTGATTTCTTCAGATAACTGTCTATGATTACTGAATGTATGAAACTGCTAATGCTGCAAAAATGCTAAATGCTATCATTCAAAAAAGACAGGTTTCATAAAATGTTGTTAGTTAATAGTTAGTTAGTAGTTAATTAATGATAGTCAGAAATGTAATGTAATCTAGTATGCTAGTAGCCTGAAAATTCTGGGTTTGAATCCTGGCTGTCACCAATGTGCCCTTGAGCAAGGCACTTAACCGTAAGTTGCTCTAGGGGAGACTGTCCCTGAACAATTGACAGTTGACAAAAAAAAGTCACTTTTGACAGAGATTTCCATTAAGTTGTAGTCAGAAGCAGTGGTTCCATTGCATTAGGCTGTCAAACTGTGAAAACCAGACCAGCAGTCTCCCATCCTCACAAGTTCATTACCATGGCTCTGGGGGAAAAATGCTGGGTGTGCTGCACTGGGCCACGGAGACAGAGCTATGCGCTGACACAGTCGAGACAGACTGAGATTTTAAAGACTGTGGAGCTGGGACTCCATGACTTTGAAGCACTGCCTAAAGCTAGTCTAATTTGTCGGTGGGGTAAAAGGAGCTGTCATTCTCCCTGAACTGAACTAAGCACAGCCTTGAAAGAGGAAATATACAGTTGAGTGACTTAATTAAGGGGAGAATCAATCTTTGTCTCCACTTAAGTGGCCCCCCAGTCCCGCCGGCTGGGAGACAGCAACGGAGCATTATAAGGGAACAAATTAGACTGATTTCACACTTGCCACTGAGTCTATCCAAGCATGGCCGAATGATGGATAGCAGTGAGGGACACACTGTCTAAACAGACTGACCTTGACTTAAATCGGTCAGACGTGACTGACAAGGGGGCCTGACGAGTGTAAATGGGAAAGGAAATGAGAACAAAAACATTTCAATTGTTTCGCTCATCAGTCTAGCTGAGAAGAGGGAGGAGTGTGTGTGTGTGTGTGTGTGTGTGTGTGAGGGGGTGCCTACGTGCAGGTACACACATCACCATGGCTGTGCATTTCTATTACTAGAGCATATCAGCTGGCGAAGGTGGAAGTGGGAGTTGGGAACACATTAGGAAGGTGAGAGGGAGTCGACTTACGTGGGCTTGATCCTCCGGCTTTTCTTTCGTCGCGATTTTCCACGGCCCTTCTTTCTGTCTTTCTGCCTAGGACGGACACAAAAAGAGACACATAAATAATGGCTATGCCAATTGCTGTACATAAAGATTATCACAAATATTTTTAAACTGTCCTCTGAATTCTGTACATCGCAAAAGTGTCACAATGAGGATCTGGGAGTATGTCCATGGGACTAGAGAAATGTGCTATTTGGTGCCTAAAAGAGGTAAAAACAGTTCCATGATTTATCTTCTATATACATGCAGTCTCTGCCTCAGTGACCTTGAGTCCTCTGGGATTGGTAAAAAGGTTGTTTCACAAAACAAAACTCATGCATCATTCGGCTGGAGCCTTCTCTCTCACTCTTACACATATACTCACTCTGTCACTCTCTGTCTCTGTCTATCTCTTCCTCCTCCCTGTCTGATTCAAGTTACTCTCCAACTTTTTTTAAAAGCCCCTAAGAGGCCACTGGCCTAATTAAGCAATAAAATGGATGTCCTCTTTCCCAACGCAGGAGACTTTGACACCCATCCAGAGCCTCCAGACACTGGCCAGCTGGCCTGACTACCAGGGCCGAAAGGTACTGTAGAATGGAGGGCCTTCACACAACACAAAGTAGCTTAGAAAGGACTGAGGAAAAGTTGACATAAGTAAACTCAATCGCAGCTGCTTTCTTCGAGCATGTGTTTACACTGGGTGACTGCCGTTTGCAAAGCAACTGTGACATCTTGCTTTTGTCCATCGGGAAAATCTATCCTAAGACCCTGTAGAATGAGATAAGGGAGGAACGGGTGTCTGATTATGCAGGTAGTTTTCCCTTCATTGACAGTCAATTAGCTAAATGATCTCAGCCGCAAACAACCGCGAGGGGGAGGACCAGAGAGTGACAGAGAGAGAGGGTCTGAAAAACTACAACAGGCAGTGAACAAACTCTCATGATGTTATCTAGGGACTGGGAATTTGAATGAAAAACAACAGCAACATCTCTTACACAAACACAAACACTTAGTACCTGGTTGGAGGGGTGTACATGTCTGACTTTAGTCTGGAAACAAGAGTCAGAAAGAAAAACATGGAGACAGAAGTTAGGCAGAACTTTGGTAAGAACTTTGGCAGAACTTTAAGAACTTTAGGTAAGAATTTTGGCAGGAGAGAAAAAAATGTATCACCACAGTCATACTTGCACTGAAAAGTGATTTTAATGGTGCAGCATTTTGACCTGAGAGGTCCGACAGTCATGTCTGCTGTCAGGACCTGATGAGCCTTCAGGCCAAAACATTGCACCACGCCTTCAGTGTCTTCAGTGTCACTTTTTTTATCCAAGACCTGTACATGGATGTTGAATGTTGTGCACTCTTGCATTAATGAATGTTGTGCACTCTTGCATGTTAGAAAGAAGTATGGCCAACATTATATGACAAATCTATTCGCAGATGCACCACAATAAATTACTGCAATCAGAGAACAATAGAAATCTCTTCTCCCTACATGCTCTGCTATACCATAATGCCTATCTGACTGAGCTGTATAAGAAACATAAGCTGAGGTCATTATATTGGGATTTCATTGGAAGTCCCAGAGCGAGTTCAAGAATCTGCACAGCATTAAATGTTGTCCATGGGAGAGCACAGTCTTGTGGGTCTAATCGAGGTCCTGGGTTAACCCTTAATCCCAAACCCTCAACCTCTGAATGGGCTTTTGAGATGATGCTCACAATGACTTATAATAAAAATCAGGCAGCGAGCCAAACAGGGGGCGTTTCTCTGAGATTCTGTACAAAAACACATGTTCCACTGGGACCCAGCGGGGAGGCCAATATGCATATGCAAAGAAGAGAGCAGCCTTTCCAAAGAGAGGCCATGGATTCACTGTATTGGTAGCACAAGTGTCGGTGAATTTGCAGCATCAGAAAAACCTGATGAAAATGTATATTATGAATGTATGTATCTACGTGTGTGTGTGTGTGTGTGTGTGTGTGTGTGTGTTCATGCTCACCTGCACTCACACTGACTATGTTCGGTGAAGGGGAGCTGGACAATCTCATGCTTCATGTATGAGGTCTTCATCAACTGGGGAGATTGAGAGGGAGGGAGGGAATGCCATGGTCACAAATGAGGGCTCCATGCCCTGGCGTGCATAGTAATGACAGCATCTTTTATTCACCAGAACCTTCTATACATTCGGAACGTACGTGCAAAAAGTCTGACTCCTGTCCATTAAGAGCCTAACACTTTGGCCTTATCTGAATATTTATGGCACCCATTCAGGCGTTAGGTGAGAGGGTGTGTGTGTGTGTTGGAAGGAGGCATGTCAGTGGGGCAGACATGTTTTTGAGTGAGTGTGTGTCAATACTGATTTCTAACGTGTTTGTGTATAGATGAGAGACAGAGAGTGAGGAGAGAGAAACAGAGAGAGGGAGGGAGTGAGAGAGGGAGTGAGAGAGGGAGGGAGAGAAGTAAGAAGACAAGGCAGACAGATTGCAATATATTGCTTGTTTTTCGTTATAACCTTTAGGCTTTCTGCGTGTTTGTCTGAACAGTGGTGTGGAAACTTATAGTACTTCAAGGGCAAGCTTGTGAGGTTTTATAGAATGTTGGTGCATGTGTGTGAGTGAGTGTGTGTGTGTGAGAGAGAGAGTTTACAAGAAATATATGTGGTAGAGACTAATTGTGAGCCAGATTCCTCCAGGATCTCATTCCAAGATGTGACCAGAAGAGTGGAGTGTCTAAGGTATGGGGTAAAAAGAATAACTCATTATGAGTGTGTAGCTGCATGTGAGTGTGAGTGTGGACATGGAGACTCCCATGTGTGTACGCACCCTTGTATGTGTATGTGTATGCATATGCATGTGTGTGTGAGTGTGCATATGCATGTGTGTGTGCCTCTGCTCTATTCTCACTCTGTCCATCTCTCTCTCTCGCTCTATGTGTATGCATGAAGCACCATCCCTACCTCCATGGTGAGCGTGCGGGTCAGTGAGGGTACACACTCCAGGGCCTCGTCGGCACAGCAGCCCCCGCAGCGGTGCACAGGCACACAGGAGGGCACAAAGAGGTGGTGCGTCTCCTCCGGGAACTCCTGCCACACCTCCACCAGCACCTCCCGTGGCTGGCAGCTGCTCTGCTGGTACACGTCCATCCACTTCACCACTTTGGCGACAGAAACGTTGGTGCAGTGAATGGGGGTGGGGGTTGGGTAGGAGGAGAGAAACACTTGATAAGATACTTGATAAAGTGTATGCATTTACAGAACAGACAAACAAGTCCCTTTTGGGGTCCATCTCCTTTAAAGTGCTTTGTGCACTTAAAAATTGGAAGGCAGTAGGTTTGAAAGTTTGAGATTGTTCTGAGATTGGTTCATAGAACTGTGAGCATAAACTGTGTTAAATTTTAGTTGATTACAGAGTCGGTTAGAGAGTTCCGCACACAGACCATCTATTGCAGTAATTCAAAGCTAGCTTTTTTAGTATGTACAGAGAGTGTATGCATTATTTATGTGTTATTCACAAAAATTATACATCTTCATTTTCCACATGATTAGGAATATGCATTTTGTGTCAAAGCAATAACACAAACTACCTTCTCTAGATCTGTGGGGTTCTGTGGCCTGCAACTGTGTTAGCTGAAACAAAAATAACAGGAGAAATGTTAGGAAAAAGGCAGCTCCAACACACTATAGAAATAATGTCATATTGTCATATACATGAAGTGCTATGTTAATGTGACCTTTGTTTGAAATTACAGCCATATTTGAATCTCAACCTGGTACCATTGGCCAAGCGTAAAAAATCTGTAAAGGAGTCACACACACACAAACTCCTTGGCTGGATACTGTTAGGTCTGGGCTTACGAACAAGGTCACTGTCAAGGGAATGTAGACTTTGCTCTAAAGTCTGCCCCTCACCCCCCTCCCTTGTCACTACACTTGCCTTTGCCCAGGTTTGTCCCTGTCTGTGTGTTTGTTTGTTTGTGTGTGTGTGTGTGTGTCTGTGGTGGGGGTGTGCGGCATTTGGCTGCGCTTGTTTGTGTGTGGGTGGGTGTCTGTTTGTGCCTGAAATTCTAGGAAATGACAACTACACTCTTACATACAGCATTAATCACCACACACATTTACAGTATATGTACGCCTGTGAATAAATCAAAACAATTGAGCAAACAGCTCAGATAGGATATCAAGTACACATACAAGGCAGGGAGGGAAGGGGATATGAAGTAGGGAGTGTACTGGGAGGGACAGCAGGAGAGGGGGAAGATTATTTTAAATTTTCACGACTCGTATGTTACCTTTTCAGATATACACAGTTTCAACAATGTCATTGAACAGCAAAATGAAGGCCAGAGGAGCTGCCAGCAAACAAAGTGGCTGTTTGGTGTTGTAATATGAGGGAAGGGGCAAATAATTTCTACACCACCACCACCACTACACACACACCACTGGCATCTGAACTACTGCGAAATACAAGCTCTAAGCTCAAAAGGAGGCTGGCACTGCCATGGACAGACACACATACACATACACATTCACGCATGCACACACACACATTCACGCTCACTCACACACACACACACACACACACACACACACACACACACACGCGTGCGTGCACAGACACACAAATCAAAGGAGTGCCAGCTCTTGCAGAGGCAGTGGTTCTATCCAGGCTTCTCTGCGTCAGCTCTATCCGGCCTCTTTGAGGTTTTCGACAAGCCTCCCTTTCGTTTCATTTCTCAACCTCACTGACGTGATCCTCTCCCCTCTCTCCCTACGCTGATACGACAGCAGCACAGACACAGTACATCTAACAGCTGGGCTTTTCCAGGAGTATTTTTCAAAGACATAATCATCTAACGACCTTCTGGTCAGTGTCTGTCCAGCTTGCATGGCCGGGAGTAGTGGCTAGAGGGGACAGTGGCCAGCCTGGCACTCAGTGGACTCAGACTGTGACATCATCGCCAAGTGGAAGATAACTCCCTCTCGTGAGTCTGTGGCAAGTGGCACATAGACACACATATCAGGCAATACGTCAGCACGCACACACACTCACACACACACACTACTGCCACTGGGAGCCAGACTCATTTATTTTACTGCCACTGTTTCTGTAGGCCTGGTCAGTCAATTAATACACAACAGCAGCATCTCATTTTCTCCTCTCCTCTCATGTGTTAAATCTGAAGCACTGTGAGAGTTAAAGTGCAAAGGTTTCCAACCGACTGAGACAACAGAGTGTGTGTCTATCGATCATACTTCCTTTATGTGGTGCTTTCTCTTGCTTTTTTCTGTATTTATTAGGTATGATTATATGGTGGATTTCACCAACTGGAATAGGACATTTACCAACAGCAACAGGACATCCCTTACAAAGACGAGAGCAATTAAATCATGATTTGGTTAATTAGAAGAGCAGAGTACTGTCCTTACATCAACAAGTTTAATAGAGAATATGAATTAAGATTTAAAACAAAGGCCTACCTCGTTTTCAATGCGTAATTCACTGGATCACTAATAATAATAATAATAATAACTAATAATAATAATCACTAATATAATAACGACCTATTTCAGATATATAATCACCTAAAGTCTAAGTTATGTGTTGCTTGTGCAGGCCTTGTGTTCGGCTTCTCCAAAGATGACCCAACACATGTTGACCAAGTAGGCTGTTTTTGGCTAAATAACAAGGCGAGTGTAATTAGAGAATATGAAGTCAATGTAGGTCTACTGAAAACCAGCACAATCCCAAAACCATGTCCATAATAGTCATTGTCCGAATGTTTACCTCCTCTGTGGTCCCGACTTAAATATGGTCTGGAAGGGGATAACACTCTGTGATGTTACATGGCCTAAAAACAATTTAGACGAATGTCAGTGACCGCCCGGACAAACGTTTAAATTATACACGCTGAAAAAAATGCTAGGCACTCTGCGTAGTGCCAAACATCAAGACGTAGCCTATGAGTTAACCTAGGTTCCAGAAGTCGTCACAGTTTGCTGCAACTTGATATCAAACGGGCGGTCGCGGTCGAGCCGGTTAGATTTGGTGTAATATTCCGGGGAAATAAACGGCGAAAATGAAATAAGATACCTACCTTGGCACAACATATAGGTATTCCTGCGAGAGAAACAAATTGAAACACTCCAAGGATAACTTGCAGTCTTGTTCCCATTATTAAGTTTTCCAAAGACACGGGAATGGTTCTGTAAATTAGAAGGCTTGATATCTTCTTCCTTGAATTTTCCCCGTTTGTCTAAAAACACCAATATGTGTCTGAATCCATTGTTTTCAGTTTTGAGCACTAAGAAGCCCAGGAGGTGAAAGCCGTGATAATTTGCTGTGTAGGACCTCTAAATGCTGAGCGGTCACTGCCCCCATCATGGCTTTGCATGGATCTCAAAAAAGATGAACTGATTAAGCTAACTTCGTGGAGTTCTTTCTTGCCGACCCGTGCAAACTGCTGAAGTCTGTTACCTTAGATTAAAACTTAGTCATCTTAGGTATAATGGACTATTTTAAACTATGGGTTTGAAATGTTTTAATTTAGGTGAAGTAGGCTATAGCCCAATACATTTAGCTCAGATATACTATAGCGCACTTTACTAATGAAGCGAAATAATCACGTGTCTCTTAAATTAATGTAGTAGCTTAATGAAAGAGTTCTCGTGAAACAGGATTTCCAGAAACAGACAATTGTCAGATAACACTTTTTTCATAGACCACACCAGGTCCAAAAAAAATCAACCGATGGTAAATCACAGGTTAAATATGAATCCATATTCCGGCGGTAATAGTTTTGACGACATAGATATTCCATCTAGAAGAGAAGGCGCATATCCGATGCATGTGGTCTTCTGTGAATCGTTGACGACAGGCTGGTCCGATCCGCCTCGCGCGGCACATCTCACGACTATTGGAGGTCACTGTTAAAACGTCTGTCCCCGGCTATGGCTTTCAAGTCAAATCGATGACGTTTCGTTGAAGAAGACACGCTCCCCTCTCTCTCATGAACGATTGTGTGGTCAAACAAAACGCTCGTTGACACACCACTAGTGTGTAATATAAAACAGATATTAACGCGAGATTAATGCGTGGAAAACAAAACGATGTCTTTATTTGTTATGACCGTTTTCCTCATTCTCTTTGCCCTTCAGAACAGTGAAGGCGCACGCGGCGCAACTCTGCTTTTGTGCGTAACCATTGCATTGCCAACTTTTAGCCAGACCTGATTCGCGCTTGTGTGGGCGCAGGTGTAACGTTCATTCGTGACCCGGTTGGTTGGTTGATGATTAACCGAGACTTTCCTCGTCGTTTGGCCATTTCTCCAGCCAAGCCCGTCGCCTCTAAAAGGGATATAGACCCAGGGGATATATTAACCCAATGGCTTAACACTTTCATGCATGCCTCTTGGGTTACAGTTCGAGCACAAAAAATATCGCATTCAACAATAGAAATATATACGAAACCCTCTTGTATTTTGTTTTTGATGAAAATGATGAAATTTCATCACACTCCTTTGATGGAGCATTATTCTCACACACCAAAGGTCCCTCAACGTCACAGTTAAATCTGTTTGGGTTATAACAAGCACAAACCACATGAGGGATAGTGGGATGAGGGTTGTGTTATCTCCTCTTATGTGGTTTCTGCCCTGCACTGGGTGACATGGGCTGCAAAACCAAACACAGCTCCAAAAACCAAACCTTCAGAGTGGTCTGGAGACCTGCACAAGAAGGGGGTTTGAACTAACTGACCATCAATACCCAAATGCTAACCCTTGAAAAAAAGCAGGCTTAGGATAGATTTGCATCTGTCTGGAAGTTGTCAGTTTACTGTGCAACTATTTCTAGACTAATGTAGTTCATTTTAAAGTTGGAGTCAATCAAACGTCTGTGGTGATAGTCTCAATGTCCTATATGATGCAAGAAGTGTGCACTGAGTCATTCCACCCCATCTCATATCTCCCTCATCAGGCCTGGAGAGAAGCACCTGCATATGGGCTACCATGTTATCTGAGCGCTAGATCCAAATGAGTCCTTGGCCCCAGTCAACTGGGGAACGTCAACATCCGTGCCAGACATTCCGGAAAGTGCCATGCTGTTGCACCTCAGCCTTCAGGGACCCATTCTATTAATTCTTTTGTCAAGAACATGTTCTTGGTCATAAGGGCAAATGGTGGTCTAATGGCAAAAGGAAGTGTAGGACTTAACTGATACTGATACTAGCGAAGTAAAACAAACCCATTTTCAGCTGAGACATGACCATTTTTATTGTGCAATATGGCACAAAACAGTTACATAACTTAATATTAAGGCAATCAACACAAAAGTAGTATTATTTTGTCACACATGAAGGCACTGTGGTGACATTTATCGCCACAGGTTGCACACACGCTCATAGACCTTATACCACATGAGCGTGGTGTATGCACTATTTTCTCTTTTACTTAAAGGACAAATTCAGTGTGAATCAATCCATCAGCCATGTTGTTCAAGCTCACAGAGTGCTGTAGGTAGGAAAAAGAACGAGAAAATTTGATACAACACAGATTGAATATCAAATCAGCAGCTAACACTAATGTGGCACAGATACTCACTTTCAGTTTCATTTTCCTCTGCCCCATTCAGTCAATGTTAGCCGCCGGATCAGCCTATGTTTTGTCAAATTTTCTGGTTCTTTTCCCAATAAACAGCACTCAGTGACCTCAAACAACAGAGCTACTGATTGATTTACACCAGATTTCTCCTTTCAATTAACTCACTACTGATGATTCGCCTTCCAAATGAGGCAAGGTATCTTGATACAGTTGACAAAACAAGGACCACTTTGGACCCTTTTTGTTCAAATATTGCACCGCATGGCTTTACTCAGATTGAGTAGTATACTGATTACATGTATTGCAAGTCCCTCAGCTGTGGGTTTCCAGGTGGCAAAGCGCCACCTTCTTTTTCACAGAACTGCCCATCAGCATCATACATGTGTAGACATCTATTTACAGAACTCCAGAGTACAATTTCATCTCGAATGCCAAATACAACTACAGCTTCTGCAAGAGTAACCAAATGAGAGCCAAAGAGTCCTGAACTGGATAAGCAAACACCTTTAAGCATAAAGTCTTGTTGCTGTTTGCTACTTAGTTCTTCCGCTGAGATGCTACATTACCCTTCCGAAAGTGGGGCGTGTTTGTGAGAACTTGTGCCTACAAAAACACTGAGGTGAACCAAGTTCACTTTTCACCAACTTTCTGTTTCAGTTGTCAGAACTGAGAAACAGGTAAGAGTGGGTCAAACATACTCCTTGGAAAATAAAAACGCACCTAACAGCTACCACATTTACATCACAAGACATCTTCCATGCTTTGCGTTCTCTGTGTAGCAGAGTTGTCCAAGAGCCAACACTCGTTTTCAAGTATTCTACTTCTCATCCTTCTGCCGCATATTGTACTTCTCACGAAATTCAGCCTGTTTCTGTCTCAGGATCTCTGTCTGTTTCTTGAATCCGTTCACTCTAAGGAACAAAAGAAAATAGACACCAGTTTCACTATATATGTTCTATGGGCCAGAGACACCTACAACAGAGTTGGATAAAGAAAGGAGTAAATCTCGTTTGGAGCAAAAGATCTGGGTACTTAAAAACACACACATTGTCCAAGATAATGTGATTTAAACCTGGTCTCAGATTGCTTTTTGTTGGGAGGACCAGTTTGACATCATTTGGGCGTTCCCTATACTCCGCATGCTAAAGAATGTTGGAGAGTTTTGGTCTCACTGGCGCTTCACTGTGTTTTAAATCGCATCTGTTTGTGTTTGTGTGTGCCTATGTGTACTTATATGTGTGTGTGTGTGTGTGTGCCTATGTATACTTATATGTGTGTGCGTGTGTGTGTGTGTGTGCCTATGTGTACTTATGTGTGTGTGTGTGCGCGCGTATGTGTACTTGTGTGTGTGTGTGTGCGCGTATGTGTACTTGTGTGTGTGTGTGCGTGTGCGTATGTGTACTTGTGTGTGTGTGTGCGTATGTGTACTTGTATGTGTGTATGTGCCTATGTGCACTTATATGTGTGTGTGTGCATATGTGTACTTATATGTGTGTATTGCCTATGTGCACTTATGTGTGTGTGTGTGTGTGTGTGTGTGCGCGTATGTGTACTTACATGTGTATGTGTGTCTATGTGTACTTATATTTCATCAGTATGCCTACAGTATATTTCAGGAAAACATTTCTACATAGAGTGAGTAGCAGTGTTTATTTGTCAACGTAAAAGCCAGAAATAAAACGTAATCAATACCCCAAACACATCACACATCTACTCCAAAAGCACTGAAAGGTCCTCACATACCTCGCCCTTTCTTTAGACTCATTGTAAATCTCAGTGATGACTCGGTCCTTTTCGTCCATGAAGTTTGTGTGAACCTCTTCCAGTTTTCTGAATAACAAAAAGCAGACATATTTTCAACTGTGAATTCAGAAACGTAAATACAGACAACCTGGCTGGCCTATGTAGGCACATACTGAAACATCATGTCGCTTAGCCTTGCATTCATGACTTGCATGAGGTGAACAACAACATTCAGACAGGAAACACATGATGTCAGATCATCCTGTGTCACAGGTCTCACAAACCATATTAACATCCTGACCACAATATACAAGAAATACACCCCAAACCAAAACACTGACCCAATTAACATGGCACTGTACACATCTTCAGTGTTTTACATGTACCTTTACAGAGAATGGGACTGGCCTTTGACAACTCAAATGGTTAGCATCATCACACATCACACAGAGTCATTGCTATGTGGCTCCTGTAATATGACCCCGGTATTGTCAACTTGGCATGCAAAAACACAGATTATCAGAGCAAACAGAGCGTCTGTCTGGGGACAGCCATGAGCACACATTAATGAGATTTATCTGGGCACAGTGGCTGGGGGGTGGGTGGTGGGAAAAAAAACATAGCCAGACACTAATTAGCAACAACCCTTATGCATGTACGGGAACAAATTCAGCACAACAGTTAATATGCACAGGGGAAACTAATATTGACTTGAATTGGTCTTGCCCTAAATTAAATGTTATTTCAGGTCACAAACAATGCAATGTAAACAAATGTCACTTTGGATCTTGATTTAAATTAAAAAAATTAAAAAAAAAAGAAACAGGCACTGACCGAGGCATCTCAAACCCTTTAACCCCCTGGGCCCATAATCAACAACTCTTACATCAGCAACTATTGGTGACTGATAGATTAGCATGAGAAACTGGCAAAAGTAACACATCAGCAATAAAACAACATCAACACATTAACACTAACAAACACATCACTCTGACCTGAATCCAATCCAGTGAGCTCCCATGCTTAAAACCATGAGCAGGATGCAGTAGCCCACGAGTCGCATGTTCCTCTTTCTCTTCTGCGCCCGCTGCTCAGTGGCAGTGCCTGGGTCCTGGGCATAGTGAAACTGCTCCCAGTAACGGATGCGCTCCGCTTGGTCGGCACTGAGAGACACCATGGAGTGGGGTGTCAGTATATATGGCGACAGACATGGGGACAAGCAGGATTACATGAGAATGAAACAGTCTAAGAAGAGAAGGTTGTCTTACGTAGGGCTGTAGGTGTGAGTGGATGTTGGTCTAAAGGGGTGACTGCCTGGGTAGGGGTGTCGGATCCGGAGGTCATATTCTTTCCTGCTAGTGTCTCGGCTAAGTACCCTGTAGGCCTCGTTCAGCTCCACAAACTGGCTGTGAAGGCTGGGGTTGGTGGGGTCACTGTCTGGATGCAGCTGAAGATATCATATGAGAAGAAATGATTCAACCACCCACAACTTTGTACACATGAGTATGATTAGGGCTGAAGGAATTCTTACATATATGCTGTCATGTAGTTGACAATACCACTGTTGAAGGTTTAACCTTTTGGTTGCCTTGCCCATCTTTACAAGACAATAAATAAATACATTTAATAAAATAAATACTTAACTATATAAAATAATAACTTACAAAGTTTGTTTTTCAATACAAATATGCTGAAGGCAGACATCAAAACCGAGAGCTTGTTCAGATGTCGATGCCATATATTTTGATTCATAAAACACTTGACAGACTTTGTTACCTGTTATGTTAAACGTTACAGTCAAGGGTATGATCAGCAAAGGACAGATGATGTTAAATAATCATTCCCACTGGGCACCCAGGTTAATTCAGTTTTGTGGGTTGCAAGAGCAAGTTAACAGCTGAGTGCACTGCTGAACACATTGCTTTTGTCTCCTCAAAAAATTCACACAATCCAATCACATTATTCTGCATTGGTAAAACAGGACAGAGAGCTGATGAAAAGGTCATATGGCACATATAGAGTAACCTATATCATGGAAAGAAACTTGCATATGGCGCGTCTATGTCTGTAATCAAACTGAATCTCTCTGGTGTCAACTTTCCTCCAACTCCTACACTGCATGGCCCCTGAGGGATTTATCACTGAGCTCTAATCTGTCTTTTTCATGGGACAACAGACCCCTATCTCTTCCCCACTGTTCCCACATCCCAGACAGCAAACATGCACACACAGGACACATACAGACAGACAAGGCACACTGAAATAAACTCATGTACGGTCCATAAACACAAACATGCAGCGCAAACAGACAAGGACAACACTCTCTGTACAAATATACACACTAATACTGAAAACAAACATGTTATGCATGTAGACATGGCATGTATAGAGCTTATTGCACAGCTGAATGATTTCAGGGAGCATTCATTTTGTGGTACAACACTGCCCCCCGAAGGGGGAAAATTGTATAGTGAAAAAGTCTCTAATGATATTGTATGCTGATGTAAATACAGGGCCCAAAATTCTCAAATTATGGATTCTATGTCTCTGTCTGTTCAGGCTGGGATACTTGTGGTTTATCTCAGAGATAAATTACTTCTTATGATTCAAAGGCACTCTTGCTGCATTTATTAAACTCCAGCAGTTCTCTTAGTTCCCTAGAGAACTACTGCAAATTAAAAGTGTGGGGGCCAATATGCGCACGGAATTAGTGAGAAGGGAAGGATAGAAAGGAGGAAAGAGGGAAGAAAGGAAGAAAGAAGTGTGGAACACTCAACCTTTTTGGACTTGTCAAAAAATGCTGTCTTGATTTCCTCCAATGAAGCATTATGTTTTACTCCAAGGAGATCATAGTAATTCGCTGTTGATCTGTGGGAAATCATACTTTTACTCAAAGATACATACACTGAACTTGACATACACTTGACATTCTACAAGTTCTGGAATCACCAGAACTATCACTGCCTTTTAGGGAAAACCAGTTTCTATTCATATAGCTTGAGATATCAATGGAATTCCCTAGACATAAAAAGCTATCAGCCCCTTTTCTTTGACATAATACACTTCCTCCTTCCGAATTATATTTAAAAGACTAATTTATGACTGAAGGACCCTTTTTGCAATTACGCCTGTGTGTTGCTTGTTGGGCCACAGAGAAAACTTTATCAACAAATAAAACAGGCTGATTTTGAGCAGAAGGAATAACTTATTGTACCCCAGGTATATCGAGGTACAAGAGATACAGGACATTCATAAAAAGTGGTGATTAGCATATCACCCCCGCCACACACACACACACCTTACCTATTTGCTGCTGAATGTGAGAACAGAAGCTTGGCACCTTTGTTGTACCAAATGCAACTATAGCAAAGACGCAGATGGGCTTCAAGCTGCATTGTGTTGCTGAATGGAATTTCTTTGATTAAAAAAAAATGTCTGCAAGGGTAAAAGTTTCAAAAGGTAGTTAAAGAGACATGAGGTCCTGCCAAAATTGCCACCTTTTAATAGAATGACATTTGACATTTTTGTTCACCGAAACTTGTAAACCATGGACACAGCAAGTGGGGTTCACTGACAACTGACATTGTTCATTGTTATGCCGTCACATTTGTACCATTCATTTCATGGGGGGCCGCCTAGTCAGCGCCACTTTAACTCGTGTTTTCTACACGTAATGGGACACATGAGAAAGGAAAGTCAAACTTTATTTTGACCATGCATTTCGACAGCGAGCTCAACTCTTGCCTTAGCTTTTGGAAAAAGCAAAGAATGGATCACTAGTTCACGGCATAGAAACAAGTTTAGGCATAACGTTACTGTAGCAACCACAAGTAGAGCTAAAGCATGGCTTGACACATGAAACGAATACGATGTCAGCAACATAGGCTAATGTTAGTCCATGTTAACGTTAGCCTGATAAATGAGGGGAGTGTCTTGACAAAGAAGACTCTTGGTGACCACTTTTACTGCCGATGGTGACCGCATAATATTACAATTTCACGTTAGTTAAACTGGTTGTACTACCAATAGGCTACTCTTCGGATGACTAAAAAGGTGACTGGCGATACAACAAAGGTTTCATAACCTCTCTTCAACCCCCGTTGCATAACTTCATAGTCACATAAGAGAACATAAAGCTGAACATAATGTCCCAAGTGTGGATACGCTTTCACGATTCTCCACCAACATCCTCTAAATTACCCCACAACATAGCATTTCACTGAAATATAACAAATTCCTCTTTACATTTTTGTTTACAACGTAAAAATTTGCAAAACATATAGAAACTGCACTGCCCTGATTTATCTGAGGTCGACATACAGCTTATATACCAACAATTATATGGTAATAGCTTTTGCAGCTTAAAAAATGCATCTTTGATATTATGCTAATATTTGTTTGAAATGTATCGTTACCTGACGCCCGCTACTCCTTCACCCGTCGCATGTTTAGTGTGTATTTGTGGGCAGGGCTTAACTATTCGTTTCAAAACAGTGTTCCGTTTCCTGTAGTCTTTTCTGTGTTTGTACTTTACACGAAGTGATAGCGTTTTCCAGTTATTCCCCCGTATTGAATCGCATAATCCGTTCATTGTCGGAAACGTTAAAAACACGCAGTCAAATTTAAATAAGTTGTCGTAAAGTTACACGAGTTAGCTTTACTAATGTCACCTAGCTATCCATAGGTCTTTCTCAGGTGTAGTTAATTCTGGCAG
Organism: Tenualosa thibaudeaui; assembly: GCA_027481765.1. Lineage (NCBI taxonomy): Eukaryota > Metazoa > Chordata > Actinopteri > Clupeiformes > Clupeidae > Tenualosa > Tenualosa thibaudeaui. The sequence continues at coordinate 18,438,344 of JAIFZK010000004.1, read as the reverse complement.
CAGGCTAGCTAGAGTTAGCTAGGATATTTGTTTCATCAGATTGTACATCCCACGAAAGACTTTGGAGGTAAGACGCTGCCAAAACACATTTTTAAATGAGGAAGTAACAGAAAAAGTGCCAGCTAACGTTGTTTGATAATCAGCTTCTGTAAGTTTCATCTAAGCCTTCCTCAGTCAACTCTTAACCATGTAGCTAACCATCATTGGAAGGAAGTTGTTTGAAACTCTCAAAGAACCTGCAAAACCTGCGAGTTCAGTTCCTAGTGGACAGTGTGACCGCGGAGTCAGTTGATGTTTCACAGCGAGTCGCGTTTTTGCCTGAGGTGAGGTGAGTTTGAGCTGAACCACATCAAATTCCATGGAACGACAGTAAATTCTATATTTAAAGGACATGGATCCGGATGTGTCTGTTTTACTTCACTGTGCTCCCTGGCGGGGTTTGCGAGAATGGCAAGTGCAGGTGGAACTTTCCTCAAGGTAGGTAACGTTACCCGTAGGCAAACGCATCTTCAAAATATGGAGTGTTTCATTGATCTGAAAATGTTTCAGGCATCCAAAACACGATGATTTGGTGTTTTGTTATGGAACAAAACATTTTTTAATTAATTTGCTTTTCTATTTCATTGATAGGGGTTTTATAAGTGCAAGTAGCCTGAAAAGTTGTAGTTCGAATCCCAGCTGCTACCGTTGTGCCCTTGAGCAAGGCACTTAACCCTAAGTTGCTCTTGGGGAGACTGGCCCTGAGCACTTGATAGTTGACGAGTTGTAAGTCGCTTTGGATAAAAGCATCTGCTAAATGCATAAATGTAAATGTTATAAATCGCACTGGATTTCAAATGGTCAAGTCATTCAGTTTCTGCACTGGTATGGCAGATCATGTCTTGATCAAAACAATAGACATCCTTTTGCAAACCACTCCTATTCAGGTTCAACCGGCCTACATCACCAGATACAGAGAGGCATATAGATTTGTTGTGGGAGGAGAGGATCAACAGAGAACCTTGGCTTTTCAATGGTGCAAAATTCAGGCTGCACTCTACTAAGTGGACCACACCTCACTGCCTTACCTCCGGACCACATGATGATCGGGGTGCACAAGTCCAAGGGAAGACCATGCTGGGAACGTCCGGACAACAATGCTGTTGCTCAGATGCGAGGAGTGACAAGATACACAAACATGCACAGTGTGGCTCACAGTCAGCTGTCTCAGCTCTTAAGAACTGCAGTGGAGATGGCCTGGTCACAAAATCACCAAAAGACACAGCATGCCTAAGGGAGCCTGTTCGGTTGTGTCTGCAGTTAGGCCTGACCTGTTACAAAGACTACCTGGGGACAAACTGGTCCAAGAATGTTGGTGAGTTTCAGAAGCGAGGAGAAGTGGAGCTTGGAGATCCTCAGGGCCTACTAGCTCAGCCTCTAGGGGTTGGAGCAATCTTGGCAACCGCCGATGGACAAATTGTCCTGTTAAAGAGGAGCCAAAAGGTAGCAGAAGCAGCAGGACTTCTGGATATACCAGGTGGACACCCTGAACCAAAGGCAAGTCTTGATAGTCAAATCTTAACCAGCTTCATTCTTGCTATGAGTAAGGAACATTATTCGCATTCAAATAAAGAAGTATAATGTCTGCAGCACTGCTTAAACCATTGCCATTTTTTATTTAGTACCATTTGCCCGAAGAAAACCCAGTAGGGTTGAAATGTTGCTAATAGGATGATAATAAAAATCTTAATAAAAAATGAAAACATTTTAAATAAAAAAATATGAGCAGAGCAGTGCTGCAGACATTATTCTTCTTTATTTGGGTATCACTTGATTTGTTCTGCACCTGGCCAGTTAATGGGATGTGCACAGTTACTCTTTTGAATATTATTGGCATTACCACAGAATATATTGTCTGGAAAGGACAGAAACAATGCTTGGCTATACTTGACCGCTTTTTCCCCTCTTAGCAAATCTGTGCTGCTTTGGTCTTATTTTCCAGGCTGTCTGCAATGGCATGAGTGAAGAGAGCATCACCATGGAATTGCTCCAGGGAAAAGAGGATGCGGTTCTCAAAGAAATCTTCTTCTCTGTGTTAGCAGAGATACGAGATGAGGTCAGTAGAAGTTGGGTTTACTCTCACATATATTTTCTTAACTGGAAAGAAAACAATTGATCTTGACGTCCTCACATCTTTATGGTTAATGAAATGGTCTAAATCGTTCCCTCCTTTTTAACCTCAGGTGAATGTTCCTCTTAGTTCTCTCCGCGAACCAATTCTGCTAGGAATTGCCCTCAATCATACCAGTGCTGGCAGGCCTAGTGCTGAATTCTATGTCAGGTGCGAACACTGTAACAGAAACCTGCTCAACAGTCAAAGCATCTTCACATCATGTGTACATGACTGAACTTTGTATCCCCCTCATGGTAATGTGTGAATAGGTGCTCTTTGACTGCAGAAGAGGTTAAAACTGTGTATTGGTGTGGAGGTCCGGAGGCTCATGAATCCACTGATGTTGTGTTCTTGAAGGAGGAGGTAAGCATAGTGCATCAAATTCAGAACACAATTTTTTGTCTGTGATGAGCAATACTGTCAATAATAGGCCATTGATTCAGTGTAAAACTTCAACAGAATCTTCAACTGTCTGAAAAGTCAGTGTGTTGTTTTTGTGTACTTCAAATATTTGTATGGGTATATTCATAGCTTGTAGCTGGTCATAAAATTGTGTAAACATAAAAGGTTTTCACAGCTTTCCCTTTACTTCCCTAAAGGAGTGGTTGGCGTTGAATGAAAGTGTGCCCATTTGGTCAGAACTGTGCCCATCAGCTAAAGGAGCAGTAATTCTTCATCAAGCAGTCATGCCAGACAGTGATCACAAAAAGAATGTTTAAAAGAATACAAAATTCTTTTTATTGTGTACAAAACTGTAACTGATTTTCAAACATCTTCAGTAGCTGAACAAAATAATATTTTCCCCTTGAGACACTGCTTAAAGTAGTGCAAATGTAGTGAAAATCAACAATGACTTTAAAATGAAGAACAATCTAGGTAAACTAATTACAGGTAAAAATAGTCTGTCTTGGGGTGAAAATACATCCTCTATGCATATATCAAATGGCACTGTTAACAATTATACAAGAGTTAATTTACTGTTTGCTACAGGTGCAGGGCTGTGAAGATATGATTTACTTGGAAATACTTTTGTCTACTTTGACATTTTTAAAAAATTATCAAAATGACAGTTGTAAAAATATGAGAGATATAATACAGATTTATTAAAGGTATTTTTTCCTGATCCGTTTTGGGCTGTGGTAATATTAGTTGTTTTTTCCATTTTATAAAAAATGAAAAAAAAAAAAAAAACAGTAAAATATTCTGTATGCATCCTTTAAAGCATGGATTCAATAATATTTATGAATAATTAACAAAAAATTACATCACACATTCGCTCTGTTTCCTGAGGTTGTAGGTTATACATTTTAAAAGGTATTTTACATCACAACTTGTTAACATGGAACCATCCACACCACAGCATATTGTTTTAACTAAACATGGAATATTCCACTAATTAACTGAAGGGCTCCCTTTTCAAAACTGTAAATTAATCTTCTTAGTTAAGATACGCAAACAACCTTCAACTTCAAGTATCCAACTCAGTCATGTTATTATTTAAGGTAAATATAATACGTCATGTAACTACTAAGTGGCCATCTGCAACTATCCCATCAATGCCTTTAAGGCTTATGATAGTTTTATTGAGAAGATTTTCTGGAAACTGTTGTTTCAAAGTATTAGCCGCATACATATTGTAAACATCTTTGACTATGCAGCCTTGACTCAGTTGGAGCCAAAATTATGAATTTAAGCAGTGTGTAGTGTCAACCTTTTACCAGTACCCTTGATCAGCGCGATATGTGTAGTTTTGGTCACTGAAATGCCATGGGGCTCCATAATATGCATTCCACTGAAAGGGAAAAGGAGGAGATGGTGATGAATTGTAAAGATGCACTTGGCATAGAGCAATTTGCACATTAAAGGCTGTTTCAACAATAACAACAAAAACGAGGCTTGAAGTTTCTATTTTGTTCCCAAACTACTTCCCCTACATTAACATATGGAACATTAAAACGAAAGTCCTGTGGGAACAGCTTATCAAACTCAAAGTCAGAGACATCACGGCACCACCACACAGGAGCTGTTGTACTGGCATCTGCAAGTAACTCTCATCTACAAAGGGTGGCTCTTCTCACCTGTGCAGCAGGGTAGCCATAGTAATTCCTGGATCTCTGGTGGCCATACATATCCTATGAAATAACAATATGAATGCATTATGTGGGTGGGTGAATGGATGTTATTCAAAATATTGGTAAACATGGAAATCTGTTTTTTTTATATATACACACATTCTTACAATGTTATCAGATAACACAAAAACACTATAATTGCTTTTTTCATGTCTTAAGTACTTTAGTATATGTATGTTTCCTGTATGGACATACTTGTCTAGGTGGGGGACCCCAGTATGGTGGAGGGACACTTGGAAACTGGTTCATCCATCCTGTGTGTCTTTCTGTAAAAATAAGAGGAATTTTACAAACATATTTCATGTTTAGTTCGTATTACATGTATTTTACGTGCAAAATCTAAGCTGTGGTGGAAGGAAGGTATGACATTATGAGTACAGACTGACACAAGCAATTCACAAACTTAGAGACAAGATATTCTTATTTAATCTATATTTATGCACATTTTAATTTTGGTTAAGATAAAAAAAAAAAAAAACTCAAATCTATGTTAACATGAGATGTCACTCACTGTAGGATGCGTTCCACATATTCCAACCGGATGGTGTAGCTCTGTGCTTGTGTCTGGGTTTCTTGCGTTTTGGGGGTGTTGGCAGGAGTTGCCGTGCCTCCTCTTTATAACCGGTCAGGAGGCTCTGAGCTTCCTCTTTTGGCATCTCCACAAACGACACCTCCTCCAGGAGATCTCCTGTTTCTGGCAGCGTGAAACTAACTGGAGACCCAAGTCAACACAAACAAACCTTTTACACAGCAAATTCACAGCATTTTCTGGCTGCAGTGTAACATTTGAAGAGATTGTTTTGCTGTTCAAGGAGAAATCTGTTGTAAATCAGTCCATAACCTTGTTGTCTGAGGTCAACAAGTGCTGTCTGTAAGAAAAAAAAAAACGATTAAATTTGATACAATATAGCCAGAATATCAAACCAGCAGCCAACATTAAGTGAATGGGGCATAGAAAAATGAAAGTGATAAAGTGGTGAAATGGAAATGATTTTCTCAGCCCCATTAAGTTAGTGTTAGCTGTCGTTCACTATTCAGTCTATAGTATATTGTATCAAATCTTCTTGTTCTCTTTCCTACCGACAGCACTTGGTGACCTTGAACAACAGGACCGTGGATGGATTGATTTTCTCCTTTAACATTCACTCCTTTTTACATTAAATAGCTTTGTGAGCACTAAATGAAAACTTGCAAAAATGCATCCTTACAAAACTAAACCAGGCTGTTGCGATTTTGTTTGATGTGATTTTGTTGAAATGATACTCAAAGTGGAATTCTCCACTTACCTTTGAGTTTGAGAAGAGCATCCTCTGGTACTTCCTTGCTCTGGTCCTTCTGCTGCTGATCGAGGCGCCTCTTCCACTCCTGATGGGATGGAAACACCACTACAGCCCGTCGACGGAAGCCACTGAAGAGCAGCATTTTGTGCCTCCGTGCAGACAGGTACACATTTGCCTGAGGTATTAACAAGAGAGAGAAGGAAGGCGTGACGCACAATACACAAGTTTGTTTCCTTGCGAACACACACACACAAGCACTCAAGCAGTTACCTGATCCAATATGTAATTGCATCTCCTGCTAGATGCCACCCTGATGAGTTGTGTGAGGCACTGAGTGGCCTGCTGAAGCACTACTTCCTTCGGAACACAGCCTCCCTAAAAAAAATAACACCCATTATTACAGCTGCAAATCACAGACACTGAGCTGCACCATCACTTACACACACAATCAACCAACAGTCTTCAGCTTTAGCAAACAACTTCATTCATCATGACAAATATTAAGGCATAAGAGGGTGTGTGGAAAGGTCAGAGAAGGTAACCCACCTTCATGCAGGCCAAGACGGTGTCTGTATTCAGTAGGCTGTACTGTTTGTCTGGGTGCTGCACCATGATAGCCTGGGCCCAGTAAGTCTTTCCTGAGCCTGGCAGGCCCACCATCATCACAACCTGGGAAGGGGGGAGAGGCAGAGAGGAGGGAGCGCTTTACATGAATGTTGTTGGGAGACTGACCTTTCTGACATATGTGAAACACTACAGTAAAACACATGGCACTGCTGATATTGCTGCACTCAACATTAAGTTGCTTTGTTGCTCTGAATCAAATCTTATACAAGGGTGTAAACTAGGACTCTTGTTTTTGTGGTCTTAAACCCTCACTGCTATAAATGATGAAGTTTTGCAAGTGAACTCACCTCACAATCCTCCTTTGATGCCGGAGGCCGTAAAGCCTGGATTCTCTCAATAGGTTGGAGGGCAGAGAGAGGGATAAATCCAGCCGGTCCACAGTACCAAGGGGCACTCATGGGGTCAAGGTTCAGGGATACAGAGCAGTTTTTGCACAGGATGTGTGGGTAGATGGTGTGGCCCTTCAGTTGGGAGGGGTCCAGTCGAAAAGCCACACCCAGTGAGCGGCCGTTTTTGTAGAAGGAGAGCTCGGATTCTTGTGTGTCACTCATCCACTGGGAATAACAAACAAGCATTACACAGGATATAGCACATATTGTCTACAAATTCTTTCAAAGTTTGAAAGCGTTTCTTAGGTTGCTCACTGCATAGCAGCTGATGACATCCCCCTCTGAAAAAGGCTCTCCAAACTCCACTTCCCTTCCCTGGGTTACTTTCAGGCCCCGGCTGTCAAATGCATAAGACAACTCTGTCTCGCCTGAAAAAGAAAAGAAAAAAAAAAACATGGTTATCCATCAAATTATTATATATGTATTCATATTGAGATGTAGGGTATACAGATGTACACACATCATCTTGAATATCATAATCCACACTTTGATCTTGCTGCCACTCACCCAGCTGTAGACTGGAGTTGTTTGTGGACCAGCCCACTCTAAGGACATGGGGGTCAGGGTCTATCCCATCCTCCAGGACACAGGAAACCAGTCTTTTTACATACTATGCATCGGAGAGACACACAGCCAATTTACAGTATGAAAGATCACAATAAATTACATTACAAATTCTGTAAAGCAAATAGTCATATCCCTCAAACAGTTTGAAAACCCCTTGTGCACCATTTGTATTACTGATCACAATAATTACACTGTAAACTTAATAAATAAATACAACATAACACAAAATTTAATTTAAGAAAATAGCAACAATAACCGCAATATTGCCCAACAGTGTTTACATCCCCATAATTGGTCTACAAAGAGATGTTCCAAAATAGCAGCAGGGCACTAACCTATTAGCCTGGTAATAAAACCAGACCCTCGTTCTACACTTTCGTTTCGTACAGAGGGTCTGGGCATTTGGTAGTGAGATTTGATTGCTTGCTTGAGGTGTTTGAGTTAAAAAGATTGGATCAGAATGATAGCTTGCCTTGATCGATAGCATTCTAGCTCTGCATTCACAACGCCTCCCTCTGTTCGCGCTGTTTGGACAGGTTAAAATGCCTCCTGAGACAACAAGCTCAATGAGATCAAATCCAGACTATCACTGTAAGGAGATGATCAATCAAGCGGAAGTGCTAGCCTGGACACTAACCTATAGGCCCATTAGATGGTTATACAGTCATACATTTGGGTCTAAGTACTCTGCTTTTGCTGCTCAGTGTCTGAGCTGTGACCAAAGAACTTCAACTTCAGGAGGAGTTAGGCCATGTGATGGAATTATTGTACAGCTACAGTAACATTGGCCTAAAACAATTATAAAACAAAACAATAATAATATTGTAATATCTCCTGCGATAACATTCTGCAAATTATATAGCAGACTGCACAAGTTGCATTTTTTGTGTACACCGAACACCTATCATATATCTTGCTGCTGAGTTGTGCTGATAGCATCTGCAGTTTTACAGAATTGCTGGAACAAATGTACGGAAGCACATTTTGGATGTAGCACCAAAGATCGTTGATCAACCGTCCCTGGTAGTACTTTTGTAGTCAGCACACCTGCCTGCAGTACAGGGTGTACAGGGTGAGAACAGGGTACACCAAGCACGGCTGGCATTTTTTCATTATTTTGAGACTTCATTTAATATACATACATTGCCATTCATTCTGTTTTGTCTTGGAGGTTAATGACACCTTTTCCTAAATGATTTACACCAGGGGTCTCCAACCTTTTTTGCTCTGAGAGCTACTTTGACAAAATGAATGTGACCAAGAGCTACTATTTCGTATTACTGATAGTCCTGGAGATATATGTTACATCCTTTACCATCTTACACATTTACAGCGCAGTGCAAGTGAACTCTCATCTAAATTTGTGGCACTTTTATTTTTCATAGTTATAGCCAAATCTGGTTTGCACAACCAACATCAACTCTCACTAGAGAAAAGTAAAACCGTTATAATTTTCTTCCAGACAGATAGGGCAGTATGTCTGAATTTTAGATTTTAACAGGTTTAATACCTTTTGTGACTATGTGATTTATTTACATTTACTTAGTCAGAAAAAAAAAAAGGAGGGGTGGGAGCTATTATGGGTCTGGAATGCTCTCATAGTATGTGAAGAAAGAGTTCCAAATTCTCTCAAACCTCTGTATGGAGCCTTTCAGAGTGTATCTAATTTTCAAAAATTTCTAAGTTTCTAAAATGACATGGTATCTCTAATCCATCTATTAAATGAGGGTGGTGTTTGGTCCTTCCATAACAACAGTATCTGACGCCTAGCAAGTAGAGAAGTAAAGGCAATAACAACATAGAATTTGGCTTTTCATAAGTAAAGCCAAAAAATGGCACATAGGTTGGGAGGGATTTTAACACCACTCATCGTTGAGTAGGCCTGAAAAATATCTGCCCAGAATGTCCTCAAGAGTGGGCAGGACCAGAACATATGTAAAAGGTCAGCTGGTTGGCTTCTACAGCAGGGACAACAGGGGTCCACATCTGTAGAGATACTCTTAAGCAGGTGGAGAGCTCCTGAGCTACCTTTTGGAGACCCCTGATTTACACAGACTCTAGGTGTACTGTAACCATTTAAGCATCAATTTTCTCTCTCTAATTTTCAGTGTCTAGTTCAATGACCATACACATACCTTAACTTCGAAGCTGACCTTCCCATTTTGTACTCCATGGCTCAGTCTGCATCCTGACCACAGGAGAGGAAACCTTTCCCAAAAGAGAGGTTCCCCACTCATCCCATCCTCTCCTACTTTAAAGTGCAAGTCACTGTTGTCTACCGGAAGGACAGAAAGGCATATTCACAAACAACTTCTAGCGCACAATTAATTACTTAACATCTTATTATTGTCAAATAAAGAACAACGTTGTTAACTCACAGGAATCCAATACAACTAGCTGGTCATCCACTTCGATATCTTCATTGGCTTCAGTGTTTGAGTCTGGAATCTTGGCCCTGAACAAACACAGGTTGTGAGTGCCGAGACTATTCTGTACCTTGCTCATCTGAAACCTTTCATCCTGTCTGAAAGAGCCCAAATCATGTTTCTTACCTGTTGTACTGGACCTCCTCTTTAAACTCATAGTAGCCTCTGTCTCTCACTCCTTCTAGAGGCCTTGTGTTGCTGTGATTTTCCTTAAAAGTCTTAGGTGCTGTCAGTGGGTCTGTGGGTTGACGTGAGACTTGAAGAAGAAAACGTTAGCTATAATTAACAACCCAGATGAACAGAGAAAAGCAGCTTTTAACAAAACATTCCAAAAATTCAAGAGACAGACCAGTCAACAAGGCCTGTGCCGTGAACTTACTTGTGTCCACACTCAACTGTTGGTGATGCACTTCTGTACCACTGCTTTCATCGTGCATCAACAAGAAAGGACTTGATATCGGGGGTTTGTCCTCTTGTTCTGCAACGTGACGTTTATTGTTTCCAGGCTCTGTGGTGTTATCTACCGGCATTTCTGCTGTGCCTAAATGTGAAACCTCGTCGGAAGTCGTTAGATGACATTCTTGGGACCCATTGACTAACGCTGATGTAAGCTCTGGGGAGATCGAGCGAGTTGACTTTTGCTGTGCGTCAAATTTCACTGCATGACCTGAACTCGCATGACAGTCTACGTTGACTTTACCTGATTCAGCAGTAACGATAACGTTACCGTCATCTGCTGAAGTGATTGCTGAATTGCTTTCCCTTGACGGACCGATGCTAACGTTACTGACTTCGATGGCCACCGTTTCGCCTTGTTGCATGTCTTCCTTAAACGTTTCTGGTTCGTGTTCATGCCTTTCTTCCATGTCCACATCATGCATTCCTTCAATAACGGACGAGCCATCTCCACCAACACTCGGGGCTAGATCTGCAAATTGGTGTTCGATCGCTGACCAAAGGCGTGCCACAAGTTCAGCCTTCAGACCTTTCGTGTCGAGACCCCGTTCCTTAAGTTTGACACGCAGTTCTACCACTTTTAGTTTTTTTACGTCTGCAAGCTTCATAACGATAGGCGCTATATCTGACATATTTCACCTGGGCATACGGCCCAATATCACCCAACTCGCTGGTCAACTCTTGTTAAAAGCTGCTAGCTAGACAGTGAACTACTGTAGGTATTTTGGAAAAACACTGAAATCCTACTTTTCATTGGTCTGCCACAAAACAAGCCCGCCTTAATTTTCAAATACGTGATAGCTATTGGTGATGCTGCTTCAACTTACAGGAATAGCAGTTTGTTAAAGGTACAGTCAGAGAAATTTTAATAGAACTCGCCCGCGATCGCCCCCTGGGTGAACAGCAGCCAAATTCTGTATAATGGGGGTGAATAGAGAGTGAACGGGCTCTGGTACAGAGTTGTATTTAGCTTGTGTTGGTGTTGATACCATAGACCAGGGATTCTCAGGCTTTTAACTTAATTGCACAGATTTAACCATATAGATTCATAGCCACTTTTTCACGGATCCCCAGGCAATGCGCTTCAGACTCGAATTGTCCCCATATAGACAGTACAAGAGGCTGATACAGTAGATTTTCATGTGTAAGAATGTCTAAGCTGCTCTTTGTTGGGCCTGTTGTTGGGACCTACACTGTTGTGAACTATTTATATTATTGGTACAATGATGCTACAAATCGTATACGACTAAAGCACACAGAGTAGCTTACAAGGTTTGTCTTTCAAACACAATTCAGGAACTTTCAGTAATTCTACAAAAAGCCATAATTTTGCATTTGATTTAAACTTGTACTCCTGTTAACAAACATTATAGGCCTACCGTTCATCAGATAAAGTGTAGGCTAGCTTATTCAGTGTTACCACCTAAAGATTTATTCACATTTTAGACATTTCATAAAATATTCCTGGTAAACATATAAATAGCTGCAAAACATACAGAATAGAAACATGCTGACAGTTAATTACTTAACCAACAGGCATATACAATTCATCTCTCCTTCCAGTTTTTTCTCCGCAGTCTGTGTGTCACTGCATCTGTCCAGGGATGGGGCACAGGGATCATTATGTCAAATGAAGGGAATTGTTGGAATTCCTTTCAACATTCTCCCATCCTCCCCAAGCACTCAATGGCATTAGCATTCAGTAGTCTTTCCCCCAGTATTGTTGCATCTACACAAACGGCATCATACAAAAACCTTCACACAAGGGAGAGATGACATTTGGATCATGCACATGAATGTACATCAAATTCACTAATGTTCTTAATAGTCTATTAAATAAAAAAAACAAGACCATCTCAGGTCACATTCATCATATCTAAACTCTAACAGGGCTTGTTATCAGGACATCACATAGGCCTACAGGAACATCCATTGTCCAGCATTTGCACCCGAATATTTAGCTAGGGCTTGGAATCAGTGCACACAGAAATATTGTAAAGCAAAATAAATGAAATGTACAGTGCAGTGAATTACACATGTAAAATCAATAAGTTACTGATTAATTGTTATTCACAATAAAAGAGACAGTCAATTTGTTCATCGGTGTTCCGGCATCAGTTGATGTTCAAGTTCAGTCAAACCCTCCCATCAAACTAGCACGGTGGGTGTCTGTGAGAGGTGTGTATGTTGGAGAGCATGTGAGTGCTGTGTGAAGGCACAGTCGCAGTAAGCCTGTCCCAACAGAAGCTCCTTCTCCCTGGCCAGACAGGGCCCGTTCACGCACTGACTATGGGAGTGATAGAGACGCAGGAAAGACAGGATGACGTGGATCAGCCACAGTCCAGTCACACACCAAAGAGCAAGCTGGGGAGGCAAGGCAAGTGGAGAAGTGGAGAGTCAGCGTGAGGTGAAGAAACTTGTAGAAGAGACAAGATATCATACCATAGCTCTGTTGTTCTACGTTTTTGTGTGCTGTCTGTAGGGAAAAAAAAGCATAAAATTTGAAACAACATAGACCGAATAATGATCTGTCATTTGTCAACGTTGAAACTGAAAGTAAGGTACTGCACCCCATTCAGTCAGCGTTAGCTGCAGGTTCATTACACGGTCTATGTTGCATCAAATTTTCATGTTCTTTTTCTAACCGACAGCACTCGGTTCCCTGGAACAGCAAATTGATTGATTCACACCGGACCTCTCCTTTACCTGACTGCAACAAAATTAAGGTAACAAGAAAAAAGTAGACATGATTTTTAAAGGTTCATTTGATGTAACTACATGCCTACTGAGAAAACACCCCAAATATTTTCTCATCTGAGGCAGTGTAGGTGTGTGATCGTAAGACCACAATGGCAAATCCATATACTGACTCAAAAAGAATCATTTTTGACAATGATCAAAGGGCAACAAAAAAGTTAAACCATCAACCATCAGGTCTGCTTAAACCCAATGTTAGTTATTTGCAAGCCTGCAGTACAATATTCAACAGAGCATTTTCAACAGATCTCCAGGATGGAATTCCATCTGATTGTCATTTCTGATGGCAGTTTTGCTTTCTTGATAATACAACTGTAGGCCAGTTTCACAAATAAGAATGAAAACCTTTTAAGCAGAAATGCTGTAAACCCAATATGTTAAGCTGTCCTTTTATTTTCAAAGAGATGTCCTCTGTGTTACCAGAAGTGTACTGTACATACCTGTGCACAAGTTAACTCTGAATAAAATGAAGAGGTCTCAACATCCAGGTATAGAGGTATGGACTGTGATTCTGCACAACTGGGTAGGACCAAAATAGACCAAGCAAATTCATTAGTGAAGTAATGCAACCTACATTTGACAAAGTTATCTATTTATTATCCTGGTATGTTTCAGTAGGCCTACTGGTAGAATATAATTCCAATGTTTATGGTTATCCCTATCTCCACTTCTCAAATAGATCTAATCAACATTTACCTGTATGGCCTGGCGCCATGTTCTGTCACAACATCACACCAGGACACAAGTCCCAGAGAAAGGGTTACACTGGCCCCACCAGACAGGAAAAACAGACACAGACTCAGGAGAAGAGTGAGGAAGGCCGACAGGAGGGTACTGAAATGAAAGCAGCAGAATTTCCAATAAACCCAAATCATTATGTCAACACCAATTAATCGATTAATGGGCACTGAGCATTGTTATCATGTCACTGATTACTGTATAATAGCACTAAGCATCATTATCATGTAATTGATTACTATCTTGCAATACATACTCATCATGTCTACCGTGTAGGTAGAACAAGCTGCGCCATCCCTGCGCTGCGCCGTACAACACGGTGAACACCCCGACAAATGTAGCGAACTGACAGGCGGCTGGGGGACCCCATTGTTGTATAACCAAGTGAGATATCTCATTTGACTCCCCAGTAGTGAGAGTTTGATTCTCCGTCCGCCAAAATCCTTGACTAAATAGCGCGCATCTCCCTTTGAATGCGGATCCGTTGAATGCAAGCGGTATTACTACAAGAAGTCCGGCGAAGACCGAAAGGGTGTGGGCGGCACAGTGGGCAAGCAACAGTCGCCGATCAAGCTCCATGTCCCAAGTTTAGACGAAGGCTCCCCAAAAGGAATTGGTCCGTTGTGTTTGAAAGCACACTAACAAAAGATGCTGTCGTTTTCTTGATCAAATTGGTCTTCATATGTGCTTCATGTCTTTTTTGAAAATAGAAGGTTCTTGATACTTCGCTCTGGCCGAATCTGTTACTCAACGCCGGGACGAGGCATGACTGTGACAGATTAGGGGTGGGTGACGCATTCGCACACGACATTCACACACGCTCGAATTTTGAACGAGCTAAATAAAAGTCGACGACTTTTGCCTTCAGAAATAGGCCCAAGCGATGCTAGATATTCCTTTTGATTTTTACAGCAGCCTAACAAAATGAAGAAGAGTTGGTCTGTCTAGGCTGCAATGCAGCAGGATGCGTTGAAGATTGGTGGGTGGGGCTACAAATAAAAAGACTGCTCCCTACTATGCGTTCCTTCGGTCAGCGGAACCCAAATGTGGGTTAAATGCACGATTTCGCATCCTCCCCCCCAAACCACGTATCCCCCACTGAAGAACAAAAATAGAACAGCCCTTGGAAGAATCGTTATAGAGGTTCATAGACCAACCCAAGCATAGCCATAGATTTTTAAAATACAGTTCTTTACATGTGCATGTAAATTTGTAAACATGTTACAAAATAGGACATGAATTTAGGCCATCGTACAGTTTTGTCGCTATCTATGAAACATCACGCTGACTAAATTTGCTGGCATCGGGCTAGCTGTGTGACCTGCAAGACTTGCAAAAGCTTTCGATTTACATCGTTTCCTGCTGACTTTCTTTGTTGTTTTTCGGGGGAAAATTTACATTTAACGTTGCCATTTATCAGGCATATTTTCAACAGAGTTATTGGCTGTTTTATTATGACTTGTGAGGCTAATATTGTTTTGAAATACAGCGCTATCGACTCTTTATTAAGACTGTGGGTCGCAAACACACCACGAGGAGGCAGCACCCTGATACCAGTTGATGGAAACATCAAATTCCAAATCCTTAGAAGAAGAGAAAAAGGAATTGGTACTGAGTTAATTGCCTTAGTCGGCGCCTGTAACATTTGATTATTTAATGGTAAGTATTAAGAAGGATGAATCTTTGTGTGACTTTGAGTGTTTCAATGTCTTGACAATTGATTTAATTGTTGATTTTTGGAATAAACTTGGTGATATTACTGCACAGTTTTCTTTACAAACTGTGACGCTTAACGACAGGTTAACGTTTACGTTAACGTTACTCCCAGGGCAGCGAGTTTGTGGCGAAAGCAAGAAAGAAATCTTCTCCAGGTTGGACTTTTGCAAAATACCAGTCAACAATCATTAGTTATGGGCCGCTTAGTATAGCGTTTCATATCGCAGGACCTGCTGGGACCCTTCTACATAGGAAATCTTTTAGGGTACCTGTTCCAAACATACTATGGAAGCCTCTGTTTGATCAGCAGTTTATCATACTGATGCACTTAGCTACTCAGGGGTGTACTTTAAACGCTTAGTGATAAACTTAATTGATGAGTCGTATTATGTGTATGGCTTCAGTCCTCCAACAAAACAAAGCCAAATACCTTTTAGTGGTCATACCACCTTTGTGAGTCACCAGTCGTTCATTATTATTATTAGTGGTAGTAGTAGTAGTTGTTGTTGTAGAGATTTGAATGAATACATAGGCTAAGGTTTGGGAAAGGATGTGTGTGTGTGTCTTTATGGCTGATAGGTGTCAAGACGTTACAGAAGGGAAAAGGTAAATGCAGCTCGTATTATTGTGGTTTTGTGATTGCTTTTAATGATGAAAGATTTCATTTGTTTAAACTCAAGATATAAATGTGAGGACATAAACTTTGATCTGATTCTGATCTGTGCAGAAGGATGGTATTGAAGCCTGTTGGGGAGTTAAAATACTGATATACTGCTCAGAATAAGTTCTTGTATTAAATACAAAGTTATACTTTTGTCTTGGTATCTTAGTAAAGTTAAGAAATCTGTTTTGGACACAGGCGGATGACAAGGAGCAATCTGAAGACACAACAGAGCAGGCTACAGCCAGCTGCTCTGCTGCACCTGCCGCTCCTACGACTGCGCGTGTTGACTCTCAGCTCCAAGAGGCAGTTCGTTTAAAAACAGAAGGCAACACATTTTATCGTGACAAAAATATTCGATCTGCCATTGGACGTTACCACCGTGCCTTGATTGTTCTCCGTGGCCTTGACTCGAAGGTTACATCCGCAGTTGAAGGTTTCGGACCCCAAGCACCTGTACTTAACGCAGAACAACAGGAACTCTTAAGTAACACACAAATCGATTGCTATAACAACCTGGCAGGTATTTCACAACAGGGAGCTAAACTTTTATGTAAAATATATATATTAAATATTATTATAATTAGTTTGTAACCGATGGTCTGTCAAGTTTTTCTAGTTATTTACGGCTTCCGTTTAATTTACTTTTTGTTGCAGTCAATGGCATGTGCAAATCATTATAAAGCCCCAGCTATGACTTAATAAAACAAAACTCTCACCTCCATTAGCAAGTTGAAATTGAATATTTTTTTTTCTCCAAGCCTGTCTGCTACAAAGGGAAAGTGTGGACTATTCACGGGTGCAAGAATACAGCCTTCATGTGCTCCAGTTGCGGCCAGGTGACATCAAGGCACTCTACAGAGCTGGGGTGGCTACCCTGGAGCTAGGAGATGCTCAGTCTGCTCGGCAGTATCTTATGCAGGCCAGCAGGGGGAAACCTAACGGTGAGATTTGATAATATTAACTTGTACCAAGGCCTCAGTTCAATTACCTAATGCAACAAATTTGTGTAGCTTGTTTTGACATCAAGATTGTAATGTCAACGTTTCACATGTTCACCATGTCATTAATAGTTGTTGGACCCTGAAAGTTGTCAGGGAATTGTAGAGAGGAATTCTAAACAGAAGGAACAACCAGAACTTTTAACTGACCAGCTCATTGTGTCTTTTTTTCTGTCTTCCTCTCATCAGATGCTAATGTGAAAAGACAGCTTCAGAGAGCGGAGGAGAGGCTTAGTAAGGACTACCAGAAAGAAAAGGCCCTCTACAAAGGCATGTTCAGCCAGCAAAAGCGTCCAGAAGGGCAAGGAGACATAGCAGTGACTCAGAAACATGTTTAACTGGACAAGTTCAGATTGATGAGGAGACAGCTAAAACGTGCCAGTTACTGCTTGCCAAATTTTATGAAACACGTTCCCCTAAATCAGGCGAGACTGAAGTGTTGTACTGAACCATGTACTGGTTCAGAAGATGGACTATCAAAAACTTCCTGCACTGACTGACAGAAGTGTTGTTATTTACTCCTTAGTTGTGTTCGCCTTGAACAGTCATTGTGTTCAAATGGTTGATCTTTTGTCACCACTTGAGTGGTAAAGCATCCTCGCCCCCCCCCCCCCCCCCCAAGTTTGTTTTAATGAAATCAATAAATATTTTTAAAGCAAGTTATTGCGATGACCAGCATGTCTTTGACTAACGCATTAATAAAACATCACTTCAAAGTACAACCCACATGTATGTTTAGTTATTGTGACTAAACATGCAAAATGCATGCGTATTGCATATCCTGCATGCAATTACATGCTTTTACACAAAGAGATTTACAAAAAAAACATTTGTTTCAATAAATTTAATATTTAACTGTAATCATAAGACCCAGGTTACAACTTTTGAGTTCAACTTTCATATTTAATAGCCCTGAGCACAGCAAATCAAAATACACATTTTCATTGTTGGATTGTGATCCAACAAAACTTTAAATTCATTTTCAAATGTACGGTAAGGGCAACATATATATACAATATATATACTACACATGCACAGGACTCGGTACAGTGCACAAAGCCACAGCACAGCATTGCATGCAGAGGCACAATTACGTGCAAAAAGTAATTATTTTAATGAAGCCTACACTAGACTATAGATCGAAATTACAAAATGTCACTTTTTTGTTTTGCTACCCCTTAAACTGAGTGATCTCATTGAGCCGAACACACGTCTACCAAGATCCCTAAAGGACCTGGATCGTGTCAGGGGCGCCTCAGGTGGAGGGGAAGGGGAATAAGATGGTGAAGACAGCGGAGAGAGCGACGGGCAGCTTCCTTCCAGGCTTTGTGATCGAGAGAGGTGAAACAGGCTGGCAGTGGATGATAGATGTTTGTCCTCTCTTCCTGCTAGACTCCGACTTTGTTCAGTGTGACCCTCGCGGGCAATCTCAAAGGAGGAGGACCAGTAGTTGGTGCGCAGTCGACCTTTGCGTTGTTGTGATGATGGTTCAAGGAATCCCTGAGACTCGCTGCGGAAAAGTGCTCTTCGTGAGCGGAGCCTGGAACTGCAGCCCTCCCAAGGAATTGCCTTTTGCTTCTGTTTACTTTCTAATTCTTTGCTCCAGGACCTTTCTTTGTGGTAGTCTTTCCTTCTGCTGCCTCTAGCGTCTCTCTCTCCACAATCAGAATCCCCATCCTTGCCCCAAAAGCGTCCATCAAAGCCCTTCCAAAATTTGGTGCCCTTTTTTGGTGTCTGTGATGTCACTTCCTCATCCCAGCCTGTGCTGTAGTCTCTTGAGTAGCTGCTCACAGTTGAGGCCCTGACCAGCTCGCGAGACGCATGCTTTCCCTGGTACAGCCTCTCTCCGTCTCCACTTTGCCTCCAACCTCGGTCCTGAGACCTCCACCCTGCCCCGGCCTCTTGCCTCAGAGACCCTCCCCTGGGCCGAAGAGCGGTGCCTTCCTGGGGCGAGTTGCCTGCCCGATAACGAGGCAGAGAGCACTGGGACGGAGCATCACGGCGGAACACAGACAGCTGTGCCGGGGTGAAGGGAGAACCAGAGAGCAATCGAGGAGGAGAGTGCACTCTCGGGTGGCAGGTCATTGATGAAGATCCTGGAGAAGCAGGGTCAGAGGGCACAGGAATGGGTGGAACAGGTAGAACAGGTGACATTCTCGTCACACGATGGGTAGGGGTAGGGCCGGAGTGCTCGGAGCAGGCAGGGCTGGCAGACTGAGATGTCAGTGCTGAATGACACTCAGAATGGCTGATCTGAAGGCAGTGCTGATAAGAGCCATTTTCTCCAGGCACGACACTTGGAATCCAGCGATTTGGCGATTGTATGTTGGAGTGCAACTTGGCAAGGTCGGAACCTGTGCCGATGTGGCAGGACGACCGCGGAGACTGAGACAGATGGGGTTGGGATGGTGAGGCTGACCCTTCCCCTCGCTCCCGCTCAATCCGAAAGCACTCAGTGTCCAGCTCCACACCTTCCTCCATTAACCCTACCACCACAGAGCAGGGAAGGCCAGACACACGGGATATTTCACACACTACCTCAGAGTCCTCGCTGAGCTTGGGAGACCCATCCTGGGTCTTGGGGGGAGGAGGACATCCCTCTGCCTCCTCTCTGGAGGCCCCGCTCCAGTCAAGGGACCGTGAGAAGCCCACGGGACCAAACAACTTCCCAGTCACCTCTAGAGACCCACGGTGGTGGTTGACCTGTGATGGACAAGTGGATATCCGTGGCCTGCCTCTTGAAGTAGGAGTGGGAGTAAAAGACATCGTGGAGGAGGAAGGCGAGGCTGAAGGAGTGGTAATGCTGGCTCCAAGGTAACCACATGATGCTGATATGTCTTGGGTTTTGGTTTCTAGAGCTTTGTTCAGATTTGGATTCAAGTTCAAATTTAAATTCAGGTGGAAGCTTATGTTGAAATCCTCCCCTGTTACAGACGGTAAGTTTCCCAAGTTGATTGAGTTTCTGCTTGCCTTTTTACTGATACTGCTCAAACGAACTCTAGACGAGTTCCCCAGTTTGCGGGGGGTGACACCTGTCAAATTTGATGCAGAACCATGATTGTCAAAAGAAGTTCGAGGCTGGAATGCATCTTGGCTTGAACCTGAGATGGATTTCTGAAGGTTTTGGTAGAAGGCATCTTGCCTTGTCCTAGAATGATACTGGTGGACTAGCCTTGAGATGTACTGCTCTAGCTGAGTCAGTGATGGGGGAGCTGAAGTTTGGGTCCTCGGTCGGGGCACATCATCTTCTGGCTGTTCAGTCTCTGCGTTGGGTGAAAGCTGGGGAGGGGATTGGTCCTGACTGAGGGTGAAGAGGGGGCTCTGCAGAGCCACTGCATGTAGAGGGCTGGGATATGGATAGACCTCCTTCGTTTTGCGCGACACCAAGTCAGAGCAGAATTTAGGGTCCAGCTGCACTCGGGAACACAGAGAATTGCAGGAGTCTGATAGAGGGGGAGCCTGTTGAGATTCACCCAGTTTAGAGCAGAGGTCAGACAGGAGCACAAGGCCAGGGATCTCCAGGTCACCTGTTCAGAACAGGAACAAGTCAAGTGGGTTTTATGGTCATTTCAACCATATACACTGAATATAGTGAATATATACATATAGTATATATACTGATCACCATGAATCAAGTGGTGTTACATTTAAGGTTTATAAAAAAAAAGACATCTGGGACAAATTGGGAACAAAGATGATAATGGACACAGGTCTGCAAAAACTCTGAAATCCAGTTTTCAACTGAGCAGGTGTGGTGTGGAAATGGCAATGCCTTTCATTGCCAGTTGCACTAATAGTCATCACTGTTCTTATGTACTGTGTGTACCCAGGACAAATGTGTTACCCTACTGTGTTGTATATCTATGTAGTGTGTGTGATGTGCAGTGCAGTGATGTTTGTGTATGTTAACACAAGATGAAGGGATGTGTTTGTGATATTCACAAACCACACTGCCAATGACGGGTTGGTTATTTTCTTCTAAATATTACATCCAGTACCAACCTGTGGAGACAGGTCTTCTGTCCTCCTCCTCCTGGGCCTCCTCAGTACACTGGGCACTTGACTGTGAGGCCTCTCTCCACTGGGTAGCGCTGTGATCTGCAGACAGTGGTCGGCACAAACTCCCTCCAGCTCTCACTGGGCCTCCAAGAGCCACCTCACTGGACACTGAGTAACTGGAATCAGACAAGGAGCTCCCACTCACCGAATAGAAACCTTAAGAAACAGAGTGCAGGAAAGGGGACGGGGGTAGTAAAGAAGAATGGAGAATGAGAAGTAAGAGGTTACTGAGGGGGCCCCCACACAAACATGCTTACACAAATGATGGGAAGTTGAGCAATGTTACAGTTAATGGTTTCTCAGTTCTGCAGGGACACTGAAAAGCAACCATGAGTCAGTCAGACATGAGTTAATGGCTAACAGTGAGAGCAGTTTCTGCTCTCCATGGCAACACCCAACTTCTCAAACTTCCAAGAATTTCTCTGATGTGTCCAACTGATGACTGATGTGACCATGGAGGTTAATAAAACTTTGTTGAAAGATGGAGTACAATCTTTGTAGATTAAAGCTAGACACCTGAACTTGGTCTCGAGTCTCCATCCACAAGGGTGGTGCTTGTGGTGTCTGGGGTCAGAGGGGAGAGCAGCTCTGATGGGATGTCCCAGGAAAGAGTGGACCACCGTGAGGCTACCTCTTCTCCTGCATTGCTCAAACAGGGCAGCACTGACTCAGTAAGTGTTGAGGTCTGTGAAAATCAAGAAAGAGGAAAACAAATCATGTTACTGCATGTTTCTTTTTTCTTCTTCTTTTTTTTTAAAAAGTCAGGCTAGTAATTAGGTGTAACTTTTAAGTAGGTGGTGATGATTGTGAAAGGTTTATTTACCAAACAGTGGATTGACACAAGATGACAAGATCTGATGCAGAAGTGTATCCTATTTGGTACTTCATAGCACAGACAAGCTTTCACCAGCCCATTTTGCATTCACATTTATTTGCAAATTACAGACCATTATTGCAGGCTGACATTTATCGTGTCAGTCAGAACTCACTTTGAGATAAACTAATTATAGGTATTCTAAGTATTTATGCAAACAATCCTAGGGTTTTAACTCAAAAGGATAGCCCATGGACAACAGGGTCTATTGTAATCCCTCTAAACCCAAATCAGTCCTAGGATCCTGACAGAACCAAGCTGGAACAATGCAGGTGACTCATGCTGCTGTAATGAAACAGGGGGATGGGGACTCAGTAAAAAGAATAGAGGCAGAAAGACAGATGACGTAACAAAGAACAGTGGAGAAGGTGGTGGTGGTGTGTGTATGAGGGGGGTTAAGGGACTAAGAGAGACTTTGACCAGGCTTATCTCTGCTTTGCTCTGGCAGTTCACTCAGGATCCCCCGTCTCTGTTCTCCGTCTCCCTCTCTGAAAGCTTTGAGAGGATGGGCAGCAATGTTTGAGAAATTGCCACACTGTACAAACTGACCAACCTAAGTGCTAGACAAAAGCAATGAAAGACTCTGCAATGGCTAATGCACTGAGAGGCCAAAACCGATTTCCAAAGAGAAAAAAGTGAGAGGGTGACTAAGTCCAGTAAGTGTCTGAGGGAGGGGACGGGGGATGGGTTGCCTGGTGAGAGGAGCCGCAGGAGAGAGGCATCCAGACCCCCCACTCCTTCTTATTCTTGGATATTTCTGCCACCCCCACCACAGCACACAGCCTGAGCTCCTCTCCTCTGCCTCTCGCTTGCTTCGCCCACACACTCTCCCGCTTCAGCAGAAGTACTTAACTCTTTCCTTAGCGAACATAAAACCGATTTACAAATGACACTTCCTGTGGCTCATGCACAAGAAGGCTTAATATACGTGTACTTGTATGGAACAGTTAACACATGGCAAAATCTATACGACCTCTTGCCAATCTTAATCCTTCTATAAGAGCAAAAATTCCAGATCCAAATCCACTCTGCTGAGGTATACAGTTACAATGCCATGTCCATTACTGTATAAGTAGTGAATGAGGTTGAAGTAGCCTGCATCAGCCAGCTGAGGAAACTTGATCCGAGTCTCCTGAATGGGGCTCTGACCATTATCCCAAGCATAAATCAATTTGCCAAAGGCAGTGAGACACACAGCATGTGTGCTGCAAAGGCTGTTATATAATTTTAATGATGAAAAATGAAGGGGGATGTACAGATGATGAAGTGGCAAGAGTGGTGTGATGATCGCTGGAACCCATCAGGACATCTGAGAGCTCGTGCTTCAACAGAGATGCTGTTTCCCAAACCACAAAACAGGAAGGTGAAAAAAAAATGGAGGCATATCACATTTAAAAGGGCTAGTCATATTGTAAGAATTTTTTTGTTATATATTGCAGCTTTATATAGACTATTCCTTGGAGGCCAATGCATTTAACTGGATTAATTATCAAGCACTCAAGCGATGCATTCTCATGTACATTGTCCATCTTCACGCCTTCTGAGTTAGATCACTGTTATTTCTCTGTAATCACCAGCTGTCCAGTTTACCACAAACTTCGATTTCTACCCCCACACAGTGCGCCTCTACCTCTCCCTCAGTGGGTTGCAGCAGAGAGGTGATATCTATGACGTATGTCCATGTGTTGTTTATGCAAATGTGGGGGGTGCGTTGGTGGAAAGGCAACAACAGTGGTCTGTGGATGTGACTCATGTCTGTTACCATATTATGTGTGCATAATTGACTGGTACAAAAATGGCACCTCCTCTTTCAGAATACAGCTTAATCTCAATTGAGATAGCTGATGACTTTTTCAAATGTGCGAGGGTTTAGTAGCCTATGAACTACATGAAGATGAGGTTACTTAAGCACCTTCTAACAGTAGGCTATAACTCTGGCCCCTGAGCAGATGCATGTCTGCATGGCAGTATGTTTACATATAAGGAAATGCACCTGCCGTGTAGTTTCCTGCTTACCAATTCATTTAAAATAAAGAAGTACATCCTCTGATTCTAAAGATGTGTATAGTACAGTTTACTTCGGAAATAATAAATCACTTGCTTGTTTGTTAAAATAATGACAACCACTGACAACTGCAACATCTATGGCCGAGAATGAGCAGAACGTTCACATGGAGTTAATTCCACCTCAGCTGTTTTTTTCAACTTGATGGTTCACTCAATAGCCCACATGAATCCTGACCACTCTGCAATTGAACAGTTAATGTTATCGCCACCGAATTAAATGTGCCATGGCGACTCTTATAACCTTGACATGCGGGAAAATTGGCTTTTGGGGCAGATCATGGCACAGTGATGTTTTACAGGGGGCATCATCCAGCTGAGTTTGTACAGATGTACCTATCTCTGTTAAAAGCCAAGTTATTTCTGGTGTTTCACTAGGCTATGTCCCGTCCTTAACCTTCCCTGCTTCACTGACCTGTTGCCTGCGGGATGTTGCTGCATTGTCGTCGGCAGCGCTTTCTGTGGTCCTCTCATTCTGGTCGGTTTCATCGATTGTCTCTTTTTTGTCCAAAGCGGCATTGACCATCTCCGAGTGACGACACCTGAGCAGGTCCAGCTCCAGTATTCCTGCCAAGGTTGCCTTCAACCTCTCTCCAATTCGAACACGTTCGCTTCCAGACCAAAGAGAATTCACACAGCCACGACGCCCGGCCATTGTGAATGAAAATCGGCTTTTCAGCCTGTCCAGCTAAACGGCCACCCAAACAAAAGCCACTCAACCTGAGCGCGTTATAGCTGGAGCAATTGACAAACGCAGAACAAATGCTACAGTAACGGCAAATTGCAACATTCGCTGGTTGCCTGGAAGGCTGTCTGTTTAATTTGATACCACAGTAACGAACGTCATTTCTGATCAGGAACGCTACACCTTGCGAGCTAACTTTCGCAGATGCACATGCAACAAAGGCGCACAGGTCATTTGCCAGCACATTGTCTTAAAATCTAAGCTGTCCATTTTACAATGGGTAACCGCGGATCTTAGTAGGCCTACCTGTCAAAAATAGAAAAGCCAAACATACAGCACTGTTGTACCAATCGTACACTCACAGTCTGTGTAATCACGCGGATAATGGGTGCACATTGTGAGATAAGGGGGAAAGTGTTTAGAGGGTGGAGCAACGAAGCCTAAACTCAAATGAGATTGGTCAGGGAACTTTTCGAAAAAGCTCGTTTTTAACATATTCGGAGTACACATAGATGGATCAGAAAAATAAGGTACCCTTAAATACATTGAACGCATTATTGTGATCAAGCAATTTGATATGTTTTGCCTTGCCCTACACACATGAAACATCCATAGCGGTCCAGAAGAGATAAAGTGAATCCCACTACATTAGTTATGATGAAAGATAATCTGTGCCTCGGAGTATTTGGCATTTGGCAGGGTGACTGGCATCCTACATTAAAATAAAATCTTTATTTTCCAACCAGACGAATAAATTACGAAAACATTTCATACTGATAACATTATGGAAATCATAAAAGATGTTGACATATACTACACATTTGTTATGAAATTAGCTGGAAGTGTGCAATTATCCTAATATAATATATGCTAAATATTTAGAGGCACTTTCCTCGAATTCAGACCAGGGACGTCACTAGCTTTGAAAGACAGGCGGGCTCATTTTCTATACCTGCCCTCTTTGAAACCCCCTGCCTTTCCTCTGCTATCTCTTCCGGACAGGCCTTTGTTCTCTCCCATTTCTTTTTAAAATATATATCACGACAGCCTGAATGTCGTGCCTGAATACCAATGATTTGGTATTATTAAGCCTATGGGTCATGTTCATGAAAAAGATGCAAATATGCCCATCAGTGCACGTAGGACAAACCAAATGTAATATATAATGGGCATATGGCATATAATTGATAAAAACCTCTTAACATAGACCCCAATCTTTTGGCTTGATATGTATTAAAGGAGAATATGCTGAATTGTGCTGTAATTTCTTGCTGGATTAGGTAACTTAATTTGTACCTGAATTCAGATAATATTGTACTGTTATTTTGGTAGATGGTTCATCATGTGTTGAGTTGCTTACTACTACATGTGCTGACTATTGCACCAAGAATTTTTTTCTCATGATCTGTTTATCACATGGAGTAGTGACTGGCGTTGGTATTATGCAGTTTCTCGCGATTATGCACTAAGGGGAATCGGGCCAGTGTTAGGGGGTTTCAGGCCCCCTAAAATGGACCTAACGACGTCCATGATTCAGACAGAACTAGGCAGTCTTGGAACCTACAGGCTACCCTTCCCTTGAATAAAAGGACATATTGAAGACATTCCCAGAAATGTGTGTCCCTCTTTCAAGGTTTGCAAGATAGGTAATGATTCCCTCATAGTAATTTTGTTATGAGAGAACGCACAGTTCGCAAACCTTTTTAAAGATTAACTGTAGCGTGGCCTTTTGGGGGATCCATAGATGCCCGTTCTATAACAAATAGTCCTGACCACCTTCTGAATTAGTTCTTCTACTAATTCTACTTCTATCTGACCGAAGATACAGAGCCCTGGACTGGAAAAAGCCAATTTCATGAAAAGTTCCCTTCCGCTATCACTGCACTAAACAAACTCTTGTGACAATTCCTATCATGGTTGTAGTGAGCGTAAACGTTTACTCACCACCTAAATTTAGGAAATCACGTGCACGCACCTGTAAATATAGTTTAGCCACCTCTAACAAGCGTTTACGCACATAAAGCACCTAAAGCATCCTATGCAGATCTAAAGTTTTACAACTGCCTATTGTAATTTTGTAACATGAATTTACACGTTAGTTTTTATTTATACTGTGAGTCATTAGGCTATTAGCAGTTATGCGTGACTAATCACCCTCTTGGGGGAGCCAGCAAGACGCAACACGTCACATAGAATATGGATCACGGTCACTACGTTCATCAGACTGAATACAAAGTGAATACGCTACGATTTCTGAAGCGTTGAAACAGCATCCCTCCTCATGTCAAACTTGACGTTTTAGTTTAAATTCCCGATATTTTGGTTCGCGTTATAATGTCACTGACTCGACAAAGAGAGAACATGATTCGCCTAAGTTACCATTTTAAACACAGCGTCGACTGTCACAGCTACATTTCCTCATATATTACAAACCAAAGTCAAAAGGCATATGCAAACTTGAAGTTATCACATTCACGAAAAAATATTGGGTGATGCTACCTGACTTCTTATCACGAAGAATCCAGAGAGCTAGTTTACTCTGACACGCTACCCTTTTCAAGCAGGCTAATTAGGGCCCGCACACCGGAGGCACAGGCTGTGGCCTTTGACAGCAACACTGTCCTGCATTGTGCCACTGCACCACTCTACTGTTCCATGTACTGTTCCACTCCACTCGCTAAATGTCCTACAACCACTTGCCCACTGTCCTGTGCTACTTACGTAAGGTCCCACACCACTATCCCATGACACTTGCCAATTGTTACAAACACTAAGCACGTCACACAGGACAGTGGGTGTATGTGGCGCAGGACAGTGCACGGGCTAGTAGGCTAGTAGCACAGAACAGGGCATAGGGCAACAATGCATAGGACACCAGCAACAGTACAGTGCATTTACAGTTGGCTTGTCACATGAGTGCTTTGGGACAGTAACAGTAGACAAGTGCCACAAAACAGTATGAGTGGCACGGGGCAGTGCATAGGACAGCAAGCAAGTGACACAGGACAGTTGGTGAGTGGCACAAGACAGTAGGCAAGTGACACAGGACAGTTGGTGAGTGGCACAATACAGTAGGCAAGTGACACAGGAGAGCTAATGAGTGGCTTAGGACAGGACAGCAGTTATTGCTCCCACTGCTATGAGCAGAGGATTGTTGCTCCTCTGTGTCTGCCATGTTGGATGTAAACAAAACGTTGTCTGCCATGTTGGATGTAAGCAAAAGCTCCCCGACATCTCTTAAGGGAAGGTTATCATAGAATAGCCTACTAGATGCCCCCCCCCCCAAGGAGGATTTCAAAACATCATAATAACTACTTTGCTCCATGGTGTTGGGGGGGTGGCAAAATCATCAGCAAATCATTCAAAAACCTGGGGAATAACTCAAAAATCTGGGGCTTTAGCCATCCAAAATTCTTTAAAGTATGGAACAGCGTGTCCATGCAGCTATCAAACCAGATTGTTTGATATTTGGAATAATAATAATAATAATAATACATCTAGCCATGTTAATGGACTTATTAAGTGTTTATCAGCTGTATTTCAGTATTATTGTGATTTGGGTTGTTATTTCAGTATTGATGTGCTTATTGCTTTGGGGTTCCCTGTACGTTCTGATGGACAGAATTGTTTCCGTAGACTCAATAAATGTTTCACAAATGAAATAGAGGCCCACTCTTTTCACCGCAATGTGCATTTAGTCCACTGAGCTGCGCTCTTGCGCTCAACTTCATGAGGATTTAGGCCAGAGGTTATGATGGTTCGGTCCTTTGTAGGTGATAGAATGTTTATCTGTTCAGCCCAAAACGCACAAACCTTCACTAGGAAGGTAATTAGGCCTCTAGATATCAAAGGAAGGTGATGCAAGGTGATGTGTTCATTATTTATTCACTTCTTAAATTTTATTCACACTTACCAGATGCACTCCAATAGGCCTGAATATGTCTCCAAAAATACCTACTTCCATTATAGAAACGGATTAGAACCCCACAATAGTTTGGCTTTTTTCAAACACAACATGTTTATTACTCAATAGCTTGCGATAAAACAACATGCACTGGGGGTGCGTGAATGTAGGCTACTCTAGCACCAATGTTTGAAGAGATTCTTTGTCATTAACTAGTATGTGTGAAAAGCATAGTCGTGCTGACTGGAGATAACGGATGCGTAATTAATAAAGCGCTCCTATATAACTAGACGACCTTTTCATGGTTTCTCGCATGTAAGCACTTATCAGTTGAGACCATACATCGCAGCTCGCCCTCCCCTTCTCACATCCTTATCCCTACAGCGTATAAATTCGAGCCGCACAGATTTCTCAGCGGGGTTTTTGCAAAGTTCCACCGAAGGGACCATTCCGTCAGCCCGGGCAACAGGCTTCCATAGCCCACCCACTCCTCACTGCCCACTGTCACACCAAGACCGACGCACCATGGCTCCCTTCGAGAAATCAATGGAAATGATGCCTTTCAAGCAGAGGAAATGTCTGGGTATGTACAAGTTTCCTACAATAATATAACGTAACTAGATTCACGCATTCTTGCAGCTATCTTAGGATAAATATGTTCTTATTCTGTACACAGCAACTAGAAAAGACGAAGTATGTACGATTCGCTCAAAATTTCCCAACAAACTTCCGGTAGGTGAAAGCTTATTTTAAATTGGCCTATTAAACCGTTGTATTTTGGCAGGGTGCAATACTGACCGAGCATATTGTCTTGCAATTCCTCAGGTAATTGTTGAGCGATTCATTCGTGAGAAAAACCTTCCCTTGCTGGACAAATCAAAATTTTTGGTGCCATTTGAACTCACTATGGGTCAGTTCATCAGCTTGATTAGGTGAGCACATCTCTCTCTCTCACACTGTGTGTGTGTTTGTGTGTGTGCGCGCGTTCGCGAATGTGAATAAGAGAGATTATTGTTGACCTGATTTAAATACCTCAATTTTGCAATCTCCTTTCCCCAATTTTTCCTGTTTTCAAATCTATACTTTGACTCTTACAGTGGGCCAGCAAATGTCTCATCTCACATTTTTTCTTCTTTCCAGGAGTAAGATTGACCTGGATTCCACACAGGCCCTGTACCTGCTAGTGTCAGATAGGCACCTGACCTGCATGACAGCCAGCATGGGAGAGGTGTACTCACAATACAGTGATCAAGATGGTTTCCTATACATGACTTACTCCTCACAGGACATGTTTGGTTGAAGCCACCACACCACACTGATGTCCCACAGAAGCCTTTCCATCCACTCTGGCCTCAGACTATACCCACTTCAACTGACATGCAGTGAAAGCTGAGCTGCACAAGGCATGCATTGAAGTTCCGTGTTGTCGTGTCATCAAGTCATGACAGAGAGAGAAGCCTATGTCCACCTGAAAGAGATCATCCTGAGATAAATTCCTTCTTGATGACCTTGTTTTTTTTTTTAGTTAT
The DNA here is from genome assembly GCA_027481765.1 of Tenualosa thibaudeaui. Classification (NCBI taxonomy): domain Eukaryota; kingdom Metazoa; phylum Chordata; class Actinopteri; order Clupeiformes; family Clupeidae; genus Tenualosa; species Tenualosa thibaudeaui. The sequence goes on along the minus strand of JAIFZK010000004.1, from coordinate 18,408,327 downwards.
TTTCATTTATTTACTCTTAATTTGAAGTCTGAAGGAACTGGACACTGCTACTGAAATCTTTCTTTTAGCCAACAGAATGTTTCAGGAATCCTCATGAGCCCAAAGACTTTTAACGTTTGACACAAATGTTCTTGGACTCCTCTTGCCTAATTCTCACACATACTGATCTGCTATGCATCTCAGTTTGGCCAGTAGGCCTATCTCCACCTCTCCCCGTTTGCTTGAGATAGGGAACCAATCAAAAACTGGCTTTTACCCTAACACGAAGGAGGCTGGCTTAACACGTGTTTTGCATCAAATTGTTATGCATCCCCGTCTCTTTTCTCTGCAGTCATTGGTCTGATTGGTTGTAGGCATAGCCAATGCATGCAGGGGCATTTTGATCTGTTAATCCCGCCCAAAGTTGGAGATGACATGAATTTGTCCAGACTGAGATGCATAGCAGATCAGTAGGTATGAGAACCAGGGTTCATGGGTCTTGCCACCAGGGTAGGATTTTCAGTGGCCAGAGGAAGCATGAAATGGGGGCAACATTATGCTGCCCAGCTCAAATTGAAACTGCCATCTTTGAAATGTTTGGTTGACAAGACTATATTGTCAATTGTAGTGTGTACTACCCAAATCCACAAACACTCACTTTCACAATAAACCAGTTTATGACCTCTGAGAGAAAATGTCTTGTGTTTATAGGCTACAAAGTAACATAGCCCTCAAAAGCTGGCAAATGTCCAAAAAAAAGTTGGGATGCTGTGTAAAATGTCAAAAAAAGGAATGCTATGATGAATTAAATCCTGTAAGAGATTATAGCATACACCTTTTGTCAAACTAATTCCTCAGTACCTTTTGATAGTTCAAGGTCAAAGGTCAACCCTTTGAAGTGTCTGTCCCATAGGTCATGGGGTCAAGTCTTTGAAGTGTTTATCCCATACTATAGGTCTTTTGAGGACAAATAAGGGGGGTGGGTTTTTGATGTGTGGGGATTGGACAGCTGTCTTTAGATGGAAAATAAGGAAGTATTAAAGGAAAGGAAGGAAATATTAAAAAGAAAGAACAAAAGAATTTTAAAAATGTAAATATTAAACATAGAAGTATGTTCCAACAAAGTATGTCATCATTGGGACACACATGGGGAGATGTTTCCTTCTCGAGATCTGAAGTTACAATGAAGAGTGGGCGTGCCCAAAGTTGTAGCGTATCAGATGGATGGAGTCTTCTGCCTAAAGTCAAGGTGGGAAAAAGATTGTCTGAGCTTGAGATGTGTTAAGTGTAGGCATAAGTCCACCCATTGTTGTGCCTCCTCACTCACCTAACCCCCTCCAAGCGATGGCTTGTGTCAGAATGGAAGAAGAGAGAGAGGCTCTGCACTTGCTGTTAATTCCCCCATGTGATGACGTGTCGGAATGGAAGAAGAGGGGGTCTCTACACCTGCTGTTGTTTCCCTGTCCACACTCCTCTTAAAAATGATGGCTTGTGTCGGAATGGAAGAAGAGAGAGGGGCTCTGCACTTGCTGTTAATTCCCCCAACTCACTCGTTACGTGATGTGTGTCAGAATGGAAAAAGAGAGAGTCTCTACACTTGCTGTTAATTCCCCCAACTCACTCGTTACGTGATGACGTGTGTTGGAATGGAAGAAGAGAAGGACTCCACACCTGCTGTTAATCCCCACACACTTGTTCTTCCCTGTGGAATTCATTGGGTGAGTGACTTTCTAAGTAAGCCCTCATCATCATATATGTCATCTGTGTGTTAGCACTCCTAAACATGTTGATGGAGAGAGTAGCAGAGAAGAAGAAGGTAATGGTTACATTGCCAGGTTTCAAAAATGTTATTGTGATAGATCGGTCTAATCTTGTTGAGGTAAGAAACAATACATGTAGAACATGCTGACGATACAGTAGAGCCTAGTGTAGCCCACCTGGGAGTTGTGTGTGTGTGTGTGACCAACATTTAGCCAGCATACCTTTAATTGTATAGGAATGTTTTGCATTGGAGCAGTATAATTTCTGCTGAGCATTTGTTTAATGTTCAAGACATGTTTGTGTGTGTGTGTGTGTGTGTGTGTGTGTGTGTGTATGTATGGGGGTTGGGGGGGCATTTTAAGGTGCCAATATGGAACTCTAGATATGTGGATATGTGGTGGCCATCAAGATTCCAGTGTTTTGCTGTGCTGTCTTGGAGAAACCGCCAGACTCAGGGCACATTTCACATAATTCCTCACAATTAATTAATATGCATGTAATAACATATTTGTCTTTGTGAGTTCACACACAAATACAAATACATTTGCAATTGTGTTGGTATAGGAGAAAAACTTATTTTGTTTTTGTTTTTCAGTTGATGACCTGTCCAACCACTTTCAGAATGTGCTGAGTATTCAAGTAAGCCAGTGTACAGCATCCAGAAGTTAACACATCAGGAGAAACGTTTCCCTGGTGATGACTTTGTTTTTCCCAGCTCCTCAGAAGGTTATGTGTATTTCACTTGTTTGGTGCAAATAAGGCTGTGGATTTATGACATTTCACTTTCTCAGTTAATGTCAGAACAATGGTGTCAGAACAAAGGACCGTCATACTAAGATTGTTTTTAGTTTGTTCTTTGCCACACGTTGATAAACTTGAAATAAGTTCTTCAACAGTGCTAATTACATAACAGCAAAATAGTAGTTGTTGTGTGGTCCACTGTGGATCAGGTAGAATATATGTTTGAGTGCAGCCATCGTCTGCACACTGAGTGTTTTTTTGTTTTTTTTTTAAGTTCCAATGAACGACATCAGCGTGGTGCCAGAGGCCTTCGTAAACAACTCATTCACTAGAGTCATCCTCATTGCAAACTCAGTGAAGAGTCCAGGCATTTACATTTTATCCTAGAGCTGGGTAGTTGACATAAATATCCCCAAAAACGAAAATGTTGTTGATCATCAGCACAGGCACTTATCCCAGACTTTCTGTGTGGAATTTCAGATCAATATTGAATAGCTAAAATACATTTGAGTTGGTCACTCATTGCATGTGTGGTTTCTTTTCAGAAAGTAAAATCTTTGCCAGTGTGAGTCAAGAGTAAATTCTTGGCTGAATACATGGAGTTCTAGGTGGTGAAACACATCATTGTGGAAGAGGCCCAGACCTTTTGTGTGGAAAAGGGCGAAAGCAACTGTGATAGATCGGTCTAATCTTGTTGAGGTAAGAAACAATACATGTAGAACATGCTGACGATACAGTAGAGCCTAGTGTAGCCCACCTGGGAGTTGTGTGTGTGTGTGTGACCAACATTTAGCCAGCATACCTTTAATTGTATAGGAATGTTTTGCATTGGAGCAGTATAATTTCTGCTGAGCATTTGTTTAATGTTCAAGACATGTTTGTGTGTGTGTGTGTGTGTGTGTGTGTGTGTGTGTGTGTGTATGTATGGGGGTTGGGGGGGCATTTTAAGGTGCCAATATGGAACTCTAGATATGTGGATATGTGGTGGCCATCAAGATTCCAGTGTTTTGCTGTGCTGTCTTGGAGAAACCGCCAGACTCAGGGCACATTTCACATAATTCCTCACAATTAATTAATATGCATGTAATAACATATTTGTCTTTGTGAGTTCACACACAAATACAAATACATTTGCAATTGTGTTGGTATAGGAGAAAAACTTATTTTGTTTTTGTTTTTCAGTTGATGACCTGTCCAACCACTTTCAGAATGTGCTGAGTATTCAAGTAAGCCAGTGTACAGCATCCAGAAGTTAACACATCAGGAGAAACGTTTCCCTGGTGATGACTTTGTTTTTCCCAGCTCCTCAGAAGGTTATGTGTATTTCACTTGTTTGGTGCAAATAAGGCTGTGGATTTATGACATTTCACTTTCTCAGTTAATGTCAGAACAATGGTGTCAGAACAAAGGACCGTCATACTAAGATTGTTTTTAGTTTGTTCTTTGCCACACGTTGATAAACTTGAAATAAGTTCTTCAACAGTGCTAATTACATAACAGCAAAATGTTGTTGATCATCAGCACAGGCACTTATCCCAGACTTTCTGTGTGGAATTTCAGATCAATATTGAATAGCTAAAATACATTTGAGTTGGTCACTCATTGCATGTGTGGTTTCTTTTCAGAAAGTAAAATCTTTGCCAGTGTGAGTCAAGAGTAAATTCTTGGCTGAATACATGGAGTTCTAGGTGGTGAAACACATCATTGTGGAAGAGGCCCAGACCTTTTGTGTGGAAAAGGGCGAAAGCAACTGTTATAAAAAGGCGTTGCAACTGAGAGGATAGGGTGACATGTTCTGGATCTTTCTGGACTACCACCAAAAATGCCAGTTTTCCAGATGGCCATCCCCCACTTTCTAACCAAAGCACATTTGTCTTGCACAAAGCTGTTCGCAATTCTGCACAAGTCCTCAAAGCGATACAGTGTCAAATGACCAGGATCATGGAGGGCCTGCAGTCTGAGATAACACAACATTTAGCAATCATAAACAGCCAGATAGAGTTGAGCCACTCAGCTCACACAGAAGGAGGAACCTCACAAGGAGGAAGATTGTGTGATTCAGATCCTGCAGTCTTTGGTCAGAGTCATTCAGCAGGAGGAAAGCACAGCATTTCTCCTCTCCACAGGAGCAGCTTGTTGCAGTGGAGATCAAGCTGATGAATACATTCCCTTTTCATCCCAGTGACATCCGTTTCATCCCGGTGTCAAGGAGATTGATCCAAATGAGATGGTGCTGGACACCAGGTTCACGGGTGTGGAGAGAAACATTGTGATGTTAGTCAATGCTTCTGCCCATCCTTCTCTTGTGGATGTCGAGGCTAACGTTCTTGTTTCTGCCTACTTCTGAGCCAGAATCAGGTCTGATGTGAAAACTCACTTAGGAAATGTCATGGTTGTGTAGGAGACCCACAGTATTATTGTCCTTAAAAAACAAGTGAATAATGGTTAATTTGTATTTATTTATTATTATAGTATTATATATTTTTTAATATATTTATTTTTTATGGTTAATTTTATCATATTTTAAGCATTACTGTAATAGTTCTCACTATTGCCTCATATTTTGTTAGATAAATGGATGTCAATCTATATGACTAATTTATTATTTGTCATTTATGTGTACACAGATCTACTAGAATAAATGTAGTAAGCGCTAGGATTTGTCTGAGAACTGACAGAGAATTATGTCTGTCTGTCTGTTCTCTGGTGAAAACTGAGTTCACTTTAGTAAGGTGTTTCAGCATAGTTATCCAAGAATATATTTGCAAATCTGAAATAAATTGAAATCAAATGAAGTACATCGTCTTGCATTTCTTTATGAAAATATATAACATCAAATGGAAATTTTACACCTTTAATGTCTGACAACTTTTATATGGCAATGTATTTGTTGTCATTTGTTTGTCAAGGTTTGCAGAAACGGTGTATTGCTGTAGGATGCAGCTCAGGATCAAGCTCTGCCTGAAGTGACTGCATATTTTACATAATCGTGTAGTTCTGTGAGGGTAGGAAACTTATCAGAATGTAAATCGTCAGTCATGGAGAGGCAACGGGCAATGGTCAGCCTTGAAAACCCATGCATAAACAAGCACACATGTATCAAGAAATGCTGTGGCAGTGTATTACACTCACACCTCCTTCTCAGAAGCCTCACTGGTGTAAGCCTGGTTACACAATCTAGCTAGCTTACTAGGTTGCCCTGGGTCAGTGTGTCAGCTGGACAGGAGAGGTGGCCGTCACAGGGCTATACTAGAGTACCCACACATGAGTGACTAAGAAAGAACACATTGGCCTCGTGCATCCTCTTCACATCTGTGCTAATTTTGGCACCAAAATGATTGTATGTTACCCTATAGACCAATGGCAAAGTAACTCTTGTCTCGTAGGTATGATTTTAACCTATTCATAATAACACTTGAAAAACCAATCTAGTGTTCCAGTACAGGAGTGACTAAGACAGCACACGAGGGCCTCCACCCTTCTCACAGCTGTGCTAATTCTGGCACCAATATGATTGTATGCTGCCTTATAGACCTGACAACTGCAGGCAAGAAGCATCTGTAAGTGTGACCAGCGGAAGATCACACAGACCTCTAGAACTGCTAGAATTCAGAGTTTTGGGGGGCAAAACCTGTGAATTCACCCTCCTTACAGTCCAGGCTTTGTAGATTCAAATACTAAGTAATGTTCCAGCCAATCACCATGTAGCCCCAAAAGCATTTAAGGGACGTGTAATTACCAAGTGAAAAAATTTTAAAAATCTTTTATTTAATCATTTTTATTTTATCTATTAGAAGTTGCATCTTGCAACTTTTGTTTAACCTTACTTCAGAACAACCTCAAAATGACACGTTCATCCCAGTATAATTTTTTGCCACAAGGAGTCACTAAATGTCAAGATTTGATTGTTTGCTGTTGGTGCTTCGCAGACATGGGCAAAGTGAAAGCTTTTTTCCCCCAATTGTTACAAGAACTAGAATGTCTACTTTTTCAGGCCCTCCTTGCTGTAAATAAATTGACCTATTGTGGTGAAGCGAAACTCTTGGATGGAACTTCAAGCACAGCCTACATGACACTTAAACTCACAGAGAAAAGAAAGGCCAATTGTCACCATTGTGAGAAGATACAAGTGACTAATTAACACCTCACGGCAAAAGGCAAAGCATGTGAAGCATTGCATTTCCTAAGACCTATGGCACAAAAGGCATTCAAACATGTCAGAGCGTGTATGTGTGTGTGTGTGTGTGTATATCATGGGGACACACAGTCACACAGAAGAGATATGAGTTACCGTGCATTGCTCACATACTTGGCCTCTTCCCATTTTTCCACTGATGCCGGCACACTGAGTAAAAAAACTAAAGTACAAACCCAAGCAGATCCCTAGATAGTCAAAAGTCCAGTGACAAAAGCATACGCCGATTTCTCTCCTTGAACATGCTGGTATGTGTGGGTTTTAGATATATCTTTAATGGAAGTTTCTGAACTGGATGTACAATGGCTTACACAACACAGACGTCAATTCTTCTCACAAGACATTAGCCATGCATTTGTAAATGGTGTTTGAAAATGAATCATATGGACATATCGTGGCAAGGTAAATGTATGAATGTATTTGAATGTATTTTGGAATCCCAAACACAACTTAAGTCGCGTTAAGACGTGATTCAGTAACAGACACAGTACAGTGGTCTACTCTGAAGCAGAAAATGAAGGCTTTTGAAGACACAAGTTCCCCACCCTATAAGACCAGAGCACTACTGCAAACTGCACGCAAAGGCATAGACCTCTTTAATAAGACTGAGAAAAACTGTAATGGAAAAATAAATGGAAATAAACCTTTCAGCTGTCAAACATCAAAAATACAAAACCGACAAAACTCTAGAGAAAAAAAAGAGAATAAGTTAGACATATTATCTCTGAAAAAGGGTGATGTATAATGAATATATGTATATATATTAATCACATTTTTCACTCATATGAGAACTGGATCTTCTGTTAAAATGCATGAGGTTTAACATCTTTCTCAGAAAATCTGTGACTTGCAGTACCACTCAAGCGTACCTCTAATCACAAGTTCAAAGTTCACTTCGTTCTGTACAACCCCTCTGAAGAATGTGTTCACTGAATTGACAAAGTCTCTCACTGGCACTGGCATTGGATCTTTTGTTTTGTTTTGGTTTGGTTTGTTTTGGTTTAAACCCACACTGCAGAAAAATCCCATCCTCTCCTCCACAGTCTCACTGGCCGCCTCCTCACTTAGTCTCTTGCCCTCTCTTGGAGGGCGGCACCAGGTGATTGGGCAGTGTGGCGGGAAGCTCGTGCCCCTCCAGCTTCACCTTGATCAGGTGATTGGCCAGCGCAAACTCCTCGTCGTCCAAGTAGCCGTCCTTGTCCACGTCCGACAGCTTCCAGATCTTTCCGAGCACAGTGTTGGGAAGCTTGGACTTGACCATCTCCTTTTTGGCACTGGCGCCGGATACCTTGCCGTTGACGGGCGAAAGCGTGTAGAAGATCTCGTCGTAGGAAGGCTTGTCGCGTGCCACGATCCACTCCAGCTCGTCGATACCCTCGCCTGCTCCCTCACCGTAGCCGTGGCCGAACGGCCCGTTCATGGTGCCCTCAAAGGCGCCGCCCTTGACAATCTGAGTGGGCATGGAGGCTTCCTCCTGCTGCACCAGGTTCATGAGGCGGGCGATGTCATTGGCCAGCATGTCCTCCACCGCCTCCAGCAACTTAGGCTTCAGTGAGGGGAACTTAGTGAAGTCCTGATTAATAAGGATTTCCTACAGGAGGAAGAGACAGGAAGGAGAGAATCATCATTAAAGACAATCACCGTTAAAGATTCAGACTTCATGTCAGTCAGAATGAGACATCTTCAGAGTGACCATCCACAACAGGGAACTTGACGAAAACCACGCGATTCAGACACGAGATCGTTATTTGTACCTGCATTTTCTTGACGTTGGGGAAGTCTCCAGGCGAAATCTGGTGTTCCCTCTCAATGGTGGTGTAGATCTCGGGAAGGCTGGCAATCAGCTCCTTTTTCTTGGAGTCCTTCCCAAACACGCTTGGCATCTCCTTCTTCAAAGAGCTAATGATATAAGCATGCACCTATGGAAAGACAAAACAAACAAATCCCCCATTTATAAACATAGACCAAAATTCCTTTTAACATGCTATAAATACTATCCATCAACTCTCTGGGCTGAGACTTCTGATACTGGCACGCCAGATGAAGCAGTTTTATGTCTGTGTGTGTATTATTTGTGGTGACTGTGAGGTGAATGAAGGATAACAGTTTCAGAGAAAAGAGTAAAAAAACATTTTTCAGCTATGGACCAGCAAGGAAAAAAAATCAGTCAGTGATTTACACACTGTCAACCATAGCTAAGCTTGACAGTTTCAAGAGACAGGACCAGGCAGGGAGCCAAGCCAAATCTCCAATCACCTTAAATGCAGCCTTCTAACAGGAGCAAACCAGACCCAGGTTTGCCTGGCGATCTGCCTTCCTTGTGCTATTTAGCATCTCGCACCCGTAATGCAATCCCACTCGCCTACTTCCAAAGCAATCCGTCAACTGAATCAAATTACTGTTCAGGTGTAACAGATCAGTGCAGAATAGCAGAATTCATTGCTGTTACTAAACCACAGCAGCAGTTTGTTTCAGTGACTGTGCAGCCCTGTGTCGCAGGCTCACCTTAGCCAAGCGCGCCCGCTTGATGAGATCGTTAAGCTTGCGCAGTGCGGCGTTACGTGGCAGGCTCTGGATGTCGCTGAACAGGTCCTGCTCCTCGGCCTCAAACAGCTTGCGGTTGTCAGGCACGAGCAGCGGCTGCGCCCAGAAGGAGCCGATGTAGACGCGTACCACCTCGGGTGTGTTGATGATCTTGCCCAGGGACCACATGAGGGCGCCGTAGACGCGCATCAGCTGCTGCGTGCCGATCTGGTCAGCCTTGTTGAGCACCACACGCATCTTGTCCTCGTGGTTCTTGAGTGCCCGGATCACCTCCGAGAATTCGTCTGAGATGTCCAGCTTGTGGGCGTCGAACAGGAGGATGATGCGGTCCACGCGCTCGGCAAACCACTCCAGCACGGCGGCAAAGTCATAGCCTGTGAGACAGAGAACCAGACTCACTCAGACAATGGAAAGCTTCATGCTAAAGGTGGTAGTGGAAGATGCAGAGGACTAGGGGGGTGAGGAAGTAAGTGTGTGTGTGTGTCTATGTGTGTGTGAAGGGGGATCTGTTTTGGTCAGAGCATTGTGCACAGATAGAGTTACACCAGTCCCCTAATCCACGACCTCTTGGCCACAGTCCGCTAATCTGTGTAGCCAGAGGGCCCCTGCTGAGGGGGAAAAGTGGTTCAGTGGCACATACTCCAATCCTCTCCATAGCCAAGCTCCTGTCAGTGGTGCATGTGCACAACTGTAAACAGTACAGTGGAAATTAGGGGACTGAAATGACCGAAATTACGCTGATTCAATTCCAAACACTGATAGTAAGAAGCTAAGCCTTTAAGGTGTTTCAGGAAGTCACTACATTGTTAACCTTTATGCTCTCTCTCTCTGTCGCGCTGTCTCTCTCTCTCTCTCACACACACACACAAACAAGAGAGAATCAGCATAAACAGAGGGCACAGGGAACTAATACTAACCAAAATGAACCCTTTATTTTTCCTTCGCTTGTGAAATTGCCAAGGGCAAAAATGCCCCTGGAGGTAAAGGGATGTAGTGAGGTTGGTTGGGGGAGAAATTATGGTTTGGATTATGGAGAAGCGTCATTTGTCAAGGCTGCAGCTGGTTTGAAACTCACTGTGCACTGTGAGTCACGTAAACACAGAGAAATTTGCCTTTGCAAACGCCCTGGGGAGGTGGCTTGTGTACATGCGTCTATGTAACAATGAAATGCTGAAATGTTTGCACATAAAAACATTTGATTTTATGACAGAAAAAGCAGTGGGAACTGGTGCGTCGAGAGACAGCATTTCAAAAACTGGAGAGGGGTAAGTCCCTGGGGGAAACTTCCCAAACATTCTTTCTGCAGAATGACTTGTTCACTTGAGTGATCCAGCTGCACACGCTCACACACGCACATCCGGTCCCCGTCTCTGCTTTATCAGTTGAAAAACATGCCGCGCAAATTAGCTTACAGAATATGAAGGACAAGAAAGCACCCCAGTGAAATAGAACTCAACTAACTGGATATGTTGTGTGCAATTGTAAGCATTTGTATTCAGACAATGTGTTTATATTGAGCGTGACATAACTCATGGCCTCGCCCTCTCATGAGTAATCCAGCTCTGTGATAGACAGACAAGCCAGGGCGGTTTACCCTTGACTTCTCAAATCAGTCTCTCTCTCGCTCGTTCTCTCTCTTTCTGTGTGTGTGTGTGTGTGTGTGTGTGTGTGTTTACATCTCTCCGTCCTGTTTGACGGGTAAAATGGCCGTCTTGTCTGTGGAACGAAGGGCATCTTCCTCCTGGTGTCAGGTTACCCCCCAGCCTCCTGATCAGGGCCACACAAAGAGGGGCCTGTCACAGACCAAGCTCATCCTCCATCCACCCCTCTCTCTCCCCCTCTTTCTCTCCATTCCCCCTGTTCACTCCATCACAGCCTCAACCATCACTCTGACTAAACTTCCTGCTTAGTTGCTCTCTTAGTTCCTCCCTCTTGCTGTTCTTTTTTTGTGGTTACATCTGCCTGCAACACTCTGTCTGTATTTGACTCTTTCACATTCCATTGGTGATCTCTTCATTCTCACCGACACGCACCGTTGTTTTTACACCTTTTCAAGTTATATCCTTTTACAAAAGTCCTTTAAAAGTCCTTTTTAGATACCCGGCCACCAAACACTGTTTTCCCATCCACTCTGACACGCAGTGAAGAGGCCAGATGGCTCATTGATGGGGGCATCAGCTACACTACACAACAGTAGTTTTTGTTGTTGCACTGGGGTGTTTCAAGTAGATATTGTGCAACAGTACAGCGGAACTGAACACCTCCCCTGCTGCATGAACAAAGTGGCAAGCTATCGCTAACCACAGCCACGGCCGCAACAGCAGCCAGAGGCTTAGCGTGTGTGTGTGTGTGTGTGGAGGGTGTGTGGGTGTGCGCGTGTGTGTATGTGTGTGGAGGGGAGGGGGGGGGGGGGGGGTTCCTGACTGAGGTGTGCCAGCCTGTGCTGATACACATCAGCAGATAGCTCCGGTGGAATGTACACAACACACATACACATACACGGAGGGCAGTGGACCCTATGGCTAATCCTGGGGCAAAACACTACCCCAAAGACCCATGAGCCATGGTCAGACGGCAGACTGCCTTCCAGTTAAGCAAAAGCTCCACGGTTGACATGCTAAAGCAGCTTGTCATGTCTCAAATCACTTGATCACTTGTTGATGTAAGGAGGGACACATTGTGACCTTTATGGTCGTGATCATAAAGAGGGAATGCAAACAAATGCTGACCCAAGCAAAGAATTACGTGGATGAACTTTTGAAAATCCCCTCACAACCCCCATCCCCCCCCCCGCCCCCGCCCCCAGTGTAACTGGAAGCTCATGCTGAGTAAGGAAAAAAAATGTGCAAAACTAGTTGGGGGAGGGACTGACCGACTGTCTTTTTATGTGGAGGAGAAGAGCACCTCAAAGTGTTTATGTGTATGATATAAAAATCATTTTTTCATTAGCCAGTTAGAGACTGTCCTCTGGTCTGAGGACAAGAGTTGTTGGGAGTTCACTGCTATCCTTGTGGGGGATGCCAAGATAGCACATGCAAATATGCCATCATGATTAATTGCTGCTCCCCTTTGGTTTGCATTCTGATGAGCAACAAGGCAGTGTTACACAATTTAGGCATGCAGAAGCCAGGTCAGGAGAAAGGCAGGGAATGAAAGAAGGGAATGAAGGAGAGAGGTCAAGATGGGTTGAATAAACTAAAAGAAGGGAAGAGTGAGGAATGAGGAGAAAGCAATGAGAGGAGAAAAAGAAGAGAAGGAGAGCTGTGAGTGTGTGTGTGCATGAGAGAGAAAGATAGACAGAGCGAACACTGAGTGACTTACCCCTGCTGATTCTCTGTTTTTCTCCAGACAAGATTCCAGGAGTATCGATGATACTGATACTCTCCAAGACCGGGTTGTTGAGCTGAGCGCACATAAACCTGTTGTGGTTTAAGAAAAGCAAAAAAAGAAAAGCATAGAGGAAGGAGAGAGGGAGAAACAAAGGGGGTGGAGATGGGGGGCAGATAAAACAAACAGGTTTAGTGAGGTTAAGCATAACTTCACATTATAGTCTTGAGGAAAAAAAAGAAACCTTTCCATAACACAGAAACTTGCACATTTGACACGCACATATAGTCTGCAGACTCAAAATTCCTCCTTGGGGTAACAAGTGGGTTGATATGAAAACACGTGAAATACCTAGCTGGACAGTTTAACTGGGTGCAAACCATGGAAAGGCAGGTCTCCAGCAGTCCACCTAGCCAAAACCAAAACCAACCCTGCTGTCAAATTCAATCCATCCCAATGAGATGGAAAAACTGTGTGTCAGAGCTTTGCGGGGAAGTGTGGTCCCACTGTGTTTTCTTAAAAGGAAGGTTTCATTACCAGGACAGCTACTCAAGGACATAGCATGTACTGTGAGATCAGGATAAGGTCAAACTTCAACAAAAAGGTGACAGCCAAATTGTCTTTAGTCTGTGGTATGGTCTTTAGAAAAGAGTTTGTTTCTTTTTCACCCGTTTTTAAACATTTGCACTGTTCCCATATCTACAGTGACTACCAGAGTCTGACCAGCCGTTCTTTTGGAACTAATGCTTGTTTGAGAATCTTAGTCATGAGACCCTTGCTGTATGCCAGAACATTCTTTAGACAAGAGGGCCCAACAGAAACAGACTTATTTAAACCCAAACCAAAAGCGGAAACTATGAAAACTATTCAAGGAGGGCTGCAAAGCCTGTTTTTTCCAAAGTGATTATCAGTATCTATCTCTCAGGAAAACTCTTCCTTCACTCTCTTTGTTTTAATGTACTAAAGCATGTAAGTGAGATGCAAAAGAGAGGATTTACATTGGCTATTTGACCTCTTTCAGCTGACCTTTGGACTTAATGAAATTAATTCCACAGCCTACATCACAAAAAATGCTTTTCAGGGCCACAATCTGGCAAAAACATTTCCATTAATTCTTCACCCTCATCTTCCTTCATCCCCTTGATCCTAGTTCCATCCTTCCTCACCCTCTCCATTACCTCTCCTCCTCTAAGTCTATGTGACTTTGATCTCACTGTATGTGTGTGTGTGTGTGTGTGTGTCAGCCTTTCCAAAAAGATCCTTCTGCAAAGTCATCAGCTGTGTTGAGGAAGTGCACACAATGGAACTGAGAGAGAGAGAGAGAGAAAAAGTTCAGCGCCGTTCAGGGACTTTGGCATTTTCCACATCAGCTTCTCTTTTTAAAGGGGCTGAGCTGCGTGGGCCGTGAGTGGTAGAGCCCCAGGATTGCAGCACAGCCCCACATAGCTCCCGTCTGCCTTCTCTCAACAGGACCCACACCCTCATGTGATGGACAACAGAAAGCCCTGAGTCAACTCATTTGAGTTGAAGTCCTATTTGGTTTTGTCACATACTGATGATTCATGATATCCCAACAGAGGTCAGCAAAACATATGGCTGTGAACCACCTGCATGTCTCACAAAATTGCACATGCCCAGCCTCTCAGATTACTTCATTACAGATTACAGTCATCTATAGCAAAAGGTGACCAGATGTCCCCGATTTTTGGTGGTCTGTCCCAGGTAAAATACAAGAAAACCCAGTTTGTCCCTGATTTTTGAAGCTAAAACATTACTTATTTTAATGATGTTAACTGTAGAAATAGAAAGGTCCCCAGTTCCCAAGAAAACTTCAGGGAAAAGTCCCTGATTTTCATCTCAGAGTTCTGGTCACCTTACTATAGCATCTTAACAGATCAGATGTACAGGTCATAGTTCTATTACATTAGGAAGCCATCGGACTATCTTGAACAACAGCAATGGTGACGAATTCTTGCTTTACATCACTGATGTAATCCTGTGGCGTCAAATCTGAAACAGTTTAATCTGAACTGACATATGGTGAATGGGGACAACGTCTAATCCCAAGCAGTAGCAATCCTCCTGAGGAAATGAAACACCTGGACAAACATAAAAACACTGGGTGGAGATCGCGCTTGGAGCACTTCCATTTGTGCTGGTCAAGTTCTTGGACTGCTGGTACCACCTCATATCCGGCTACTCCATCATTGGTGTGATCAACATGAGTGTGTGTGCGAGAGTGTAATGAGGATATGTGTCATTACAACAGCTGCTCTTATAGTTTTGGGGTTGATGGCTTCAAGCCAAATGTAACCGCTCAGTTGAATACAGTAACATATAAGCACAGGCAAGTTGAATATGACAGGTTTCGATACACAGGCCCAAACAAGATCTGAAACAGGTGTTGCACCATCTGTAAACCAGCACACAGGCTTTTGGTTATCTAATACTTCTGGATGAGATTATGGGCTCAGCCGTCATAGAAAAGTTTCTGAATAAAGAGAGGTCAAGTTATTAGGGGGCAAACAAGACCTACTGTTAAAGAGATGGGCTTGTAAACTCGGATTGCATCAGTATCGCAATCTACAATATACTGTAGCACGAACCGTACATCCTGTCATTCTACCCCATTCAGACTACTATACTGTATCATCGGCTAGTCTCAGAGTCACGGTGTTTGTAATGAAATATTTGTAGTCATAGAAAGAGCTGATTGTGACAGTCTGTGGCTGACCTAATAAAATAACGTTTAGAATAAGTAGCCATATTTATTCTGTGATAACTCTCGTGTACCGTTACAGACCTGAACTCTGATGTGATCAGTGCATGGGCACTCACCTGTTGAGAAAAGCGTTGCCAAACGCGTTAAGTTTTCGAAAGGGTTTCTTGGGGTCAACCACCAGGGCGTTTCCAGGTATCACACCATCCTGCTCACCGTGCATTACAGCGATAAAGGAATCTGTGGTTGGCTCGGGGCCTATCCTCATACCTGGGAAGTCCTGCTCCATCAAGTGCCTAATAAAGGTTGTTTTGCCGGTTGAGTACTGACCAACCAGGAGTACCATGGGTTTGTTGTCAAAATCGGCGTCCTCCAGTGACGGTGAGTGGAAGTCGTGGAAACGATAGGTGTCTTCCAGTGGAAAGAGTTTAGTTCGGTACAAACGACGCAGCCCGTCCGACACATTCTGAAACAATTCTGGATCTTTTTTCCTCCCGTCTCTTTTGGACCAGCTAAACATTGTGAATCAATGAGACCCACCGACACAACAGGAACTACAAAACGCAAGTGCGTATGATCAGAATGTCCGTACCGACTGTTAAGACTCAGGTTTTGACAGTAATTTAGCTAGCTTACCACCACCCCTCCTACAGCAGTGCAACTACGGCTGATTCATACAGTGAAGAAATGTCGTCGTGTGTCCCGCAAGATAAACTAACAACGAGACAGCGGATTTTTCATAGAAGGAATAGTCAGTCGTCCTTATATACCGGAAATGACATTTAATTGAGTCTGCCTGTGAAAACTGCTGGTTCTCCCGTGACTGTACCGTACCACTAAAGTGAAACTTCGTCGTTAACGTCCAGGTGCTAGTTGAGCATGATACCGCAGCTCTCGATGCCTTTTTTCCCCACAGAGGAAATCGCGTGTGGCATTGAGGTTTGTGCAACTTGTCATAATAAAAGTCCTTCACTGGAGGTCAGCGTCAGTATTCAATTTGGTTAAACGTAACTGCAAATACAATAGCTAATATGTTTAAAAACATTATTATGTCCTCAAATTGAAAACTGAAATATATGTTTTATCAGTGCACTTACGAACTCTATAAAATAATAAATACTTTTAAAAAACTTTAATCTTATTATTTTTCTGCGTGCCTATAATTTCCCACTAATTTCAGTCTCCGATTCCTATTAAGGATCGCCTTTGGCCCACAGAGCCTCTCTTATAGTAAATAATCTCTTCGCATTTACAGTCTTAAAATGTTATAGTCAGACTTGGAAGAGCACCTCTATGGGTAAATAGTGCACCCTAGTGGTGCTTTTGGGTAATAACTACTCACACAAAACCTTGAGCCTTTGGCCGTATACTTTGTATACACAAAACCACAGAAACAGAGCGTAGAGTAACAAGTGAGTGGGAGCTCATTATTTAATCTAAAAATGCACTACAGCACCCAAAGAATGTCTCGTGCCAGCAAGCATAAAATTGACAAGACTGACTGTTGTTGTCTTTGCAGTCATCACTCAATGGCCGTCAGCAGTGTCTCTCTCCCAGTAACAGCCCCTCCACTGGACATTCAGAGCTTCCACATGGAGGTACTGTTACAAAAAGTGAGCACTAGAGAAGAGTCAGTCATTAGCATGTGTAAGCAAACAGTATTTTTACACCTCTGTGCAACACTTTATATTTGGATATGGTTACAACTTAACAGCCTGTACTGAACATTAAGCCTGCACACAAAAATACAAAAACACCTATATGAACTGCATTATGGACATATCATTGTAATCGTCAAGTGTTTTTATTAACATAGTTATGTAGTTATGTTTCATTTAATTGCAAGTAACATCCACTCTTCTGTGCAAAATTGTTTCTTGCGATCTTCGCTAAAATCAGTGCTGCTGTTTTATGGAATGATACATAATCAACTATTCTTGGGGCCCCCCTGTTTTGACGGGACTGCCTGCACATAGACCAGAATAGATTTGTGTAAAAAGTTTTCTACACCAACCAATTACTGAACGTACATGGTGTATTTAGTAGTAGGTTAGGGCTTTTCTTTCTGTATACTTTATGAGGAGGCTCTGAACAGACCAAGACCAGCAAGTTGCAATTGAAGCATCCTATTATTTAACCGTCTATAACCTTGTAGGGGTTCCACATTCTCCACATGAACTTCACCAAGTTTGACCTTTACACTTGGATGCAAAACAAAACAAAACAATAAAACCACTGAAATGGGACCTTTGATCCCTATAAGGTCTTTTTTTGCCAGACTGAATGATAATGCTTACTGAGACCAAAGAGAAAATAATAAGTTATTTGCCCGTTCAACCTGCCTCGTGATGCTTTTATCAAAACGGCATTCAAAAACCTTACAAGTAAATGCTAAGAAATCCAGTGCAGGCTAATCAATACGTCTACATAGCCATGTTGAATTTGACACAGGATTACATTGCACTAAATTCTTTGTCAATCATGAGATATTTCAAAGATGTACGAATAAAGGCTTAGTTCATAACATTTTTCTTACCCATGCCTGTAAATTGTCAAGTCAAGCTTCCAAAGAAATAGGCTAGCTCTGGAGCAAATGAGTCAGAACTCTTGATCCAACCGAGAGGAAATGGTCAGCCGAAGGCAGTTAAACACAGTTAAATAGAGGCGTGTGTGTAATTTCGATTAATTATTAGCCAAGCTATTAACTTATCATCAATCCACCAATCGTTGTTTAGGCAATGTGAACACACACACACTTTTCTTTTCTTATCCTTTTTATTAGCATAATATTTTTGACATGCGCCTTGTCAAATAACGAGTCATGTTTTGCTCGCAACACAACAAAACAAAAAACAGATAGGTCACCCAGAAAAAGAGTGATTCAGTCATTCATAAAAAATTTTTTTTTTGCCACAAACGTAAAATTTGTCCTATTCAGCTCGCCGTACTTGCATGAAACTGACGGGGGAAACAACGAAGCACTATCCAAATGTGAGAAACGTTTGCCTACCTTGGAGATCCAGACAGTCTGCTTTCAAGTTCATGGTATCGTCATGTATTTTGCCATACACTTTCAGTGTTGTAAAATATTTTGACTCATGATCGTTTTCCACTTTTTACAGCAACTTAACAACTGGTTATTTGATCCTAGTTGGCGTACTGTTGTAGCTTTAAGCTAATGAGTTTGCGGCTAACATTAGCCAGCCATAGCCGTCGCTGAAACTGAAAATGAATGTACATGTCATCGTTATAAGGTGGAATATTTGTGTTGTGTTTGATGATTTTGTTAGTTACGTATAGTTCCATACAATGTGGGTGATTTTGCTACCGATGTAAGGTTACCGGTTTGGTGAGAGTGAGATTCAGACAGACCGTTAGCGAGAGCTAGGATAGTCGCATCAAAGTTGCAGCATTCATGTTCAATCTGACTGTAATATTATATTTATACACTGTTCTGGAATATTCCTAGAACCATGGCGGAATGCACGACATTAGAGAGCCTGCTGGAGATGGGGTTCGACAGAAACAGAGCGTACGTTTCATATTTGAATAGATTCCGTGTTTGTTGACAGTTACATCTTGTGCATCACTAAAGTCTCGATGTTTCCAGATTCAATTGCGGCTTTTTGGCTCTTTGTTTATCTATTTTCAGAGAGAAGGCTGTAGTACACACGGGAAACCAGGGCATAGAAAGGGCAATGGACTGGTGAGTTCATATTTTCAGACCGCGATAACATTGTGTCTTGTGGGCATGTTTTGATTTTTCTTTTCTTGCACATCTTACTCCAGGTTGATGGAGCACGAAAACGACCCAGATATCGATGAGCCATATGTGCCACCTGCAGGGAATGTTTTAGGCGGAACGACTGATGAACAGAGTGCCGAACAGACACAACCAAATCCAGAATGTATGAGTTTACACTGTTATACATCTTAATCTCAATTTGTCGCTGCACCTGTAAGTAACTGAATTTACACTAATTTATGATAGCTACCGGGGACGGGGAGGGGGACGGTATGATCCAGGAGGGTGATAGCAGACGACCCATGACAGAGGAGGAGAGGAAAGAGCAGGTGAAAAGGTTGGTTACAGTATTTTGTTGATCAGTGCAAAGGGAGAATCGGAGGAACAGTCACTCGAACCTGAGCACTCTGCCACATCTTGTCACAGACTAGAGGAGCTGATGCGTGTGAAACAGGAGGAGCGGCGAGAGAGGGAGCGGAAGGATGAAGTGGAGCGGGAGAAGCAGCGCAGGAAGCAGGGCCAGGAGCTGCTGCAGATCAAATCGAAACTCCAGGAGGATGAAATGAAGAAGCTAGCTGATGACAGGAGGAGGGAGAAGATGGAGGATCGGTTAGCCAAGTAAGGGGCTTCCTTGACTATAAAACTCAGATTCTTGCCAGTGTATGAAAATAAATTAATGGTAGCCTCACCAAAATAAGTTCCTACTCACTCCTGTGTCTGACTTTGTTGTATGATGTAGACAACGGGTCCGAGACAAGATCGCTCGGGATCGAGAGGAGAGAGCTCAAAAGGTAATGCGTCTGACCTTTCTCCCAGTCACCAAGTAAATTTATCCTTAGAGTTCAGTGTAGAGTAGTCCTGTTTCCTCCTGATGGTCACAGTTAATTTGTATGGTTACTGGATTTGTGATTCATCTCTTGACATGCCTGTTTTGTTCATTATTCTAACACAGGGGTGTCACTCATTTTTACGTCGGGCCACATGAGCATTATGCCTTTCCTCTGAGGGCCGCTATAGCTTAGCTACATGTGTAACCACAAACTATTGGGTGGAACAAACCCCCCCCCCTCCATGTTTCTGACCATCACCAGCACAGTGCTATTGTGTCTGTGTTTTGACTTAACCATTTCATTTCGTCTCCCTTCTTTGTCGGTAAGCAGTTCCTTGATGCACCTCATAGTTGAGTTTGTGCTGTGCAGAGTTCCCAGAATTCCATTGTGGAAACGCAAAGTTATTTTGTGAATCATTACAACTATTTTCAAGTAGGCTACATGGCTACAATTTTTTTAAGCTTTTCGAATCGGGTTGCATCAAATTATGTGAAGGGCTGGATACAGCCTCTGGGCTGTATGTTTGATACCCCTGTTCTAACTATTACGTTTATGCATTTATACCTTAACCCACTTTTATCCAAAGCAACTTCTGCTTGTCAGCTATCAATTACTTCAAATTTAAGTGCCTTGTTCAAGGGCAAAATGATGGCTTTTTTTTTTGGTCTTAGTTTGGTGGTGGCTCTTCAGGGACTGGCATCTCCTTTCCCCCAGCTGAGGCAACTTCACCACCTGCCTCAGAGAACCAAGGCCCCCCTCCAGCAAAGAAGGACTATGATGAGTGCAGGATACAGGTAAGGGAACAGGAAAGGTGTACTCCTTGTTTGGTTTGTCTCCCAACACCATAGTTGATAACTAAAGGAGAAATGTGATTTAATCCATAGCCTTGTTGTTTGAGGTCACTGAGTGTTGTTGGTAGGGAAAGAAGAAAATTTTATACAACACAAACCGAATAGCAAACCGACAGTAATGTTATCTGAATGGCGCAATGAAACTGAAAGTGAGTTTCTATGCCCCATTCAGTTACTGTTAGTAACTATTCAGTCTGTTGTATCAGTTTTTCCCATTCTTTTCCTACTGACAGAACTCAACAAATTCAAACAACTATGGCTATGGATTAATTAACACTGGATTTGTCCTTTAGTTAGCCCGGACAGTAAGGAACCCCTTGGCAGTAAGGAATCAGACATGTTGCTGTGGTCTAGTTTTGAAACTGAGCATGTGCAATGTGCTGTACAGGTACGACTGCTAGATGGTTCCGCGCTAATGGCTACATTCAAAGCCCAAGAGCCGCTGGCAGCTGTGCGCGTCTATGTGCAGATGAACGGAGGCAGCGATCAAGATTTCACTCTGTTGTCACCGTATCCACGTCGCGTCTACACTGAGTTGGACATGGAGAAGCCGCTCCGGGAGCTAGGTGAGAAACAACCAGAGGTTGGGCTTGTTTGAAATGGCTGGCTGGCATGATGTCTAACAATATCAACAAGAACAGGCGACAGATACCTATGACAGTCTTGTCCCCATAGTAACGCAATGGCCATTGGCCAACCTCTCATTTGGTTCAGCTGCGCTTGCCCATGTTAGACCTGGCTCAATGTTTTTTTTTTGGTCCAACGAGATTTTAGTACCATATTGTAGGCCTATAGTGACATTGAAATGAGACTGTCTAAAAACTTCAGTATGTCAAGTGCAGAATGTATTTACTTAGGCCAGCCATCCAGGCCACCAGCCATTTCAAACAAGCCCAATGTGACAGAAGCAAGGTTGGCTAATCATTATAAACATGCCAAATACATCAATATGCCTTCTCTTTCCAGGCTTGGTGCCTTCAGCAGTCCTGGTTGTTGCCAAGAAGTAAAGTGCTTCAAGAGAAGCTAAGTCAACCAAGCAGCTCTTCCAGATTTGTCTTAACCACTGAAATAGAGTGTACATCTGACTTGGACAATGGACTCTCCCCCTCCACTGTGCCCTTTATTTAAGCTTTAAATACTGGAGTTGATCAAAACAGAGAAGGCACCTTCAGATGAGCTATGGTAAAGATTTTGTCACCATTGTAAAGTCAATAAACATACACCATTTAAGGAAGTGACAGAATCTGAAAATGGCCCATCTACCTGGGGCTGCTAGGGATATTGATGTTTCAGCTGCTTATTACCCGCCATTTTGAAATAAATCAAAAAAATATTTTCCTGGGACTTGTCTTCCACTAAAGAGCAACAAATCAACCTCAAAAACACTGTCTAAATGACAGATGGAAGACATGTCTGTGGTATACTAATACTTTTATTAAAGCACTGTGTAAAAAAAGAAACCCATCTGCATGAATGACATTACAATACAAAAAAAACAGCCAGCAGGTCACTTATGGGTTACTGTTTGTAAAAATAAATGTTGACAAGTGTGCAAAACATGTAGTTTCACTGCCTGCACATCAGTAAAGCATACAACAACAGAGTTGGTTGGAATGGTACTGGAGCACTGGATATAGGAAGTGACTGAGAGGCAACATCTGTCTCCTCATGGCCAATCATCAGACACAAATAGAGGTCAATACAAAGTGCCCTGCAGGCTCTGTCCAAATCTACATACTAAGAATGACCGGTTTCAGGCAGCACCATAGTTACTTTGTTTTTCCCTCCTCAATCTCCTCAATGCCCAACACAACACAGTAAAAATAGCATCTTAAAACACTGACAGTTACCTTTTACACCAGCCATTTCAGGATGCATATTGTAGATCTACTAAGGTTTAAAAAAAAGGCAGCCCTGATGTTTTCGTCCAAACACTGATGCAGAACAAATGGATGCTACTAGACAGATACTGGTACTTAAGTGAATGGGAAGAAGAGACATTTATCTGGAACAACTGAAGATCTGATCTTTCAATCCAGTGCCATAGAGCTTAAGAATAAACACGGGAGACGAGTAAAATCACCTTCGGACCATCTATGAAGTGGTGCTTTTGAAGCAATAACCATTCAAAAAAGGCCTCATATAAAAATGCCTTGTTTGGGTTGTTTTTGGGAATGATTCAAGATTTCGGCACAACTATTTGTTGTTCCTTGTCGCTGACATAAAGCCCTACATAAACTAGCACAACTGATTCTTCAGGGACCTCATGCCTCAAACTAATTTTGACACAAAACCAGAATTACAGATGTTTAAAACCCTGGGGCACCTTACATTCTCTATGATGGGGAGGAAAAGGGTCTTTGGAACATGAAACAGGACCACATTGTTAAAATTGTCCACATCTTAAAAATCGAACAACAAATGTTCTCTTTTTTCCAACCCTTCTGCTAAATGACCAATATAAAATCATGACTGTTTTGTAAAGCTTCATTTCCAACCCTCAATCCATACTGATTCATATTCCTGTTGTCAGGGACAGCAAAGCTCCAATCACTGCCAGAGACACTGCAACAGTAAGTGTGTGTTGTGCATCTCTCTACAACATCAAACAGTACCCCAAAACTCCTGTGGCCTCCACAGTCTCATGCAGGCCTTCCAGCCTAGCTGGGTGGATAATATTGATTGTACTGGTTCCATGGGTTCTGGTATCCTCCATAACCGCCATACTGAGGTTGCTGAGGAAAGAGAAGGCCACCATAGGGCATAAATATGTGCCTATAGTGTACTTGTATATAAGCACATTTAAACTGCTTCAGTTGTGACTTTTTAAAAGGAGAAATCTGGTGTGAATCAATCAACAGTCCTAGCTGATTGAGCTGTATTGGTAGGTATGTGAACCAGAGTATTTGGTGCCACATAGATTGTAGTTGTGAGACTGCAGCTAACGCTAACTGATGGGGGCATAACTTAACCAGTTAGATTTTGCTGCCATTTTGCTAGCCTGGTAATAAAACCAGACCCTCGTTCAACACTTTTGTTTCGTACAGAGGGTCTGAACATTCGGCAGTGAGATTTGATTGGTTGCTTGAGGTGTTTAAGTTTGAAAAGTTTGGATCAGCCCCTGACTGATAGCATTCTAGCGCTGCATTCACAATGCCTCCTTCTGTTTGCTGATTCGACAGATTAAAATGCCTCCTGAGACAACGAGCTCAATGGGATCAAATCCAGACTAGCACTGTAGGGAGATAAGTGCTAGGAATGCGAGACCAGGCTATTATTTGGCCAACCTTGTACCAAATACTCTTGTTTTCATACCTATCAACAGCACATAGCAATGTCTAACAAAAGGGCAATTGATTGATTCACTCCAGATTTCTCCATTAAGAGACTTGACATTATGATCTGAAACCATTTAAGTGACAAGCTCACAGCTCCTCATACCTGATACCAGCTGCTGTAGCTTCCGTATGAGCCACTAGTGTCTCCCATCATAGGTGGAGGGGGCGCAGTCATGGGAACAGGCGGTACAGTGGGCGGGGCAGTCTGGGAGGTGGCCATGGCCGACCCATCATCTGTGCGGCTTGCTTTCTCTGGGTCATCACTGTCCCTACAAGACGGGCAATGAGAAACAGTGAAAGGTTGATGACCGCTAACTCCTTGATTCTAACGCTTCAGGAATCGCCTGAGCCTAGAACTCTGGGTAGATTTTTTGAATTTAAATGTTTTAATTTATGAAAATCTACACCATACTACACAGATGCCCAGTAAAATTAGCATGCAAATCAAATGGGAGAGTGAAAGGAACAAACAAACAAACAAATAAATCAATCAATCAACCAACCAGATTCATGTTCGTTATGAACACACTCTGTCTGCTTACCCGTTCTCTGCTCCCCTCTTCTTGGGGCCTATTTCCTTCAGGAGTTTCTGGTGCTCGTCATACATGGTCAGTACACTGAGAGAAAACACACACCAGCCTGTGAGTAAAGTCACCACACACTGGCCCCTCTAGGGCAAGCGCAAAACACGCACACACACACACATACAAGTATTAATTAGGCCAGGTGCATAATGGGAGACGGATGGAATGAATAGAATAGGGTGTCAGTGTAGGAGATGCTCTGACTCACTTGCCTTTAGCAGTTGGCACTGCTGTAGCAGCTATCTGATGCTCTGCGGTTGTTATTTAGGTATAGGACAAGATTGTGAGAGCAGCAAAGGGCAAACCCTGACTCCTTAAGCAGAACATTCAAGTTCGTGTCAATGACAAGTTCAAACAGACCACCTTTTGTGTTGTTGTTGATTTAAAAAGAGAGAAAAAAATACTGATATGACTGCAGATATCTTTGTTCCTGGGGTGATGCGGTGCGGCTAACCTTTGGACAGTGGTGCCAAAGTCCTCTGCAAATTGGAGGCCCCGCTGGGAGAAGAGGATTTTGGTACGGGGCGAGAGAGGGGCGGCCAGAGCGCGGCTGATACACTGCTGTACGCCAGCTCCGTTGATGCGCGGGTCTCCTGACACCTCCAGCTCAAGCAGGTTTAGGTGTAACTTACTGTTGTCCTGCAGCAAACACC
Source organism: Tenualosa thibaudeaui (assembly GCA_027481765.1). NCBI lineage: Eukaryota > Metazoa > Chordata > Actinopteri > Clupeiformes > Clupeidae > Tenualosa > Tenualosa thibaudeaui. The sequence goes on along the minus strand of JAIFZK010000004.1, from coordinate 18,383,060 downwards.
ACATAACACAAGTCAGACAGGAGTCCATTGAGACTATCAAGTCTATACAATACTATTTTAAGCATTTAATATAACGTGTAACATTTAAAAAGGCTATACGCAGGAATTTTGTGAAAATATTTATTTTACTTATTAGAGAAATCATTGGTATAATGATGTCCAGACAGGTGAGTCTCCAAAAAGTTCTCTTGGTGCGTCCCACCTCCAGAATCTACATTTTAAAAATACTATTTATTGCGCAGGACTGCATGTTCACATGAAAATATCCTGAGTTCAAGATGAAATGACTGTTGCAAACAGTCCTTGGTCTAATCTAGGCCTTCATTTTGCTTGCAATTAAAGTTAATGCTTAAGGAAAGTGTTTTTAGTGATCGATGTAATGTAGGCTAATTGTCACCAATGCTATGCTGATGGGAGTAATGAGCACAATGTGATTGGACTCCATCCTGTTCTCTAGTATTTTTCTCCCCATAAGATAAGTTTATGCTTTGGAGCAAATTTTTTCAGACACCCCCTGGCAATGTGCTGTGGACCCCAGTTTGAAAACTAATGCCCTCTCTTGTGATGAGATAACCACCCCCTCCTCCATAAGGAAGGCAGCAGTCACATGTGGGACAGCAGAGAGCAGTACAAGAGGGCAGTTCATCGAGTTACAATGATAAGACAATTATTTTACTTACTTACTTAGCTTACTTTTCATGGAAGCTGGTTTGAACAAATAAAACTACAAAGTTATTGTTACAGTTGCTGAATGGTCAAATAAAATGCGAGAGAGAGTGTGTGTTTTGGGCTTTAAAAGTTATTGTTTGCAATTGCTCAATGCTCATCACCATTCATGATGCATCACTTAACAGTTCAGTTTATTAGGTTATGAGTGGCTGTTGAGTAAAGAGTGGCATGTTTGATGTGTGCAGCTTGGGTCATTTGGTCATTGAGTCATTTTTTGATTTTTGTGCAATTCTCAACGGAATCAAATGTTGCATTATTGCATTTGCCTTCGCTCTTTTTGTTGATTGATGTCTGATCCTTTGAGTAAATTAAATAAATGTATATGCTGTAAACACATTGTGTTGTCTTTTAGTAGGATAAACTCTGTAGTATGTATATAGGATATTGCCGTTTCAAATATTCTTGAGAGTGCTAGAAAATCATCCTACAGGCAAAGAGCATAACTTACTGTATGATGTAGCCAAGGCAGAGGGTTCACACAGAGCCTCACTGATAGGCACAGCAGATATCCCGAGCAGGCATCTCCACATGTACTGGTTTTGCCGGAATTGTCACTTGTTTTAGTGTCAGTCTCAGAAAATTAATCATCTTTCCCAGGACGCCAATTGTCCTGGTTTTTCGTGAAATTGCACTACCACGAATAACTTCATAGTTTCACTAAACCTGTTCTTCTGCTGCTGTTTCTTTTAGTGCTCATCTACGCCATCTATCTGTGAAATCAAATATTGCACCAGAGACCTTTAAAGGCACTCCAATAGATAAATCAATAGATAGATAAGCTAGATAGCTAGATAATTACTTGATTGATCCCCAAAGGAAACTGCAGAATCCAGCGGAAATCCGATATAGTGTAGAGGAATATGCTAACCTCGCTCTCACCTAACACAGACCCCCAAGAGGAAGACTTCGAGCCCCACATACAGACAGAAAACAGTCCCCAAGCCTCACACTTTGAGAGTGCCCATTAGTAGCGGACTTACTGGATTGAGGTCTATGGCCTCCTGTAGGACACTACGGGCCTTGGCTGTGTTCTTGCCCAGCTTGAGGAGCAGCCGGGCCAGCTTGATGGAGTAGAAGGCATGCAGCTGGGGGTTCTCTTTGCTCTGCTCCATGGCCTCTGTCAGCAGAGACTCCGCCCGATCCAGGTGGCCCAATCGCCTCTCCAGGCCCGCCCTACGCACACGCACCACTGCCAATCCGGGCATGGCTTGTTCCATGTACTCAAGAATGCGCTGGGCTTCAGTGAAGCTCCCTGCAGGAGAGCAATTACAGAACACAAAGAGAGCAAGCATAAGGGATTCTCATTTAATGGGCAGCAAGCAATTTTAGCACATCAAATTGGACCGAGATACTGCTAATATATCAACACGACATATTAAAGAAGTATTTAACTGTGTACTTTATGTATTAAAGCCTCAAAGGGTCCGTCAGGAAATTATTTTAACATTCTGAAATCACAAGAGATACCGACAAGTGGTCACCATCACATGAGCGGTTTCAATGTCTTACCATGCCTCTCCTCAAAGGTAGCCCACTGCAAGTGGATGGTGTGCTTGTAAGGTAGGTGAATCTCACAGGCTCTCCGGAATGCACTGCGTGCCTCTTCTACACTCGACTGCTCCAGGTAACGGACATACTACACACACACACACACACACACAGTCAAGCTTTTGTCCATCTCAGTAAATACTTAGATCAGGTGACCCCACTGCCTGCCCACTCTATAACAACCAACACTGTCAATACCTTTATCCAGAACTCCTCATACAGGGCACAGGCAATGAGACAGCGTTCAAAGAGAATCAACACCCGCTTGTGCCCTGAGACACCTCCCTCTGGCTTTGTGGCTTCCTGCCCCTCTACCGATGCCACCTCTGTGCCCTCGGGGGCCTCGTTGGCACCTTGGGCCTCAGCCATCTCCCAGTCCAGGTAGCTCTGCCAGCCCTTCAGCTGAGCCTTGTCCAGCGGTTTGACATGGAAGTATGGCCTTTTGATCTACCACAAAACAGAACAAGGACAGAGAGTTAATGTAGAGCTGCCACAGTCAAATCACTCATTCACTCTTCCAATTAAAGCCTGTGTACTGAAAGTGTCAGTGTGATACTCACAGCATCTTCATAATTCCATCTTTTCCGGACCTCGGCTTCATTGTCCTGGAACACCTTCTCTTTACTGGCCAGCAAGAGCTCCTGCATCTTTTGCACTGCTTCTTCCTAATTGGATGAAGGAACAGAAAAATAAAGAATTCCAAATGGGATGAAACAAGGAAAATTAAGGATTTGACTGAGGATAAAGATAAGGCAAGTCTAAACAATGGCATTAAACTACCGAGTCTTTGCCATTGGTGCTGTCTGCGGGTTCCTCCTCTCCTGGCGGCCTCTCCTCTTCCTCCTCTGTGGGGTTGGAACCTTCGCCCTGAACTTGGCTCTCTTTGTACTCGGCACGCAGATTCTGGTATTCCTCTTCAGACAGAATGTCCACAGGTGGATTGGAGTTGATGTGAGTCTTCAACCTGTAAAGATAAAGGGAGAGCATAGGTCATAATGTCTCTAAATTGTGTTCACAATGTTTATAAACACCTTGAGTTTGCCAAATGTAGTTTCCCTTCAACAGAAATTGATGCCTGATGTCTCCATTATTTTACATGCACAGTTTAGTCTCACTATTAAGTTTGATGAAAGCATTCGACTGGTCTATTGTCCTGTGTAGACCACAGAAGGGGTGGGCAGTTATAAACGGTATGAACTATATACAATATAAATTCGGCCAACGGTAGAGATTTGCTTATTATACTGGCCTATATTGCAATAGCACAGTTCAGAGTTGGTTTTGCATTAGTCTATGTATTCGAACAATGTAGGCATACAACTTCAAACTAACACTTACAAGTACAAACACAAGAACGTATACTTTTGAATTTCATACATAGACTTCCAGATGCGGTGAGTACCTGAGAGCTCTATGGTGTGTCCACAAGCTTAAATATTCCCTAACCACGTTCAGTTGCTCCCTGTATCAAGGGGGATGGATGCGGGAACATCTTGGGAAATCTTTGTTTGCTTTTTATTTTAAACTGCTTTGCAATTATTTACAGATTTCTTTTAGTTTGATTAATTCTGTATTTTTCACTTAAAGATGTCATGAATGCTTTTAATACATTTAACATTTAATTTTGTTGTATTCTGCTTTTAATTAGAAATGATTTGACTAGACAAAGTTTGACTTGGAAGACGATGTAGGACGGTTCACCTCTAGTACTTTGGGCTCAAAACATTCTGAAATCAATGAATTAGCTCATTATTTTTGGAAAGAAATACAACTTGTGTGTCTCCCTGCTCCATACTGCACATTTTAAATTGTATTTTAAAGCTATGTGAAGAATATATTGCAATATATACCGCAAAATTTTAAATTTTAGGCCATATCGCCGAGACCTTGACCACAGCCAGACGGACTTACTTGTCCAAGTGTCCACGGTAGAGTTGTGTGGGCATTTTCAGCGCCCGGGCATAAACCACAGTCATGGCCTTCAGATTCCCCTGTTCCTTCTCCCACTCAGCATACAGGTCCCACAGCCGGTCTGAGTGCCAGTCCATCCCTGCGGCTTCCACTGCATCTTCGAACACACTGTGTGCGTGTGTGTTGGGTGGGGGGAGTAAGGAGAGTTTCACAGACTTAAACATTAATGTTTCCTTTGTCATTTTCTGTGTCTTTAAAATGTAAGGGAAGTGATTTTTCCCAGACAACAGGGGAACACGTTTCCAAGACAAAAACAAAACTGGGGTGTGATCTTAAACAAAGTGAGCAGGAGCCTGATGAGTGGCTGGCAGGAAGATTGAAGGAAACTGTACCTGCGAATGCGCTGTGTGGACTCAGGCAGGTTCATATTCAGTGTCCCCAACAGTAAGTTGATGTAATGAATCCAAAGGTCCACACTCAAAGGGATGGCTTTTAAGCCCTGTACACACACCTGAAACACAAAAAATGACTCAAACAGTCAAACAGAGCGCAGAGATCTCCCTGTGTTGTTCCAAATGGACAGTTTTTTTATGGAGAATTGTGTGATTGTGTTCCGCAAAGGCACAAAATGGAATTGACGTCACAACACCAAAGAGTAAAAAGTACGCCCCCACTTACCTCCTCGGCCTTGACATTATTTCCTGCTCGTCTCTCCATGTCTGCAAACTTTTTCCAGTAGCCATAACATAGAGGGTAGCGTACCAAAAAGGCATTCAAAGCCCTGCGGGAGGCCGTCATATGACCCTACAGAAAGGTGGACAATTATACGACGGGTCTTAAATGCTACATTCATTAGAGATGGTCCATGGTTCAATCTACTAGGCTATTATGAAGAAAATATACATGCATTGTATATCTTACGAACAAGCGTAAGACAAATATGTCAAAATGCATTAAAGTATGTCCCATCAAATTGAGTTGCTTTTAACTAGTCATGAAAGTACACATGGAGAAATCTTATATTTTCACCTCTTGTTCACAGTACTGCAACAGGTCTGTCCAACTAGTGAAATCCTGGGGATTGTCGTTGGCTGCTTTCCACAACCTTTCGAAGTCCACCGGGAGCTCGCCCTCATCTTCCTCGTCGCCCTGCACTGGGTGCATGGTGTACTGTGTCTGGGCTTCCACTGCTTTCATCCCCGTATCTCCAGCTTCCTCAGAACCCTGGCTCTCAGGATTGGGAGCCATGATGGCTTCGGAGTCCCCAAACTCTCCTAGGAAACAATGCCGACTAGTGATTACAGAATACTGCGCAAACCTGCTAATGACCAAATCCGAGGTATTGTGTTATCTGCGTAATCATAGTTTCTAATTTGTCAACGGATAACGTCAAATGTTTGCTGCCACAGACATTCTGCTTGCAAACTTCCATGTTCCATGTAGTGATGTAGTTAACGTTAGCATACATTCCTACATTGACTCTACATGACACATAAATGTCTTTAGACTTCTTAACGTCTAACCTAGCATTTAAATTTAATTACAACTATTTCACATGTAAACTCGTTGCTAACATGTTATTGCACTTCCTGGTAGACCAGGAGAGCTTTGTTCGCTACCCTGTGACGCTAACGTTACTGTGTGGCATTAAATGTTGCCAGCTAGTTAGCCTGTGAGCTAGTTAGCAGTCATCGTGCCCACGGACGGTAATAAGTAATATTTACCATATAAATGAGACTCTACCGTTTGAGCAAAGTTATACATTACAGAAACGTTTCATGCACTCTGAAATATATTCAGCCCAACCTCCCGGGTTATGCATTTCTCCATTGCCACTGAGGTCTTCAGAACCTTCTGCCGCCATGTCCGAGGATACAACAAAAGACGTCATCTACTCGCGACAATCTTTTCATTCATTGCTGTTCATTCCATTCTGATGTCACGTTTCCAGAACTCTGCTAAAGAGTACGTTTGACTCTGCGTGATTCATTCCCTTCTTTTACTGTTTTGTTCACAGTACAAGATTCAGAGTGGTTTGTTTTATTAAATTAGTATTATATTCAAGTGTCACGTTTCCAGTCAAATTTCTTCCAAGACCTTAACAGAAAATACACAGGCCTGTCTGAAATCACATGCTAGCGTCTAGGATTATTTCCCAAATAAGATCCTGTACTCAAAAAAATATATACTTTTAAAATAAATGATCAGTTAGGGATCAATTAGACGGTCCTGTTTTATTTATTCATTTTCTGAAAGCGGATGGGCGACAGTCTGATCAAGATTAATCAATAGATAACGACACCCTCCTAATCCCTAAAAATACGTCATGTTTTTTTTTTTTGCACAACATAGTTCTTAAAATATTACAGACTTCAGTGAATTATCAGTCCCACATTTCAAAACATCTCACCGCAGTGTAGCCTTGTATTTCTGCATCTGCACATAGAAAAAGGCAATATAAACAACCCCTGGATAAAACCATAGAAACAGCAGTCAACAAGACTACAAACCCACAAATCAAGTTCCACCCATCAAGTTACTGACACCGCCATTAATTGCCCTCACTCTCACAACATATATAACTTAATGAATTAAATGAAAAACAATGAAGTTGTTCCAGATTCAGTGGTTTATTCCCCTGAAAATATGTCCCAGCTCTGAATAGAATTTCTTGCTCAAGCTGCCACAATACCCAACCCACTGATCACAGTACAACAGACATAGCCAGTGCTAGCAAGACATATTTCAACTGTCCCACAAAATTCTCAAGTATTTCAAGTTAAGGACACAGTATTTCAATTTGTTCCCACGTTAGATAAAGATCTGGCAGATCTAACTGGTGACGATTTCTAGGGGCTTAACCATGCTATTTTGACTTTATGGATGTTTACAGGGCATGATTGGGTTACTAAAATGCTTTTCAGCGATCCAGATAAATTATCTGAAATTTCTCAGAAATAAAAAACACTAAAGAAAATAGACAAAACAATTTAACCTTAGACTTTGTCAGTTAAATACATGTTCAACAATCACGTGGTTCAAGATTGAATTGACCAAGACATGGTTATTCATAAAACATAATCAGGAAAAACAAACACCTAGTCCTAGGATTTCATCTACATTTTTTAATGACATGGTCACGCAAGTTACTCAGCTGTGGTCCTGAATGGTAAAGGTGATAAGTCATCACCTGTTATGATTGATAAACATGACTGGTTGTGAGTGTCAGTGTGTGTGTTTCGCTTCTGAAGAGCTCCATACCCACTGGTCTACTTTAGGGAAATTTATTTGCATTTCTGTGTTGATGAACATAAGTGTGAAGGTAGGTATGAATGTGTTGTGAGGGTGTGAGTGTTTGTGAGAGAGAGAGAGAGAGAGAGAGAGAGAGAGAGAGAGAGAGAGAGAGAGAGAGAGAGAGAGAGAGAGAGAGAGATGGTAGTCAAATATTAGTTTGGTTTGGTCTCCATATGCCACATAAGTGCTTCCCTTCCTAGGTCGCCAATCCATATGTGATTGGACTGTGCCCACTCCTCAGTAACGGCCCATAGACCCTGAGCCCACTCACAGCCAGCCTCACAGCAGCTCCACAGTCCAGTCTGTGCCAGCGCTCATGCCAGGTTTACGGAGCGTCAGCACAGACACGGCAGCGTTAAACTCAAATTCCAGCGGAGTCACTTTACCTGAGGACCAACGAATGAGGAAAATATGAACAAGCAGAAAATTGAGCATTTTCTCTGTCATTTACTATATTGTGCAATAGAAACTACCTTTCCAATAGTGTGCTACAATTAGCATGTGTTGTATAAATAAAGCATAAACAAACAAATAAACTATCTATCTTGTCTTAGAGGCAAATGTGTACTGTACCATTAGTCTTGAGATTGACCGCTTTGGGATTACTAGCCCCAAGAATGATGACCTTCTCGATCCAGGACGGAGTGGAGAACTGACAGTTAGGGCACAGATTCCTGCAGAGAGCATTGTTACGGAACATGTTTGATCAGCCAGATCACATGTGATGGACTTTTAGAAACATCAAATCCTAAGTCACTGCATACGAATACACCTTAGTCAGTTTATAGGTAAATAAGTATAACTTATACCTTTTATATAGTAGAACTGTCAGTGAGTTCTAGAATCATATTGACACCTAAAAATAACATTTATCATGAATGTTACCAATGATGGCAAACATGAGTTTTGTAGTCTCTCACTAGGAGGCAACTATTCTGATTTCAATTAGCACATGCCAAAAACACTTCAACTGAGCAGGTGGTTGCGGGGGGGCAATAGAAAGGCCAGAGAAAAGAGAATGTAGGTATTTAATGCGAGGTCTAGCATCTTACCTAGAGGAGAGGACATTGTTGGCAAAGGTTAGGCTTCTGTGAATGAGCTCCTTCTTGGTTTCAAAGCTGAAGGTGTGGCCATCATCAATGTAGAGCTCACCCTCTGCTGTTCTCTATGGGAGCCGTGACATACAGAGATTCATTAAAAATGGCTGTCTATACAACAGCAATAAAGACAAAAGAAAACAATGGTCTGGTCGACCCAGTGTAAAGTACAGTAAATACACATGGATCAAGATGTTTTACCTGGGGACTGAGAGCCACAACAAGAGTGTAGGGGTCGTTCTCCATACATGAGGAAGACCTACGGACCCGTAACTTTTTGGGAATGATGGAACCACCACGTTGAAATACTGGAATCTAAAAGAGATAGTACAAAGGGGAGCCAAGGGCAAGATTGAGAACAAACTGAAAAGATGCATAAATCACATACTTTATTTGATTCATTCATATCGCAGTATTTTAAAAACAAAAACAAAAAAACAAAAACAATAATGATAGCTAGATCTAAATAGTGCTAGTTTATGCTGGCAAAATTCAAAACACTTTCTTACAGAACTCATGGTAACAGGAATATACAGGCTCTGAGCTCCAGTGTGTTTCTGGAATGTGTGGGCATCGTACCAGACCTAAAAGAAAAACGTACCAAAAGCAATTTAGGATACGACTTAAGGAAAACACTATTAAAAAAAACAACTGAGCAAACTGTAAAAATCACACAGCCACGTTTCACAGCAACACAAAACAGACTTTGCTCTCAACATAACTTAATGCTTAACATTCCACCTGCTAGCTGCCTGCTTTAAACAAATGACCCATTTACATCCCCAGACATACCAAAGCTGCAAGGACAACAAGTAAGATATCTGTTAGTCAAACCCAGCGCTTAGTTCTAGTAAAGACTGCATATAATACAGAGTCAGGAAATTTGAGCAGAGTAGATGTAAGGCCAGTGAATGGAAAATGAGGGCATTGTGGAGGCACCAACCTCTCCATGAAGGCAGACAATCTAATATCCGGCGCATTAGTTACCCAGGCGCTAGTTCTCTGCAAGTCCTTCAGGCAGACACAGTCAGTGAAACTGGAGCCAGCAGCCTCCAATGTCTCAAATGTGGAACACCACCAGCTTGTCAAAGGTCTTTGTCACTATAGCTGGCCAAAGTCTTTAATGACTTACCAATGAGGAACTGGTCATCCACGGTGAACGTGGCTGTGTCCTTGGGATACTCTACCCACAACGGCCTGTCAAAGATGAGGTATATGAATAACAATACATACATAAACAACCTCAAATCAAACCAATACATACAATACCACTCGGAATCTGTAAGATCACTAAACCAAACATTGAGTCAGATTAAATACTGAATACAATGCAGCTTTCATAAAATCTCTCAAATCTCGATTTAATCAGCACACTTGAATTCTCTAAACTCACTTCACACACTCACTGAGCACACACACACACACACACACACACACACACACACACACACACACACACACACACCTTATGACAATGCCTCACCTCATGACAGGCTGCCCAGTTTTGTAGGCCTGGTAGAACTGCTGATACCAGTACGGCAGAAGGGCGTAACGCTGGCGCACAGCCTCGCGGATCCTGTCCGTAGCTGGGTGGCCAAGTCTGGGCTGGGGCACCAGAACTGGTTGGTCCACGGGCGCCTGGTACCAGCGAACCAATAGCTCAGTACTGGGTGTCTTGAAGAAACCTCCAACATCAGCTGTCAGGTGGACAGACACAACACAAAAACACAAACCCTATTAATTTCATTCCATAACTTCATGCACAGCACCAGTCTTGCAGGCACACTTTGTGTGTGTGTGCGCCACTGACCTCCACAGAAAGATATGCCGACCAGGCCCAGACTGAGGCACATAGGGATAGAGATCTTCAGATGATCCCACTCGGCTGCGTTATCACCAGTCCATACCGCTCCTGACACACACACACACACACACACACACACACACACACACACATCTGGTTTTACAATAGGAACAAACCTTCTCAAAACAACTACAAAGGCTTTCAAAACCACTGCAAGCATCAGAAGAGAACTCAGCTAAGAGTAAATCAAATGCTTAAATCCATAAGCCAATCACCCCGGGTTAATGACACCAGAAAGCAGAGGCACTCACCGTATCTCTGAGAGCCGGCAAAGAAGGCCCTGGTCAAGACAAATGGACGCTCCACACCCCCAGAGCGGCGAACCAAACCATCAGCTGTAGCCATTTGCTGTGAAGATCAGGGATGGGCGGATCAGAGATTCTTTTTCGTCAGACTGAAAGTCCAGTTTACATTTACATTATGCATTTAGCAGACTCTTTTTTTCCAATGCGACATACGGGTTAAGTGTCTTGCTCAAAGGCACAACAGTGGCAGCCAGGATTCAAACCCACAATTTCCAGGCTACTAGCATGCTAGCCAGGTTCCTTATCCACCACTGCCCTCATTTCATCTATGCATCTATGCATTTAGCACATGGACACGATAGGCTAGTGTATGTATTACGCAGCGGGAAATTCTATTCACTTTGAATGGGCCTTCCCAACATTTGGTGGTCAGTTATTTTTGTATAATTGCCGCTGCGAAAGTATAATGACGACTGTCAATGGCAATGGGTTTTTTGCTTCAGATTCACATCTGCATATCATTTCGCGGATAAAAATCATTCACTTATCACAATGGAGCTTCGTTGAAAGTGAAAGCACATATGCTGCAATGTAAAGAATGTTTAAAGTTTAAGCTGCGTTGCAAGCAATTTGTTTATCCTCGGAAGTCACAAAATGGTAACAAATTAAATTTAAAAGATGTTTGTGTGAAGTTTTCTGATGTCGTTTTGGCAAGCAGCCGTATACTAAGCGGGATAATGTATTGTCCGCCGGTCATTATAGAAAGATATTTCCATTCAGGATGAATCAAGACCCCTCTGCGTCCTGTTCATCTTGACGGGAAATATTTTCCTGTAATGACCGGCAGACAGTACATTATCCCTTATGTGCTGATACCCTCCCTTTAAATACAACTCACCACATAGAGACCATAGAGATTGTGGACATCCCGGTGCTCCCAGTCACCGTGCTTGGCATCCTTATGCAAGGTGACCTCAGGTCCATTAAACACGGACGGCTCGTTCATGTCGTTCCATGTGTAGAGGTTCTCCATTGCACCCTGAACAAAACATTACATACACATAGACGGACCAGGCACAGAGACACTCACTTAGCTGTGGGAAGTTAAGTTGAAATAAACACTAAAAGACAGTATTTTCAAGGATAGAAAAGGATTTAACTTTAATATGCTCCCAAGGGGAAAACCCAAATGCTACCTATGGACATAGAACATGTGGCAAAGCTCAGCAGCAAAACATGGCACAGCAATCAGTAGCAGATAATAATACCAAAGACAAATACAGGAGTGTGCAACATACAACAACTGAAACAAAAAGGATCAACCTCACCAAACCTGAGGGGTATTTCAAGAAAGAAGGTTGTTAAGTTAACCTGGAGGTAGTAGTAAATCTGATAATAGAAGACCATAGTCAATAGTCTCATTTTCTTAGCTACTAGAAGCCAGCAGGGTATTAGCAGGTATACCACTTTCTCTAGGTGAACCAGATTTGACTCACTTGACCACCTTCTTGGAAAACTCCACAGGACTAATAGTGTGATTCTGCAGGGCTGTTCTTACTAGTGTATGAGAACCACATACATATTTGACCTCAGTAACATATCTCACCTCATACTGGTCATAGGCAAACTTGCTAGCCCACCAGTCCCTCATCTCTGGTTTAGTGAAGTCTGGATAACCAGCGCTCCCTAGAGAAGGACAAACATGAACATGATGATCCAATCTGAAAGGAGGCAAGTGATGACAAATACTCTCTCATCAAAAGCTTAATGCTGAGGGAATCAGGAAAATGTTCTATTCCATTCTATTCTAATTCTATAAATGCTCTATTCTATTCCAATTCTATAAGTGCAATGTTTTATACAGTTTTGCATCCTGATATCCTGAATATATGCTATTGTATCAAGTGCATACACACACACACACACACACACATTTAACTTTCCACCAAGGGTTTTTCATTTTGAGAGTAGTGTTTTTTGTGTTTATGTTTTTATGACTCTGAACACCAAGAGAATAATAATGAAACGTTTTTTTTCTGTAGCACACACTGAGTGAGTGAGCAAGATTTTAAACATGGAATTTGTTGTGTACAAGTAAAGTCTGTTGGTTCCAATCCTGTTAGTGTGCCTGTGTTAGGCACAACTCACTAATATCCTCTTTCAACAGACTGCACACTGAACAGAGAGAAAAGACTCTCATGCTGATATTTGATCGTCAAGAACTATGTGCACATGACAAGGTTGCCATCTTGAAAGAGGATGCTGTGATTGATTTCTGGGTGATAATGGCATAACTGTGCTTTTTGCAAAAATGCTTATCTTGTGGAGGTAACTGCCACCTGACACTTCAACACTTTCACCTGAGGACACACAAAAACTTGAAGACTATTTACCAGGCCAGCACCAGCCTTCATAATCTCCACCATCTTTGTTTTTGATGTAGAAATTCTGGGCCTGGATGTCAGTGTGGATTTTGTAGCCGCTGTCTATTTTGATGTGAGGGTCTACAATTGCCACCATCTGCAAGACAGACAGACACACACAAAAAGAGACGCTTAGTCTACCAGTACAGTGCAGACACAGCCCCCCACCGTCACCCTTTAGAATATTTGATGTTATTACACGTGCACAAGTTGAGCTAGTTAGTGGACCCAACAGCTGCAAAATCCATGTCTGAATGTCCTTTATTGTATTTCACCGACCTTGCGCCGTTTGTCCTGGATGCCCTGTAGCATGTTCTTGGGGTTGGGGAACTTGTGGGGGTCCCAGGTGAAGTAGCGCTTGCCGTCGGTGTGCTCGATGTCCAGCCAGATGAAGTCGTAGGGGATGTCGTGTTCGTCAAAGCCCTTGTCCACAGCCCGCACGTCCTCCTGATCATTGTAGTTCCAGCGACACTGGTGGTAGGCCAGGGCAGCGATGGGGGGGAAAGATTGAGTGCCTAACATGGACCAAAAGGAAGGTAGAGAGGGATTAGAGTCAGGACACCAATGAAAGGAGACGGATGGAGGGGAGGGAAGAATAGGAAGAGAGGGAGAGGGAAAGAGGAGAAGAGGGAAGGAGAGGGATAGAAGGAAAGAGAAGGTTAAAGAGAGAAGTATTGGGATAGATAGATAGAGAGATAGAGACACACACACAGAGAGAGAGAGAGAGTGTCAACATCCATAAACAATATCAGATAACCTCAAGAAAAGAGGAAAAAAGAACAAAATCACGGTGTGTGCACATTCTCTCACCAGTCAGAGAGGCGTACTGGGTGAAGACGTCAGAGGGGGTGGGACCAAGCATGATGAAGACGTCAATGATGCCGCTCTCCGAGATCCAGCGCACATCCGTCTGTGGTGTCTCGCTGGCACCCTGTACGTAGTCCAGCATCTTCCCAAACACCGTCTATGTGACACAGAGGAGAACGAACAAACGAACACACACACACACAGTGCTCCTCTATCTGACATGACAATGAAGAGAGAGGAAAAACAGAGAAAAGAGTGGACTGTGTCCTCCTCACACCTTTCCAGCTGTGTTGGAGCTGATATCCACCCATGTCTCTGCAGCATTCAACCAGAAGAGGCCCATGGTGCGTGCTGTGCTGTGGGCCAGCATGACCGGTACTGCCCCATATAGTGCCATGGGGTTATACAGCTCATATTGGAAGACGTCCAGATTATACAACCTATAGGGATCTCCACCACTACAACAACGACAACAACAACATTATTATTATTCCAGCCGTCTGGGACAATCAAGCAAATGAGCAGACATTTTTCATCATATGTTAAGCACATTAGGTTACCATTTTGTGTATGAAATAGGCCAAATAAATCTCTTTTTACTTTAATACTTTCACTAAGCAATTCTACTGTTTAAAAGGAAATAATGTAAGGTGCTTCAGAAAGAGGCACTGTTGACTCCTTACTCTGTGGTTTTCAATTTGAGATTGTCTGCATGTTCTGGAATGCCATAAACATGTTCTACTCCAGGCAGAGAGAAGTCTAGACTGATGGATGTTGGGCCTGTAGGACAGACAGATGTCAGACAGAGTTACACAAGCAGAGCTCAAAGCAATCACCCAGATGGCATCACATCATGAGAAAAAAGGACACACACACACACGGGGACAGGGGCAGACACTATTCCAAAACCAACCAAATCTAATGGATCATCAAGGTGTGTGTGTGTACCATTTGGTTTGCCGTCAGTGTGTGACTTGAACGTCTCCTCCCACATGCCGTCTATCTCCTCCTCTTGACCACCCTCCTCCTGGACACTTTCCTGAAGGGACAGCAGGGAGATGAAGGAGTGAAACGGAGGACAAACATTCTGGTTTACGCCATTTTTCTCATAGTGTGTGTGTGTGTGTGTGTGTGTGTGTACCTTGGCTTCCACCGGCTGCTCCTCGCCTTCGGTGTTCTCCTTTGTCTCGGCACCCTCAGGATTGGATTGTCTGCATATTGGTACAGAAACACACATGAAGACAAGAAAAAAGCACGACCTCCATGATTTCATCAAACCAGCCATAATATTAGAACAGATGCACAATCCTGCCTCTGAAAGGCTGCTTTTTAGAACATTTCAAAGGCCAGAGGAAGAACATGCTCCTATGAATTCCTAAACCAAAATAGTAGGCAAGTCATAACTGGATACAAGTAGTTGTAAACTGTAAAAGAATGGCAATGCTACACTACAACAAAAGACTGGACTACATAGCATTTCTAGGGTAACTATGCACCACTTCAATGTATTAGGGATGTCTATTCATTCTGACTAATGATCTGACTATGACATTTGCAATTAACTACAGCAAATTACTACTATTTGTTTTATCAGTGATGATACCTTGACAAGTCCATGCACATAGGAAGACACTACAAAATGATAGAACAGCCTAACTCTAATACACCTCTCAAGTCTAATTATGGTTCAGGCCAATTTTATTTTGAATCTGATACACAGGGACACAAAATGTGAGGAAAAAAAATTACCTAGAAAAAAAACATTTGATTTTATCCCACAAGCTATAATGTGTGCCATTTTTAAATGAAGGGCTGGAACAAGTTCAAGAGAAAACAAAAGACAAATGACAGATGAGGAAAAAAGAAGCACAAATGAAGCAGCAAACTGACAGTACAGGCAAGACAATAAAATTCTGTCTGGTATTGCCATGGAAACAAATTCAACTCTCAGCTTGTACTTCACTGTTAAACTTTGAAAAGTGGGGAGAAACTGCCTTTATTTAATGCCACTTACTAACTCCAGCGAAATCTCTGATAGTCAACTGGCAACTTCACATACTTTCAACAAGACAAAACTTCAGTGCACAAAATTGTTTACCCAGTTCATGCCTGGTTCATTTCAGAGTCAAGAAATCTCCAAACCTTGTGAGAGCGCAACTGGGAACTTACGTGTCCTTGCGCAGGCGCAGGTGCTCGAAGGCCAGGAGGCCACGTGAGTTGAGTGACATCAGCACCTCCGGACCCTCTACAATGTCCAGGCGGAAGGGCCGGGCGCTAACAATCAGCCTCTGCTGTCGTGCTGCTCCCAGAGAGAGCACTACGCCATTATCGTCCTGAGACACAAGCGACAGACTATAGACATAGTGGAGAACAGAAAAAGACAGAAGTTATAGTAGGAGGGGACGATGTTCAGTGGGAACAGTGGGTAAATAAGAAAAAGCTAGAAGAGAGAGCTGGAGGCTAAAACTATGTACAGTATATCATCAATGCTGGCTGAGGGAGTGTGTTCTTAAATGCTAGTATTGAGTCCTGTTAAATACTGCATTTGGCCGTCTTTGACTGCTTTTTCTCTAATGTAGTTATGCTAGTCCTTGGGCCCTGAGAGATCCCTACCAGGTTCAAATACTCACGGCTCAGTAGGTGGGTCAGACACAAGCACGTCCGGCACTTCAAAGCGAGGCTTCAGGGGCTTCAGCTCATTGATCTTCACCCGCGTCATGTTGCCCTGCAGCCGATACAGCTCCAGCAGCAGACGCACCTGTGCAGAGGATCAAAGGATATGAAACACAGATGAGTATCATCTACCAACTAAGCCATGATGACTGAAATAAGAGGCAAACAGGGTCCCTTACTTTTTCAGGACAAGTGGTATACAAAAGTTTGTGAACCCCTTTGAGTTACATAGTTTGCTGCATTATTTGGTCATAAAATGCGATCCGACATGTGCCATGAGATTTGACAACTTCCAAATGGTTCCAACTGGTTCCATGCGTCTCCCATACAGATGCACTCACACCAGCCATCCTAAAAATATAGCTGAACGAAACAAAAAGCTAAAATATCCCCTGGGCTCCAGAACATCCTGCCAGGGTTGTGCAGATCCAATTCAGATATCTAGAACCCTAGCTCGAGTTTATCAATGCCTAAGGAAGGTGCAGCCAATGATTCATCTGAAAGGTTCCCTTACTTTTGCACACACCCTTTTTGGATGTTTCATGAATATTTTTAACAAATGTTCATGGATATTCAACATTTGTGTGTTGTGTGCTGTTAGCTTGAGCACACTGTGTTTGAATAGAGGCCTACTTGTGATCTGGTCACATTTTATGCCCAAATAAAAGAAAACTAGGTAACACTAGGTAACAAGGTAAAATTTTACACAGCACTGTACATTCACAGGGCCAGTGGTAATAAGTCACAGGCTTAAAGTGCACCAAAGAAAATGTAGTTTAAGCTGTTTAAAATGTTCACTTAAGGGTATATATTCGTGGTTCACAAATATTTATTTTATAGTTTTTGGATTGATATAAAACCACAATTGATATAAAATAAATGATTCCTTTCAGGTTAGGTCCCCTACGGTATCAAATCACTGAAGAGACAACTTGAGCCTCCTATCAGTACAAACTCAAGCGGTAGCCAGACCTTATTGTTGTCATTGATCAGCTGTAGTGTGACCCTGGAATCACTCAGTTCAAGCGTGTCGAGCAAAGCTCTATACGGGGACTGGCCTGCCTTGAGAGCTCGTTGACGCCTGTAGGAGTAAAAGCATACATAGAGAACAAGAGAACAGAAAAGAAACCAGAAAAGACGGACCGCAAGCCAGACATTAAGTTAATGCGAAGGTCTGTTATGTCAACTTCTGAAAAATGAACTTGAACTAGGCAGCACTGAGTTACTCACTTGCAGAATGCACTCTGGTCGCACGTTTTGAAGTTTCCTCTATCCACAGCCAGAGAGCCGCTCACAAACAATAAAACACTGGCCAAGACCAGCAACCCCATTCTTGAAAGAACAGGAAAGTAAGTTTAGAGCAAAACTGAATTTTGAATTTCACGATAAATGAGAAATCAGAACGTGCTCATCGTTCTTTTCCTGTCTTATAGCACAAAATGAGGAAATCTCATTGTGAAATTTTGATGGGTTCATAGGTTCATATGGCTACGTCATCATATGTGGCCTACGAAAGAAGGATAGCTAAATAACGACCTCGCTTGAGGATCATTGAAGATAAAAGCCCTGGAGGTACACGAATGCACACATCTTCCCATTGTTGAGAACTTTAACGCGAAACAGGTGCAAGCTATCATGACACTAACATTAACAATGACTGCTGTAACTTGCTAACTAGCTAGCAGTGTGCGTTAGCCTGATTTTACTCATAGCTGTCTAAGAAAATAATACAATAGTCTATGATAAAGCAATCCCTAGTTTGTACTTAGGCTATAAATATATTAAAAAGACATTATCGGCTGTTGTCGAGTCTGAAGTGTTCCATTGCGTATTTGCAGCAGGGCAGCGGATGATGCTGTGTACGGGAAACTTGCTGATAATCCCACCAGGATGCTCACCTCCGGTACATTTGCCGGTGAACGTATACGTATCACTGGACAGCCTATTTCTACATCAGTTTAAGTAAGCACAATCCTGTCTCTACAGACACATACCTGATGTTAATATTAAGGTTTTATAATAACAGAGGTGGAAGTAGACTATAATTTGGTTACACTTAGCTGTCTTTATCTTACCTCTGAATGAAGGCAGCCATCTTGAGTTAATTCCAACCCCCAATGGTAGTCCAGCCCCCAAAAACAGTGTCAGGGACTAGCAATAATGAGTCTCATGATATTTATTCTCTTGTGGGACCAGAAGCTGGGAAGTCTGCAAATGATTCCTTTCTTTCTTGCCTTTTAAAGAGGTGTTTTAGTATGTTGCACAGGACGTTCTAATTTATTTGTGGCCCAAAATATAATTTGACTACTCAATTAAATCAATGGCTTAAATCAATGGCCGTCGATTATGGTTAATGTAATGAAGTTATGTTACGGTTATTGGTTCTTTGCCAACGCTTTTATCCAAAGCGACGGACAATACAGATAATACATTAGCAAAGAATTGGCTTCTAGTCTAATGGTCCTAAACGTTTTAACGTTTAAGACTGCAAGATGTACTGTGAAACTAGTATTGTGGGCCTACATGTGCACGTTAAACTTGTATTAACATGTTAAAATGTGCAAAATTTGGTGTGCTCTGTGGTTTGTAGTGTGTGTATATGCAGTGGTTAAATTGGCTTTTGTAAGGAGGGGGAGCCCTTCTTTACCCACAATGGCCAATGGTCAAACTCTAAAAAAAAATCTCTATTAACCTCGCAACATTGGTTTCATACATATTTTTATCAACCTTTATCAGTTCACATACTGGTAAGTTAAGACTTATTAAATCCATCAATTCGCAATGTGATTTGTAAAATTTATTCACAGTATACTCCATCAATTCACATATTAACAGTAGTTCTTTCACATCTCATGTTCACATCTCACACCATAAAACTACATCAAATAAATGGTTAACTAAACGTATGTACATGTCACATCATCAAAACATCAACAATTTAATTTATGACTATCCATATAGGACTTAGGTCAAGCTTCTCCTGCCTTTCCTGTCTCTCTCTACATGCTGTATGGTCTGCTGACCTCCGGGTCATAACCCATCTTTTAACATGCTTGGTTGGGTTCCACATGTCTAGTGGTGGGCCCACTAGATTTATAAACATCAAGCAAGACAGATTATCAATTTTAAGCTGATTCCGAATAGGTGAAATAATAGTGTTCATAACTGAAAATCCTCTTTCACATTCTGCTGTGCTTACAGCCAGTGTATCTGCAACTTGTTTTAATTTGATTAGTCCTCCCCTGAGTGGCATGTTTTCATTGTCCTTCAAGTCCCTGAAATCTTGCTTAACACTAGAGTAACTAATTTTCAGATGATAACACAGCTGCCTTAATTCCAGCTCTCCAAACAGCATGGGTACAGGAGTAGGCCAGGTTTCAGGTTTCAGGACATTTAGTAGTTCATAAAGTTCTATTTCCTCCTCTTTGACCATCCTGGACAGCATACTATTACTCAAAGCATCAAAGAATTTCTGGGGTGAAATCATAAATTGTCTCCCACCTGTTCTCACTGAAACCCCTTTGAATTCCCCCTCCTCAACAGCCTGACAAGCAAGTTCATAGTGTGGCCCTTTTGTCTCCCTCATTGCTGAAAAAATGTCAGCCTGTCTTTTAATTTTTTTAATTGCTTCTGACAGATGTATGTCCCTATTTTGTAGTGCTACTAGCAAACGTGGTCGTCGAATGCATAAAATAAGCTCAATTTACTGATGTCTATTGAAAGCTACAACACAGAAAACAGCTACACCTTAGTAAATGAACATAAAATATGACAGCGCTACATACAGAAATATCTGAACTTCAGCAAATAGAGGCGCTAATTTTTCGACCAGAATCATTTGTCTGAACTACCGTTTCTATTGTAGTTTGTCTGAGAAGCTATAAACAAAAGAACCGCCACTTGCCTCTGTCTACTTTGCTAAGGCATCGCTTATGAGATCTACAACTCACAAATCATAACTATAAAGTATGCTGGACTGATGCAAAACAGTGGCGCCAAATTCTTGGTTTGTAGTGGACTACTTACGGGCTTCTCACACTGCGAGGTATGACGCATGCTTGCAGCACAATCAATAATAGGCTACGTGCGTTTGTTTGTTTGATGGGTATAATTCATCTTAGCTTATTTTTTGTTGTCTGAATCGTTACTGACGAACTCTCATAATGATTGTTTTTGAAATCGAAATCAACAAAGTGTTACAGGCTATTTTTAGAAATACTGTAGGAGCCGGAGCTCAGCTCCGGCTGGCTGTATTGCTGACGCTAGGAGGCGGAGCTGAGCTCCGGAGGGCTCCGGCCCAATTTAATATACAGTTACATATACAGTATATGTAACACTTACCCTGTACAGGTTTCACAAGACCTGGTTTATGGCTTATTCAAAGATTTTCCTGATGAAGGATAAATTAAATGTCGATTTGCTTGTCTCGGTGACAGGACTTGGTGAGACAGTTTATTGAAAAACACATCTTCATATACACATCCTCGTAACAAATGTGGAAAAGTTCTGAAGTGCTGCAGAAGAGTCTGCAAAAGTCTGTCACTGATATTATGAAACTTTCATACAGAAATATGTGGACAGATACACTGACTGACAGCAAACCAAATCAGCCTACTTTACTCTACCTCACATTATCATTGTAATTTATTGACAAATAGAAAGAAGCTTGTTTAAAGTAAGAACATTGCTAAGGCTACATAAAAAGAGTGGAAGAAAAAGTATTCTTAATGTCAGGCATCATGTTCAGAAGTGTAGGTAAAGGAGCATACAAAGAAAGCATTACAAAAAAACATTCAAGCGTATATTCTTCTTGTAACAACAATTAAAACACTTTAATATACACCCTACGCCCTAGACACTGCATTGTGTCTTTTCCTATGACAGTTTTAGACCTGAAACCTCCAGCATAAATGCCCAAGCTGGTCAATGTTCTTGTGCAGCACACTATGAATGGGTGCCATGTACCGCGCCACGTCCCCATCCCGAGAGAAATCCCGGTAGAACAGTCCTTTGTCTGCACTGAAGGTGAACTTCTGAGGCATGGGACTATTGCCTCGTATGTACTCCCAGATGCCAAGCAACAACAGCCTGACTTCAAAGGGAGTCAGGTGGGGAAACAGCTCGTGGACGTTGCTGAGCACCGGAGGGAGGAGCTGGCCCTCCCCCATGCAGGAGACCAGGAGACAGGAGGCCTGGAGGTGCCAAGGGGAATCCAGGACAGAGGGCTCCCGTGAGGACTCCCAGTGTGCCAGCAGGGTGGCAAGAAGGCCCCTTAGGACAACAGAGCAGTAGCACAGGGCAGGGCGTCCCGCTGCAACCACACGCAGAAGGTGGAACAGGATGGGGTTGGCCTCAAAGGCACGGCGGATGTGGATGTCTCGCTCTACTGTGGTCTTGGCATGTTCCTCGGGTGGCCATGCAAGCTCTCCGTTGGTCACGTCAGGGCAGATGTTCTCCACCAGAGCAACAGCAATGGCCTTTGCTGCCTCTGCGTTGATTGGGGCGGGTTCGTCAGGGTCAGCACCTTGTTTATAGCGAGAACCATTACCAGAACCCACACCCGAACCATTACCAGCGTTGGCCCCAGTGCCCACTCCTGCTGAGCTGCAGCACTGCACCATCACTGCTAGCAAGGTCTGGAGGTTCTGAGTGACCCGGTCAGGGTCCAGCTGTGGAGAGACACTCGGAGGTTTCAACCCTTTCCCGATCACCCCGGCGTGAAACACTGACCACACACTGCCAGCAAAGTTCACTGTGGTGCCAAATTTACAGTTGATGTCCAGCAGCGAGGGGCCAAGATCCGGAACGGATAAGGAGGAGAGTGCGGTGTCGTCACAGGTGGTCTGGCCTCCAAACAAATCTGCATGACCTCTGTGCAGCGCGCCCTCCACAAGCTGCTGCAGAACGGCCTTCAGAGTAAGGGGAGAATACGCTGCCAGTCGGGACAGGAGCCGCATGGAGTAGGTCACCGCCTCGCTGCCTCCTCGTCCTCCGTCCCGCAGTCCACCCACTCCTCTTTGTCGGAGGGCCAGGAAGAAATGGGCCACGGCGGCCCTGGCAATGACTAGAATGTGGGCCGGGGAAGCGCTGCGGGGCAGCTGGCTGCAGGACAGGAGCCTAGCTGCTGCCCTCGACACGGCGTGGTCGCCGTGAAGGAGCAAGGGGCAAAAATCATGAAGGTGGTTGGAGACGGCTGCCCCCACCTGAACAGACATGGATGCTTGGGCTGACGCGCCCATGCCCTTCCTGTCCTCCTCTTGGCTTTGCACAGCGGTGGCAAGGTTGTTGAGCAGCTGGCTCAGCTCTCGACTGCTGAGGGTCTGTGTGTGAATCTGCGCCACGCAACGCGCCACTGCCGCCGGGATGAGCCCCGGAATTGAGCTGGCAAGCGGGGCGTGGAGCTGCGATGCCAGCGCCAGCTCCTCCGGGTTGCGGGCAAGGGTAAGCAGGTGGCAGAGTGCTTCAGTGGCCACGCTGGGACCCCCGTACACTGAAAGCAGGCACAGAAGTTGGTGCAGCCACAGATGCCTCTTCCTTTCCAGTCGCAAGGTTTCGCCGCAGAGGTCAGCAATATGACACTGCAGCTCCTCCAGGAAGGGGATCACTCGGGCAGTAGGAGGCATGGAAGAGGAGCAGGAGGAGAAGGAGGAGTGGGCATAGGGCTCGTCTCCTTCAGGTCGGTTGTACACAAGCTTGTGGAGGTGCATGAGCAGCATCTGCAGCAGGCGGTCACAGCTCTCACGCACGCCCTCGTGAGGTGACGGAGAAGGTCCCGAAATGATCACAGAGGACGGCGTGGCCGTGTCAGCGAGGAAACGCAGAACCTTGGCTCCCCCGGCAGGGAACTGGCTGATAAGATGCACTGCCAGCCCCAGCAAGTTCTCCAGCTCATCCTGCGGCAGGCCTTGGAGCTGGGACTGGAGCTGTAGCAGGACAGGCGGCCGCAGGGAATCCACCAACTCCCCGGACACGGCGCCCAAAAGAGTCGGAGAGAGAGCAATGAGCTGGAGGAGGAAGGGCACGGCAGCCCGGCGGAAGTGAGCAGAGCTCTCCCAGGCACCCGTGCTTGACGGTGTGGTAGTTGGTGGCTGAGGCGGGGGGGACACGCTGTCCTGAAACATCCGGAAGAGCTCCCTTTTGATGCTGTCTGAGTGTCGGGAGGCAAGGTGTCCGAGGATGCCCACCACCGATCCAATCTTGGGAACCCTGCTGCTTTTGTCCATGCCCGCCAGCGAGGAAGTAGGACTGGCACGGGCACCCGGCATGCCCGTTACGTCGGCACCAGACGGGTAGCCGTGAGCACAGAAGTCTTTCAGCCCACATGCTAGCACGCGGCTGATGATGGTGTCGGGAAAAGCTGAGCCGATGTGGGCGACCACCCAATCGAAATGCGGCGAGTGCTGCACAGATGTGTCCAACAAGGCGTCCACGCAGGCGTCGGGGCACCAGGCCAACATGGCGGCAAGACACTGGGAGTATGTCTCCATGAGGGAGCGTGTGGCTGCGCACGACATCCACAGCTGGAGCAGCTCGTTGAGGCTGGAGGAGTGTGGTGCGGCACGGCGGCCTGCATGTTTGCTGCTCAGCTGACCGAGCAGGTCCACAGCCCAGGTTGAGACCAGCGGAGCCCATGCTTTGGGATTCAAGCGTATGAACTCAGACAGCACCGAGTGGATTTCCTTGATGACGTCCTCCAGGTTGGAATCCATGCCACTGCCACCCTCGTTGTCACCCTCTGTCTCCAGATCTTGCAGGAAGCCGGAGACGTACTCATCGTACACGCCCCGCAAGTGCTCCAGCACGGCACCTCGGCACGCTGGGACTGTGCAGAGAAGGCGGACGGCGCAGCGGGCATGATCGCGGACACTGAGTTTGCGTCCCTGTGTCTGGTCAATCCCACTAATGAATGCCTTTATTTCCAGGGCCAGCTCATGAGGACTGCAAAGCAAGACAAGGCATGTTTATCTTTATAGCACATTACAGGAATAATCTGAACGAGCAAACAGGCAAAATAGCATGGCAAAAAAGGAATATTGATTAATGAGAGTAACTAGTTACTAGGTAAACACAAGGCTGCCTCAAAAAGAAATAACATGCAACAAAACTTTGTAGTGTAAACCACTGAAAACTGGGTTGCAATTTTGGAGGTGGAATAGAAATACTCAAGCACACCACACTTAGATCATACACAATTCTACGACTACCTCCTACATATCTCTTCGCAGAACATATAGGTCTGTGCTGGTAAATGCAAGCAAGTTAGCATGATAGTATATAGGCTGAATATTTTGACTATTTGGAATACTGCGGGCACACACTAAATCTGCAAATCTTAGTGCCTACATGTAAACATGTAACTTTTAAATAAACGTTTTGACGTTGAGAACATTGTATATCTGCTTGTTTAACTACTTACCTGTATGTATTCTGAGGTGTGTGACTGTGCGTGGTCTGCATCGCTGTCATAGTTGAGCCATCAAACATAGCAGATAACATACGTTATGTTTTAATCACCATTCACCACACCTACTATAGCTAACTGATCGCAATTAAATGGGCAGGATATAAGGCTAATATTATCTGAAATATATTAGTAGCACTCGAAACAAACCTACATTAACTACTTCTTCAATGCTTTACCAACATTGAATCAACGGAAGTTCTATCTGATATTAGTTGTAGCGCTAAGGATTTTTGATGTGTTGATGGCACTTGATCGACCCCTAGTAGTGTGGAGGTAGTACTGCCTATTGTTGTGCCATGTTTGCGTCACGGTCTCACAGTTCTTACCCCTCGCTCGCATTGCCCCCGGTTACCCAGCTGACTGATGACAGTTGACAGAATTTTTAACCGGAGGGAAGTTATAGGAGAGCAATTCCTACATTAAGACGGTAAATATAATCAATGACCTATAAGACACCATTGATGCATGTGATGCATGTGATGATTGTGATCTTGTTGATGTTGTATTTTTGTGTTGTTTTGTTTACATTTTAAATGAAATGTTAATCAGTGTTAGCCACTCACATTCTGATTTTGACGGTAAACAGCTCACCGGCTTAGCGGTTGATGCTGAAGAAACATTGGGCTAAGCTTTAATGCTGTGGACAATCATCTCGGTTTCGAAAATACCAAGAAGCTGTAACGAAAAATGCTTAATGGTGGTTAAAATTCAAGGTCAAGATATAATCCATCCAAGTGATCTGTTGACCTTTCCCTTTTATGTTAATTGTGTATGTCCTAGGCTAATGTCTTGCTATTTTGGGGGCTGTTTGGTGTTTATTTCCCCTCATTCTCTCATTAAAGCATCGGATTAAATCCTTGTGCCAGTTATGTGTGGTTGCTTCTAAGCAGCCTAAACTCTCAGGAAGAGCTTTATATAAGTGGCTATATGATGTATAAATAATTTTTATGATAGACGTGTAAGCATTAGACTGTCCCCATCACATATCTAAAGAGTTCCAAGGGACTCGTTGGGCTTCTTTTTTCTGACGTTGTGTAATTCCTTACAGGGCAAAGTGAAAGAAAACTGTACTAGTGTATCTTGTGTGGGCGTAGTTCACCATGGCTCCAACTCTGGTAAATGCTTACATTTTTCAGCTATTCAGCTACAGCTGTTTTGCACCATGTATTTTTAAAAATACATTTCACAAAGATTTATTTGCTGACTTCTAGTATGATAAGAAACCAGAGATTGGGGACCTGATAGAGATCTTCAGAGGAACATACCAGCACTGGGCAATGTACATTGGAGATGGATACGTCATTCACCTGGCACCACCCAGTGAGTCTTTGTTTTATGGCCTACATTGAAAATGTCTGTGTTTATCCAGTTTTTTGTAGAATAGCCAGACTGAAAATAGACTTTGAATATTTAATTTAGTTGCTAACACATGTGTTAGTATCTGAGTTTATGTATTATGCTACTCTTTACATGCATTGAGAGACAACTGAGGGAAGTGGGTAGGGGAAAGAGCATATATATATATATATATATATATATATATATATATATATATAAGAATACGTTTAGTATATGTATATAGTAAACTTATTCTTTATTCATTATTTTACTTATCATTTTCATATTCTTTAGAGATCAGTGAGAGAGTGAGAGAGAGAGATAGGCAGGGATCAGGAGTAAAAACTAACTTGTATTGTGGAGATTAGAGCCATATCGCACCTGTAGCTGACATTTGTTTACTAAAAACAGGTTTGGCAACTTTCTAGATACTGACCTAACACACTAAGTCTCCAATAGCCTTTTTATGAACTAGTGGCAGTGTTCATTTGTTGTCAGTCAATGTGCCTCCAAAGTAATGACCATTGTTGGTGTATATTGCAAAGAAATTTACATGACCTGGCTTGAATTTACGATGATGATGTTAAATAAATAAATTAATGAATGAAGAAAGAAAGAAAGACTGTAGGGTTATCCTAGTACCAAAAAGAAAACTGTGTATACTGTTATTACTAAAACATTACTCAACCATCTTGTAGCATCACATATTATGGATTGTTTCTCTGTAGATGAACATGCTAATGCTGGAGCCTACAGCATGATGTCTGTGCTGTGCGACAAAGCCATCGTGAAGAAAGAAGAACTGTGGGAAGTTGTGGGAACAGATCAGTGGCAAATCAACAATCTGCTGGATGACGAGTATGAGCCACGTCCTGCCCATGTGATATTGCAGGAAGCCAAAATCCGTCTCAACCAGGAGCTGCCCTACTGTGTGTTCCGGGAGAACTGCGAGCACTTTGTCACAGAGCTGCGCTACGGCAAGGCCCAGTCACGCCAGGTGAGCCGTGAAACAGGGAAATATGTGACTAGTTTAACTGCTTTGTGATCTGTCCAAAGTGTTCACAATGCAAAGCACAAATGAGCTTTGGTACCCATTTGTCCTGATTTATGGTAACTACAATGCTGTGCTAATTCCCAGGTGCGCAAAGCTGTGCAAGTTGGTGTGGGTGTGGGAGTGGCTGCAGTCATTGGTGTGGGAGTCCTGGCTGTTGCAGCAGCCCTGTTTGGAAGTGGAAAAAAGGAAAGGGAAAGTAAGCGTTGAATAGAAGATTTTCATCTTTTCTTAAAATAACACTAAGCACACCACCACCATTGGGCCTTTTCCTACAATAAAGATGCCAAATTTGTCATGAACACATCTCTGGTGTGGATAGGTGTCCCTGGTCCCTATGTCATAGGGACCAGCAGACTCACAGTCAGGTATGATTTGACAGCTTTTGTTTTTGTTTTTTTAAGCTCTTTCATGACAGTGCCATAGGTTGGTTTATATCTCTTAATATGAATATTCTCTTAATATGAATCTTATGATTGGCAGTTTATATAGCACAAGCACATTGTGCCCTATGACAAAAGCCAGTAATGTGTCTCTAGAATTAACACAATTACTATTTTGCCTCTACTCAAACAAAATGATGACAATTCAGGTAAAACTGAAGCTGAAACTGAAATGGAGTTGTGAACAGCTGTGGATCAGCTGTAATTAAAGCTTGTCAGGTCAACGTTGACTGAAATACAAAATGAAATTGCAACAAATGTCTGTTTCCATCAACCCTGTATTGACCAGGGGGATTTGATACACCCTCCTTTAGAAAGTTGACTTTGTACACTGTTTTGTAGATTTTGCACAAAGGTCAAGGTTTTCCACATAGCCTTTCCCATTTATATTCTATCCCAAATTCACATTACCAAGTTGGTTATAAATCTGGCCATTGTCTTTCTGGAAGTCAGGTCAGTATAGATAATTTTTCACTGATTTCTATTTACTTGATTATAAGTGACTGATTTTATCACTTACAAGTTATCAGGGTGTTTATTTCAGTTCAAATGGAATGGAAATATATTAAGACTATATTGTCTATATTTGTTGAATCTCAGAGGACTGGAATTTCATAATTACTGCAGCTTTTGTGTAAAATATTAGTTAGCAATGTTACTATATTATATTGTTAGAAATAAAATAATGTGAAACCTGTGTCAAGCTGTGATTTTTCTTATTTAATAATGAGGCAAGTGGTCCTGTAAAATTAAATGTTCTCATGCACTCAAAAGCTCCTTGGTCCAGCCATGACTGAAACAAAAGTGTGTTTGTTAACTGAGATTGTATTGCATAAAGCTTGGTGGGGAGAGTGTGTATTTTGGTATACTAATCTCATTACTTCTGTCAACCTTGAAACAAATGCACTGATAGCATTGTGCACACAGTTTTGTATAATAAAATGTCAATTGACCATTATTAGATACGTAAACTGGTTTCTTACCTGCTTCTGTGTTATGATGTCTCATATCAATGTCTCAAAAAAGAAGATGAGTGAAAATATTTAAAAGATTATCTGGTTGAGATGTGTAGTATGTTTAGAATGAAAAAGAGGATCTCAGATTTTGTTGAATTTGAATCACATAAAAGGGCCCAGACAGTTCATCCAAAAGGACTATCAGCAAGCTATGTCAAAGGTCTACTTATTACACAAGACCACACTAATTCACAAGAAACTACTTCATTGATTTAAAGCTTGATTTATAATTCAAAATGTATGCTTATGTATTTGAATTACGGCTCCTGGAAAAGCAGGTGTTTTTCACCCTCTGCCGTCGTAGAATTGGTACTACACCGTATTATTTTGCTCTACCCGGATGAAACACTTGCGTCACTCAACACACTTTCCCTGTCGCCCCAAGAAGTTGTGACGAGTTGTTTTGGACCGAGCAAACTTGAAATAGACTCGTTTTAGTTTCGACGGAGATCCAACAAATAGGCTACTTCACCCAGGTAAATATTAAGCCTAACAGATAGCTTTCATGTGATTTTGAAGTAGAAAATAAGCTTTCGCGCACACCGCAAAGTTGTGCAAAAACTGAGTGGTCAGGCCCCCCCCCCCGCCTTGTTCGACACATTCTGCTTTCTAGTGAAACTTCATCATGCATGACATTTGTGAAAACTGAGGTATTGTTTTTATTATTATTTAACTATTAGGAATTAATACACCTATGGTTCGCTGACATGTCTTTATTCTAACATTTTAGTTAGGACCCCAAGGCCTAACGTTACTTGAGCCGCCTCGTACCTGAATTGAGTCGACAACTGAATCGATTCAACGTTAACGCTACTACTGTCCTGTGCTAACATTGAACTGCTAAACGTACTTGTCGTAAATATGAGCCATAACAGTATACAAAGTATTCACAATTATGTTACAACTAACACTAAAGTAAACAAATAAAGTCACGTTAAATAAATGGGCTTAAATTGGCTTAAAACGAATCATACATCGGTTTTTAAGTGCAAATTTTAGTGGTCATTGTGCCAGACAAAAGGTTGGGGATACGTTTGTGGAACTGTGCTTGCTATGTTTTAGTAACTGCTCCCCATTACCTCTAACTTCCTCTAATCTCTAACCCTCCATGTCTTGTCGTCATATATATATTTTGTTTTGTAGGCCTACCTACAGTGTTAGACAGAAAACTGGACACAATTATAAAAAAAACAAAAACACCTGTGCCATCCAGCCAAGATCTCACTGGCCTTGACCTGTCATGGCACCCACTCTGGTAAAGTGTGGATATATCCAGAATACATATTATATTTTGTGCATTCATTACATCGCAATTTGTATTGTGTTTTACTGAAGTACTCACTGACTTTTTTTGTTAGTATGATGAGAAACCAGAGATTGGGGACCTGATAGAGATCTTCAGAGGGACATACCAGCACTGGGCCGTGTACATTGGAGACGGATGTGTCATCCATGTGGCTCCCTCCTGTGAGTTAGGGTCAGAGTGTTCTCAACATCTCATCAGTCAAAGTTATTTCTGTGGGAAAAGGAGAGGTTCCAGCACTGGGCGTGCACACAGGGTAGAACAGGCTGTATGTAAACTAAGTGGATCCACTTCGTTTCCAGTTCATTGAGCCAGTGCTATGTAAGATGATCATGCATTTTTAGTTAGAGGATTAGAGATAGTTGCTGATAAATCACTCATTAATTGCTTGGCATCACTTAATTTAACATACCTGCAGTAAAATAACAACATAGAGTTGAAGTGTACTTACATACCTGTATACCACATACCTGTGGTATATAATTGTCTTCTTGACAGGTATGCCTAGATGACAATCTGATTACATTCAAGCTACTTAAAAAAAACATCAAAAGCATAGACATAAATGTTGGATAGATTCATATTCAACTGTTAAATGCATTCTACCTGTCCAAATAGAAGATGAAATGTTATGGGCACAGCCAGGAGGGGACTCCCTTGCACCTTAGGAATTAAATGAGAAGTTAATGAAACCTTCCCTCAGATACATGGTGTGTTTCATTTTAAAAAAATTATACTCATCTATACTGTACAGGTATATAATACCATGTTAGACTACACTCACATTCACTTGCCGTTAGATGCACCCTGTTAGCAGTGTCATTTATTCAATGTAATGATAAATGACTGGATGAATTAATCACTCCTATCTAGCTGAAGAGGCCCGCGGTGGATCTGCCAGCCTGATGTCAGTGTTGTCTGACAGGGCTGTTATAAAGAAGGAGGAATTGTGGGATGTTGTAGGAATGAACCAGTATCGCATCAACAATCGCCTAGACGATAAGTATGAGCCGCGGCCCGCCCACGTGATCCAACGAGAGGCCCAGAGGCTCTTGGGTCGCGAGGTGCCCTTCTGTGTGTTCCAGGGGAATTGTGAGCACTTCGCCACTGAACTGAGATATGGCAAGGCCGAGTCACGGCAGGTGAGACTTAGACGAGTTTTGTATGTCTTTGTTTGCTGAAATGACATTTTGTCCAGTCATGCCTGCTGGTGGTCAAATTTGTAATAATCTATTCTACTGTATTATCTGACAGGTGCACCGTGCGGTGGAGGTTGGCGTAGGGGTGGGTGTAGCCGCAGTGTTTGGAATGGGGATTCTAGCTGCAGCTGCTGCCTTCTTTGGAAGCGGAAGCAAAGAAAAGAAGAACAAGAACTGAAAAGATCAGGCTACAGCTGTCCTCAAGGAGAAGCACACAGAGTGGAATAAACTATTTAGCAGAATAACGAATACATTTTGTATACTGAGCCTCCTAAACCTTTTTTGTCAGATTGTAGGTACAGTCACAGTCACCCAAAATGTGTTTTCCCATGAATTTTTGACTGATTTTCTGTTTTTGTTCTATGCTCAGAATTGCACAAGCTCTTATGCACATCTTTTAAACGGGTTGTGTATTCTTTGCACTACTGCCTAATTTAATGCCAAAATTGTTGTCATTTATTCAGGTGTGTAAATAAATCTAAGAATATGATATTCTGCTTGTAGGCAATTATTTCTTTTCAGTTGTTGGGGACACCCTATTCATAAAGAGGGAGGGAGAGGGGTTTCTCCTTATCAAAATATAACATGCAGTTTGGGATTATAATCCAGTACACTTTCAATCAAAATCACATAATTACTTCATCATCTATTTGACCATTCGATGTGAGTTAAAAAAAAAAATCTCCAGGTGTTTATACACAATACTGTCCGACAGAAGACAAGTGCAATGGAACTTTTCAAAAGTGATCATTGCAGGTCAATAATTTACAAATAACATTTTTAACTGCATACTGACATGGTGTGCAGAATGAAAAATGTTCTGCTTTCATCTTAAAATGCTGTACATGTAAATAGAATCTTCTGGAGCAGATTTCTTCTCTTCATCTTCACTACTGTGTTAAATGCTTCCTTCAGGTAGCAGTATAACACTTTTCCTGTGAAATGGAACTCTTCCCAGAAGTCCACAGTTTTCAGCTGCTCACCACAATAAGTCTTGTACTGAATTATTGGCTCTCTGACTTTAAATACTGAAATGAGACCTAACAAGTCTCTGCGTCCAGTTACATGGTACCCATTTACCCCCCATTTGTACATCAGAACCATGAAATTTCTCCAGTTCTGATACTGCACTGTAAGTCTCTAGGGCCTTCCTGACATCTGAGTGTTTGCAAGCCAGTGGTCCACACACACAAGCAGTCTTAGGGCAGCATAAGGAAGCCCAGCCCTGAAGCTCACACTATCTGTCATAACTAATGACCACAGGCACCTGACACCCACTGCACTGAGTCAAGCACATGATAGGGGAGCAGAGAGAAGTTGGTTCCACACAGGCAAGGGAAGGACTTTGTGTGTTTGACATGCAAGTCCATGAACTGCAGTTTCATGTTGAAATGATTATTTGGGTTCATGATCTCTGAACTGGAGTGAGCAGTGGCACAAAGTTAGAGTTGGAAGGGGAGCCTGAAAACCAGATGGTCAACTTGGTTGGTAAACATTCAATGCCTTGCCAAACGCTCGGATTATGTGAAATTTACATTCTATATATATACGGAGATAAATATTTCTATATACTGTAAAAAACACCATATATCTTATACTGAATTATTGTCTCTCTGTCTATTGATTTTAAGTACTGAAACGAGAGCTAACAAGTCACTGTGTCCAATTACGTGGTACCAATTTACCTATGACTAATGTAACTGGCATAAATCATGTTTTCAAACCCCTTCCAAGTGAGCACACACACACACACAGTTTTATTTAAGTCGCAGCTGTATTTCAGAGTTGTTTGTATCATACACATGATTACCCCCTTTTTAAAATATTGCAAAGGATCAAAAATGCATGATCTCTCATGACAGCTGACATTTAAGTCCAAAAGCCCTGATCTTGTCAAGTACAGGACTGCTACCAAATACAGACAAACCTGAAGCTGGGAATTGTACAGTTTGTCAGATGACCCTCCAACTGTCAATGCTTTCAGTTCAAATGACATCTGAGTGTTTGCAAGCCAGCGATCCGCAGACGTAAGCACGCACACACACAAGCAGTCTAGGGAAGCCCAGCCCTGAAGCTCACACCATCTGTCAGAACCATAATGACCACAGCCACCTGACACCCACTGCACTGAGTCAAGCACATGATAGGGGGAAAGAGAGGTTGGTTCCACACAGGCCAGTGGGCAAGGGAAGGACTTTGTGTATTTAATATGTGACTCCATGAACTGCAGTTTCATGTTGAAATGATTATTTGGGTTCATGATCTCGTGAGCAGTGGCACAAAGTTAGAGCTGGAAGGGAAGCCTGAAAACCAGATGGTCAACTTGGTTGGTAAACATTCAATGCCTTACCAAGCACTTGGATTATGTGAAATTTACATTCCACATATATACTCACTGTGCATCAGAGTAAAAAAAAAGGTGTTGATTCTTTATGGATTTTATGGCTAGATGTGTGACTAGATGCACACAAATAAATTCTACTAATAATTACTAATTAATTCTAATTATCAGCTTTATTATAAAAACATGAAGGACAACAAAAATATGCTGTGATGCAAAAACTGAAGTCATGGTTGATGAGGGAGGTTGATCCCCCATCCCAGCGAGTGACGAGGGAATACAGCATCTCTTGGCCTTTGCCCTTGCCAGGGAGTTAAAAAAAAAAAAAAAAAAAGAAGAAAGAAAGCACTAGCATGTCCATAGCTCTTGCTCTCTCCATTGTCTTCAGTAATTTGTCATCTGCAGGATCACGGAATGTTTGTGTCTTTAAAACTCTGTGAGCCCAGTGCCGTATCCATCAATGTTTTGAATGGATGGCCATAGGCCAAGACCAATCACAGCGCACTACGCTCCCTCCACCAATCCTGTCCCCTTTTTGGCGTTCCTGTCCATTCTTCTCCGCCAGGCCCTTCTCTCAGTCCAATTTGCGGGCCCCTAGTTTGAGAGGACCCTTCACTGCCTTGCGTTCTGCGCGTTTGGCCTCCAGTTTAGTCCTCCTCTCCTCACGCTTCTTCTTGGCCAGCTCTGCCTTGCTGAGGCCTAAGGGAGGACAATCAGAAGTGTCAGGTAAGCAGCCAGCAACACAGGGCCTCAGACAGATGTACAGAACTCTGAAGCTCTATGGAACACACCTAAGTTCGCTGAGGGCCAATTACATCCATCTAAAAGACGGTACATATTCGTCAGTGGTTCTGTGCGTCTTGTGATGGGCTTTGAAACGTTAGAAGCAATTGTGGCGGTAACTGTCGAGGATTCAAAACAATCTGAACTATGATCACATCCATACTTCCACGGTGACACCTGGTGGCTCATTTGGCCAACAACGCTTTTTGACATTTGAATTGACTAGGGCCGTGATTCCCAACCAGGGGACCAGAGGTACACGGGCACACTGCAGGGGATATGTGGAAATATTTAATAATAATTAATTTCCAAGAGGATAAATAAATATTCTCAGTCATTTCATATTAAGCCCGTCAATAAAATGGTACGCGTGCACTACAACTAGTTTCCCCAGGGAGACAATCACCCGTGGAATAATAATCAGTTGTGTTACGTTCTACGTTTGGAGAATCAACACATATAAGTGAGGGGGTGCTCATGGAACGAAAAAAAAGGCTCAGGGGGTACACAAGACAAAAAAGGTTGGGAAACACTGAACTAGGGAAACCTAACTGAGCCTTGGTCACGTGACAAGGGTGTTTTGAACAACACTTTGGAACAGTGTTGTTCCAATGTTCTGACGTTCCAATGTCATCATTGTGTTATGGTATGAAACATAACTAGAAACAATAGAATGCACCTTAGAGTCCAGTTTACACCAACCACAGGAACTGGATGTTTCCCGTCAAGAATAAAATTGACCTGGAACCTTCCATTTCCATCCCATTTGAGATTAATTTTTAATTGACTGATCCAGCCTGAATTAGCCTGTAGTGACATCCTGTGCCGTCAGTACTGACCTTGATCCCCATCCAAGGATTCCCAGTTCTCCTCGGTACCCCAGTCTCCTACTGCCTCTGCTCCCCAGCCATCGTCTGCCTTCTGTGCATAAACACACACACACACACACACACACACACACACACACACACACACACACGTGGTGACTAACACTCAAGTTGAAACTTCAGGTTCAACAAGCAAAGAGTCCACAAGGGTCAATAATAACACAAGAGCATAATTTTTTTACCCCTCTGACCCTCCCTTAAAACCAACCCTGGAAAGTTATTAACAAAATAGTTCTCAATATGCATAGGGTATAATGTGATTGGATGGAAACGTGGAAAAAGGTTTATTTGCATAAATTCGCATTTGTTTCTTGTCTAGAGATCAAGCTAACAACTTAAAACAAATTGACTGTTCAATTTTGACCAATTCAGAATGTTTAAATGACACATTTCTGTCCCTCCTCTCTCACCGTAGGCGGCGTCCTCTGCGACACGTTGGCAAAGAGGTCGTTCTGCATCCCTCCTTTTCCTCCAGCGCTCTCCCAGTTGTACTCGCTAGCCAGCCGCATGCTGCTCTCTGGTGCGCTCTTGGGGGCGAACGGCGCCGCTGAGGAGGTGGATAAGTCTTTTCGGGGCGTGGGGATGAAGCTGTCGCCCAGGCCGCCCTCCTCGTCCCAGTCGTTGCCCCAGCCTTCGTCGGCCGGCGAGCTCTGGCCCTGGCTGTCGGGCTCCTTCTCGTTGGACCAGCTGTCGTCAGCGTCCCAGCCTGAGCTGCTCCAGTCAGAGCTCTGCTTCTTCACAGAGGACGCCCCACCCAGCTGTGAGGAGACACGCCCATTAGTCAGTCAGTCACTTACTGCAAGAACCTAATTTCTCAAACACAAATTCACCAGATGTTGCACCCAGAATCCATAAAGGCTCTCCTCCACAGTTCAGCATCTGTTGCCACATTTACATACAACCAAGTTCACCTACAATTACATAACTGGATAAAAGGTGCAACCATGCACAATTGGTTGAACAGTATAACACTTAAAAACTACACCACAAATGACTGAACAGGAAGGGCAATTAGGAGTCCTAAATTGCTCTGAAAGGTAGAAGCCCAAGCAAGTAGGCCTGTAGAAGCACCAGTTGAATATTATTAACAGTATTTGTTTACCGTTCTCTCATTGGCCTTCTTCTTGCTTGACGACATCGCTGACCAATCTGACGTCCAGTCCTCAGGGTCTGTCTGGGCCTTTTCCGGGTCCTGTTGTGGAGGGGTTGTAGACAGAGGTGAGAACAGCAAAGACTGCTATGAGCATATCCATTACCTGCCTCTCTGCCCTTCAACTACACAAAATTCAGAGCTTAAAGCAAGAACAATTCCCGAACAATTTCTCTATTTTCTTAATAGTGTTCTTAAATAGAATTTTCTTAATAGTGTTCTTAAATAATTGCCTATTACTGTCAATGGTCCAGGCCATGAGAGCTTTAAGCCTTTAATGAAGTTTCAAACCTCAAGGCTCCCCCAGTCCTCGTCGTCCCAGCGGTCCCCAACTGGCTCATCTGGCTCCTCTGCCGTGTGCGAGGCCTGGGGCTGATTGGCGGAGGGTGCAGAGGTAGGATTCCTGGATACCTTTGGCTCTGGGTTGCCTGACAGGAAATGACATTCAAACACATGAGAAACAAGAACAGGTAAAAAGATTGAAGGAAGAAGAAAAACACATGTAGAAAAAAGGAAGAAAAGATAGCAAAAGAAAAGCAGTAAGCCATCCCTCGCTCACTCACCCTTGCTGGCCTCGTCTGGGACTGGGGTCCCTGCACTGGCTGCGGCTGCGGGGGTATTTTCCTTGCCTGCTGCTTCGGCACCTGCCGGTGTGTTCCGGATGAGTTTGGAGGTGAGAGAGGACACTCCGCCTACCGCCCAGCCAGCCCAAGTGGCAGCTGACCCAGCAGCCCCGGGACTCGTTGCCATTACGTCTTTCTCTGGAAAAAAGAGGCAGATACAGATAAAAAAAAAACTCCAAAACACCACCTGTGGAGAAATCCACATTCAACTCAAATTAAATTGTGCGAAATAGTGGTCAGTATGAAAGCAAATATTTCAGTTGTGGTCCCAGTGTCCCTCTGGCCTGCACTCAACCTCCATTCAATGAATTTGCATTAACAAACATTGAGATATGAATGTATGCATCTGTGTGTGTTTCCATTAACTGTGTAATGCAATTAAAATAAAATTTAAAATGGACATTAGCCTAATCGTGTTCCAACCAGCTGTGGGAACAAAACATAATGTCGCCAGGATGTCTACGTATGCATAGAAACATGGTATATGTGAATATATGCAAATTAAACAGTTTCCTTCAATTGATTGCATTATGCCTTAATAAAGTGGCATTTCTTATTCACATAACTTTAAATATGCATCAACAAGTTGGATGTAAACCCGGCTACCATCTGCTCGTGAGTGCTCTGGACCGAAATCAGTGTGATGCTAGTCATTAACTAATGAGCTGTGGAGGACTGAGCAGCTCAATCAGTTATATGGTGCAGTGAAAGATGCATGAAAGAAGACAAGAAATATGAAGGCCAGGTGGGGCTGCAGGAACCACGCTGATAAAACGCTTCGATTATAAAAACCTTCCACAATGAGCCGGCATTCACTAGCAAGGCCACCAAAAGCCATTTAGAGTACCTAATTCTTCCAGCTTGGATGGGTCCTCTGACACTGTCTCCAACTTGTTGAGGAAACTCTTAATGGCTTTGAATGCCTGAAAAAAACAGAGTCAGCGCAATGTGATGACATGACCACTGGCCTGTATGAAAAGACTGAATCTACTTGAATCATATTAAAAGACATAAAAGAGACATATACTAGCATTTTCTCATCATATAAATTCAAAGTGAATTCGGATGACGCCACATTGACTTGAAAATTGACTTGAACTGTCACTGTTACTGATATTTCTCTCCCGATATCAAAAATGTGGGGGTCCACACTCTGGTGTACATACCTGTTCTCGGACGTTCTTGTCAGGGTCGACGGTGAGTGTGCAGAGTGTGGGGAGGATGCGGTTGGCACTCTCCACCATGCTGAAATAGTGGTGCGTGGCAGCGAAGCCCAGGACCCCTGCAGCACGGGATGCTGGGAATGGATCTTTAGTTGCCCGACAGAACGCCGAGATCAGGACGCGCTGCCGCATCTGAGTGAGAGAGGCAGAGACAAATATCCATCTTTAAAAAACAGAATCAAAATTGACTGAAATTCTGTACAACTGTACACACACAAAGGTAGAACAGCAAGCACTCCAAAGAGTCTGAAATCATCAAAAGTGATGGAGGGGGTTGGGAGCAGAGTACAGAGACAAGGAAGAGCAGACTGGCAGGCCAATGCCAATGAAGTCTCCTTACTCCTGCATTGAGGTAGGGGGCGATCTTGCCCAGGCAGACAGTGGTGTTGCAGCGGATGGGGCCCTGGTCGTCACGAGCTTGCAGCCTGGCAAAGTGGCGCATCAGCTCCTGGTTCAGGTTCGTCTCGTTTAATTTGGGTGCCAAAAGGAGCATGGACTACAAGCAAAGAAGACAGATTGCGAGTGTCAATGTGTGTGTGTGTGTGTGCTTGCGATAAAACAACAATAACATGCTACAGCTAGACTCCTAACTGACTACAGACCATCTTACTCGAGCATATGAAATGCACCGGCTTTACCTTGACCGTCTGCTCCCTGATGGCTGGGTTGGTATCAGTGAAACCGTGTACAACATGGGGGAAAATCTGAGAGTTGACTGCAGCCTCGTTCAGATACTGAATAAACTGCTCCATCTGATAAAACAAATGAGAGAGTTACACAGCCATTTCTTTCTTATGTAAAGATATTTCACATCTGAAGCCAATGACAAACAAATGTTGTTGGGCAATGATCCAGAATATTCTTATCCTGGCTGTGTGGTTAATAGGCACAATATTATGATCAGGATTATGCACAAAGGGTTGCCCCTGAGTCATCAGGATCGGAGTGAAATCTGACTGGTGCCCCTGACGCAGCGACCTCTTGCTCTCCCCACCACAGGGGAAGTGGGGAATGTATTTCGAATTCCTTTGTATGTCTTGTACATGTGAAGACATTGACCATAAAGCTACTTATACTTAAAAAACCCTCACCTGCTGAAGTAACCGTATTCTCATGGCTCTGTCTGTAGAGGAGAACATCTTTACTATTACTGGAATGATCTTCTGTTGGTACTCTTCTGCCGACAGGTACTTTCCCACCTGGAGAACACAGGAAAGTGTTGAAAATGCAACACATTTGTGTAATGTTCAAAAACACAAACACACTTGCGTAACATAAAAAT
Organism: Tenualosa thibaudeaui; assembly: GCA_027481765.1. Lineage (NCBI taxonomy): Eukaryota > Metazoa > Chordata > Actinopteri > Clupeiformes > Clupeidae > Tenualosa > Tenualosa thibaudeaui. Next base: position 18,343,366 of record JAIFZK010000004.1, on the reverse strand, counting down.
GTTTATTGGTCAGAGGAAAGTTCTAGATCCCGAACCTTAAAGAGAGGCGTGAGGACTACTGCGCCAGCATTGCCAAACTCAAAGGCTGTTAAAAGCTGAGGGAGCACTTTGTGTTTACAGAAATCCTCGGGGAATGAATCCAGATTCTCACTCAGGTCCTGGAAAAACTGCTGTTTCTCTGCTGGCTCTTTTATCTGAGGACACACACACAGTTACTCACACAGTCACATCAAAGATCACTGAATTTAACCCTCTTTGATCATGTCTTCAAATTAAATATGTTTCCATATGCAGTCGATTGCATAATTAGCTGTGATATAAGTGCAAGACAGGTTGGATTGGGTGAGATGTTCTTCAATGTAGGGGTGCAGTCACCTGAATTTCCTCCAGGAAGAGATTGCTCTCCACAAAGCTGTTGCTGAGAAAGGCTCCAGGGGCGCAGCAGTTCTGTAGGAATCTCGCTGGGTTTGGCCTGGATTTGGGGTTCGCTCCGACTAACTCACAGTAATGGGGAACCAATGACTTCGGGATCTAGAAAACCAATTCAAAAGAAAGCTATTATTATGGGATGTACTAACAAAAGCCAAATACCAGACATGCTGCTTATGTTTACTAGCAGAGACTTGCTTAAGACTAAACACACAGACGCAAGCATGCATCAACCTAGTTTGTTTTTCATTCATCACGCTTGAAAAAATGTGACCGAGTCTGAATGAGGTGTTGTACAAAGAGGTGTTGTAGAGAAGTATAAAACTGCGATGAATGACAGGACATTCAATAGAGCCAGCTATTAAAAGTAGCATTTGAAGCACAGTGATGCTGGATGGGGTACCTTTCCTAGTGATCGTAAAGAAGACGCCCTAGCCAGTGGGCCGTTGAACACCTCCCATATAAGGCACCCCAAACGCCAAACATCACCTGACCTGAGGAGAGGAAGAGGGAAAGACAGAGAGGAAAAGGAAGGGAGAAAGAGACAGTGAAAGAGTTGGACAAAACCACCTGACCAAACTATTACAAAACCCTTCAATAATAATACAATGAGGTGTTTGAGGAATAAGATGAAAACTGAGTAAAGAGGACAAGTGTACTTGTTCCATGTGTCTATATCCCAGCTAAAATAACTAACAAACTCCCATCCCACTACTCTGTTCTATTTTTGCAATGCACTGCACCATTTTACCCACCACTTCTCCCCACCACTGTTGGCATTCTCAGGTGGGTCATACTTCTCCAGCTCGGGGTGTATGGTCCTAGGTGGGAGTAGGCCAGACGTGTCACCCTGCTGAGATGTCATGTAGTCCAGCCCACCTAGTTTCCACTCACCAGCTCGGTCCACAAACACCGTCCAAATGCCCAGGTTGTTATGAAGCAGGTGGCAGTCATTCACCACAAAGCTAAGAGCTTTCTGTTAGATGAATGGAAGATGTGGATTAGACAAACATACAACAGCAGAAAGTAATACACACACAAAAATAAAGATACAACCATGACACAGTTTCACAAACATACAGTATATCATCAGTTTGGAGATTAAATTATATTAAATTAGGAAATTAAAATGGATAATTTCCCCACCTGATAATTTCCCCCCCCAAGTTCCATTTCCAGCTCTCACTTACCACAAGCTGGTGAAGACCCCAAGACACCTCCAGCTCTCCAGAGCCACCCTTCTCAGACTGAGTTTTCAGGTGGGCTGACAAAGGAGTCACCTGCTCTGTCACCAGATATAAACTCTTCTCTGTCTGGAATAAGAACAACAATGAAACACTTTACTGACATAAGTCCATTTATTGCATAGTCTGATTGAAATGTCATCTCTATTGCTCTACAAGACTCCTCTACAGGACAGGGTCACACAGTTGGAAAGAAGGGTGCACCAGTAAATATGTCTTTGAGACTCACCTCAGACTGCACAAGATATTGCATTGAGGATGGAAATACAAAGTCAAGTTGATTGTGCTGGAGCAAAACTACTGGGTTACATTCAAATACGGATTGTGTTATGTGTCAAATATCAATGTTATGATTTTGCCTATTTTATTTCTGATGACGTGAATAAAGAAAATATCAGTTTCAGATAATGTATGACAGAAAGATCTGCAGCATGAACATGAGGCCATTAGGGCCCACAGAGAGAATGCGCTGAACTGTCAACAGTCTTGTGTCTTTTTGTACTCACAGGCTTAAGAAACAAATTCAAGACTGTCAGGTCCTGCTAGAAATCACCCTATCAAATGTCCCCTTGGGCATGGCTGCTTTGTTTACGGATATACAGGACCTCAGTTTACCTCCAGTCCATCCACATAGGCTAAAATGTTTGGATGTCTCAGCGTCTTCATGCGCTTGAACGCCGCCTTGGCAAGCTGGGTCTGCGCCTCCGTTCCCTGGGACACCTCGTACACAAAAACTGACACTGGTTCGCCAGTGGTCTGCATGAAATTGGGTGACAGGAGACGTTATCTTGATAACATTACATTTCCTATCGTATCATAATGGTGACACGACATGAAAAAGCCAGCTAGCTAATGTTACATTGCTATAGCAATCTCAGATGAGTTAGCAGTCAGCTAACTCTTGATAACTGACTGCTAACGTTTACTATAGCACAAAATTAAGACATTTTTCTTCCACCACGACCAATATGACACACTGTGAATTTAACTCTAACGTTTCGTGTGCTAGTTTTGGATTGACATGACATGACAAAACGTATCATCGTTACAGTCAGAATAAGTCTGTAGTACGCATGCTAGTTTGGAAGATGACTCCAAGGCTAACTCAGTTAGCTTGTGTTTTTGATCAGGAGATTGACGTGGCGGTACAGTACGTGGCTTCTGGGTGTCTGTTAGCCTGGTTGTTAACACAAATCAACCGGTCAGTTATACGTTTTAGAAGTTGTGATATGTGCTGAAATGACTTGAATACACGTACAAACCGTACAAACGTTACGTCTGTCAACACCAGGCGAACACAAATACATTTCCCAAAGTGGTTGCAACATTGCTGTTTGATCTAGTGATGATTATGGTTAGGATAGCAAATACCTAGCTACGCTTACAAGCTAAAATACAGCCCGAGGACCGTCGCTAAAGCTAGCGGGTATGGCCTTTAACGCAGCTTGCATGACTTGTCGTTGTCGCCCAATTTATCAACTAATGAGTGATATTTTTACCTTTCGTTTGCCTCGATGTAGAGTCCATACCCCCGAGGTCTCTTGGGTCTCTGGTATAATCTCATAATTAAAATCTTTCACGGGATCCCGTGCAAAAAACGACCACATCCTTGTATGTGGAAGTCTACATCAAACACTGGTATGACGGAGGACTAAGGTAGATCTACTTTAGCCTCTGGGGGGCGTGAGGGAGCATCTTGGTGTGTCATTTTCCATACTTTCTGACATTCTGAAACATTGTAGGCCTTCATGCCCCTACTACAACGGGTATGTGTCTATATCGTTTGTAGGATAATCAGAACAGATGCCTCAGAGGTATGTAGCTGGGCGACGAGGCACTTGAGAACAAAGGCGCGGGATGACAGATTTGATGCGAGAGTAGGTAACTTAATCAGAAATAGCAGGGCGTTGTCCTACATGTTTGTAAAGAAAAATCTAAACCCAGCTCTTCCACTCTCAACCGAGAAACAGTTGATGTCATGTAGCCTAAATATTTGGTGAGGACACTTTTTTTGTTATTTTGAAGTTACGCCAATATAGCCAGCACCTCCAAAGCTTTGGTGTGCGTTGCTCTTTTCATTTTTCATGAGAACACAACTTTTGACGAGTCCTTTGTCAAAGTTTCTATACAATGAAATGAGGTGGCGCTGATGTTTGTGTAAAAGGTGGAGGTAGCGTAGTGGTTAAGAAACATAGCTAGCATGCAAGTAGCCTGAAAAGTTGTGGTTTGAATCCCAGCTGCCCCTGAGCAAGGCACTTAACCCTAAGTTGCTCTAGGGGGGACTGGCCCTGAACAATTGATAGTTGACAAAAAATGTAAGACGCTTTGGATAAAAGCGTCTGCTAAATGCATAAATGTCAATGTAATGTAAAAGAAAGTGTCACAGTCTGAAGCAGTGGTTCTCAAACCTTTTCTGTCATTCCCCACTTTTGAAGAGGGAGAATTTTCACTCCCCACCTGCCCTCCAGCATGCAAAAAAATCTTAAGCAAAATACCAGTAGCAGTAGGAGCAATAACTATACTGTACTGTTGTTGGTGGCTTGTGCCACTCACCCCCTGTCCTTTGACCTGTCCTGCGCCACTGATCAACTGTCTTGTGCCATCTGCCTACTGCCTGTGCAATGTCCCACCCCACTGGCTTTCTGTCTTACTGTCCTGTGCACTGTCCTGCATGATACTGTCTTGTGACACTATGTCCAGTCGTAATTCTTGATAACCACCTACGGATTGACTACCATGTAACGTTATGGGGCAATATTTTGGAACTGTTATAATGCTTAGCTAAAACCATGGACAACTTGTTGTCTATCTAACTTGTTGTCTACTGATTGTACTTTTCCTGCATAACCCCTGGCATCTGGGTTAACCCCTTTGAGCCGTGGATCTGCCCAAGTGGATCTACCTTACTCTTTCTTCTTAGACTCTAAACATAAGGGAGTTTTTCCTTGCCCCTGTTGCTCTTGGGTGCTTCTTGCTGTAAAGCGCTATGAGACCATACTATTGAATTTAATTGAATAGGACTTGCCTACCCTCACATGGCACTCGCCCAAGTCTCATATGACATATCTACTGTAACTATACTGTACTGTTGTTATTGGCTTGCACTACTTGCTCACTCTCCTGAGCACTGTCCCACAGTACTGGCCTACTGTCCTGTACCATTCATACTGTCGTTTGACACTGTCCTATGGTTTAGGCTGAGGGTTAGGTTCCTGGAGAGGCAGTAGGAGCAAAAACGTACTATATTGTTTCTGGAAAGGTTTCTACTGCTACTGAGACCCGGTCTCAGGCCTTTTGCAGTACAAAGGCAGGGACTAATGTGGGCACCATATTCAATCATGCCAAGCTGAAACCTACAGAGCACCTTCCCATGTTAGGGGATGCTCTCCATGCTGCTCAAAGGCTATCTCAGTTGTCAAGGGTATTTCACTGACACTATGGAGATAACAACCCCCCCCCCCCAACACACACACACACACACACACCCAAAGCTGAGACTAAACACACAATATGTAAAAGCTCCTCCACCCATGCTCTGGATTCACTTTTGTTACAGTCATCAACACTCTCTTAGCCATATTGCATTTTACATACATTACAATCCCCCTTGTCCCCTACCCTCTACTTCTTCTCCTGAGTTCTGCCTCACTGATTTACACACTTTACTCCTGTGTAATGAAATTAGGTCAATAAGAGTTTGTTGCCTAAAATCTGCTGTGTTTAAAACTCCCCACTTGAGGGCACTGTAGTTCTATTACTCCAGTTACACAACATGAAGGCACCTTGCTGTTAAAGGTCTATGTGACTTACATTTAATAATATAATTACAAGGAAATAATTTGTTGAGATTGTCTTTTGTTAATACTCTGTTTAGTCTTGTGGTAAATGCCTGAGGGCAATTAAGACTTGCAGGAAATCAATGACCTCAAACATTGCTTAACACGGATCACAAAGCAGATTAATGATTGAAGCCTGTCTTTGAAAAATATAACACAAACATGAATCTGGGAAACTACAAAACACAAATTGACCACAGGATGTCTTAAGTATTTGAGGCATACCAGGAAATATGCAGTGCATACCTTATAATGATAAGAATTTGATGTGGCCAGACTCAAAACTAGTGGTGTGTTTGCTTACGTAGAATAACACTGAAAAGGACTTTGTTGTTTGATTGCATTTCTGGACTCCCGCACTCAGGCCATACACAGAATAGAAGCTGCACACACAGTACACACAGGGGTGAATCAATCGATAGCCCTGTTGTTCAAGGTCACTGAGTACTGGTAAAAGAACAAGAACATTTGACAACATAACACCAAATAGCAAATTGGTAGCTGTCACTAATGTCTTGTTCACATTACATGATATCAGAGACTCCCGACACTTCTGCAAGCTCTCCAGTGTTCAAATTATGTGACTTGCATTTCGGGAGTCTATCTCCTGTAAGGCAGACATCACAGATCAGATATGTAAATGCTCTGCACCTGCATAAGAAATGAGAAAGAATGAGAGAAGTCTTTTTTTTCTTCCTGAGTTTCCTACTACATTGACACCACTGTTCAGTGATACTGGGCAGAGAGATGCAAATGAATGAATAGCCAATGGCACTCACAGAAACACAACACTCTTTCCTTTTTCATCATTCATGTGAAGGCCTTACTGTTTGGGCCTGACAAAGAGCAGTTGTCATAGTTACCATGGCCACTGTCATAGCATCCATCAGAGCTAGAAGCATATAAAGTTCTATTACATCTCAACAAGTGAGGTACACGTGTATTTGGGCATGCCCAAGACGTAATTTGTGTGGGGATGAGCAGAGAAAAGTATAATAATTGTGTCATCATATCATAGAGACAAGCTAACTTACCACAGAGCACCACACAAGCACAGCTCCAAATTAAGTATACTGGTGAAGTGTGCACATTCTGTGGTAGAAATGACATGAACCTCTGCAATAAGAATATATGAAGAGTTCAAAAGCAAAACCCTGAAAAGTCCATGAAAAAGTCAATTTGCGAAAAATGTACAGAAAAAAAAACATTTATATAATTTTGATCAACTTTATTATCACTCCAATAACTCCAATTGGATTGCTTTGGTTTGATTTGATTTTACTTCAAATGAAAATTGCAGTTTGATAGAGATTACTTATATTAATATATACATTATTATAAAAACAACTTCAGTTTTGAGTATTTCTGAAATGGGGGATTTTGCATCTGAGCTCTTCATATTTATTTTTTCTGATTTAGTATACAGTACGTGCTGATGAAGTGAGCACCTTCTGTGACAATGATGACCTGAACCAAGAAATGAAAAGACTGAGTTAAAGGCAGCATTCAGAGTCAATTATCTGTGTGCACTCTCTGTGGCAAAAACAGATTATAGTTTGATTTTACTCTTACGGTGGTATTTAATTCCCAGCATTGTGCAGTTCTGTTATTTTGAACTCAAGTTCACTAACAAAATTAGACTATGTTGTCGTATTAGATTTATATTAGTTGCTGTTTGTTTGGCAGATTTCATTTAAGAGAGCAGGAACAGTTTTGACCTGAATTAGAAGATGTCAGGTTTTGACCAGAATTTGTCAATTTTTACTAAAGGAGGGATAACTCAGGGACCATAAACCAAGACTAAAATCATGGATTACATTCCCTGGATTACTCTAACATAACAATACTTAACTGAACCTTCCACCGAATTAATCTATGGAGACTTTTGCAAGGATAACCTGAGCAGGTCCTGTCTTGTAGATGTAGAATTCTACAAGATGAGGATAAAGCATCTTATATAAGATGATTCCAGCTGTAAGTCTTTAGATGAGGTTAGATGGTACATTTCTTTTGCCTGTCACTGGAATATCAGATCATGTCAGATTTGAGAATAATTTGTGCAGTTTTTGGTTTTTGGTTATAGATATAGAAAATACACATACAAAGTATATTAGATGCAAAACAAATGACATTAAAAATCAACCACTGTGGGGGTTCCACTCTCAGTCAATCTCAGGGTTGGAAAGATTGTTAAGATTGTTCATCTCTGACATGAGGCTTTTCAGATAACCTCTTCAACCAAGGAATGTCATGTTCTTTTGAATGGAGACAGTTATGTTTCTCATTAATCTTCTGCTCACATCACAAGTACGGCTTGCCAGCCGCTGCTCTGATCTGTCTTGCAGATGATATCACCTTCACTGACACAGACAGACACAAGGTATTGTCAGTGCCGACAAGACAGGAAAACAATCTTCCTCCTCCCCTTCCATTGGCAGACCATTTCTGTGACCTCAATGACTTTTTTTTTCTCCTCAGTCCTCTGCTTGTTCCTCTCTAACTTGGCTCTGACAGATTTTGAGAGCCCCCAGACGCTAAAACCCAGGAAGTACCGTGATAAGATAAGAGGTAAGTAGTGATCAAAGAAGGTTGCTGGACAGAAGTGCTCTCCTATTCCTATTTGATGTTAACCCTGTGCATGTATACGTGCATGTGTCCATGAAAGAACAGTAACCTTCAATCGCCCTCAAATGCTTCCTTGCACAACACATTCATCTCTGCATCACTGCATACCTGTATTATTAATGCCTACAGTGGTTTAGTGACTCAGTTTAGTTGTACTTTCCCGAATTTAGGTCAGGTACAGAGTCTAATTGGTCACGAAGAACTCTCTAATTTTCTGATGCTTGGCAATTATAGTAGAATTTCATCTTATCTGTGCACTGTACACAGACATGTATTTTTAAACATAGGCTTCTTCATGGGATAGTGATATGCACAAATGACCCTATCTGTTTCATCTCCATCTACTCTACTGTCACAGTCAGACAATAGATGCATGGAGAGAGATCCTCAGATCATGCTGAAACTGTTCAGGGAAGAAAATATATTCAGCTATGGAGGGAGATGGTAAAGGTTGAGGTTTTTCACTACTCGGCCTACCTTCGCATAACAGAACGGATGTCTTATAGAGAGGGAGAGAGAGAAAGAGAAGGGGGGGGGGGGGGGTCATAAAAAGGCTCTCGTCTGTCACCCTGTCAAAGAATCAAAGAATGACAGGATTGGCTGGGAGGGAGCAACAGCATCTCTGACACACCTGAGGGAGGGGTGTGAAGAGGATTGGAGTGATAGCTCCAGTGGCTGTAGTAATCCTTTCCAGGGAGGTGGAGGCCACACTCTAAGATGTAAATTGTGATTACCTCACTTTAATTTTTTATCATGCAAGTCTCAGGGTAATCACAGAGTAGCAAAGACTAGTCCCTTAAAATGGAATCATCTGTGGCAGAAGATATCTCCAAAAATAGGTGAGTTACCTGGGTTGCATTGGATGATGAAAGCCATTGTTTACATCATCAGTATCATCCTTCAAGGTTTGCTTTGGCTTCTATAGACTTTTATTTTTCATTTAATTTTATGCATCAATGTGCAGAGTACAGATTTGTACCTTGGTCAGGACTGAATCTGTGTATTACAGTAAAAACAAGACTTTTTTTAAATGTAGGTTGCTTTATGTGGTCTTTCTAGTCCATTATCTGAATTCAAAAGAATAGTCTAGGATAGATCCTCACATTACAGTTCAAAAGTGTTGGATTACCACTCATTATGTTCATTGCTGGATTACACCACCCTCTCAACCCATACCTCATTCTGGACCAAATACACAATGTGATACAGACATGGTCTAAGATCTCAGTGAACACCCACCCAACATTGTTGCACTATTCAGAGTACATTCAGAATCTGGCACTTTTAACTCATGGCTACCCTAGTGGATCTATAATACATTTAAAGTATGTTACAGCACATTTAAGAGGGCTTAAAGATACCTTTTTGAGGGCTTCAGCAATATTACTAAAGTGTCCCAAAAAGTATCTTGAGTTGAGAGCCATTAAGTGACTTTAAAGAATATGGCAAAGCATTTTTGGTGTAATTAAGACCGTTAATGCATTCAGTTGTTCCAAAATAGTGCAAAAAAATCTTTTCTGGACCTTAAGTACACTAAGTACACAAGTCTACTTTTCTGCACTTCTTTTACACCTGGGCACACTCCTACAATACTTGTTGAGACAAAGAGTCTTGGGTGTACTATTGTGTGTTTGATATATCAACTGATCTGATGTGGAATTTTTCAAAGTAAAAATTCCCTAACCCTAGGCAGATGAAGCCTGAGGGAGAATTTGGCCACACCATGAACTGACATGATTGTATGTTTGCCATTGAAAACTGCCATGGAGGTTTCCTTGGAGGTCATTGCAACATTTTGTTCTCTTATCTCCTCTACAACAACACCAACAGATCCTTGGAAGGCTTTGAACAGACCTGCAAGTCCCCAGCCAGGGATTCAAAAAGGTATTTGACCAGGAAAACTGGATTGTATGACTGAAAGGGGGGATATGAAGTCAGGTAATCAATGTACATAATTTCTAAAGTGCGAATATTGTCCACTTAAATCCCGTTTGTTTTTGGACAGAGACTTTGTGCTCTTGAAGGAGTGTATCAACACATCAGCACTGTCCAAACAGGACTTAAAGCATAATGCCGTGAGCAGGTCAAACAGGTCAAGGTCAAACAGTGAGAAATAATTGACAACACAGGCCCATTCATATCCCCTCTGCATTCAGAGGTGTTAAGCTCTCCTGGCTGCAGGTAGACCTGTACATGTTTATGCCTGAAGGAATTCTAAGATGAAAATGCCGCTTATACCTGAGGATACTGAGTCGATTATTAAAACCCTTTTAAGTTTAAATTGCTGCACAAACTCTCGACCACCAGAAGCCCTGAAAAGAACACCGTAATTGGCAGCAGCTCTATTTTCTACTTGAGCTGTCAGGAATATAATCTGCATGGGGTTAACTGCTCAGCAGTCTAACAGAAAGCCGTGAAAGGGTAACTATTATTTTGCTCATTTCATTTGAGTGGTGAGACTGTTTGCGCATACTGTGGAGAGCCTGTGGGCACAGACGTCAAGCTCACCATTGAGGACCTCAACACTTCTTGCCACCCCTCCTGTTTCAAGGTACCATCTCTCAGTAAGAAAGCTCTGGAAGCACGCTGAATAAAGCACACAATCATGATTCACATTGCATGAACTTGTTTGGAACAGAAGTAATTGTGGATGGTTTCATTGCAGTGTGGAATATGTGGCAAGCCAATGGGGGACCTACTCGATAATATGTTTCTGCGTCAAGGGACGGTCCACTGCGACAGCTGCTATACAAACGTCATTTAAGGGAAGAGGTCAATTGAAGAGTTTGGTTCCAAAATGCTATAAATCCATTTCTGAAAATATTCAAAAGTCATGTTTTTAAATTGTGTATTTCAGTAATTATTGATCAAACCTTATGATCAAATTATGTTGATTTTATTATGCAAAAATAAATCAAGTTATAGCAACCCAACTGCAGATCCAATGATGCATCTGAAAAACAAAATTTCTGAAAATTCATTAAAATGGTGGATATAGTGTTTTGAAACCAAACTCTTCACATATAAAAGCAGAAGTGAAATACAGCACATTTTTATGGAAAATATTGTCTAATGTCTAATGATGATTTGTGGGCATATCACTTAGGTCTTACGTGCTATGTGTCATTGTGGCAACAAAATAAACATTTGTCCACAATGTGTGTTGTATCAATTTTTATAGCGTTTGCTTCATAAAAACATAAGAAAAATCTCAGATAATGATAAAAAGTTGTAACATTGCAAACATCACAGCGGTGCATAACACTGTCTGCACACGTGTACTGACAACAATAAAACCTGTGCATTTTACAAGTATTGATATAATATGAATCTGGTGAAGCCAGCACTTTGATTGCACTCAGAATACATATTTGTGTATCTGTCTCATAGAAATAAATGTCCATTTCCTGAGAGCCAAGAGTGAGTTGTGCTTTGCTGACTTACAATGATAACTGTTTCCCTTCTCATATAAAAGGATACTGATGTGTACTTGATTGTCTCTCTCAGTGTACATGTGTGCCACTTACATAGTGTTTTAAAATTATGCACCACAAAATGGTTCCCGTGTCTAAAAAAAGCATTAACGCGTCACCTTTAGCATCAAAGTAAAAGGCAAGAAGACCTTGACGCTTTGGAGTCTGGGGTTGCATTCGGTGGGTTGAATAATGTTGGAGTACACATGGTCTCAGTGACCTTTAGCTCGTGTCGTTGCGATCCTCTGGATGTGTTTCCATAGTAGGCCTGCATCAGACTCATTCAGCCTGATAAGAGACTCCAGGCCCTCAGCCTGGTCCAAACTCTGCCAGTAATCCTGCGGCCACATCTGGAGCCATCTGACCCCAAACAAACAAAAACAACAATATCAACAACAACACCATACACACACCAGAATTATTTACAAATAACAAGCATGCACTGAAAACAAATGTTAGTGAAGAATATTTAGAAAAGATGAGCAAATTACATCTTATCTTACTCATCATTGGGATGAATATCCTCAACTTGACCATAGCCTGGGCTGGGCAGTGGGCATCCCATATGGGAGTTATTGGCCATCTTTGGTGAAGGCTGTGGGTGAAGCCCTGGGCTTCGTCGGTGGGCCCTCTCAGCGGCAAGACGCTTGTTCTCCTGGTCACAGACGTAGCACTCGAAGCCGTTAAGATAGTTAGGCTTACTCATGTCATTGACGCCCCACTCCCGAGACTCCAATCCTCTCAGAAGGCGCAGATTGGTAATCTTGCTGGGAGTCTTGAACTCCAAGTAGCGCGAATATGCTATGTCGTCGCTGTCCAGCGCTGTGATGAATTCCGCAAGCTTGCGTGGGCTAGGGAAGTCATTGATGATGATGGCAGAGTGCTGGTTGGGCAGCCAGTCAGCCACAGAGGAGGATCCATGGTAAATGGGTACGCAGCCCTGGTGCAGTGGACGCCATAGCTTCTCTGTCATGTAGTCAGAGCACAGGCCATTCTCCATGGCCAGGTGGAACTTGTACCGTGCCACGAAGCTCATAAACTCGCCATCCTCACCAGTGGCCGTGCTTGTGTCCTCCAGACGTTCTGGCAATGGTTTGTTGTTCAGGCACTTTCCGTACGAATCAATCTGAGACAGAGAGCACAGAGAAAGAAGGCACGTGGTCACATAACAAAGTGTACACAGAAATGACAGTTTAGAAATAACGAATGAAGACTGAATGTCTCTGTGTGATGGTCTGTGTAGTCTACACCAAGAAGCGCTCTCACCTCTATGTACTTCATGAGCTCCTGGACATAGCGGTCCCTGTCGGAAGGTACGTCACAGTGAGACTGCATGTAGAGTACCGGGGCCAGACCAGCCCGTCTCCAGTGGTTCTTTTCCTGCAGCAACACGGCTGGAGGCTGCAGCAGGTACTCCAGTGAGGGCAGCCACTGCAGAGTGAGGGGGTAGTCAGACTCACGTCTGAATGTGGCCGTGTAGTTGAAGAGCCGGATGGCCGGGCCGTGGGAGAGAATGTAGTTGTTCATAGGCGACTCCTCGTGAAACAGCGCCCATGTCTGGTGAGGTAGCCGGGGCAAGGGGGCTTCGTAGGCCCGGAAGTCTGTGCCGTAGAAGATGATGGCTGCTGTGCGTTTGTACAGCTGCACCTTGCGGTTGCGCGTGACCAGACAAGAGGAATGGTTGCAGTCAATGCGCTCTGTGTCACCAGGGAAATGAGGGAAGAGGCCAGCACTCCACCAAAGGATGATTGGCAGCTCTTTGTTGCCCCTGGAGTCGTTGTTGCCAGGGCCTCGGTATGAACTGACCGAAGCAAACTCCATGTCATTCAAAGCACTCTGAGGCAGGAACGCACCCTGGTCCCCTGTGTGCAACAGTTCCTGACCCCAGCAAGGGAGTGAGTAAAGCAGTAATAGCCAGCTGAAAGCACCCATCTCTGAAACAAACAGATTTTGTTAAATTGTGGAGCGTGTCTATTGTACATATATTTTTTAAGCATTTTAAAAGCCTACCTTAAATAGAAGTGAATAATTAAACCTGGCAATGGCCCTCTGAATAAAGTATAAAGCGCGTCATTTAGATTAACACAAGAGAAGAGTCTAATTCTGTGACAGCCTACCAGGAGATGGATTCCAGACAATACTTTTATAGCGGTTTAGAAGAGCTCAAAACCGTTATGTAAGTGTATGTAACGTTACGCATTGCACGTTGCACACCGTTCCCTCACTAGTCCAGTTTAACCAAGTAAATAAATAATTTTTGGTGAGCAACTGTGCCTACTCCACAGGAAAAAAAAAGCAGCGTTTTTAAAAGCAAATTCATTTCCGGCTAGATATAAGCTTGCATAGGCATATCAAAATAAGAGTCCACTTCATTCATCTCACAAGTACGTTTTAATACGGTCTCTGGTCCAGCCAGTGTCCTAATTCATTTGAAAGCTGACTGTGCAAGATTTATCAGTGCTCTCTGTGAATTCTATTAGTATGAAATTATGGCACAAGACTCAATGTAAAACGTAATTTAATAATTATAAATGCCATCTAATCAGTTTTGGGTGACATGATTTGTAGTTTAACGTTAACCCTATTTTTCTCCAAAGGAATGCACCGAGGAGTGAACGTGACTTGCTATTTAATTAGCAAAGTGATACAAAGCATGTGGAGCTCTAGCTTTAAAATGAAATTAGAGCGTAAACTTCATCCAGTGTAGCCAATACCACAGTGACATCAGCACACAAAAGGATGGGCTTTAGGACCGTGGCATCTTTGATGGGGGAAGGCGCGTCCCTTGCAAGTTCATAGCATGTTAAATCACAGTGGAGAGCTGGGCAAGCAAGGATTCATCATGGACCAAAATGAGGTACGTTGAGATATGATAATACGTTGAGAATTGTCATATTTACTCTGTTTAAGTGCGTTTTAATTCCGGTGTGTGCAAATTAATTTTACGCGAGGATTTTTGTTTGGTTTTCAGTCGGCGTTTTTGTCATCAAACAGCCAGCTGCCCATAATAACAAGCTAACAGACTAACAGCTGACAACAGCTAACTTGCCACGACACTCTATAAAGTATTTCTCTGCTGAATGTTTATGTGTAGTGCCGTTTGAATTAGGCACTACGTGTGCCAGTTAGGTGCAATTGAAGATTTCACAAATTCCCATGCAACTCCGAAGTCATAATGTTAACATAGATAGCTTAGCTAGAAATTTGCTGAAGTCCGTTAGCCTGTCATGCGCATATATGGTACTTCCTGTTTCGGTGACATCTGTCTGACTCATTGTTGTTGTGTTATTGAATTCGTGTTTTTTCATGGTAGAAGAGGCAGTTATCTCAGGAAAACATTTATTTCGGTCAGACATATATATATATAATTTTTTTTTTAATCTTTGTAGTCTCATGAATGATTATACTAATTTACTGCCAAACCTAAACGTTATATGGGGTAATCATCTTGATAACGCACTTGCGGAAAGTACAATATATGGAAGAACAAAATATTGACATCTATTTTGTAATTTATGCATGTATTTTGTTAACAACATTGATGAGACGTAGCTAACCAATCCAGTACTGTCCACGGAGAGGATTGTCATTCTTGGTCATTGACCTTTTTATTACAGACTTTGGTAGAAGTAAACAAGTCGCAGGCCTGGGGACCTGTGCATGTTATGTGTTGTTGCTTAATAGTTTTTTGTCTTTATTAAAAAATGTGGAGTAAAAAGTATTTGAACTGAATTTCATATGAGACTATCCTGACAGACTGCATTCCTGATAGGTTACAGTAAAGCATCAGTAGTCAACCAGCCAGTGAGGCCAGCATGAGTGGGAAGAGCCTGTTGCTGAAGGTCATCCTGCTGGGGGATGGAGGTGTTGGCAAAAGCTCTCTGATGAACCGCTACGTGACAGACCGCTTTGACTCCCAGTCCTTTCACACCATCGGTGTGGAGTTTCTTAACCGTGACCTGGAGGTGGACGGGCGGCTTGTGACACTGCAGATCTGGGACACGGCCGGCCAGGAGCGCTTCAAGAGCCTGCGCACACCTTTCTACCGTGGTGCGGACTGCTGCCTGCTCACCTTTGCTGTAGACGACCTGCAAAGCTTCCAGAACCTGGGCTGCTGGAAGAAGGAGTTCATGTACTACTCGGATGTGCGTGACCCTGAGCGCTTCCCCTTCGTGGTTCTGGGGAACAAGGTGGACAAGGAGCAGGAGCGTGAAGTCGGGGTGGACGAGGCGCGGGCGTGGTGCGAGGAGAACGGTTGCTACCCCTACTTTGAGACCAGCGCCAAGGACGACACCAACGTGGGTGCTGCCTTTGAGGCGGCTGTGCGAGAGGTCATCAAAGGCGAGGACCAGATTGACCATGCCCTGCTCAGCAGCACCATTGACCTCCATGGAAACCGTAAAGCCTCCCGCTCTGGCTGCTGTTGACTCACCTCCTTCCTGCACTGCTCTGCCTCTTGGCTTTTTACTGTTCTGATGCGTCCTCACTTGGTTGCTCCTTACCTCCCTGACCCCCCCCCCCTTTGGCTATGTTATTTTACAGGCTCAGGCTCGTGATGCTAATCAAAAGTTCTACTAATGATAATAATAATTAACAGTGTAATTGGTACTTTTATGGCACTGTGGTCTTAGATGCTGTTCAGTTTACATCATACATTTGCTCTTTGGGTACTAAACCACATTTAAGTGCTGCCTATAAAATCGTACGTGTGACTATAAGAGTGCTGGAGTTTCACAACCGCAGACTTGTGACTCGGACTCCTTTCCGTACACCTTGAAGTATTTCCAAGAGCACAGCTTGCTGCACTACTGTTTCACATTTCAAGGTTGTAATGGGTACTTTACATGCAGCCTCCTCTGTGCTACTCTGTAGCAGTGTTGTAGCTCATTATGGTAGTCAACATGGCTGAAAAAATAACACTTGTTTATCTACAAATACTCACTTTTAGTTCTGTGTCAAACAGAGAACAAATATCATAAATTATTGTACAATTATTAGTGCAAAGTGTAAAGGTACAAAGGGAATTAATGTATTTTTTTTTTGGAATGGGATAGACCTTAAAGTCTGTCCATTACATGGATTTATGCAGGTCTGTGTAACACTGGGTGCAAGCTGTTGCGTTGTTTATTTGATCTTGTTACAGTGAACCTTAAACCTTTAAGGTTTTGTATCTTTGCCTTTACTAGCTTGTTTTTATTCTGTCTGTGCAACCTTTTCCTCTGTGTAGTGTTCTGTGTGCTGTGCACTTTGTCTTATGAAATTATGACAAAAATAGGGTGTCCTACAACAATTTCTTCTGAAATGAATGTGTGGCTTTTGAAATAACATGTCAAGGGTTTCTCAAAGCACAGGAGCATCATCGGGAATTACTTGCATGTCTCAGATCTCCACAAAAAAGTATTCATGGCTGACTTTTTTGCTCCATGTCACACTGAACCATTTAGAAGTCTTTATCTCTATTACCGTTGCCTTGTGTCTTGACAAGGCCACCTGAGAACATTCCAGTCTTTGAATTCAGAACTCAAATCCAGTCTGTACTTGTTACACTAATTTGAAAGCAAGTCTGCGGCATTAAGCACAGGCCCTCTGTTGTCTGTCTCTTTCAAAGACGACCCTGTTTTATTTAGATTGCTGTTTGAAATATCTGTTCACTTTTCTTGACCCATATATTTTCATCCAAAAACCAAAAATGCATCCGTCCTTTGTTACTGCTTATCTCTAGGATGTGTCCTCAACCCATGCTGCATAGTCTGGAATATAATTCTGCAATTCAGAAGGAGGACAGTATTGGAATGTTGCTGTCGTATTCCAGCTGATGTGAATGAGTGAAGAATTGTTTTGTGTGTTCTGTTACAACCATTAGACCTTTTGCCTATACACCTATACACTATAGATTGTTTTCATAGTAGCTTGCATCTGCATGACATCCACAGATTTGATAAGGCTGCACTTTGTACATTTCATTGTTATTTTCCCCTGCTTATTGTTTGTTGTCTGAATCTTCTGTGTTGTGGATGAAAGGTACACTGTGAAAAGGAAACTATAACACTGTAAAACCATTGTTTCATCCACTAAAATATTGTGGTACTGAATTAAGCTTATGGAAAACTGTTTCTCTGTATTGGAGTTCAAATACCAACTCAACAGTATTTTGCATGGTACTAGTATGCTCACAGTCTGGTACAAAATCTAAGCCACAGAAACCAGCTGGTATCATTTTGAATCAATCAAGGATAAGGCTTTGATATTACTTGTCTCATTTCTCTGTTTTAAGTGTTACATTCCTGAGGGCTTGTTAAATTAATCCCTACACTGAAGAACTGACTGTCTATCAAACTTTGATCAAATATTTAAACTCGGTGGGCATCAATTAATAAACAAAGTTGCAGCCTGCCTTATACTTTGTCAATACTTGGATACGAGTTTTAGCATGCTGCCAGTCCCTGATGGTACACACTTACAGGCTGCAATGCCCTCTGAATTCTCTGGCTTGTCCTCATTGGAGAACCTTGAAGCCCAAAGGGTTCTGGATATTACTTTTTGTTTTCATTGTGTTTTCACAGTGTGAAGAGAATATTTGTTACTTGTCCTTATGGGTATGTAGTTTAGATCATATTTCTGTTTCAAATCATTGGTCTGTGCATGAACCTAACCGTTCATGAATTTTTTAAGCGATGCCAAAATCTGTTTTTCAGAGAACTTGACTGCATAGATTGTAAGCAGTGGCAGTTTGTGTAAACTTACTGGAGTGCTCTGGAAAGCTGGTGGCTGATTCGCATAGCAATGGGCATTCATTGGGAAGTACTGCACTGACACTGGACAAAACTGTAGTTTCCTTTGCCACAAAGTGTTGCACTAGTAGATGCTTGGAAATGAGAACAAATCGTGTTAACGGTCTCTGAAAAACTGCTGGAAAGTGCCTCATGTATCAACCCTCCAACCTTTGCCATCACCGTTCATCTTTTCAGTCCCAGTAAGGTCAGGACCGGCTTTGTTTACAAACCTTACTAATTTAGTGGTGAATATCCAGTGGCAATGCTCTAAATAAATCATGCAAAATACCAAACACAAGACGCATTCTGTGTGATCTCCTTTAAAAAAACTTTTTTACTATGCTTTCACTACTGTTGTAGTAACTTTATTTAATTACAAAAGTAAACGCTACAAAAAAAAAAAAATACAATGCTCATGGCTGTGCCAAAACTAGTTCTTTTAAGCCATGTTTATTTACAATAACTGAAATGCTTTAAATTGAAGTATACAATTCAAAAAAAAAATGAAATGCTCAATACTTAGATTTCATGTTTAAATGGTGTCTTCTATTTGTTACAAATTTTGTCATGGTGAGAGATTTTCAGTTCATTATTATCAGTTCATCAGTTTAATCATAGAGGCACTTGACACAAAAGCAAAAATAATACAGTCTCTCAAAACAAGAGACCTAACTTAATTCATCACTGGAGTTGTCAGAATATTCTATATATCAAGTATTATTTTATTTCTAAACTCAGCTAATCAGCTATTTTCAGTATAGTCTTTAAACCTTCCATGTTCTTTTGATAATGGGAGTAAGACAGCTGTTGCTTGCTCACGTGTCCAGTGCGGATGGGTCATAGGGAGAGCAGAGGTTCCCATTGCGGTCCTTCAGGAGGTTTTTAAACAGGGTGAGCTGCTTGTTCTCCTCCCTCCGCTGATGTTGCAGCTGCCTCTTCAGCAGTACGTGAGTCACGGCTAGGTGTGTAGAGTAATGCACCTGTATAAGAAAGAAAAGGCGGCTACACACTTGTGCCTCTGCTCTGGAGTGGAAGCAGGGCATCTCCAAAGACCTCACAGAACCTTAGTGTATCTGCAGACATGCATGATATGACTTCTTATTCATTCTGTAAATTTTTTTATTTAAAAATAAACAAAACCATTCTCCCAATTTCAGTCACCAGGTTAGAAAATGTAACCTGTACTGTTGGACACAGTAGGTCTATCATCTATCTCTAATTTCAACAAATATTGTTAGTAATGGGCATTAAAATGCTCACAGGAATATAAACTTACAGCTTTATGTAAAGATAGCACACTAGTCCTAGGTGAGAGAAAACCTGTTATACAATAACTACTCACTTTCCACTTGACACTTACTGGTACAAGACCATAAAGATCCACTCAGATGACTTGTTCAATCTGCATACAGAGGTGGCCTCTAGTAAACACAAGGCGGAGTACATACATACATACACACACACACTATTTGCAGCTCTGCAGACATATCTGATCCTCTAAGTACATATTCACACAATTTCGTTTTTCAAACGGAGGCAACTTTTCACCTTTAAAAGTAAACATCCAAGTGCAGAATTACAATACACCGATCTAACCCTTTTTTCACTCGCATTGCATTGTTGGAAACCATTACTATCATCTGACTCTCCAAGACATCTGGCCATTTCAAACAAAGGCAAAGCCCAGCCCAACTATTTGACTATTGCAGTGCCTACCACCAGAGAGGGGCTGTTCCTGAGCCATGTGCTTCTCACATAGGGCTCCCATTCAAGCAGCTGAAACATTTTCACCCTTCTTTGTGTGCAAAGGCTCTCTGCTGACATGTAAAATGACCCCTTGCATGGGGCATAGTGACAGGTTTGTGGCAGAAAACCCCCAGTGATTGGTTCTTGCTCTGAGAAGGCGCTGTTCTATTGTGAGAACCTTTCAACTGCCCACCAAAAGGGCTGTGAGAAACAGGCACAGGGGTCACAGCAACATGGCAACTACCAGTTTTGTCTGATACCATGGCAACCAGATGTAAGTGATGGTATTTCACACAACCAATCCTCTTTAAAGTTACGTGCTTGAAGGCTTTAGAGGCTAATTTTCAGTTTTCAGTACCAAGATTTTTTTTTTGGGGGGGGGGGGGGGCAATGGGCCTCATTCTCCAACAATTCTTACGTAGAAATTTGTTCTTAAAATCTTTCTAGATTTTACATTCACCAATGTTTTCTTGGTAAACCATTGTTTGTTCATATGTCAAAACAAATTCTATGCACACTCAGGAGCACTTGAGTTCTTGAGGATACTGGTGTCGCATTTTTATCAGTTCTGCAGTTGTAAAATATTGCAAGATATATATATATTTTAAATGGGACAATAACAACATTTTTACAAATTCTTAGGAATATATTGGTGAATGAGGCACAAAGGTTAAAGTCACAGCTTATCATAATAATAGAAAATAAAAAATAACATGTTATGACAGACAAAAGCAAATACAGCAAATGAGATGCGGTGGCCAATATTTGGCAATAGCCTAAAAACAAGCAAAGAGTGTCAGTATAAAACATATACCATAAAAATACAGTTTAGGTCCTCTTTACAAAAACATTACATGACAACATTTACAAAAACACTGGTTTCAGTCTACAATTAAATCATAAAATAAGTCCCAAGGTTTTTTTCCCTCATGTTTTTCCTGAACTACCATGACAGTGGCACAGTAAGTAGAGAGGAGAGAAATAAGAGCCGGTGATTATGTGGATCCTAAAGCAAAGCTGTGCACTTGCTGAACAATGAAAAAGGTCATGCTGAGCAGAAAGCCCAGCCTGGTGACAAGTTCACAGAGTCCAGTGGTGTTTTTGGAAGTGTGCACCTTGATGTGCATTGTTCATAGCAGTGGAAGGACAGAGGAGAGGAGAGGAGAGTGGCCTAACACCGTGGACTTATACCCTTTCTTCCCAAGTACCTCAGCACTGCAAAGTTATAGGTGGTGGAGACCACATAGGTCAGCTAGAGAGAAAGAAAGAGAAAGAGAAAGAAACAAACAAACAAACAAAGAAAAGACACCAGAACTTTAGTGTAGGAAAAAAAACAGACATAAGGTCAAATCCAGATTCATACGCACATCATAACATTATCTAACTAAGGAAAAATGTTCCTAACACTTTGCAACTGGTTGAAAGCAAAAAACCCTTCTCAGCTGGTTGAGTCAGACTGTCGGGGCCTGGGAACAGATGGGCCACAGTCTGAACGTGCATAACTAATGGAAAGTCAGATTCCTCGACTCCTACTACAAGTCGCTCACAGTGGCTCAGCTTCATTGTGCTACGCGAGAGGCCATGCCCTGAGCCGTGTACTCACCAGAGCCAGCAGTGTGATCCCAGCGCCCGCGAAAGCCGCTATGTACAGGTCATAGGTCAAGAAGAACTGCGAGACAAGAGGAGAGACAACACTGTGCCTGAAGTGAGGGCAGCTTACAGCCAGAGAAGACAAAAAAAACGTTTTCTTTTTTCTGTGTCACTTTCATTCGTGTCATGCTTTTGATGCAGGTCCCAGCGGACTCACTTGGGAGGTCGGGAATCACACATAGCCCTGGGCTGAGCTTACCTCTCTTGTTTTGCACACGTTTGACAGGGTCATTCCACAGGCTTTCCCTGGAATAGCATTCCATGGTAGCAACCCTTGGGGAGACAAGAAACAAGAATTGTTAGATTTTTTTGCCAGTACAAGTGTTAGTAGATGGGTGGAAGTAGATGCCTTGGATCTATAAAAAGTGATGAAATGACTTGAAATGTTTTCCTCAAGGGTTTGTTTTAACAGACAGGACAGAGCTCAACTCCCCCCTTCACTGTACAATTTTAAGTAGGATTGCAGACCGTAAATCCAGGGGGAATTTTGTCTTTTTCATACTCAACAACACTTGATCTGGCAGAAGTCTCAGACAAATTTCAAAGCGCACTAACCATACTGTCTGGCATCAATACACAGCTGGTTGATGCTTGTTGCTGTCTCAGTCAGATCATCGATCGTGTGGCAGGTGGCATCCATGTTGTAGAAGAAATACACAGGCAGCGCTGACAAGGCGAAGACCAGGAGCCAGATGACTGCCAGGATGTACGTGACTGCAATGAACTGTGAATAGATACAAGAGTAGTCCATCATCAGACCTACAGAACTACATCTGTTTTGCTTGATTAAGACAATAAATAAACAAGAAAAGACGCCAAACAGAGGGGCTATGAGTAGGGTTGGGTAGCAGCCTAACGCTACTGGACGGTAACAATACAATTCTTCCCATGACTTATCCTGCATTTGATTGACACCAGCATCTAAGTACAGCATGTAGGTGTACTGGTAGGAACAAAATGTTGTAGGAGTAGAAGGAACCATGAGTTACTAGCACCGAGCACTAGATACCAATGTCAGTACTATCGAACCTGAAAACTTTTCCAATTCAAAGCCCAAGTTATGCTCCTTAGACACCCTCTGTGTGGGAGAAGCTTGCGTAAGACAGGAAGTTGCGGTGAGGCCCCATGTCATGTGACCTCATACTGTATGTCATGTCATGTCAGAGCTGCTGATGTTACCGTGGAGCTGAGGCAGCGGCCGCACACCGTGCTCCTGAACTCGCCGAAGGTTTGCCTCATAGCACTGGTGGTGTAGAAGCCCTCGGCCAAAAGCACTACGCAGTAGAGGAAGAAAAAAGAGGCCAGGCCGTAGATGATGTATTGGAAATACTGAATTCTGAGGAAGAGGAATAGAAAGGGCTCTCAGTGATGAAGAAACTCTACAGAGGTTAACAGAATAACCAAATGTTAAATACATAATTTTTGAGTTTTATGAGGATTAAAAATGGATCTCTATCAAAGGCTCTGTCTCCAGAACCAAGCTGGGGGCATATACTGGGTTAGATACTCACAGATAGGCTAGGGTGATGTAGTCTTGCAGGTTGCGGGCGAAATAGGTTTCTATGAGCCTCTCAGTCTCAGTGAGAGCCTGGTGCCCACAGCCACAGAACAGGGCGATTCCAGAGAAGCACAGCAGCGTAGCCACCAGGGAGGCATAGGGCACTCCGCCAAGGCATCGCATGCAACACTCATAACAACCTGAGCATTACAAAAACAACAAAAAAACAACCCCATATCATTCCATGCACAGAATATGACCATAAATTGCAAGTCAAAACGCATCACCGGAGAAAGGTTTGGGGGATTTGATCATCATCTGTGCTTTCCCATGGATATCACAGTCACAGGCTATTTAGGACACATAACTAAGGAAGCAGGTGCCACCTGAAATCACAGAAACTTCCACATCAGACCACTATACTGGAGACACGGTTAGGAAAGAAAAAACAAGCTACCATTTCTTCCTGCAGGCCTAAGTGCTTGGTTGTGTTGTCTCATGTGCCTACTGAATCGAAAGACTGGGACTAGATGGGTCGGGTCAGACGGGCCTGTACCAACTCCAGCTCTGCTCCTCTGTCCATTCAAGGCCTGTGCCTTGGAGAGGGTGTGAGAAAAGAAGGAGATCTGGCAAGCTCCCTGACAGAGGCTCCTTTTGTGACTTCATGGACAATAGTCTTTGTCCAATGGCAGAGTGGAGACACAAGGGCCAACAGTGCCAAGCAAACAAAAGGCAAGAACCACATCAGTCTCTCACGCAGGCTAGCCTATATTCATGCCTGTGCACAGAGGGGGTGGGATGGGAAAAAGAAGAGCAGACCAAGGTGGTGGAGAAAGGGCGAACCATGGCGTCAGTTTGCCCAGGTTGCACACATTGTGGTAGCAAGAGTTGTACAGCTGATAAACTGTGCCATGAATTAGTAGCTTATAAAGTTCTATTGACAGAACTTTACACCATGATGGAAAACATGTCAAATATTATATTTGCCCAGAAATGTACTAATACGAAAATGGATTTGTAACATAGAAGAAAATGGGCTACATCTGCACTACAATGACCAAAATAAGCCTCCTCGCCTCGATAACAGTGAATACAGATATTCAATACATTCAGTTCAATAATGCGACAACCACAATTTATTTTGGGGGAACACTGTTCAAGTCAGAGTTCAGTCTGGAGGAAAGAAACTCAACAAGATATAGACTATTAACTGCTGGATGATTAAACTTGCAAGGTGAAACCGAGTCCTAGACGTTTCTAAAATAACACACAAAATCATGACACATTAACAGTCGACCAACATGTACTTTAACGTTACTTTTAGGTCGTTTAACTTCTTAAACCAAATCCCTGCTTTACTCATATCAGTGGCGTAATTTCAAAAGCACTGGGCAACATCAAACTTACCCATTTCGAGGACGTCTTTCGGGCTCGTTCACCAACAGAGAGCCTGGTCCACCTATATTGTCTGCGACTTGTCTGTTGTTCCCCGTTTATCAATCTGACTCCTTGCGCTGCTTCTTCAACAATGAACAGATAGGCTGGTGCCTCAAAGTCGAGGCTTGAAGAAACAATGTGGCTTTTGAATGTGCTACTGGCCCACACCAGAGCAGCCTGAGTTCAAGTCGGTGAATAAAAACGGTCAAGGCTCCTCGCGCCTTGAGAAATTGACTCGGTTCACCTCATTGTTCTTCATGGCCTTCATTTACACCACCGAATCGACAATTTGGCTGAAGATAACAGGCAACAAACAGAAGCAATCAAATATGAAGACTTGCTGAATTATATCACAGCAGACTGCGGCCTACGTTATACATGGTAACAGAACCGTGCGATACTTAATTAGAACGGACGGATGTGAATGGGTTTGGGTTAGGTTAGGTTAAAAGTTTTGTTGACACCGGTCCCATTTGGCGGGTTGATCAATGGCCACTAAATTTACTGATTTAAGTGAATTTTCAGGAGCATACCCAATATAACAGTAACGGGCTCGCCTTGTCAGTAAGTCGTTCACACAACTTGCAATGAACTGGCTGAGAAAACTCAGATCTTACAAATTTGTAGCTTGTGAATTCTCCTTAAGCTCACTTCAGCAGTTTTCTATGCTGCTTTAATTTGTTTTGGTTCACTAATGTGCTGATTTATCACATCATGACCCATGTTAAACTTTTCCCTGGTATGCCCTTTCAGATAATCTATTCACAACACAAATGTGATTTTTGTTTTCTCCCATGATGCAACTTTTTTCTGTTACTCTCCCCTTTTGGGTTTTTTGCATCTCTCCCTCCTCACTGTACAAAGGGACAAAATGAACATGGGTCCCTCACAGGCAAATTTTCCCCTAGGGTTCCCTTATTGCCATCTTAAATGCGTACGTATGTTTGTACACTTTTCAGAGCATGTTTTCTTTATATTGAAAAAATGACAAGGACCTCTGAGTCACCAAATCTTTACCTCAGTCAGCCAGGAAGTCACGTTTTCACTCTGAGACTAAGATAAATTCTGAGGTTACGATTTTCACTTCCTCAGTTATTTTCAGTTATCAGTGCCAGTAATTGTGGGGCGTGCTGCATCATTGTTACATATCACTGTTAGGTCCTTACTGTAAGCAATTGAGTTTTGACCCTTCCCACAGATTTGTAAATGAATGTTATAATTCATGCATTGAGTGCATTTTTTTTCAGTCATCTAGTCATATCTTAGAATGTTGCCTGGCCTTCCTGAGACATAATCTGTTCCCTCACAAGCAAGCACAGAGATAATGACAAGACTGCGGTATGCAGAGAACCAATGCCAACTCTGTGCTGTCCAACCTGTCCAACATTACAACTGACTGATCAGAGGTGGTTTCACAGAGGTTAAAACCCAACCCTCTGCAATTTTACAAAAAGGTGCAGCCACCTCCAACATCTTCACGCCTTTGAAAAAGGCTTCTAAAATAAGCAGGCAGGCTGAGGACCACAGGGTAAAAGGCTGAGAATGTCAGAGGCATTTCCATCTAGCTTAGAGTGCTTCAGATGCCGAATTTGGGAGATCTGTCGACCTCTGATAAGAGCCAGATATTATTTCTTATTTGGGTAAGGCTCTATTCACGCAGCAATCAATGTGTTAGCGGTCTGTAGATGTTGCTGTGTATGTGGCGTTAATACACACTGCCCCGTGTTCCACATAGCTCACACCACAGCACCGCACTGCACGGTCAGCCAGAAATAGAAGAGTTATTTTTTTACGTGGGCCGCACACAGTATAAATGTTGTGTCCATAGATTTAAATGACAGCTTGTGTCAGCTGGTTTGTTCAAGGGACCATTTTTGGTGTGAAAACACATGCAATACAGACGCCCAGAGACGGCTACGGACTGCAAACACACTGCTTGTTGTGTGAATGATGCCTGTGAAGTGTCTGTGTACCCAGGTATACTGATACATTGCAATGTGGTGTCTCATAAAAATGACACAAAATATGGTTTTGATTTGTAAACATTTCTCTATATTGGTACTTGTATTAGTGTTTCGCCACGTCAGTCAAACCATCCAGCTAAAGGAGAAATCCAATGTGAATCAATCCATAGTCCTGTTGTTCAAAGTAACTGAGTGTTGTCGGTTGGAAAAAGAGTGAGAAAATTTTATATAATATAAACTGAATAGTGAATCGGGCTGCCTAGGCAGTACTAGGTCAGGAACTTGCAATACACTGTATATTGTTTACAAGATTGTCTTAGTGAAGTAGTAATTGTGTCAGGCACCAGAATGAGTAAGCATTGATTGATCATTTGATAATATATGCAGTTGTTTTCCCCTTTACATTTGTGTTCATTGACAACAGACACATGAAATTGACAACAGCACTCAGCGTGGACATATGAATGTGGGAAGAAATTATTATTGTTTGTGTGCAACATTGTGATACAAGAGAAGTGTACATTTTTAAATAAACTTAATGTAAGAGATTTAATAAGATTTTCTACCAGAGGGACCTACAGCAGCCACAGCTGTTGTGTTTTACCAATAGTAAAATAACTGAACAACATGTCTGAACTCTTCAGTAATGCAATGTGAGAGGAATGTTCTGTGGCTCCTCGCCACCAGGTGGCAGTCTTCTCTACTGTATATGACGTGATTACTTATTTGAAGAGAAACTCAATTAAGTTGTGGTATAATGTAGTTATTAGAAGAAATCGTTTAAATGTCATTTTAACAACCGTTGCATTATTATCCATAGCATTGCATTTTTAAATAAAGGAAATATGTGATCTACAGTAAATCTATGCCTCTTAGCTGGTAATTGCTTGAATGACTAAAAACATTCTGAATGGACCTGAGATATTTCCCAAGGCCATTTAAGAGCTAGCATTTTCTGCAAGTGTCTACATGTTATATTCAGTCGTCCAGAGTGAATAGCCTTGTCAGTAAGTGTTTATGTTGAGGCTTTCCAATGAACTCCAATGAACTTGGCCCAACCCATTGTTACATTATGTTGATCGTAACTGGGAAAATATGATAGGTGATTTTTGCAGGTGTTTTTTGCAGATTTTCAGCTCTTCATTTAAAAGTGTCAAAATCTTTACTTGTGTTATTCTTGTTATAACTTAACCTCATTGTTAACTATGCACTCGTCCTTTTATTTTATTTTAAAAACTACTCTTCTGTACTTATCTTTGGGGTTGTTTTAAAATAGTCTATATAGTTATTACTATATTATTATTTTGTAAATTGTAAAGTGTATTGACCAGTTTTTCTTAATATTACATTGACAGATTTTATTAATTGGATCAGAATCGTGTGAGGTGATCATATATCACTCGTCTATATGGCCTTTCGAAATATAAGAACCAAATGTAAAGTAGATGTCTTAAGGAGACCACACAATCCTCAGAAAAATACTAATCTAGGAGTGTAAACACTGTGAGATCAAAGGTTCGGCTGAAAGCAATTAATAACATTGTGCCCTCTTTTTTCCCCAGTTTCACATAAAAAAAATGTGATCAATGATGCAGAAGTGAACAGTAAGTAGTTGAAGTAGACCAAATCATCGGCTAGCCCCACCATATGAAACATGCTCATTTTTCTGATTTTTGTTTATACTCCCAACTCAATAATTTCATTCAGCACAAAAAAAGGAAAAATCCACCCAGCCAGTACCTCACTGTGAGGGTTCTATCTCGGTTGGGCAACAGCAGGCCCTATCGAATAACCATGAGTCACCCTGAGACTTGAGATGGAGTGTGCCTCCTCTGTGCTCTCACCTGTCTGTGCAACCCCCTGCTCTCCTCTGGCCTCACTCCAAGCCAGGTCCTTGGGAAACTCTCATCACCTCCCTTGAAGGGAAACGTTAAACCTCTTTGTGTTCACTAATACCTGAGACTTCCATCAATTATAGCGAAGAAATCCGAGAGACCCCTAAGAAGAGGATTATCTAATTCAACAGGTCCACTTGCTTAATAGCAGGAATTACACTTGACCATCACCGTAACTCCTCCGTTGCCAGTACGCTCTAGCCTGCATTCACAGCATTTGCAATGGAAATTTTCTCAAAAGCAGCTGGGTCAGATGGCAACTCAACTCATACAGTACACAAAAAGTTAATGACGACATGAAGACAGTGTATCTATCTAGGTCTAGCA
Organism: Tenualosa thibaudeaui; assembly: GCA_027481765.1. Lineage (NCBI taxonomy): Eukaryota > Metazoa > Chordata > Actinopteri > Clupeiformes > Clupeidae > Tenualosa > Tenualosa thibaudeaui. The sequence continues at coordinate 18,314,469 of JAIFZK010000004.1, read as the reverse complement.
AAGTCTCAGGCCTGCTAGTAGCCAATAACATACAGTATTATTGGGGTGTTACACAATGGAATGGAATTCAAATGGAAAAAATAAGACAAACAAAAAAAAATCCAAATGTTACCCTGCTATTATCTTTTGTTAAAATGCAAATGCAAACTGTCATTTAACTTTCTTTTGAGCTTCTTACGAAAGGTCTTGAACCTCTCATCTTTCAGTCAGTTGAACTTGTTTGCCACAATGTCACCCTTATAAATGGCAGATGTTATTTATCTGATGAATGTGATAAGACGACAGAAATCATGCCTAATCTAAAGTGTTTCCTCCTCAGCACTGAGCATAACTTGCTACAAGGGATCTGAGTGAAGAAATGTGTCTTTGTTATTGTGCTGCTTTTTCTGTTTCCATAATGTCTTTAATGTAAACATAGGAGGCAATATAAAAAATTTGAACACTTTAATCATAGAATACAGCTGACTTGAACCTGTAAACAATTCAGCAGCTACACAAGTCAGTCTTTTTCCCACTGATCAGAGCAATGTTTTTCCTTCAGAGGGATCATTTCACGGGCCTTTACATGATGCCCCATGCTTTTCTGCTTCACAAACAGCCCCACGGCAATTGATAAGAGACACAGAGATAAAACGACCATGCCTAAGCCAATGAGTAATATTAACTTGGGATTTTGATCATACTGCTCACTGGTCTCACACTGATTTGGCACGGTAGGCTGCGGGAGTCTGCTTGGCAAGCTCTTTGGAATGCTGTTTAGGTGACACTGCGCCAGTGTCTCATTGACTAGCAGGTTAACCCACACTGTGGTCTGAAGTGGGGCTGGCTTCCCCCCATCGCTCACCACAATGAAAAGGTGGTGCATCCCGTAGTCCTGGTCCACCAGACGCTGGGCAAGCGAAATGTTGCCTGAGTGTGGGTCGATCTGGAACGGGCAGTTTTGTGCCGGCTCGCTGCCAATAAGATGGTAGGTGATGTCTGAGTTGATCCCCGAGTCCACATCCACTGCGTAGATTCGGGTGACCATGGAGCCGGCAGGGGTGGAGGGCAGTATCGTGAGGCAGGTGAGATTGCTGCTGGGTAGGATCACCTGAGGCCAGTTGTCGTTGACATCTTCCACGTAAATCGTGACCCGGGCAGTGGCAGACAATGCCGGGCTGCCGCCATCCAGAGCCACCAGAAAAAGTTCATACCGGTCCCGCTCCTCGCGGTCCAGTTCCTCAGTGCAGCGCAGAGTCCCCTGGACGTTGTCTATAACAAATGGGCCGGTGCCGTTCAACACACGCACTTCCACATGCCCGTTGCTGCCTTTGTCTGTGTCGGTCACCCCAATTTTTCCGACAGGAGCCAAACGGGGGATGCTCTCCAGCACAAAGAAAATAAAGTGAGGTGTGAGAAAGGCTGGCACATTGTCATTCTGGTCCAGCACGTGAACAGACACAGACACTGAGGATTCCAGCTGTGGGGAACCGTTGTCTCGGGCCAGCACAGTGACGGAGTAAAACTCCTGCTGCTCTCTGTCAAGAGAGACTGACACTGTTAGCTCACCTGTTGTATGGTCAACGTGAAATATTGGGGAAGTGCTCCCACTCAGTCTGTAAAACACCTTCCCATTCTGCTGGCTGTCTGGATCAAATGCCTTGACTTGGAGAATACTGGCCCCTGGCTTGTTGTTCTCTGCTATGTGTGTCTGATACTGTGTTTGGTTAAACTGTGGTGCATTATCATTCACATCAACCAGCAGCACTTTGATCACTTTCTTAGGAGTCAGCCACTTGCCCTGGGCATCTGTGATGACAATGGAAACGTGGTATTCAGAGCATACTTCAAAGTCTAGCGGCTTTGATGATGAAAGGAGATAGTTACCGTTTTGAGTTCTTGGTTTCAGGGAAAATGGCACGCCTGCCTCTATGATGAGGGTGCAGTCACTGGGCCCATCTCTGAGCTCTAAAAGGGCCAGGGCCGATGGTGGCGCGTTCTCCTGTAACAGTATAGTTTGGTTTTCATGCTCAGCTATGAACTTGATCTTGATCACTGGCTCGGGTCCTGTCACAGGCTGTACGGATACAATTACCTCTGAGACGGCAGGGGAGCAAAGAGGCCCGCTTGCAAGGATTTTCAGCACAAACTCCTGCGGGCTGTCAGCCCGAACGTCATCAGCTAAAGTGATCAGTCCACTGTGTCTGCCCACATGGAACAAGACCATTGCCTTCTCCGAGTTCTTTCTGCTAAAAGAGTAGGTTATGGCGGCATTGTGGCCGGTGTCTCTGTCGGTAGCTCTCACCTGGGCGATGAGAGAATCCTTGGGTGTGTTTCCATTGATGGTCACTGAATGGGGACTATCTGGATCAAACTGCGGGCAATTATCATTGACATCAGTCACAGTAACCATCACTGTGGCAGTGCCACTGAGTGGTTTCAAACCATGGTCAGTAGCAATAACAGTCAACTGGTGCATATCCTGAGTTTCATGATCCAGTTCCCTTTGCAAAACCAGGACAAGCGAGGGTCCCTTCTCTATCACAGAGAAGAATTTGCCATCATCCAGTAGGTGGTAGCTAATCTCTGCATTGATGCCAGAGTCCATGTCCTGGGCTTCACCATCCAAGCTGAAACTTGTCCCAATATGTGCATTCTCTGCCACAGTCAAATGCATAACAGGTTCAGGGAAAAACGGAGCGTTATCATTGATGTCCTCTACGGTCAGTTTTATCTCTATGACTTCAGTGTGGTTTTGTGGGCCAACAATGGCATAACGGATGATTTTGCAATCATCATCTTGTGGAGGCGGGCACAAGCTCTCTCTGTCTATGATTTCTTCAGTAGTATACAAGTCGCCGGAATGTTCCTGAAGACTAAAGTAGTCCTCATCAAGCAGCTGGTATGGACCCAGGTAATCTCTGCCAACAGTGCCGATGTGGATGCCTCCCTGCTGCTCCTCTGGGACATAGAAACTCAGAGTATGGCACATTACTTGCTTTAAAATAACCGCAAAAAGTACTTTCTACAAGAAAAGAGAAAAACAAATATTGAAATTAGAAATCAACTTCATGGGGCTATTGACTACTATTTAATGTATTGCCACACCTGAGTACTAAGGAAGTGGACTTCATAATAGCAGAGATCAGTGTACACTTTAATAGTAAGTTCACTGAGGCTAGGAAATCTAAAATCATTGATAATATATTTAGGCTTCATTTTCACTAAACTGCCTTTGTCTGCCCATAACTGTGAAGAATTAAAATATCACTAATTAACAAGCAGCCAGCTAACATGCTCACATGACTTATAACACGTGTTGCACTCGTGAATTAATGTCATTCCTGTAACTGAGAATAACTCTTGATATTAAAGTTTCTTACCTGCAGTAGGCCAGCGGTATTCATGTTACCGAAAATCCCATGGCCCAGTGTACTTCAGAACACCCTAAAAGGACGAGGTGAACATGCCCGCGCGAGGTGTTACCTACTCTAGGTGCACGCTATCACACCGAGTCTACCTTTGAATGGGCCCCACCCTCCCCACTTCAGGTGTCTCCGTTGTACAAACTATGGTTTGTGAAAGCTATAACCTACATCGACCAATCAAAAATCGGTTTCACATTCCGGAATCGTGTCATTAACTTTTTTATGCTATCTTTCATTATCAGTTTGTGAGATTGCATAGAGTCCTAATTGCCTTGACGCTTGGCACTGCTATTTACTCATGAGATTAAAAAAACATATTAAGCTACGACATGCTATTACTCATAAATAATCGTTTGAAATACAGGTTATATTGTAGACTGTAGGCAATTGTCAAAACAGCCCAGCTTGGAATACCCCTTGATCCACTAATCAACGTCAACCCAGAATAACTGCAGTTGGGATAAGGGATTGTTCGGACTTCTCAGTTTTTTTTAATCATTTATGAATTGTACGGAGAATCTACCTCCACCTTGTGGTCAACTTGTGTACTTGATGCTGTAATAAGACCCGGCTTGACACTTTAAACGGTGACCATTCAGTATTAACGTAGTAATGTGTACTAGAGCCTTCAGACTACTCGGAAAAGGTTATTACCAACTGTCGTGAAGCCTAGAGGACGACAAATTGGCATTAGATAATTTAAATGAGGGATACACCTTCTCTTCTTCCCCAATTCTGAATTATCTGTAAAGTATTTAAGTTCATGGAAACGAAACAATTGAGAGACTACTTCCTTGTATTTAAGAATAATCACTTCTTTGTAGTGTTCCAGGTCATAGGTTTACGACCCCCTCAGACCCTTGAAGAGTTGCGTCACTTTCTATATTAGTGGAATGTTCCGATTTTGCTACGAGGGAAAGTTTGGTCGCCCTCCCCCCTATGCGCAAAGGAAACCACAGTGGCTGTATTGAGAGTTCATTGGATGTTGCAGAGGCGCCTTTCATCGCGGGTGGAGCGCCGAATAAATGGGGTAGTTGAACCTCCAAGTTAGCAGTTCTTGAGTCCACTCTACTTTTGACCTTTGTTTTAGCCAAGCAAGCGCACGTACGAAGATGTCGGGCCAAACATTCACAGGTGAGGAATTTATCATTGGCCACTGGCTACACCAGCTGTGAATGTGATATAATATTTTGTTTTTGGATATATAGTCTGACAAATATTTCATTGTTCATTGTTTTCAAATCTTTCTCTGAAGACTTGGATATGGAATTTGGGGATTTGCTTCAAGAATTCAACGATGTTGCTGAAGAGTTGAGGGCCCCATCACAGAGCACCCCATACGTGTATGGTCAGCTTTTGAGTGAGGCAAAGCAACGCACAGGCGTTAATGATGGTGTGAGCGATAGCGGCATAGAGGACTCGGACTACAGTAAGTTGTTTTAAAAGTAGTCCTATTGCTTGGTACATGACTGATGAGGGAGTTTGACTTAGAGTCACTATTGACCGCATACAAATTTCCTGAACTATGTAAAACTGAACAAACAACAAACAAAAACACTGCATGTGGATTTTGCTGCTTCATAATTTGGTGTTTAAAATTGTGTAAATATGTTGCCTATATACACTATTTTTGTAATACATCACTTTACATACAATACATTAACATTTAACAGTAGCCTATACTGTAACAGTTGTGTATCATATACTGTAGATAGGCCTACATGTATTTCAAAAATGGCAATATAAGTTAATGATAGTGTAAATGTGAATATTTTGACAACAAAAAGAGTTCTCCCCTGCACATTCAGTAAGTAGGCAGAAATCAGACTGTAACAAATAGATATATATAAAGATTCCCGACCAAAATGACAAACATCACACTCAGGATGAGTAGTAGTATGACTCTGGTCTACTCTTTCCCCAGGCAGTGAAGCATCCCTGGGGAACAGCTTGAACACCAGCGAGGAGGAGTTGAACACTGCAGGCATGACGACAGCACCTAAAGGTATTACCATAACATCTCTGTCCTGATAGCCATCACGTTTACATAACAATGCCAGGGGGAGGGTCTGCCCCCAATTTCTGCTATTTTTGACCTGGGGTTGGTTGGGTACTCACTCAGTCACCCTATTTCGTCTTATCTGCACTCGATTTAAGGTTTGGGTAATTGCTATATATCACTTTTTTATTTCATTTTTTTGCCTCTACAAGATGAGGAGATGGTTGTGGTGTGTTGTGTGTGTGTATGTGTGTGTGTGTGTCTGTCTGTCTGTCTGTGTGTGTGTGTGTGTGTGTGGTGGTGGTGGGGGCCGGGGACGGGGGTCGTTCAAAATAGGAATTTGAGGAGCATCTTCTCATTTAAATGCATGAATCTTATCAATAATACAAGGCCCTGTAGACAAGGCACTAGAGAATGGAGGACACCACAAAGCCTCCTGTCTGGCTCACACTCACCACTGATGGGCCGAGCGTTTCAATAGGATCCTTGGCCTGACGCGGAGTGGGGTGGTCCAAAGGCGCGACTGCCTCGGAGGATTAGGGACTGTTTATGATACATTGTCACAAAGCCAGTTGAATTTGTTGCCGTGATTGTATCTCATCCTTTCTATCACAGATACACACACACACACACACAAGAATGTATTGGGGGAGATTTAGATATTATTCCTCTTTCCCTGCCACCCCCTCCCCCCCCCTCAATCGCCTTATGTAATTTCAAGTGGAAGATCACGTTTCTTATGGGCGACTCGGTATGTTCCAGAGGAAATGCCAGTGATCTGAGCGCCGTCTCTGTGCTGCTGGGAGCGTTGCTGTGCACTCACATTCCTTTCTTTCCCTCCTCCCTCCCTCTCTCTGCAGCCAAACTCGGGGACACAAGGGACCTCCAGAGCTTCATCGACAACCTGGACCGCGAACTCGCCGGTAAGTAGAAAACCCCGGGTCTTATTTTAGGTGCAAGTGGAAATACCAGAAGTTGTAAAATCGATTCAATATGGCCTGCTTCATCATTACAACTAGTTTAGGCCACCCTCTACCTATAGTATCAGAGTAGATAACAGCCGTAAAGTTGACATCATCATTGGTGGGCTTTTCATGGTGCTTGAAGCCACTCCTGCACTGCATACCTATGTAGAGGGAGTGATTTTTACACAGCCTTCCACTGAGCGGCTTGTGTTATCTGTGGGTGTGCAGATAAGTGTGGCTCATGAATCATAACTCCCTCAACATCTGTGAGCCCTGCCATGCTCATGCAAATCCTAACTGCTCTTCTCTACTAAGCTGTCACAACTTTTATCTCCTTGACAGAGATGTGAGCGGGAAAAGGCGGTCACGTAATGGGCTGCCGAATAAGCCTGAAGTTCAATAGAGACAAAGCGGACATGAGTGCGACAAGTCGACATCTTCGCTCGCTGCTGCGATGCGATCCTCCCTACTGCCCCCTCACCTCACCCCATCCCCCCACAGGAGGTCAGCCTCAGGGCCACAAAGAAAATCACGTCGGCGAGGGCTCTGTCGGAAACGATGGCCAAACTACATCATTCTCACCCTTTGACAAGGAAGTGTGACATTCTTTTAAATGTCTTTTAATTAAGACTCCCGCTTTAATGGTGGGTCATGAAAGGACCCCATGCTGTGGTGTAATTAGTAAGAGCAATTGGAATCAGACCAGCCCGTGGTGTCCCCAGTAAAAAATGGCTTTTACATTTGAATCAAATGACAGTACTGTGTACCTTCAAATGATTTTTATTTTTTACTAATCCTTATTTATATACTTTTGTTATATTGAGCTAAAAGGGATATGGTATTAATTAATTAATTAGTTTGATGTATCATTTTATACTTCATGAAATATGATGTAGTATGGATTATGAAGGTGTTGTACAGAAAATCAGTGTCATATAATGGCGTATAGTTTGTTTCCTCTATTGTGGAGGCTGTGTTAGAATTTATTGCAGACAATACCTAACTGGATTATGTTAAGCTGATGAATGTACAGACCAATAAAGCTTTTTATCTAGCAGTTTTATCCAGCAGTTTGTTTATTTTTTAGGGTAACATCTTGTTGTATCTGGCCTAAGCCATACATTCTCTACTTTCCTGCACTCTAATGTGTGGCTGAGGTAAGCGATACTGTGGTAAAGTGCTTTTTATGGATCATTTCAGTCTGGTATGTTTTGTTTCTTTTTCCTTCATCGGCGCTTTAATTATGCTTTAGTGAGTGTTTCTGAGAACACACAAGGAAATCAACAAAGACAAAGACCCTAGTCTGTGGATGCCTTCGCCAGGATGTGCGTCAACTGTGCAGAGAGCAAAACAATAGAGAGCATTTTTCCCTGCGTCTGCTCCAGAGTCAGGGGCTATTTGAGAAGCCATGGGGGCACTTGCTGCTGCCCCCCGAAAGCCCATATTTCAGAGTGGGATGAAATACTGCCAGGAAGGCCTCCCAGTGAACAGAAGACTACAGAGGAAAAGACCATGGCAATGCCATTAGCCAATTTATGAAGAATGGCATTTTAGCTGGTGTGCATTTTGACATGAGGCAGATGTTGAACATTATGTAATTGCATGAACAGTAGCACCTCTCATTGCAGTCAATAAGGCTCTAAAACATGGAGACACAGGGCATGACTGAGATCAGAGGAGAGACAAGACTTCTCTGTGCTAAATTTTACTGAGTGACAGTTATGTTGACTTCCGTTTCTACAAATCTTGTGGTTTCTGCTGTGATTCACACAAAGGCATGTGACATTGCTGTCATCACACAGACACACTCACAAACAAACATACACACACACAAGATTGCAGAAACTACAGTTATTTTTGGTAAAAATGACCAAGAGGGCTAAAATAGAATTGCTGATTGTGTCTCCTCTCTCAACCTTTCCCTTAAGGCTGGCGAGATTAAGGGAAGTCACAGGTTAATCTGTAATGCCTCTCATTACTTGTTCAAACCATTAATAGAATCCTTTCATTGAATGGAGATGAAATTGTGCCGGAGTCAGGCACAGCTCCATGTATCAGATACAACTACAGGCTGTCAAACACTCATTATTTGTGGGCAAAATCTGACACATTAAAGATTTTGGTAGAGACTGAGAAGTTCAACAAGGCTTGAAACATTAAAGCACATCATGATGAAGCCATCTCTCTACAATGCTCTATACAAGATTTTAAAATCCCTACGACAGGTGGTTTTGTTGCTCTTGACATTAATGTCAACTGTATTCACATCTGGACATTGTGTAAGTGAGACTCTGAAAGTGAAACCCTAAGAGAGTCAAAAGTAGGTCATGGGATCTGCTGTGAGCAATAATAAAAATAATGAATATCCAATGTATTTTTCTTCTCACGTGATGGAAAAAAAGAAGATTTTTTGGCAACCTGAGAAAACATGGTGCAATGGAGATCTAGATGAATCTACATTGTTCCTCTGTTACGTAAAATGGTGTGGGATCTGAAGGGTGGGGGAGTCAGTATTCAGTATTTAGCATGGGCATCCTGTCCTTGGTTTGTTTAAAAACACTGTGTTCTGTTCTGGCCATTCTCCTTACCGTCCTCTAAGAGGAGTCTGGACTTGGCACTTGACTCTGTTGGCCACGGACTGAACTCTGCCGACAGGAGCTGGCTAGGGAGAGACAAAGGGCGGGTGGGGGCGGGAGGGGGTTGTTTGGACGGCACGCTCAGGCCACAGCTGTTCGGGAATCTGAAACTTTGTTGGCTTCTGGGCTTGGGGACTTTCCTTTTATGGACAAGTTTTGGAGCACATTAGCCCAGACAGGGTGCGAAAGTTAAAAAACAGGAAGTCTCTGCATTTTCTGCAAAAGACCAAACCAGAAATTAAAAGCACTGCCTTTGTCTCTGTGATGGCATGAGGGACGTACAGTAACATCTAAACTCAGACATAGACTTTTTTTCTCACTACTTTCTTTTTAATTAATGTAATTTCCTGTGTATGACACGCTGGACAATAACATTATTATAACAATTTTGCAGTGTTGTATGACATACATTGTTGAAAATTCAACAACAGAAGTCACTTAACCAGTCTCATGAGTCTCAGCGTCCCTCACCTGGAGCAGGTCTGCTGTGTCCTAGCAGTTGAGCTGTGCCTAATTACTGTAACATGGCTGGCTTGAGTGATGATGGAGGGGGGTCGTGGGAGCAGACGGTGGTCAGGGCCTGGTGCATGGCAGACACAGCGTGGAGGGATGAGTGGCTATCAATTTGAACATGAATGCAGACATGTCTCCTTCAGCTCCATTCATATGAAAATACACAAGGTCCTTGGCTTTGTTTATCAAGATGGGGTTCATGCATGCTGTTTGTTTCACATCGATAGTACGTATGGCACAAAAACAAAACAAAACGTAAAAAAACAAAAACAAAATGCAGTTGCTATGGCTTCACCCAGTTGGTCACCCAATTAAGCACAAAAATGTAAATTGTTTTTGATCGCCGTATGGCCCATCTTGGGATTGGAAAACAAAGACACCACCAAAGCAGTGGGAGCAGAAGCCCTGTTGGGGAGGTTGTTAGGAGATGAGTGCAGCGTGCTTCATGCCGCCTCATGCTGTCTGTTTAATGAAGGAGCCCGAGCAGTGTGATGCCCTTGGGAACGTCCGGGAGCGCGCACGTGCCCAGTGAGCGCCTTCTGTGTGAGATGTGAGAGGGAGCAGGAGCGGGAGGGAGAGGGAGACAGAGAAGGAGGAGGGGGGACGGAGAGGAAGACAGAGAGGGAGAGAGAGAGAGGGAGAGAGAGAGAGAGAGGGAGAAGGAGACAGAGAGGGGGGAGATAGAGGGAGACAGAGAGGGAGAGGGAGAGAGAGACAGAAAGGGAGAGAGAGAGGGAGACAGAGAGAGAGAGGGAGACAGATAGGGAGACAGGGAGGGAGAGAGAGAGATAGGGAGAGGGAGACAGAGAGGGAGAGAGAGAGAGAGAGAAGGAGGCAGAGAGGGGGGAGAGAGAGGGAGACAGAGAGGGAGAGGGAGAGAGAGAGAGAAGGAGAGGGAGACAGAAAGGGAGAGAGAGAGGGAGACAGAGAGAGAGAGGGAGACAGATAGGGAGACAGGGAGGGAGAGAGAGAGAGAGAGGGAGAGGGAGACAGAAAGGGGGAGAGAGAGAGAGGGAGAGAGAGAGAGGGAGAGCAGCCACCCCCTAATGAAGGCTGCAGAGTGTTGGCGTTACATAACTGAAAGGAACCCACACTTCCAGGGAACTGTTTTCTGTTTTGTTGATTTGTCAGGCCTCTCAATTGGGTGGGTGGCAAAAAAACAACAACAACAAAAAAACCCAGAAAAAGCCTGCTGGGGCCCAGGGTTACTTCAAAGGTCTGAAACAAATGAACTATATGCATTGTCAGTCAACCATTTTAATTTTTTTTTATACAAAGGTTTAACACGTTTAGCAGTTGCTAGCCTCAGATCTGTTTTCCTTGACTGACTTTGGCATCAAGCTATTTTTTTGGTTTTGATGCCATCATTTCAGGGTGGACTGGGAGGAACAGGAAATGCACTGAGTTCTTTTGCGAGACTGCATAGTGGTCACCTCAGAGGAATCTGAATTCCACTGTGTGGCGACTGGAATTTTTAGCTCTTTTCCATTGAGACTGTCTTTGTTTATTACTAGTTTAGCCTCTGCCACAGTATGTGCAGGTCGACCTCCATAGCACTGTTGATCAGTGGGAAGGAAACATCACCTGAGGGAACATTACAAATCATTTCAGAACTCACAAATAGTTTTTTTTTTGGTTTGCACGTATGCAACATCACAACAAAGACAACCAAATGAACAAACCAGACCATAACAACAATAACAAAAAAAGACTTAAAGATAAGAACTATTTTTATATTTACCGCTACTCTATCTCCTCCTCTATCTCCTCAATCTCCATCTCCACCTAATCTCCTCAATCTACTGCAATACTGAGTATGTAAGAATTCAATTCTCTGCCCCACATTTAGTCCTTTGTGCTTTTGAGTCCTTTTGTGCTTCCAGGACATGCACACTGCCATCTCATGGTCAGGCTCTTCTCATGCAACTATAGGTCTTTCCAGAGAAGGGAGGGATGGCAGCATGACAAAGCACACATCAAAGCCTTGACAGGAAAAGGATCATGCCTCATATTTCTAGAAACACAAATAATCACCATCTACTAATAATGGTAGTCATCTCAGTTAGCATGCCTAAGGGTTATCCATTTTCAGACAATCCTATTTTATGTTAATGTCAGTATCTATAAATTAATTTCTGCACTTGGGCACAGGATAGCTTGCTATTCATTATATTAACAACATTGCTATTTTTGTATTTACTGCATTTTGTTACTCTGTATTCATACATGTGTAGTGACAATAAAGTTTTTTTTATGTTTCACATAGTCTCCATTAATTTCTAAAAATGCCTGTCAGCCTTATGTGCAGACAGCAAATGAATTACTCACTGTTGTTGGGTCATCCTTCTCCAGCTCAGACCCATTTCTTTGAAACGGGACGCCACCTGTTGCTTGGTGAGGAGTCCCCAGGAATTTCCATTGTGTCACTGCTGAACCAGCTGATTCACGCGGGCAGTGAAGGACAGACAATGGAGTGACGCTCTATTGTGAAACATGGTCCCATGGAGGGTGGTTGGGGGGATCGACTGAGTGAATGATGAGAGTTCCTCGGCGCCTGCTATGCGCTGGTTGATCTCTCCCCAGCCCCCCGCCCCCCCCCCCCCGCTTGATCTTCTGCCGACTCAGGCCTTCGACTGGAGGGCCCTTTAATGGCCTCCCTATTTCTTCCACTACTGCACCGGAGCCACATTGTCTGTCTGTGGCTCCTTTTTTTCCTGCCCGCTGCTCCCGGCGCCTGGCGCCCATCGCCTGTGGTTGCGCAACCCCACCCTGCCTTCTGCCACGCCGGTTGACTCTGTTGTTCTTGCCTCGGCCTTCTGAGCATTAGTCTCATGCCAAAGCGCCGCGTTTATGGTTCGCTGGCGATAGAGAGATAGAGGTAGAGAGAGAGAGAGAGAGAGCGACCTGCATCTGAAGTCGTTATCAGCCGTACATAAAGGTAATAAAGGTTCAACCATGTCATTATCTTGGCCCTGGATCTGAATCACTTTGATACGCCTGAGTGCATGCTTGCTGGCTTGCCCCTAATGTGCCCTGAAGATTTGCTGCCCGCAGTAATTAGTAAGTATCACTGATAGGCCCCCTAAATGGACACGTGCCTGCTTGGAGAGGCAGACTCAATCGGACCTAATAACTTGTAATGTAATTGGGGGTTTATCTGGTACCGCAGATGATTAGGGGGTGCTGGGCATTTGCAACATGTCTTTTTTTCTTCTTTTGGTTCCTCCTGGTCTCAGTACAGCCTTGTGGCCTCTCACAGCCATCCATCATGGAGATTGGATCATTAGAGTCCCAGTCACAGCGGCAGCTGGGACCTCTGGCCCCCTGGAAAGGAAACTCCCCAGTCACCAGCTCCACAGTCCTGTCCAATTAATGTCTTTCTTCCTTTATCATGATAAAAAGATAAACAACTCCCTTATAATGCTCCACACAGAATTAGTAAGTGATGTATAGGTAGCCTGCTTCTGGCAGCTAACGTAAACTGAATCCAATACAGTAGACGGTGGTGGTATATAATATATGAAACCGGTGTTTTACATTTGTCTTTAGGGTATGAAGACAGAGGGAAGAGATTAAATAAAATTTTCTGAGATGTTCAAACAGCAGTACACAGCCATCAGAGGTCAATTATTCCTGTCGCCTTCAATGAGGAGTTAGAAAGTGAATACATTTTGAATAAATTCACTTTCTCCCTCGCATCAACCATGCAGCTGCAGGAAGCACTGGGCGTGCATACATGCACGTGTCCTCCAAGAGCACAACTAGGCCATGTGCACTACAAAGTCTACTCACACAAAGCTACTTGCAATGTTTCCTGTTTTTCAAAGACCCACAATGTGTATAAAGATGTATAGATATTTTTATATTTTTAATGTTTTCTTTGTGTGCACAATTATAAATACATTCTATGGACATAACATAGATATATTCATAACAGGGCTCTTTATAAAACTATTCTGTACAGTGCTTACCGAGAATGATTAACCCCAGATGTGGAACAACAAAGCAAGCATCTCTATTGATCTTTCACATTCTCTTTCTTTCTTTTTTTTTTTTTTACAAAGATGTTTCAGACTACCTACTGTGAATGCAATGATGATGATTCCAACCGCTCAGTGTCTTGTGTGAAAGAGACATAGCGTGGAACACAGACTGTGGAAAGAGCACCAAAGTTTGAGGGAAACTGTGGAATGCTATTTCCTATCTTGAAAGAAAAAGCATTATGTGCCTCATCTATCTCGGTGTGTCACAAATGATCTTGAGAGAGAGGATAAGATGCTGCTCTTTTATCAATTGAATTGTGACCTCTAATGGACCAAGCATGCTATTCAGACAACATAATTGGCCTCAATGTGTCTATCGGTTTACCCAATACCAGTGCAGCAGTGGATGAGTGTGTGGGTGTGTGCGTGTAACCCGGCTCGCCAAATGTACTGGATCGCCTGTACCTTCTGCCTTCGGCCCATCAGTGGGTGGCAATGTGATTGCCATGCATTCTTATTCCTGTTCACAGGCAAACCATCCTGCTCCTCACCCCCTAATAGAGTAGGTGGGATAATATGCTCCTAATTAATGACAAAAGTTGCACTATAAAACTGCTTTATCTTTATAACATTTTGGATTCTCTATATAATAACACAGGCATTTGTGTTATTAGAGAGGAAGATGCCCTGTGCTCTCCCCTTCCCCCTGTCTCTTGATTAGTAATGGGCCCCATCTAGTCGTCCCTCCAGCTGTAAACACCCAAGCCTCCTCAGAGCGAGCCACTACTCAGAAACGCTCATTACCCACTTGGCCGATGTAGACAAATTTGTGCCACGCACCGCCACTGATGACTTGAAATGGGAGGTGTGGGCTTTTCGTGGATTTGCTAGTGCGGCGTCCACCCCTCATTGAGCAGGAAGACTGAGTGCTTCTGAGGCTCAGCCTAATCAAAGCCAACGGCTCGGGGTGTCTCTTTGGCCCAACATTAGGCTTTATCAGTGTTAGACACCAAGCGAGCACATGGTTTCCTGTTACTCACTCGTGGTGGTGACAAATGGTTGCAGGCGGTTGTGGTGGTGACATGCCTGAATTGCACGACAACAGCGCTGTTTGGTGGATGATTTGAAGTGCATTTTTTAAAAAACTTGATCCCCAGGTGGCCTTGTTAAGCAAACCTCTCTCGCTATTTATAGTAGAACCAAGCGACAGTTCAGGTGGGCCAAGTCTCTTAAGCCTGTGGCTGCTGAGTCAAATCAGGAGGGGGTTGATTGGAGAGAGAGAGAGCAGAACAAATGCAAGGCCCCTTGCTGGACATTATGAAGGCAAAGGCTGAAGTCTCCATCTCCTGCCGTGGTCCTCAGAGGCAACTGTAAGAGCCAAGTGTTTCTTCTCATATCCAGAGCCAACATCCAAATCCTGCACTCATACCTGGTAAAATATGAGCAGAGGGTTACCATGAGGTGGCCTGTGTGTGTGTGTGTGTGTGTGTGCTACTGAAATCCCTGTTGACTGCTGAATCATTCTTCTTGATTTCCTGTTGGTAATTCTATCTGCGTACACAGAAGTGTCTGCCTGTTTCTCCCCGGGCGCTGTGACGAAGGAAAGCAGAGTTTGTGGGAAAATAATGGCCTTGTGGGGAATAGGACTGAAAGCTCACTAATAATTCCATTAAAATGGCAACTCAAGTTGAACAAATCAGTATTCGACATACTTCAAGAGAGGAAAGAAAAAAAACAAAAAGCTTGAAGCATGAAGAAAGAAGTATTTTGTGAAACCTTCTTTTCTCCAGTTTTATGGTTTTAATTTGGCACATGGCACAATAAGCATGTATACATCTGGTATACATAAATAAATACTAAATATATTTTTTTTACATAAATATATACATAGAGCTTTTAAAAAGATGTCTGCTGTTGTGTCAGTGTATGGACATAGGATTTCAAATAGCATAACCACTACATGACAACTCTGTCTTCAGTACATTGGTGAATTCAGTCTTATTACTGTGCTCATTTGCTGAATCAGGTCACTGGAGTTAAATCTTCATAAAAGCCCTATACATATATGAATGTTTGCCCATATTTATATATATATAGAGAGAGATATAGATTGAAAGAAACACACGTCTGCTCTGATTGAAGTTTAGTCAATGCAGACAGGCCACTGTCCCC
Organism: Tenualosa thibaudeaui; assembly: GCA_027481765.1. Taxonomy (NCBI): domain Eukaryota; kingdom Metazoa; phylum Chordata; class Actinopteri; order Clupeiformes; family Clupeidae; genus Tenualosa; species Tenualosa thibaudeaui. The sequence goes on along the minus strand of JAIFZK010000004.1, from coordinate 18,298,794 downwards.
CTTCATGGGCAGAACTCTTACAAAGTCAATGGATCATGTCAGTTAGTTTGAATCTTTAGCTATTTTTCCTCTTACACATAAAATAATAGATTTATTTTGTAATCTTTAAGCAAAATTAGACATATATAACATTTTTTAAAAAGAACAAAAGTGCTATTTCGCAACGACAGACAACCAGAGACGCAGCTGAAACACTACTTGTGGTGAACCAAATTAACATGATAAAGAAGACCCTCACCCTTCCCTCCCCCACAACACACTCAACAAACTAAAAAAGGAGGACACACACACACACACACACACACCTGCATGCATCCAGTCAAATGAACGTATACACATGCACACCCAAACACTTCCACACACACATGGGCATACACACACACACACACGGGCATACACACACGTACACATGTACACACACACACAGGCATACACACACACGTACACATGTACACACACACACGGGCATACACACACGTACACATGCACACACATTCACACACACACACACACACACACACACACAAAGTATCCTCATTTTCAAAACACAGACATGTCCACATGCGCACATATTGTGCACGCAAACACACGCTTGGAGCCTTATGTCTAAGTGTGTGGTCTGTGAAGCTCAGAGATACAGATAATTTCGATGTAAAAGATGCACTTTTCCCCCCTTAACAAAACAATCACAGTAAGGTAACATGATCTGCACAGTCTCGTCTGTTGGTACAGTCTATTCCAGACAAACTCTTAATCCAGGATTTAAAAAAGATAAGAAAACGTATGTGTTTGTTTCCAGGGTAAGCAACTAAAAAAAAAACAGTTGCTTGATGCTGCTGATTCAGTCCTATGCACATTTTCTACATCTGTGTGTCCGTGTTTGTCAATCCAATCATTCAAAACAACACACCACGTGTTCCTTCAAGGAAAAATAGAAATTGAGAAAAAAAACAAGCTCTCTGTAAGGCATTGAAAAAAATTAAATCAAGCAACACAAATATTATGCAAATGTCTTAGAGGCCATAGTTTATGGTGATAACAGTTTCCCCCAACAGACTAAAATGGGAAATAAAAAGCACTTTTCTTTCTTTTTTTGTTATTTATTCAAGAAAAAAACATTGATATCTCCCGCAGTCTGCTGAAAAAGGCTTCGTTTTAAAATGATTCTTAGAAAAAACTACTGCTGAAAGGCCCGACCCTTCCACATGGGCAGGGAGAAAGCAGTTCTGTTTTGGCAGGTCTGCACAACTTGACATCCAGAAAGAGCTTCGGTAACTCCTCCATCTGTAAAAGTCCATTGAAAACACATTTTATCCTCTTTCAATTCCCCTTCTCCTGTTCCCATGACGCTTATAAAACCAGACCCCCCCCCCCACACACACCTTCTCTCTCCCGACCCACCACCCAGCTACTCCTCTCCTTCCACCCTAACACACCACCCCCCTCCCCAGCCCCAGGCTCCGGCTCTGCTTGGCTCGGCTCCTTAAAGCTATACGCGGGTGGTGGAGTGTGAGTGGGGCAGGCCTGTGGAGTTGAAGCCAGCTGTGAAGGTGTTGTAGGGGTGGAGGCTGGGCATGCCCACCAGTGAATTGGGGATCATGGTGATGGTGTTGGGCGTCATGAGCGGAATGTCGTCTGGAGAGCGGCGCAGCGTCAGCGTGTAGTCGGGCAGCGAGGCCAGCCGCAGAGGATCGCCCACCCCGATGCCACCCACCCCGATGCCGCCTCCTCCGCCGATGCCTGGCGGTGGCAGACTAGCTTCACACTCGTGGTGCGTCTGGTTCATCTGCAGCGACATGATCTCCTCCTCAGGTGCGTGGTGTCCGATGTCGTTGGCAGTGACTTGTCGCTGTTGCTGGGCAGCGGCTGCCGCAGCCGCCCCCGGGCTGGCCGGCTGGTGCTGCGAGTCCTGCCGCCGTTTGTCCTTGCGGTAGTAGAGCGCGGCGAAGGCCAGCACATTGAGGAAGAGTAGCGAGGCGCCCACCGCGATGGTGACGCTCAGCTCGGTGGAGTAGTCGCGCGGGTTCTCCACCACCAGCGGGCCGGCCGTCTCCTCGCCGTTCCAGGGCTCCTTGCCGCTCTCACTGTTGTATGCCGGCGACATGGGTGGCCGCTTGGTGTTGAATGACCACACCTTGTTGCTGTTGCTGCCATTGGGCCGCTTGGTGGAGAGCGAGTTCTGCGTGGTGTCAGGTGGCGGCACCTTGGTGGTGGTGGATGTGTAGTGGAACATGTCATGCAGATTATACAGGTGTGGCACCAAGTGTTTCCAGAAGGCCACCTTGGTGGCACGGTAGTGGTCTCGCACACGCGGCTTCAGTCCGATGTGCAGGTACAGCTGGTCCTGGGGGTTGTACTTGGACCAGGCCACCTCCTCGAAGCGGTTGGCCTTGGTGTGGATAAACTTGGTGTCCTGTGGCACCGGCTTATTGGGATCTCTATGGGGCACACACAACAACAAGGACAAATCATTTTAGCCTCAAATCCTGCTGTAGCACAACCACTGTAGTTCACTAGCACAAATTTCCCAACCCTATCCCTACTCTTCTTCCCAGTTGACACCTCTCTCTCTCTGGTATCCTATCTCAATAAAGGCAAGAAGCCATAAAATATATCAAATTTACCTAAAAAATTACAAATATTATGTTACATACATATTCACAATGAATACGCTATAACACGTCTGGAAAAAAAAGCATTTAGTTTTATTTGTCATCATTTCATGCGAACTGACAAACAAATAAACACAATATTACTGGCTGACTACTATAGAGGACTGCTCTCATGGCTCTGATTTTCCTCATGACTGCTTGGTGAACCTGCATGCAACGAGAGTGCTGCTGATATAAACTGTCACTCGCCGCTCCCTCCATCTCTCTATCTCCCTGCCCCACACTCCCTACCCCTTCCATCTCGGCGGACCTGTCTGGCGTGGCGTCTCAGTGAATCTCCTCCTCCTTTGTCTTGTGGGGTTTAAATCAGGTCGGAGAGAGCATCCCACCTATCCCCTTCCGCACAGCTAAAAACCAGGCCACTGGCTTGCCGAGTAAATACATATGAATAAGTCAACATGCTTAGATGCACTTCAAAGAGAGAGAGAGAGGGAGAGAGAGGGGGGGAGACAGAGAGGGAGAGAGGGGACCTTCTTTGGGCAAAAACAACAGTGGTGCAGCCCCTTTGCTAATTGCTCTGGGGCAGCAGCACAGTGTGTGCTAACAGCGAGTGTGCAGCTGCAGAAGTGGACTGTATTAATCAAATCCACTGAGCAGTCAGTGGATGGCAGCTGAGGGGGCTGAGAGAGCAGGGGCAGGCGTGCAGTGGCACGCATCAGCCTCCAGGGGGCAGTGTTTTCCTGCCGGGGCCAGGACGGCCAGGATGGGCTAGCTGTTCCAATTACATGGTGCTATTGATTTATTGACTGTATTAACATACGGCATTCCAGAACAATCGCAGTCTCCTTGTTGCCTCACAGCGCTGTCAGACACGTGAGTCTGAGCCTGTATTTATGAAGCACTGCAGAGCAGAGATGCGGACCTCTGGGTGTCTTACGTCTCCATCACAATAACATCTACAAGAATTAATAACAGCAGCACCACTAGGATCACTCCATTGCAAGTAGCTAGCTGTCACTCGGCTAATAAGATCTTAGTCTGACAGGTCACTCATCTGTGGCAAGATGTCTATACAAGTTTGGCCTGCTAATGCTGACCCACACAGAGATCTTCTGCTTCGCTTCTCAGTTTTCATTCTGCCTCAGTTCGAATGCTCACAAATAAAAAAGTACAAATAAATGCTTTGAGAGAGAGAGAAAGAAAGACTCGAAATCACAGATTTTCCCCTCCTCCTGCTCTTTTCTGCCTGTCAATTTTTCTTTTCAGGTCAGTGCATCTGGGTACAGAGGCAAATTGAGATGGCTGGAGAGAAATCCCCCGGCACGGCTGGATGTCAGCAGAGCACCCCGTAAATAACCCGTTTTATTAGGCTGGTAATGATCCCCAATGAATATTGGCAGCCGGACTATGATGACTTTGTAGCTGCATATCAGTAATTAAGTTTCAAAGGAGCAGACTTTGGAAGGTAAGGTCATATTGATCTTCCCGGTGGAGCAACATAGCGGCGAGCAGCACGTCAATGAAACCGCATCGGACTTCTTTATGAATTCTCATGGCGGCTCACGTCCCCGCAACAATCTGCGACCCCAGGGGCAATCTCAGTTAATGGGAATCCCTGGCATCTCCCTAACAGCAGCCTCAGTCTCTTCGTAATGCCGGCCGTCTAGTGCAGCTAAGCGAGGCGGCGGACATGAGATCCTTGGGCGCTGATTTATATTTTTTATGTAACGTAAACACAAACCGGTGCTTGTGTAGGCTCGGCTGTGAAGAAGGCTCTAGGCTTTCTCTACCTTTGTTTTCAGCAGGACTCTTTTTCTACTCTTCCTCTGTTGTTTGGGTGGCATAGTGGAAGAGTGTATGAATAATTTAGAGTGTACCCCGCAAATCGATGCAGCATCTTTGGTTAATTTGATTTGCAGCATTAGGGAACAACTGCGTACCTTATCTAATTACACACGCACATGCTAGGCAATTGTAGCAATGTCAATAATAAACAGAAAACATTCTCCCTTTGTAACGATTGTGCCGATGGCTGTGCAGCAGTTTTGCCTCTGAGTTACTTCTGTAACCTAGATTGTGAAAGTGTGCATATATATGTGTGTTTGCGCACGTGCATGTGTACCTATGTGAGTGTGTGCATGTCTATGTATGTGTATGTATGTGAGTGTGTACGTTTGTGTGCATGTGTGTTTGCGTGTATTCATCTGAGTGTGTGCATGTGTATCTGTGTGTTTCTATGAATGTATAGAAAAGTGTGTACATGTCTGAGTGGGAGCACTGCATTAGCTGATAGCATCATGTCAGGCCACCCACTTAAGCTGGATCTCAGTCAGTGGTGAGGCTGAGGCAGAGGAGATTATTACAGTCATAAAATCAGGCGCTTTAATGGCATCTGTGATTTCCTCTGATGTTTTCATATGGCCCAGGCACTTGGGCCCTGCGCTATAAACCAGTCCTTCATCTCTCATCATTCCCTCCTCAGGCAGACCTACTGACCCCACGTGACCATGGTTTTTAGACTGGCGATTCAAGTGCTTCAAGATTACCCAGCATACCACGGGGAAAAACCTGCCACTGTGAAAGGCCATACGAGGAGGCACCGTTGAAGGACTGAGGAAGGTTCTGCTCGCCAAGCACAGGAGAAGCGTTGCTCAGATCAGCGATCGAGCTCAGAATGACTTTGAGACGGAACAAGAGCTCAGTTGCAGCCTGAAATAAAAGCCCTTCAACCCTGTCCCATTCAGATATCAGTCAAATGGAACTTGAGAGAGCAAATGTGAATTTGCAACAATTAGATGCACCTCCTTTGCTTATTCATCCCTTGGTAATTTAGAGCGCTCGAGTGATCATGAAACTTTGCCTTTGCTCAAATCTGAAAAGACACGTTCAGAGACCCTCAGGCATAAAACAAGAATCTCTCTTTTTTTTGCGAAGCAAGGTCTGTGAATTCTGTAGCCAGATTTAGTCATTTAATTAAAAACCACCGCTCCATAGAAATTCAATAAAATTGATGTGAAGTCAAGCTGGTATTTATAAACTAAATATAAGTTAAGCTGTATTTTTTTTTATTTGCCTCGTGCATAACATTTGTCTCATCTGCTCTTGTTCTTGATCATGTAAACAGGTACAGCTAATGGTGAAAGCTGAAACATAATCCATTTCCAGGTGTGCAGTTAGCATCTCTACCAGGCCTGCATAATGATCGATGCCAGGTGGAAGCATATGGCTGCTTTAGCACTTCTGGATGCTGATGGAGGGACTCTCCGAGGCCTTGTTTCACTAGTGCTGCAGCAAGCAGGCTGTGGGTGGACACCTGTTTGGATGGCGGGGGCTTTTGGCCGGCACGGGTCCTGCCAAGGTGAGCTGATGACTTTGAGCGGTTGTGTGTGTGGGGAGGAAATCATGGTCCACTTCCTCATTACGGGCGGGTATTGATTGGCCGGGAGCAGGTGAGTGACGGCCAACAAGTGTCTTCGCCCCTGTCCATCCCTCTCCCCTTCAGCCCCGTCCGTGTCCTGTGGCTAACTCCTTTCCCCAACTCCCAACCTCCTCCTCCTCCTCCTCCTCAGCTCCAGTGTGGGCTCACAACATCCTGGTTCTCCATCGCCTCATTACATTCCACTTTCACCACCCTCCCCCTCCTCCCTTCCCAATCAATGGCCTCCAGGCACTTTAACAAGCCACACCACTTCCTTACTTTCTCTAATGCAAATCAGGCTATTGGCGACCAACCGGCTATCAAGTGTTGGCCCTAATTGAGTAGGGGAGAAAGATAGAGGGAAAGAAAGAAAGAGGACGAGAGAGGGGGAAATATTGGAGGTTTGTTCTGCAAAACCATATGTAACCCTTGTTAAATGTCAGTTTGGCTGGCAGTAGCTTCAGGTGAGACAAAGGTAAGGATCGGCAGGGCGGCGGTGGGTAGGTTTGGGGGGGCTGCACTGCTGAAGGATGCAATTAAAACAAAGCCCTGGAAGAGAGATCAAGCTTTTGTGGCAGGGTCGATGACATTTGAGTCTGCTCAGCTCTTTTTTGGGGTATGACAGCTGAAAGAAGGGCTAGTGGGTCACAGTTCTTCTTCTTTTTCTTTCGCTCTTTGTGTCCAGTGTTTTTAGTTGGGCCTGTGCACTGACAACAGGGCCTAATTAATTTGATTAATCTTGATCTAAAGATCAGTGCTGTTGAACACTTAATCATAGGCAACTTACTTACTTGGTGTTGAGTCTGGACCATGCACATTTACAGAACGTGTAAGCTAATGAAACAAGCAATGAGGAAGTGACGATTGGTGTCCTGGGACTGCTGACATCCTCTCGTTTGATTGTTTTTTCTTTTTTAGCTTTGCCCGAAAAACAAACAGTTTTCATGCTCATTCATATACAAAGGACAGGCCAATCTGTAGCAGGAGGGAGCTGCACTCGAAGACGAAACTCTCCAGCGACTGTACTTCCGATACGGTATCTTTTCGGTAGCCAACCATGAATTTCAAAAGCCTATGTTTGGATTCTCCTCAGAGAGGTGTTGTGTGACGGTGGGTGCTTATTTCTAAAAGTGGCATGTGCTCTACCTCCTCTGAGACAGCTCGCTCGAAAGCTGGGGGAATAAAAAGAAGTGAATTTCTGGGAAAAAAAAAGAAAGCTCGTCGATGCCTTGCTTACTAACTACCTCGGCAGGGTATGCATGGCACAGAGTCTTCTACCAGGCAACGCTGGCCTGGATGAAAAGAGCTTAGACAAACAGCCCCTGTGATTCTCAACTTGTAGAGAACAGCCACAGTATCACTTTATGGGGTTAGTGTTTTAGTCTGGCAGAGGGAGAAACTCTAGCACTCCGAGCAAAGGGTGTGCTCTTATGCACTAGGTTCTCGCAAGCGTAAACGACTTAAAATACAAAGATACTAATATGCACCACTAAGCGGAATGTGGAATGGCAGTGTGGCAGGGGGTAGGGGGAGGGAAAAAAAGGAAACACAGCTTTGGGGAATGGTACACGCTGTTGACATGCGGCAAACACAAGCTCAACATAATGTAGTACATGTATCCGATTCAACGGCATGGCAGGAAGTGCAATCTGGGTCAGCTCATTACGGAACGCGAGCGCGCTGTAAGCACACTCCCACCGAATGGAAGGCCATCTAAGAGCGAGTATGTTTAGAGAGAGATTGTGTGGGTGTGTGTGTGTGTGTGTGTGGGGGGGGGGTTATTTGACAGGGGAAAAACTCAACAACACTGCTAGCTTCTGGCATGATGCGGGCTAAGGGAACGGTGGACGGACACAGCTGGGGTTCATTGGTTGAGATGGAGGTCATAATCTGCGTCTACAGTACCACGGGGGAGGGGAGGGGAAGGGAGTGGATGGGAGGGGAGAGGAGAGGAGAGGAGAGGCTTTAATGGTGCTGGAGATGGTGGTGGTGGATGGTGGAGGGGGGTTATGAGATAGCATTGACTTCCATCTGCCCCCGCCTCTTTCTTCATCCCGCACCCGCCTCACATCGCCTTCTTCTCTGCCCCCTCTCTGCTGCAGCAGTGGTTCGCTCCTTCCTCTCAGCTGCGCAAAATTACCCTTTGAGCAGCACTCTGAGCTTCCTATTATCCCACCATCTAATCCTGGGCTCTTTATGAGCTCAGTGCCCACTGCTAGACCATACATAATCCCTCCTCTAGAATAATGCCTGGACCACAGGGGACTAGATGAAGCTGCATTCTTAAAAGCCGCCCCCCAACACACACACACACACACACACATACACACACACACACCTCTGGTCCGTGCCACTACAGTCGGGCTCGACACTAAAGCTCACGATGGCTGTGTCAACACTGGATGCCGGACACGGAAGGACTGGTGAGCGTGGGCTACAGCTTTTTCTGAAAAAGCATTTTCATTTGGACACATAAAAAGAAAAAAAGCTTTCCTTTGTTGTCTAATGAGCTGCAAAATAGCTGCAGCAATATTATCCCCTCAAAAATTTTGGGCAGAGGTGAAAAGTTGAAGGTTGGATGGTGCAAGCGGAGCGATGCGGGGCAGCCATGGGAGATTAGCGTTGAAGATAAGGAGCTATGTGGGTAAAAGACTGTAACTGGGAGTCCATCAGTGGGGAGCTGAAAGTCCCCTGACTCCAGGATCATTTTGGAGAAGCTCAGCACAGCAGAAAAAAGAGCCAAGAGAGGGTCTCTCACATCTAAATTTAGGAAGCACAAGACATAAAAAAAAACCAAGCTCAGAGTGGAGCATCAGACAGATGTTTGGCCGGAGGGTCAATCAGAACTCTCTCTGGATATTGGCTTACCCAACTGAACTTGTCCATCTGGACCGTTTCTGCTGACAGCATCTGAACTCCCATCTCGTGCTCATTGTTATGTGTAACACACCTTCAACTTCACATGCATAGCACTTTAGGTTTAGTGAGGTCACACGGGTAGATTTTTATGGTGAGCAGGAGACACAGAAAAAAAAAATCGAAAGGGAGTTTCTGCCACCAATCAATTTTGCTCTGGTAACAGCAGTCATCAAATTAGATTTGTGTTGTTAGAGCTGATTACAAGCACTCCTCATACAAATCTATATTGCTTTGTGCCCTGGGTAAAATTGAACTGGCCAGGAAAAACAGGGAAAAGCGAGCAACTAGAGGAAGCGGTGATCGACTGGAGTGAGGTGTGTGGATCAATGGAGCTGTGGGACAGAATGTGATACGTTTCACTGATAATTTTCTGACTCTCTGGCTTCATTCCAATGAATATCATCAATCCCAGTCCCTCTGACATCCATATCAAGCATGTGGCCAAGGTGGTTGCATGGCCAGATAAACCGCAATAGTAGTCTGGAATACAGTGTGTGCACACAGAATGTACACAATGTAAAAAGATATTCTGATATGTACATGGAAACATAAATTACCATATACAGTACAGTTCCTCGTTTACACAACCACATATTAAAAAAATGTAAGTAAGCAATCTTGTGTACACACAAGGCCATGTTATGGAAATGTGTGTTTGTGAATTCTGGCAAAAGCTGATAATTTGACTCAATGGCTAAAGAAAAATCCCATCCCTTCCTGCTGTGTACCAAGAGCAATCTATTGATTGACTTGAAAATACAGAGACTGGGCACAAATATACAGGAAGTCAGAAATATGAATCATTACTCATATGAATCGTACTTGTGTCTCTCGTGTCTATGATTAAAGCTAACCCAGAATTAGTCTCCAGTGTCCTCCAAAGTGAAATGTGCTCTATTTTAAAATATGCAGGAATCTGTTCTTGCAGGGGTCTGATCTTTACTTTCTTGCTTGTTTGCAAGGTGTCGTGACAAGTGATAGTTTTCCTTTTTGTCTTGTTTTTTATTTATTTATTTATTTACTTATTTATTTATGCAAAGGTATATTTGTCATGAGGACACTTTAAATTCAGATATCTTCTCATGTAAGCACAGAAGTCGGTGGATCTGCTCAGGCTCCGGCTCTGTATGCACAGCTGAGAGAATAAAAGCTTTGTTGCCTGATTGATCTCTCTTGGCTGACAGTGTGTCTCACTCGGTGCTATCAAAATTGTCATCAAAACACAAAACAGCGCAAGACAGAATTATTAGAGGCTATTCCCTGAATAAGACAAAAGTCCATTTTGTCCAAGGCCATTTTGCTGGAGTATTGCATAAGGCCCTTCCCACACTGGCTCCAGCATCATTGCGGAGCACTTTCAAATTTGACTATTTTGTTTGTACCTGCATAGTGAACATAGCATAGTAACCCATGGAATCACCATGGAGTCTCTAGAATGGCACCGATTAAATAGACCTGGATCGTAATTGACAGGCAGTGATGGCAGAGTTTAACCCTGCTGTGCGGGGTTGTACTGAAAACAATGGAATAGAATGTCGGAAGCAAAACGCTCAGCCCTTTGTTGGAGCCTGTGTGTGGAGGGTATAAGATGCTAGAGACATGAAACTCACCCAGTCTTGGCAAAGTTAGTCCAGTAGGTCATGACCACTGCACTGAGCATAATGTCATTCTTGGAGAAGTTGCATGGGAACAGGTCAGTGGGGCCGATCATGGGGATGCCGAACACATATGGCACCTCGTCTCCGTGCGCTGCGTCTGACCAGGCCGGTTTCATCATGCTCTGGCAGTGGTGGTAGAAGGCGTAGAAGTAGGTGGGCGAGCCGTAGCGTGCATGTAGATCGGCCGTCACCACTGAGGGCTCCACCCATTGGTGGTCGGTGAAGAGCGCCACCAACGTCTTGCGTCGTGTCTCTGGGTTGTCACGGTCGGCCCAGTCCGTGTACATGAACTTGATGGTCTCGCGCAGCGTGTCCTTGCCCTCGGGGTAGCCATACAAGCTGTCCACAAAGTCAGACACAGAGAAGTCAAAGTCGTTACCCGACACGCCATCCTCCGAGTCCACAACGTTCTCCACAAAGCGCAGGCCCTCGCCTTGATTGACGCCCAGCATGATGTCGTAGTTGAGGAACTCGCCCTGCTCCATCAAGATCTCGGGGTCGTCAGGGATGACGTCGCCGTCGATCACCGGGCCGAAGGCTACGTGGTAGCGTGCTGGCTGGATGTCCTGCTCCACCAGCTCTCGAGCGCTCTTCTTCCTCAGGCAGTCGACCATGTCCATGGTGTCCAGCACATTGCAGCCCACCTTCTCCGCAAGCATGCGTGTGTACTTGACAGGCTGGTAGTTGACGGCCCAGCTTGACAGGGCGGAGCCGCTCTGGATGATGGCCCTCTGGAAGAGTCCTGAATCCAGGAGGGGAATCCAAGAAAAGGGAGACAAAAAGGAAAGGTGGTTAAGGTCTGGTTCTTACACAAATTAGTTTACAGAAGTTGAAGACACCAAAACATGTTTGATCGCAGCACTATTGTATGTGGGCAGGTGTTGCTTCTGCGTTTAAAAATTATTATGCTCTCCTGCCTGCAGAAACATACAACCAGGTGCACAGCGCTAGTAAAGTGAGGTAATATTTGCTGATCAGCAGCACACCAATCTGACAAAACCGCAGCCCAGATGGCCATGCATTGCAAAATATCGAGCTGATATTACAGAATGTCATGTATGGTCATGAGGAAGTAAAGGACCAGCTGCAACATGTACATTCCCATTATGCAAAAGCTTGTGTTGAAACACAAGGTATATGCTGAGGGGAAAAACTGTCTGTGTGCTGTGTGGGAGAGAGACATGTGGCAGTAGTAAGCATATTACCTCCGTACTGATTCTCTTGTCAAAACACTCATAATCTGTTGTAATGGTGCTTTAATAGGACTCTGTGACCACGCATTTCTCTCTCTCCCCCACGCGCCTGGCTTTGCTACAAACAACAGTGAGAACAGCTACACTTTGTGTAGGTACATTACTGTGCACGCATTTTGCCTGCAGTTGATGTGCCTCTTCGTAACTGAAGATCTTATATCTTGAAGCAACTCATTTTGATACACGTGAAATAACACTGCAACTGTGCACTGCACTGCACTGCAAGCTCTTGTGTTTCTGTGGTGAATGAGAGAACTCACATGCGCTGTATTTAATAATAAACATACAACCTAAGCAGCTTTCTAATAATAATTAAACAGTCAGGTAATAACAGTCACTTCAGTTTATAAACTCTGCAACCCCCCACCAGAAATAATGACTGAGTGAATAATGGTGCCCTTGCAAGTGTGAGTACAGAGTTTGTTTTGTTCTGGCTTCACAGGGGCGTCACACACTGATAAACATAGATTCTCATAATGTGCTCCGAGAGCTCATTTTCAGCTTCAGTCCCTGAGCAGGTTCACTGAAGAAATCATGTTTACGAAAGATGCACAGAAGACTACGCAAAACAACAAAGGAGACAAAACATCCCGGAGGGTGAACCTCATTGTATAAAACATACACTATGTTTGTGCTATGGCTTTGCTCAGCCATTCAACACACACACACACACACACACACACACACTTAGTACACAATGTCACCCCTCTTGTTCCTCACACACCACTGCAGTAAAAATGAGAGGTGCATTCATGTCTGCTCCTTCAGCTTTACTGCCTTGTCCTCCTCCAGCAATCACCTCATTTGACACAATTGATCTGTCCTCTTGTTTTGCTATAATGGACCGTTGCGCACGCCTGTGTGTTTACACTCTCCCACAGATTGCTCACTGCTCACAAGACAGCTTCTTAGAGGTCAGGAGATTGGAAAGAAAGATTGTGGCGACCTGTCCTGATTTTTTTTTCTCCTCATCCACCCCAACCCCCCACCCCCCAACAAACACACACACACACACACATACACACGCACACAAACTCCACCTCAAAGGACTATATTTGCTATAGCTCATGCTACTGGCAGCACTTGTGCGAGCTCACCGCGGTGTCACTGCGATGACTATCAGAGCGCTCCTTATGTCCATGTAGGACATCTACTGAGAGATTGGGATCTAAGGATACGCTCTGTGTTTCTTCTTCTTTTTTATCCCTTGCTCTTGCCTCTGTGGGTGAGTAGGGAGGGAGAGTGAAAGAGAGGGAGAGAGAGAGAGAGGAAGAGAGGGAGGGAGAGGCAGTGGGCTGATCGGGCCGTTTTGGAGTGGCTCCACAGACTGGTCGCTCGGCAGGACAGCGGCCAGTCCCCCAGCGAGAGGAAGCAGATGTCAAGGATGGCTCCGCTCTTGAAAGTGTTAGCAGGGGTGGCTGGGAGATGAAAGATGGCCGCCCCGGGGCCGAGAAGCCACGGCATAATCCTGCCCCCTTTGCCTTTAATGGCTGAGCTGTGTGTCCCCTCCCCAACCTCACACCATCAACACAAGCCAACTGCACTTGCAACCAGCCAAAGCCCCAGAAATTGGGATGTGCTGAGACTTTTAGCCCTGAATTCCACAGCATGATCAGATCCACAGGCTCCCCGCTCAGTTGATGGCATCCTCCAATGACAATCCTGAGAAGTTCACAGCCAGAAAGGGGGGTTTGTGTATGTATAAATCGCCTTTTTATCTCACCCCCAGAAATCCTTTGTTGTCTTATTCCTGCCAAGCAAATGAACTTTGCCTTGGTTTTGGCCCTTCTCCTAAGGACGCTGACCAGCCAGATGGCTCACAGTTAAAGCCAAAAAATGCCCAACACACAATAAGATTTTCCACATGCCCAGACAGCATGAGGGCTGAAACATGACTAAGTGTTCACTATTGTTTATTGTTATGATGGGGGCAAAAAAATTACGGACACAGATAACCTCATAAACTAGAATACATGAATGGAAATTATGACATGATTTTGAGAAGAATTTTTTGATATTTTGAGTGCAATATGTTGAATTTTGTCACAGCTATGTGCTGGATGCACTGACTGACAGAACCACTCAAAAAATACAAGCTGTGATTTGCATGGTGATCCTGTCACATGACAACTATCATTATTAAGTCTCTCTTTCTGCCATACTTGGTGGCTCAGTGGAATATAGACACTCAGTTCCAGAACCAAATGATTCTGATTCTGAAGGGACAGATCCAAAGAAATAGATCACACATTCAATCCGGGAGCAATTTAATCTCTCCTGTAGGCTGGCGGTTTGGAGTGACACTGCTCTATCCTGGGGTTTGTTTTGCTTTATGGTGGAAACAGATAGCGCCGACTCTATCTAACTATGCTCGGTGTGAGAGCCCGGCACCTAAACAGTGAGCAGATCCATCACTGCACAGCTTTAGTGGCAGATTGAGGTCGTTGTGAATTATGACAGGGGCTTGGAGGTAATCATTCATTTGGCCCCGCTCAAAAATGCTGCTCTACTGTGCTTTGTCGACCTCGACCGCCTGGCCCTCTCAAGACGCTAGTTAAATGTCTGCATAGCAGATGCTCCTATTGGTGCAAGCAGAGGATAACTCACAGCGGATATAAAAACAGTGACCTTGTGCCTTGACCAGCGGCACAACAATGGCTCCCTCTCTTGGGAGGTGAGGAAGAAGGGGTTGAGGAGATTACCACCTCTTCACATGGCACTACATTCTCTGAGCCACAGCTTACAGACTAAACCTGTCAGGCCGACAGCAAGCACAGAACTATGACCCCCTCAAATCAATTTCATGATTGTGTGATTGAATCTGTTTGTGGGGGTTCCTAGCCTCTGTGATTGGAACACCCAGGACACCCAGGTTGTCATGTCCACTGTAGGAGACATGTGGATGGAATGGATGCTCATATGACTTGAATCAAGGCCGGTGCGTATACTTTGTGTGTGTGTGTATGTCTACATGTGTGTGTGTGTGTGTGTCTGTGTATGTAAGGATGTGTTCTGAGGCACTGCATTAGGATTCTCTAGATGACTGTTATGCAGATGATCTCTGACTCGCAGGCAGAACAACTCACATTCTGGACCCGCCAACCTGTACACTATTGTGCCCATCATCCCCACATTACTCCTTCAAAGTGCGAATAGAGAAGCGATTTTCTGGTTATCTCTGTCTTTTTTTTTCCAAGAACCAGCGTTCCCAAGGAGCTCATTTTCAAGCGGCATGATATTCAGGCAGCCCATAATGTAAGCGAGCAGCGGCGTGTCATGAGACCGGTTCCGCTGAGCCTCTGGCAGCTGGCCTCTGGAGAGATAGCGGGGCCACGCCGTTGACGAGGGGGCCCGGTAAGCCCCGGCTCTCGAACGTCAGGCCCGCTATGCTGGCTCTCCCACAGCTGATTATTTCTTCAGAGCCATCGCTGCCGCCGGGGAGTAGCAGGAGTAGCAGGAGCAGCAGCAGTGCACTCCAGGCTCCCTCTCTTCAGCCATCTTCCCCACACAGCCACTAAATCCCTCAAGTCTTACTAGAGCTGCCTCAAAATGGGGTGTGTGGGATAAGTGTGTGTGTGTTTGTGTGAGTGTGTGTGAGTATGTGTGTGTGTGGGCTTGACTATGAATGTGTGAGTGAGTTTCAGAATCTGGGCGTGTGAATATTTGTTCAGGTGTGCATGTGTATGTGTGTGTGTGTGTGTGTGTGTGTGTGTGTGTGTGTGTGTGCACGCTTATGTGCTTGCATGAGGAAGTGTTTATGTGTGTATGATGGTGTAAATGCATCTGCAAGTGTGTGTGTGTGTGTGTGTGTGTGGTAATCCTCTGCAGGACCGTGTCTCATTACAGAGTCATTATAGCACCCTTGCTTTTCACGACACCACTGGGTCTTTTTATGCTAATTTCCATTTTGCATCTCATTGCGGATGCGTGGAGGCGGCAGGGCCAGTGCGGATGTGTCACACACCCATGCTAGCACTTGCATGCTCGCTCGCCTCCTCTTCCTCTCAAATGTCTCTTCTCTTCCCACACACTCGCTTCCTGATGTCACTTCCTGTCAGCGCCATGGTACAGGGGACAGGAGACGTTCGGAGTACAGGTCAAGAATACATCGCTTTCAGATCCTCAGACTCAGACATTTAGTATCCATAGCTACAATGCAGTATCATACTGTACATGCAACATAGCTGTTTGTCAGTCAGTGCAGTTGAGAGTACTGGGCTGTGCATTTGCATCTTTGAGACTCTCCTTTCCTAGACAGCAAGACAATCAGTCTCGCAAGAAAAGCGTGTCGGCGAGCCTCTGGGCCATTTTCTCTGCAAAGGCTATAATATCCTTGTTTTCCTGCACGTTATTAAGACTTCCCATTTAGATTACAGCCTTGCCAGGTTTGAATCGATTCTGCTGGTATTACAAAGAAATTGCATTTTTTTTCTCTCTTCCACCTCTTCTGAAAGGTGACAGTGCCATAGACTCTCCGTCTGTGTCTGTTCTCTCTTTGTGAGTGAGGGAGGCGAGCCTGCTGGTGGAATGAGCCGAGGGATTAGGCAACAGCTGACGTGCTCACGCCCACCACCCCTGCTTTGGCATGGACAATGAAACCTGACATCAGATGGCCCAAATAGGTCACTGCATATACACACACACACAAACACACACACACACACACACACACGCACCAAAAACACACACACATGACTCACCGTAAACACACACAGAGCATGCATGCAGCCCTCACCGCTCAGGCCGTTGATTGCTCACCGCAGTTTTGTGTGGGATTGCATGTTTACTGTGTGGCACACACACACACACACACATACGCACACACACACACACACTCAGAATGTGCTTATATTTCAAACAGTGCTTTCAAATGCCTCTGTGCATGTTGTTTCCATAGCATACTTAGCATGTAGCTGCCTTTTATGTTGTGCTAGTAGGATATTATTTAACCAACCCTATTCACTAAGAAGCTCCTACAGAGACACAGCTGTTGAAAGTCACTTGGACTTTAATGGCATTCACATCCAAGTACTCGAGCACACACACACACACACACACACACACACACACACACACACACACACACACACACACTATGCCTCTGAGACCATCCCTCCATCCTGGCCCCCTTCAGTTGAACCTTTCTCTCTCTCTCTCTCTCTCTATATATATATATATCTTTCCTTTTCTCTCTCGGTCACCTGCTGGATGCAGGTCTCTCTCTCTTTCTCTCTCTCTCTCTCTCTCTGCCTTCTGGATGCAGGTCTCTCTCTCTCTCTGTCTGCTGGCTGAGGCTGAGGCGTGGAGCAGCTGCTAGAAGCCGCAGCCTTGGCCAGATAAGAAGGGTCCAGGCTAAAAATGACCCGATCGACAGAGCAGAGGTTCCAAGATCGATCGGCGCCTTGGACCCCGCGAGTGTGATATCTCCCACTAATCACAGTGTGACAACCACGAGTCAATAGTGGCGGCACGCTCAGACATATACACACACACACACACACACAGATGCCACAGAAACAGGACCACAACCGCACACATATACTCAGAGGCATGCATGCAGTTGATCTCTACCAGGTAGGTGCACACACACAAACACACACACACACACACACACACACACACACACACCTCACCACCCTTTCCACTCCTCACCACTGACTCTATGCCAACTTCACTTTAATCACCCATGTACTCCTTCATCTCCCCCTCCCCGAGACCCCAACACCTCCTCTTGCCTGCAGGGCATCTCTGCCAGTCTGCCTGGGCGCAGTTCCCTCTGTGACTGGCTGCTCCAGCCATCCTGGTGGTAGTGATGGAGATAGCGGTGTGCATAGCTCTGACGCTAAGGCTACTTGAGTGAGAGGAAGCACAGCACCGCGGGGGCTCAGCCTCCTTCACGCCTCCTCTCCTGCACACCAAAAGCATAATGACAGAGACACGCAGATGGACACGATATAAGTCTCCGCAACACACCAAGGCATGACTCGTGCCTATCTTCTGATTACGTGGAGGTGGATGGGGAGTCGGTGGGATGTGCCTGTCTGTGTTTATATTTCTGTGTATGTGTGTGTGTGTGTTTGTGTGTGTGTGGGGGTTATCACTGTTTATCTCGATGTCAACGTCTACGTGCGCTCGCGCCCCTAATCTCATTAGATGCAACACCCGTTCAAATGTTTTCCGATTTTCTCCAGCACTTCACACACAAATGGATTCGCTCAGTGTGCAGAGTATAAATTATTTCCTCTGTTTACTCAGATGTAGACAGGCACAAACACACACACACACACACACACACACACTCACACAGACATCCAAATGTACAGACACAAACACACATGCACACTAAAATTCACAGACACTCATACACACACACACACACACAACACAGACAGCCAATTGCACAGACACACAGACACACACACACACACAAGAGTCAAGCATTGATAGGATGAGCCAGGGTGGAGTTGAGGATGGAGAAATTACACATCCAGCTGCAGTGGCACCATCAGCATCAGCAGCCCCTGGCAGCTCCAGCTGGGTTTTAGTGAGGACAGCCTCATCCCTTACATCCCCTATTTCTGTCCAAATTAGACACCCACCCTTCCCTGATGACCCAGGCATTAACACATTCTGCAAATGGAGCCCAGAAATGATCATAAATAAAGTCTATGGGTTCATAAACTGCGCACCGGGCAAGCTGGAGTCAGCCTGAGTGAGAGGGAGGAGGAGAGCTGAGGCAGAGGGAAAGGTAAGGGGCAGAAACTGAAGCAGACGCAGGGGTAGTAGTGGCAGAAATCTACTGTCAAGCACAAATACAACAATTCAGCCATGAAATGTGAAAGGATGGAAGGCTTCTATTCTGGGATGAGCCATGGCTTTGACAGCCAGATGGGACAGAGCATCACAGCGTTAGCTGCTAAGAAACCACCCCCCATTGCCCAACAAACACACACACACACGGACACACATACACACACACACACGCACGCACGCACGCACGCACGCACTCCCCCACATCCCTCTTGTAGACTGGGCAGTTAGATTTGTGACAGACAAATTATCAAACGCACACACAAACGCCAGAGGGGATTTCAAGGAAACGGCTGTAGGGATGACCACAGAGGGATACCCGAGTGTGCGACAGAGGAGAAACAAAGAGAGAGGGGGAGAGAGAGAGAGAGGAGGAGAGAGAGAGCAACAGAGAGAGAAGTGAGGGAGCGAGAGGGAGGGGTAGGGGGAGGAGGAGAGACAGGGAGAAAAAACATGAACGGGAAGAGAGGGAGAGAAAGAAGGAAGAAGAGTAAGGCAACAAAGCAAATCTCAGTTTCTCAAGGTAGCTTCCAGTTAATCTATTCTCGTATTTATTTCATTAAGGTTAAGGGAATATAGCAGGAATATTCAATACTGTCAGTGAAGGCAGGTAAGCTGAATCTAGTCAATAAATACAATGTTTGTTGAAATCTAACACTTTTCAATATTATTTATGTGTGCTAAGCAAACACAAATACGTCCCAAAACACAGGTAAATGCACACGCAACACACACACACAAAATGCCACAGGCATTCTTTTAGTGAGTGGGATAAATACATACATACACACATGCACATACAAACACACACATGTGTGCACACAAAAAGAGAGGGAAAGAGAGAGAAAGAGAAAGAGAGAAAGAAAGAGAGAGAGACAGAGAGAGAGTAAATGGCAAATGCATCTCTAGGCAGGCCGTCTCCCACTCATGTACCACAAGATGCAGAGAAATACCTTTGGGCCATCACTATTGTGTGCACTCTCCTTTCTCTCTCTCTCTCTCTTACACACACACACAAACTTACACACACACACTACCATCACGCTCTCTTGTGTGCGCATGCGCAAACACAAAACACACACACACACACAAACACTCACACACACACACACCAAGTCACACTCCCACTCAGCCACCCATGCATATACACAGCTCATCCTCATTAGGCACCACATGAAGTGAGCCTAGGATACTGCAGCCATCTCTCTCTCTCTCCCTCTCTCTCTCTCTCCATCTCTCTCTCTCTCCCTCTCTTCCTCTCTCCCTCCCCTTCCTGAGAATAGAACTGTTACCACATCTTATTTTAGAGAGTTGAGAAAGAAAAAAATGGCCTATTTGAAACAGATTTGTGCACTGAGTCGACATGAGAAACATCAGAACAGCATCACATTTCCTTGAAATAACATTAAAATTGTCATAATAATTGCTCCACTGGGGTGTGGAGGACGAGGGGTTGGAGAGCTGTGTTCAGATTTTGTGGTGGTGGTGGTATTTGCTCGCGCATTAAGAGGCAAATGTTTGAGTTCTGTTAAACAAACACATTTCTCCCGACGGGACGTGGATTGGTGGCGTTAGCCCCAGCCGCACGGGGACCTCTCTAGGTCCACTTAACACACCCAGGCTGCAGCGATAACTGCAGTGGGGGGGTTGCACACACATGCTCCCGCTAATGCAAGCGGACACACTATACAAACAGACGCCAAAATAGGCACTTTGCCTTCGCTCACTGGCACACTTTAGAGATTGAAAGCAAACCACAATGGAAAGTGGGATTGTGCCGTCATCCCATTCTGTCTTGGGTGGAATCACCCTTGCTGTGGAGGCAGCCTGGCTTTACCAGGACTAGGGAGAGCTAGGAGGTGTACACACATGTAAACACACACCACACACACACACACACACAGAAATGGAAGTACACAAGCACTGATACATTTGCCTTTGTCTTACTGACAGTGTACAGTTAAGGCAGAACAAAACATGACACTACCAATGAATATATGAAGCTATCAGTGTGTTTGTGTAGATATTTGTGTTTGATGTTAGCGTGTGTGTGTGTGTGTGTGTGTGTGTGTGTGTGTTTGTGTTGAAGGAATGGACATCAAAGTGTTCAAGAGACAGTAATTATTTATGACTATTACTGTACATGTACTAAATCAACTAGAACCTGTACCATATAAGCAGTCTTAGCATAATTACTGTACCTGAATGGCTTGTTTGTCCTTGAGGCCGCTAGCTATATATTGTGTGTAATTACATAAGATGACCATACGTACTGCATGTAAACTGTAGATGCTGTAGAACTGTAGCACTACATTGCACTATAATATGTTATGTGAGCTTTGGGGTTTGGTGATAAAAGAGCCTGAAGACAACAACTAAAGTCAGCGCTCTTAATAATACTGCACTGAGAGCCATTGCCATTGTCCCTTGAGAGTATTCAGAGCAGGCCAAGGCTTTGCCTGTGAAAAAAAAAGCTCTGGATGTTGAAATGGACTTGCTGTAGCTCCAAACATCTCAGTGTCACTGGTGAGTCACAGGGCAATTTCATCACCCTTTTGTGTGTCTGTAAAAAACAACCTGTTTTAATTCAACGTTATGGCATGTTAGCCAATGCTGAAATTCCACTCATCCCATCAGTAAAAAATAAATAAACAAACAAAAAAAACAAACATGTCCTGAGGAATGTGCAGAGGCATAAAATGCTCCCACAATACCTGTGCAAGTGATGTAGCTGTAACTATTCTTCATGGATTGCTGGACTGATCACATCATTGTCATTGATTTTTCATAAGACGAGAACAGCTCTCTTTGGTACCTCTGGAGGGAATCGCATTCTCAAGACCCATAACAGGCCATGTAATGGCTGAATTACTCGGGCCTTACTGGAGATGCATGACCCCTGTCATTTGTTGACAAAGTGCATCAACATATAGATGGCACACCCATATGCTGGGCTGTGCATCAGATCCCAAGGTAGGTAGAAAATCAATGCAGATGAGCTCAACTGAACTGAGCGCCTCTTAAGTGACAAAAGGCTAACAGGCTAACTCTAACCCACCAAATCTGGACGAGAGCCCTGAAGGCACTTACAGCATGTGTCAATATTTGACATTTATGCTCGCTCCATCTTTGGGCTCTCAGCCATCCACCCAGCTCTATTAGAATGCCTCAGAGTGGGATGGGTGGGTGGGGAGCTGGGAACGTGTGGCATCTGGGAACGGGCATGCGCTTTATCGAATCGCGCTCCGACAGACAGGGCCTGCCCCTTTCCTCATCCATCATCCCTCAGTGGAAGCTGAACAACACAGAGTGCTACTGCCACTGCTGCTGGTAGTGGTGTTGGCAGTGGCAGCTAGCATCTAGCAGTAGCCACATGCTAGCACCGAATAAATCACATTGTCAAATCCTGTACGCTGTGTGTATGTGTGTATTTTAAAGCTGCTTTCCTTGAAAGCAGGCACTCTTTGCCCGGAGATAATACCACCCCACTAAGCTTGACGGTCAACATGGCGAAATCAGCAGTTCACGCCAAATGTACACAGGCCTTATGGACAAACATCATGGGACTAGAGTCCTGCTTGCCACACTGAGGGGACCAGCTGCCCATCTCTCCTGCCTGATCGCACTTTCTGACAGGGAGCTGCACCCAGGGTTACCATAAAGCAGCCGCTGCCAGTGTGGACTGCAGCAGAGCGAGGACGGCACCCTGTGATCTTACCATCTTTTCAGCTCGAGTATAATATTTGAACAACCTCTAAAAACGACGCCATTCCAAAATGGGAGATAATGGCGTATGATTTTAGCCACCCTCGCATGGATAATTGGGAGCAGATTGATAATGTCAGGATCATAATGACCGTATAATGAATATTTATTACTTCGTATTTTGAGACTTTGCTAGTTAATGCCTCCAGCCCAAGGAGCCAATCCCATGTGACACTTTAGGAGAGGCTCTCCATTTCAAGCCGCGTTCAAGGTTTATTCTGCTCTCCTGTTTATCATAACTTCAACAAAAGGCCACAGACACGGTATTACGCTGCATATCACTCCACTTGATATCCCAAGCAAGTCTATTGCTTTTTCCATTGGCTGTGGAGTGAGCTTCTGTAAAAGGGTGGATACCTCTCAGGAGCTCAAGTGATTACAGCCCCTGTGTGACGCTATGGGAGATCTTTGCACACAACAGCCCCTGTGCAAACCTATGGGAGATCTTTGCACACAACAGCCCCTGTGCAACACTATGGGAGATCTTTGCACACAACAGTGGGGTGGCCGGCAGAGTGAAGTTTAACACGACATGAAGTCAACGTGACTCAGGTAGCAAGTTCGGCGTTCGAGGCGTGGCATGCTCAGTGGCCTGTCCTCGCAGCGCTGAGGCGTCGGATGGAGAAGGGGAGGGCAGAGGCGAGCTAAGAGCGTGCACAACAGTGGCCTTTCCGCCTCGCCGATCACAGCCCCCGATTATCAGCTGTTCACAGCCAAAAAACCCAACACAAGGGAGGGAAGAAACGGGGGAATGATTATCACTCGAAGAAAAAATAGGGTGGGGGGGCAGATGGGAAGGGCAGGGGTGATAGGGAGTCTATTTACTCTCTCTCTCTCTCTCACCCCCCTTCTGCCTTGCGCCCTGTGGTTTGCAAGCATACGGGAGGCCTGGAGTGTAAGCTTAACTGGGCCACACCCTTCTGTCCCTCAGTCCCCACTGCTGCAGCTGCTGCTGCTGTCATCGGTGCCACTGGGCACACAGCTGCACCCCCCCCCGCCCACATACACACACACACCCTCCCTCAGAGTCCCAAAGGAGTCACTGCATAGGCAGAGGGCAAGGCAGAGGCTGCACAGCTGAGCTAAGCCTGGGTGGGCATGTGCCCATTCCCCTGCCAACCCCCCAACACACACACTGCCAATCCCACACACACGCCCCATCCTAGCATCCCCCACGTCAAGCACTGTGTTCTGTTTTTATTTAGTACACACTTATGTACACAAAAGAATGCTTTTTGTTTATTTTCGTGCCAATGCCGGGGATTCAACCTCAGCTGAAAAAAGGTTCTGTTTTACACAATGGGAAAACAAATGGAAAACACAACCTGTTTAAATCCCTCATTAACCAAGCGTCTGAAAGGGACATAGTACACACAACACACAACACGGCTGAGCTATGAATCACGGTTCCATTACCATGACGACGTCAAGAGGCTGGTTCAATTACCACATGCCATCATGGGCATAATTGTGAGAATCGTTTGCAAAAGCAGGTCAGTTTGACCTCTCTGGAACAGCGGAATGCAAACAAACAATCCATCTTTGTCTTGATGGGAGATGTAGTGTAATGCAGGGCGTGGTGAGACAGTCATGCATGCAAAGCGCCACGGCGTGTATGAGAAAAACCGTTCCAATGTTCCTTCGGCTCTGACTGGAGCCTGATTGCTTTTGACATCGAGTTATGAACTCAGCTTTTGGTTCTCATCAAATTAAAGCTGTGCGATCTCTAATGCTCCGACAGTTCAACATCGTGGCGCCCCAGAGTCAAAGCCAGCCAAAACAGATGATTTGACCTTCTCATGCAGCATGTGCGTGCACAGAACAGTAGTTGTTTCTGGAGAGAGCCTATTACCTTTGTCGTCTAGGCTTTTGCATGTGACATGACATGTAACCGAGAAAAATCAGTGCTGCCGCATGTATTGGTGAGCAGACAAAAACACCTCCTTGGTGAAGCCCGACCATCGCCCCTCCTTCTACCTAACCCAGGCCTGGTCAAGGTGGGGCAATTTAGGGGCTCTGGCAAGGGCCAACCCGCCGCTGTGAGTCCAGCTAATGGTCACCACTGGGAGAAGCGTGAGCTGCGGCCGCCCTGCTTCCCATCAAGAAGCAGCCATCTAATGAGGATTATATTAGCAGCTCTGGGATGGTGCTGGCAGTAAGGCATACGGAAGAGGCAGGGTAACAACACCACTGGTTAGCAAACAGATGTTCCTTCTGCGCTGGCTCCAGTCGCGGCTAATGAAGCCTTTACCAATTTGCGGGAGTTCCGGGGACACAGGGGAGCACCCGCGACTGTCTGGCAGGGACCTGTGTCTGTCGGCATGCAGCGCATGCTGCTGGTACAGACATGCACAGAGGTGTGCACGTGCGACGCAGAGAGAAGAATCGCTGGGGCAGTTATAACAAGGAGAAAGTGGCTGTTTGTTCCTCCCAGGTACACTAAAGCACAGCATGCCAGAGGAGAGCAACACCTGGGCCCTGGGGTATTTCTGTGGTCAGTGGAGTGCTATGGTGAATTTTTCTGTAAACAAAGACTTGTTTCAAGTTGCCTTTAGAAAATAAAGGATTTTATACTACTACTACTAACAATAATCATAATACCATAATTTCCTGATTATTAACTGAGGTTAATACATTGATTTAGCAAAATCTCTTCATCTATGAGGTTAATACATGTGTCTGGGCTATATACAGGATTGCATTTCTTTTCATCAGTCTGCTTTATCTGATCTGATTCTCATTCAGTAGGTAATGTTTAGTAAACTGAGGTTAATACATGGGTGAGGTTAATACAAGAGTGAGGTCAATACAGGGTTTTGTTTTTTTAGTTTGCATAAAACACTGACCTTAGGTTTATACATATTGCAGATTATATTCAGGAAATTACTATAATAATAATAGTATAATAAAATAAGTAGAATAAAAGAACAAATAATATTGTCGACTGTAATGCAGTGAATTTTAATTATGTAAATGATTTATGCAATAAAATCTGAACATGAATGCTTCCTTGGCTTTGCTGACAGCAATCCATATCTCAATGCTAAAATGGGCTCTGTAAGTTTTTAATCTGACAAAAAAAGAAAATCCACAGTAGACTTGTGAGCTGGAGATTTGTGCTTCTTTGTCAGACTGAAAAGGCATCCATCCTTCAGTATTTCCTCATATTCAGCATGTTTCCTAAAGTTTTGGTTCATTTGGGACTTAATTGTGCTCAGGCAGTGTGATTCCCCTGCCTTGCTATCATTCTTGTTTTAATGGCCTCTGGTATCTCTGTAGCCTCGGTACGCTTGGGTAGCACGGCTCTCTACTGTCTGCATGGATGGAAATGCTCCCCCAACACCTAATGGTCCAGATGGCATGGACTCCACAGGTCAAAAATGCATCAGATCCTCGCGCCGTGACACAATGTACTCTGCCAAGTGCACTACAGACACATCGAGTGTTATGTGCATGAGCACCAGAGCCCACGTTCACGTTCGCTGACGTATTAGCGCATGAGGAGCCAACAACACTATTCATTTCAAACACGTCTCTTGAAAATTTCTTTTCCCTGAAAGAAGAATGACTGCTGAATTTATATATTTATTGTGAATAGCAGTGAACAGTCTGAATAAAAGGGCAGAAAGCACACAACTTTTAACAAAAGCCGGGCTCAGGTAAATTCTGTGGCTGCTGTCAGAGTCGGGGAGGGCTGGGATCACAGCACTTTTCTTTTGAGTGATTTTGAAAATGAAATGAGGGGATGCGTGGGGTGGGGCTGAAGCCTTGAGAGCCGGAGAGAGAGAAAGGAGGAGGAACAAGAGAGAAAGAGAAGGGAACAATGCGATTGAGGCTCTCAGGGATGGGTCCTGTCAACAGTCACGGCAACACGAGAGACAGAGGCAGAGAGACAGAGAGAGGCAGCAAGAGGGAGAGAGAGAGAGAGGACAGAGAGAGAGGCAGAAAGACAGACAGAGAGATGGAGAGGCAGAGAAAGGATAGAGCAGAAGTGTCAGACTAGCAGTTGAAGCCAAAAAGAGGCATGAGAATCAGAGGGCATATCTGGGCAGCCATGCTTCTTCAGACTCCCCAAATCCCCCTAAGAGGCGCTGCTCGGCCCAGTGTCACAGCACACTGCAGGAACAACAGCACACATTGAATTAAACCAGATTAAACAAATAGAAAAGTCCAGAAGAAAGTGCAAGATCCGTAGTGTGCAAATGCCTTAATGAAGTCCTAACAAACTAAAGAGGCGAGAGATGTGAGCTGCTTACGCAAGGTGTAGAAGCTCTCTCTCTCTCTCTTTGTCTCTCTTACTCCCTCCCTCCCTTTCCTCCCTCCTTCAATTTCTGTTGCATTCACATCCACCCCCACTTTCGTAGCCTGCGACTCCTACTAAAACAAACCTACTGGCTCAGCAGTGCCCAGCATGGCACGATTAGCGTGAGTGTAAGTAGGGTTGGGGGGGGGGGGTGATGGTGGTTTTGGTGATGTTTGATGTTATCAGAGGCCAATACAAAGAACTGGTTAATATGGATGGAGGGATGATGGGAAAACTGTGTGAGTGGGAGAGAAGAGTGGGAGAGAGAGAGAGAGAGAGCGGTGTGGGCATGTATGAGAGTGTTGGTCCATGTGTGTTCACTGTGTGTGTGTGTGTGTGTGTGTCTATGTGCAACTGTGTATGTGCATGCATACGTGTGAGAGTGTGCCTGTGTGTGTACATACCGTATGTGTGTTTAAGTGTGACTGTGTGAATGTGTATGTGCAACTGTGTGTGTGCATGCATACGTGTGAGAGTGTGTATGTGTCCATACCGTATGTGTGTTTAAGTGTGCAACTAAGTGTGTGTGTGTGTGTGTGTGTGTGTGTGTGTGTGTGTGTGTGTGAGGGGGCAGTTCAGAGATGAGTTGTGGTGCTCAGCTGTCTGTGCTTTTGTGTCAGAGCTTCCTGTGCAGGTGGGCCAGAGGAGGAGAGCCAGCTCCTTCCCACCAACACAGACGGGCCATGCATTCAGCCATAATAGATGCTTTTCAGTCCGCTTAGGGCCAGAGAGAGAGAGAGAGAGGGAAGAGGAGAGAGAGAGAAGGAAAGAGAGAGTGTATGTGTGTGTGTGAGACAGAGAGAGAGAGAGAGAGAGAGAAATAGAGAGTGTATGTGTGTGTATGAGAGAGAGAGAGAGGAGAGAGAGAGAAGGAAAGAGAGAGTGTATGTATGTGTGTGTGTGTGTGTGTGAGTGAGAGAGAGAGAGAGAAAGAGAAAGAAGGAGGGGGATGAGAAAAAAGGATGGCTCACAAAAAAAAAACAGAAGGAAAAGATTGAGATGGGAATATGGAGAAAATAAGATAGAGAAAGTGTGGGAGAGGAAGGAATGAGTGAAGAATGTGAGAACAAAGAGAGAGAAAGAGAGAGAGAGAGAGAGAGAAAGAGAGAAAGCATGGAGAGCATGATATGGAAGGAGAGAGTGGGGGTTGCAAGAAAAAGGAGGATGGAGTAAGGTACGTTGTGAAGAGAGGAGTGGGGGGGTGGGGTGGGGGGTAGAGCCTTTAAGAAGGAGGAAAAAAAGAGCAAAAACCTTTGGGGGATTGAAACATGGAAAGCCTGGTAGACTACTGAACAAGGCTTGCTAAGGCATAGCAGCCCAGAATCACTGTGAGGAATAATCCATTGCCTTTAATGGACTTTTAATATCACGAATGGTGCACAACAGCAACAACAACCAAAAAAACAGCACCTCCTGAGATACCTAAGGAGCAATTTCAAGGCAATAGATATGCAAAGGGAAACCCATGAAAGAATACATAATGTTTATTAAAGGGGAGATCATTATGTTTACCTGCTGAAGCAATTATCTCCCCAGACTCACTTCTCTGCCGCTTTACGGCAGCAGTTTATAACAGGGCTAATTACAGTGCGTGATTGGGGGAGTGCACGCAGGTTACTATGCTGCACGCTATTCTGGGACGACCCGCTCGCTCTTGTTGACACACATCACTGCTTTGGGTTGCTGTAATATGCTTTTACTGTCTCCTGTTAAAAACCCCAAACTCTTTTTTCATAGCAGTGGAGAGAGAGAGAGAGAGAGAAAAAAAAATAAAACAAAACAAATGGCACAGGCTCCTCCCGTATTTCTCCCGTTTTCTTTGAGATATCGTCGTGGGCGTGCGGGGTAGTGGCACCAGGGGGACAGTTAAGTTGCTCAACGAGCTGCATCACCGTAAGCAGAAGCCGTTTGAAGACGAATGGGAGGTTTCCTATTCCCTCACGACGCACGCTAGCCATGGCTGCCCCCCTCATCCCCAACCCCAACCTCTAGCTCGGAGAGCAGAGCGATGGCTGCCGCATTAAGAAAAGGCAACACACGCTGAGGCAACTATCCAAACGGTGTCATCTACGGAAATGCTGGACTGAGTGGCTGCAGAGATTATGCATAATGAAAGGATTCTCTCCTTCAAGAAGGACCCACATACATAAGACAATAATGCTAACGCCGCACTGATGCATGGGCCTCACATAATGTTTTGCTTTAATGCACACTGCCACTTCTTCAGCTGTTTTGTAGGAGAGGGTTTGAGCTATGTTGCGGCTTTGGTGCGGTGAGGGCCAGAGTGTTTTATGACTCGGAGGGGCTGACTGGCTGCTGCTGGTAGAAGTCAGATGGATGACTTCGGACCCAGAATGAACTGCGAGGTCTTCAGACGGCCATTATTCACCTGTTCATTTCTCCTTGAGGAAGAGAGCGAAAGCGCCAGTCCAGATGATTTTTTTCTTTTTTTTTCCCACTCTCAACCACCTGTCCATCCATAACTGTCCACCGCCCCCACGTATGCATGGCAACACACTGCGCCAACTCCTGGCTACAACTGGGACTCACTGGGGTGTGCTAATCATTACCCAGCTGCACCATAATCACACAAAAAAAAACCTCAAACCTCAAAAAAAAGAAAGAAAGAAATAATGACATGTCCTTACAAGTGTCTCCAATTCTCTTTGAACTGCTCTTAGAGAAGCACCTATTTTCTTCTTTTAAAAAAAGAAGAAGAAATAAATATTCAGAGTGATCCACCTTTATTTTTTCAATGGAGGCTTCTGATGAAAGGACAGCCTCCTGCATGTCAGAGCACAGCTCTCTCCTCATTCTCTTCATGAGGAAGCCAAGATTGAATATGTGTGAACATGATGGCAGAAAACAAAAAGGACAGCAGCAGAAAAAGAGCAGAATGAAAAAGACAAATCAATTTCTACCAAATCCTCCACTTTTTAATTATCTGTGTTGTCAATCGGAGCGGATAAATTCCAAAATTGACAGAGTCATAGCTATTCAGGGCTGCTTCACGAGGATGCTTTCAGAATCAGAAAGAAAAGACTTCAGAGAAAAAGAAAAGAAGTACAAAGAACCTGAAAGTGGCCAAAAATAACAATAAACTGGGGGATTCCATTTTGTGCCCAGTACATAGAAAAGTATTGACAGGCTGGGGAATAACTGACATGTGTGAAGTGGAACTATTCAACTATACAATCTTATGCCCTGGTCCTACATGCATTGCGCTTCTACAGCAATTACCAACCCTCTCTCCCCCTCTCCCTCTCTCTCTCCCTCTCCCTCTCTCCCCCTCTCCCTCTCTCTCGCTCTCTCTCCCTCTCTGCCTCTCCCTCTCTCCCCCTCTCCCTCTCTCTCCCTCTCCCTCTCTCCCCCTCTCCCTCTCTCTCCCACTCCCTCTCTCCCTCTCCCTCTCTCTCCCTCTCCCTCTCTCCCCTTCTTTCTCTCTCTACAAGCCCTGGCTAGGGTGTATAGCTGCCATAGATGGGACACCAATTCCCTCTCTCTCTGGGCGGTGATCTGATGTGACATTTACCTGCGGGCGTCGGTGACGCCCGCAGCTAGGGCTGGCTGTTGTGATGCCTGCACATTAAAGTATGAAATATAAATGTTTGCCGCAGCCTCCACCATCAGCCAACTGGAGCCTGGAGAGAGAGGAAGAGAAAGAGAGATAGAGGGAGAGAGAGAGACAGACACAGAGAATGAGAGAGAGAGAGAGGAAGGGAGACTGACATAGAGAATGAGAGAGGGGGGGGGAGGAAGAGAGAGACAGACACAAGAATGAGAGAGAGAAAGAGAGAGAGACAGACACAGAGAATGAGAGGGGGGGAGAGAGAGAGAGGGAGAGATGCTCCTCTAGGCTTCATTGCAGAGTGTGCCCCAGCAGAGAGATATGGCAGGGTTTTTGTAATTTCTCAAGGGTTAAGAATGGACTGTACCCTCACAGAGGTAGCATCGATGTGCATTTTCACTTCTCGGCCCTTTTCTGCCATTTCAAAAAAAGGGGGGGGGGAACGAAAAAAAGCAGGTTGTGCTCACAGTGTACTTTTAATGGGGTCAGGCAGGGAGTCAGTATCAATATTGGAGGAGGATGAGGAATGCATTGTCACTGCGTCTGAGCTCTGTATCCCCATTTCAGGCTATATGAATTAGTCGGGAAGCTTGAGAGTGTTTGTATGTGTGTGTGTATATGTGTGTGTGTGTGTTTGTGTGTATTTGTGTTCGCTATGCATGGACGTATGCATGTCTGTGTGTGTTTCTGTGTGTGTGTGCTGAAATGTGTATTGGAAATAACTCCGTAGCAGTGATAAGACACTGCAACTACACGTCCTTTGACACACAAAATGGTTTCCATTAAAAAAAGTGTGACTGCGTGAGATTAAGTCCAGGCCTAATAATTCTGTGGGCGTACGGGCCGAGGGCACAGCACATGTGCTGAGTATGTGTGGGCATCTAAAGCGCCATCCTAAGCATGTCGCGTCACTGGCCGTATTTGATTGGAGTACAAAAATAACAGAGGTGTATGCATGCGTATGTGTGTGTGTGTGTGTGTGTGTGTGGGGCGGAGAGACATGGTTCACCAAAGCCATCCCATAATCCCCTCCTGCACAGGACTTTAGTCAAATGAAAGCCCACACCGACATTTTTCACATGCCACCAGCTTGAGAGTGTCATGTAAGGCAAATAGGATTAACAAAAATGATTAAGACCAATAACGAGCCCACATTGGGGAGAGTGTCTCAAAGCACTCAATCAGGTAAATAAATAACCCTAACAAATAAATAAAACAAATGTAAATAAATAAATAATATAAAAATAAAATAAATTATATACTAACACATCACCCCAGCTGCCATGCGCATGCACACTAATGCCTTCAAATGGGCCCCACCACATATATTTCTCTGCATGTGAAACACAGGTGGATTCCACTCAAAATCTTATTACATGTGGCACATTACCAGTCTGCTAAGGGAAATCAACACTCTCTCCAAATCCATGCATGTTGTAAAGAAGACTTATTACCCATAATGCTGCACCACCACGAGGACATGTTTAATGACACGCAGGGGGTCTGACACAGAGAGCTGCCTCTGGCTCATGTGTTTGAATGAGGTTGAAGGGTGCAGTAAAGTGGCTGGTCTGCTGTGACACTCGCCTGGCTCGATTGGCAACAACATGACAGCTCCATGCTAATGCCAGGAGCACCACCTCTGCTTTCCTCACACTTGAAAGGCAAATGGCTTCTTCCTCTTCTTCTTCTTCTTTTGCTTTGGTAGCCGTGGAAGGTAGGGGTGAGGGTCGGAGGAGTGCATTCAAACCCACAGCTCACCATCTCACCCATTCAGTGTTAGCTTGTGCTAATGACACGACAACAAGCGCTACTCTTGCTAATCCCCCAATCAAAACACCGGCGAGTGTCAACAAGCATGAGGATCATGAGTCATGCTCCTGAGGAGCTCTCTGTCACAGTCAGAAATAGCAGCAGGAGACGAAGAAGAAGAAGGAGGTGGAAGAAGAGGGGGAAAAAAGAAACAGAAATTCATCCATTACAGCACAGATCAATCTTGCCATAAAATCCCCTGTGTTCTGCTCCGTGTAGAATTTTACAGTCATTTTGCACACCATAACACATGTTGCTAAACCCTCCTGAAATGGAGGATACTCTTTCACTAGACTGGGGGTGGAGGGGGGGGGAGTGCTGCTCATCCCCCTCTCTCCCTCTCTCTTTCTTTTTCTCTCTCCTCACTGCAATTTCTCCAGTGTCTCTTTATTCATTTTGCGTTTTGCGTTGAGATGGGTATCAATAACCCAGCAGAGGGGCCCAGCATTACCAAGCCCAGCGCTCACAGCATCATCCTAATAAAAACGGGCCACCATTTACCATGCACATTTATGGCCCTCAATAACCTAGAAGTCTTAATAAAAATGAAAGCTGACACGGGCATGAGGAATCCTCCACATAGCTCTCTGTCTTTAATGTATGAGACGTTCCATTAAGAGGGGGGCACTTCCTCAGATGCAGAGCTTTTAGGCTGATTAGTTACCGGAATAGAAAAAAAAGAAAGAAAGAAAGAAAGAAAGGAGGAGGGAAAAAAATAGAAACGACCTTCAGCAGTACTGGCAATAGTACCCCCCCGCCCCCACCCACCCACCCACACACACATCCCCATTGTACACTATCACTCACACCCACCCACAACAACACCCCTCTCTCTCTCTCTCTCTCTCTCTCCCTCTCTCGGTCTCTGTCTCTCTGTCTTGTTCTTTCTCTCATACACACACACTCTTTCTCCCTCTCCCTTACACACACACACTCTCTCTCTCTTTGGCTTGTTCTCTCTCTCATACACACACATATGCACACACACAGACACACACACCACGCACACTCTGTATCTCTCTTACACAAACACATACCTATTCACACACACACACACACACTCAACCTCTAACCACTTAATATTCCACCAGAGCTACATGGTGCCATCTCTCCTTTTACATCATAATTATTATTGGGAGTGCGGGAGAAAAAGCCAAATCTGCATGTTCAATTAGACGACAACCCTGTGCCAAACAGCGGAGAGCAACTAATGCCCTTGCATGTGAACTTTCTCTCCTCCCCAGAGAGCCTCTTCTCTTCCCTTTTTAGGTCTGGGAGAGCAATGGGCAGGAAATGAAGGCTTATGCAAAGGGATTCACACCTCTGGGCTTGCAGCTTGCAGTGACTCAGCCTCAGGATGGCACGTATATGTGTGTGTGTGTGTGTGTGTGGAAAACAAGAAAGGGAAAGAGGGAGATAGAATGAGGGAAAGGAGGAAAAGAGAGAAAGAGAGAACAGGAGAGTGGGAAAATGAGTTGAACAGAGAGGACTGGAGGGAAAGAGAGGCTATGAGAGCCTGGCAGCTCTGGGGGAAGCGGTGAAAACAAACCAGACAAGAAAAAAACGAAGGATACAGAGATGCAGAAAAAAAACGATCGGGAAGAGGGGGAGAGGAGGTGGCGTGGCATAGACGGAGTGGGAGATAGATGATGGCCCTGAGATTTGATGATGGAGGAAGGCCGGGGACGTCTGTCTGTAATCCATCGCACTGCGGGGGCCCTGGGCCTGTGCCGCAGAGCCGGGGATGCTGGAAGGGTGATGGATGTGGCTCGGGGCGCGAAGCCCCCGGCATGCCCAGACGGGACGCCCACTGAGCGGGTGCCGCCGGGCAGACTGGGGGTGTGGGCGGGGGAGTGGGCTGCCAAGACATGGGGTAGAAGAAGAGGGCAGACATAAACACACACACACACACACATTCATACACACACAGCCCTCATTATCACTCATCAGCCAAAGCAGGCCTTTACTAGGGAAATGCTCGACTGGGATCCGCCTACAGTAGATGGCACAGGGGCCCGCCACTGCATAGCACATGCTACATGACCTGAATCA
Organism: Tenualosa thibaudeaui; assembly: GCA_027481765.1. NCBI lineage: Eukaryota > Metazoa > Chordata > Actinopteri > Clupeiformes > Clupeidae > Tenualosa > Tenualosa thibaudeaui. The sequence continues at coordinate 18,264,624 of JAIFZK010000004.1, read as the reverse complement.
CTTTTACAGTCATGCTATTTGTCCTACTGCTAAAAAGGTATGATTGTTTTGCCAGATCAAACAGACCAATAGGGAGAGCTAAGCAGAGACAGAGAAAGGCATTCAAGCTCTTGAAGGCAGAAGGTACATTACATTCCTGGACGTGTAGAGCCACATCAGCTGGAGCGCGGGGTCGATATTTATGCCCTCTGGAGATCAATTTAAACCAGCTTTACAAATACTGCCGGGGAACTTTCTTGACTCATTTATGGGAGTTCATGATTAAAAAGATAATATAACCTACTCGCTTTTATGAGGCAAAGTCAAAACTCTGAGGCAATAGATTTCCATGTGTGGTGGGAAATTGTAAATGGTTCTTCCAACTATTAAACAAGTGGTAATACATGATGAGGCCCAGTCCTGCTCAGTATTCGCCATGGAGTTCACTGTCACTTTTTGACATTCCTCTTCTGGCATATCCTGTCTGTGATGACTGAAATCACCACATTGAAAAATGCTGGGGAGATGTCTGATTGATATTGCTAACACTTACCCAGAGAGCCCTTGCTGCAACAGAAAGCTTCCTACTTCAATTTTATTTTTGAGATTCTGTGTGGTTTATCCACTGACTTTTTTTTTATCTCATCAAACCAAGCAGGGCATACATTTCCATTCAGGGGAAAAATATCAGCATCAGTAATATCCAATTTATGGAGAAGTGGCGAGCTGGTGTCTCTCTGGCGGTATAATAACATGCTACGTGGAGCATGGCATCACGGGGTATGAATAAAAAAACGCATTTATGGTAAAAATTCAATCCAAAAGCAGTCATCATTCATCTAAGGAAATCAAGGCAATTAGTAACACTTTGATGCAAATTGGAGGGGCAAATGTGCAGAACTCCTCGTAATAGGAATCAAAGTGGAACCGCTCGAAATGACCTCGTTGGAGCCAGCGTGATCTCTTCTTCATCGGTGGGGTGGGGGGGTGGGGGTTGTGTGGCAAGGACGGCACAAGCCACAAAATTTCCTGTGCACACTTGGGGTAGAGAACAAGGACGATCTGCAGTGTCTTTCATCTCTAGCCCTGGGCGAGCCACCTAACGCAAGTCAAGTGCAGATGTCTGAGCATATGTAGTGGGGGAATCATGACAAATCTTTGTCTCCTCCATCTCAAACCATCCAAATTACACAGCTCTCCACCTCCGGGTGTGTTAAGCAGTGCGGTGAGACGTTCATGGGGAAAGCAGAACCCATTAAAGCATGACATGCTTCAGCCAGTGCCTGTGACATGGGGAACCATTTGTGGCCCATTCATTCATAAGATTCATTCATTTAGTGCCACTCATTCAGTTTTCTCTTCAATCGAGGCTGTGAGTGGAATAAACAGACCCCCTCGATAGCAATCAGCGTTCATTGCCGTGCATTGAGCAACTTGGCATGGGAAATATTTACAGTGTATGCTCAGAGTACCGACGCAATTGAACCCTCCCTCCCCCATCTATTGTTTGATTGCCCCTTTAAGGGCGCTGAAATATTGTAGCTGCTTCTCTGGGCGGCATAAATGCATGGAGATGCGTGGTGAATTAGACAGTGTGGGCCTAGCTCACGCGCTGCAGGATGTCCATCACAACTGGCTGACAAAAGCAGGCTGACAGTGTTCTCTTGGCAAGCAAAGCGCTCGGCACTGAAATATAGCACATCTACATCTGTGCTGTCAAACGGCATGCATAATACATAACTAATCTCATTACAAATGTACAGGTAAACACACCCCCAACTTTCATGTGCTGAACAGAGGGATGTGCTGTCATGCAGCACTGTTAGAGCAAAGCTGTACCTTCAGAGTGGTGGGACAGGGTGAGCAAGCTCACGCAGGAGGCACCAATGCCCGAGCCGAACACGGTCATGCGCTTCGGGTCGCCGCCGAAGTAGCCGATGTTCTCGCTGATCCAACGCAGGGCTTGGATCTGGTCCAGCAGGCCGTAGTTGCCCTTGGCGGCCTGGTCTCCTGTGCTAAGGAAGCCTGGAAGGGATCATGGTGAGAGAGTGTCACTCCCACTGGGCAACTGACAGATGAGCAAAAACAATCTCTTTCTTATGGTCCTACTTTTATTTTTATTTTATTTTATAATTTTGATACAAAATATGAGCAAAACACAGAGAAAGTGGTCAATGGTATTGACAGTTTATCTGTAACATTTCAAAAGATTACAGACATATATTGCAGTGGCATTAAAGTTAGGAAAACAAAGAGGCAAGTATTATCTCGATCACCAAAATAGTATCTGCTGTGATTTGTATTTGTATTTGAGCAAAGGCGCTGAGGATTTATCAATCAGTCCACTTTATAAATAATCAAAGCTTGTTGACGTGATGTAGCATATCTGTAAAGCTGCACAAGGTGTTTTCAACAGCCTCTACTTGCCTTCAAAACATTATTGTAAAATCAATGTGGACCGGAGCCCAGATGATCATATTTAATCAAGAATATTGACATAAATTAATTAAAGCCATAAAATGTAGGCATCACAAAACAACTGCTCCTTAAAAATGGCAGTCATTCGAAATCTCAGTTAACGCAGGGAAGGCAAGACAGACACTTTTTGTGTCAAACCCTGTTTGCAACAACTCTGATTTGCATGCCACTTCCCCCGAAGACCTATTATTAGTGATAACCGTTTAAAATTTATTTGGTAATTCATGGAGGTCGGATGTTTTTGAGCTGAATGACTCCCACTCAGCTCACTGACAGGAAATGGCTGCCTTTGACAACTGTGGATCCCTCAGGAATTGCGTAAATTGCAGGGCTGGTGTTAACATCGTGCTGTGCGTTCGTTGGTGTGCATGCAGTGCAGTTTGTCTATGTGTGTGTGTGTATGTGACCATGCAGCGCAGAACGTGTGTGTGTGTGTGTGAGCATCTCTCCAAGGGACTGGGACACAGGAATCATGAGCAATATGGAGTCACATTCAAAGATCAAATAGACGCTGTCCTCGCTTTCTGCCATGAGTGTCTATCAGGCGTGTTAACAGAGTGAAAAGAGATGACAGGAGGGCCCAGCTCTGTGAACGCTGGGAAACTGCCTCACTTATGGCAGGAAGGCGCTGAAGGGACTGAAAGGGACCTTAGGATGGCGATAGAAAACACATTTGATCACAGAATAGACCAGAAGATTATTTATTACAGTAATATTCAGTTTATATCCAATCATAGGAGTCATATACGTGATTCTTGTGCGTGTTCAAAATTGGCTCAGCAGCCTTCTAAAGAGTGTAAATTTTAAATGATATACATGTTAACATGTAGGCGGCATTTTTTTAACTTAAATTATATACCCTATAAAAATACAGGCCCTGTTGTTCAAAGTCAGTGAGTGCTACCAGTGCTATGCACGGTTATTCAAAGGTTTGGCATTTTGACACTGAATGAATTGAAGCCAAATTTCAGTTCTCAAGTCTCTTATAAATTGAAAACTGTGGATATTACGATCAGCAGTACACTGTGAAACACCAACAAACAGTACTTTAAATCATGTACAGTGCTGACGTTTATACGGCGGAACTGCAGACCCCAGGGAGAGAAAAAAAAACCTACGACAAACCACACATCCCTTCCATGCCTTTCAAATACATACCCCCAAACACACTCATACACACACACAACACAAACATACATACACACAAACACACACAAACTCACACACACACACAGAAAAAAAAAAAACAAAACTCAACACACTGTCCACCAACCCAGGCTGTAGTCTTGCAATGGGCTGATTATTGATAGAGGACTCATACTGATAAAGGAAGCCGAGCAGAAGACAAATGGATCAACAGATGGTCTCCCCCAGAGCTCCCTGAGGATGACTGAGTGGTCAGAAGCCACCGCACGGCCAATGGGAGCCCATCATGTGAAAAGGCGTGTGCTCTCTCTCTCTCTCTTTCTCTTGCTCTCTCTTTCTCACTCCCTACTTCTTTCACTCTCTGTGTGTTTTTTGTGTACCTCTGAGGCCAACACAACCAAAGCACAACAGCATTTTGCTTGCTGAGGTTTCAAGGGAATATGTAGCAGTGCACAATATAAGAGAGAGAGAGACACCAACAGAGGCATGGAGAGAGAGAGAGATAGAGGAAGAGGGAGAGAGAGAGAGCGAGAGACGCAGGGACAGAGACTGTGTGATAGAGGGAAAGGGAGAGAGAGAGACAGAGGCAAGGAGAGAGAGAGAGACAGAGGCATGGAGAGAGAGAGACAGAGGCAGGGAGAAAGAGAGAGAGAGACAGAGGCAGGGAGAGTGAGAGAGAGAGAGAGAGAGAGAGAGACAGAGGCAGGGAGAGAGAGAGTGTCTGATAGAGGGAGAGGGAGAGAGAGAGACAGAGAGAGTGTTTGAGGAATGAGGCCACTGCATGCCCTGGTCCTCTATAGCTGGGTCTCTCATACAAATGAACTGGTGCATTCTATTCTCTTTACTCCAGAAATATCTGATGCTATTGTATGTGGAAAAGATGCTTTTTTTGTCAAGCCAAAGCCTCAGGATGCATAACACCTTTGCATTCTCCTGTCAACATTTTACCCATATTGCGTGACATTTGAAGATGAATACAACAGCTGCCAGCCGCCACGATGATGTATTAAGGAGCTCCCTGCGCTCACAGCACTGCAGAAACCACGAGCCAGCCTCACTTATCACAAGAACTTTGTTTACCCCTTGTTTGCTTTGTGACTTGTGCGCTACGACATCAAGAAAATATTCATGAAACAAGGCATTGCTTTATTGCCGCCTCCATAAATATTGACGTGGCTATTACATGGAATGCAAATTGGCTCTCCTTAAACGGAGGTTGTGCAACACGGTGAGGGACGTGGATTCAGTGCATTATATGGTGGGGTTGACAGCGAGAAACACTGTAGGCGTCATTTAAAAAATGCATTTGGTATGGCTCCTGGATGTGTTTTAATTGGAAAGGTGGCAGCAAGTGCATTCTTTAGAAAGCAATTAAGATAGTGCCCAAATTGTCTGGTGTGAGGCTTCAGCCGAATTTATATCAGAGGGTCACGGGGGACCTTGTGCGCCTTGTTCTCTGATCCACGGCTAAATAAATAACCATACACTTATTTATGGCTACGGCCCGTCCAAGCTTGGCATTCGATGCATCCAGCGCTCCTGCCGACCATGATGCTCTGTATGCCACACTGCTCGTCTGTACACCCATTTCTGCAGCCTCAAACTTATGGAAGTTCTGACGCAAACCATATCTGGGAAACAATACACATAGAAATAGTCCTTTTGGCCATTCTGTAGATATAGCACATAGCATGTTGACCCATACTCTCCACACACACACACACACACACACACACACACACATATATATATATATATATATATATAGAGAGAGAGAGAGAGAGAGAGAGAGAGAGCTGCCCTGCCGAATCATATTGCTCTGCAACCCGCTCAGAGATACCAATACACATGTCTGTACATGTTATTCCAACAGTTACTGTGATGCTGTTGATCCTGTTTTTTCAGATAACTGAGGGGAAAAGGCTGGACATAGAAGCTGAAATGGTTCCTGGTGTCACTGATGTGATTTTCATACTGGAGGTCAAACCCTGGCTGGCGGGCACTGCTGATGAGGCTTGACGCTTGGGGGACATAGGCGTGATACAGATGCTAATGTATCAGAGAGAGTGTGTGTGTGTGTGTGTGTGTGTTTGTGTATGTGTGTCTGTGTGGGGGGGGGCATCATGTCCACATGTGCCAAAATACTATGTTTTTTTTGATGATGTTGTCCACTCTGCACAATGTCTCTGCTTCAGCTACTGTGTCAGAGGAGGGGTGGGTGGGGGAGGGGAAGATTTGGGGGGTTGGATGGGGTGGGGGTGGGTGGAGGTCACATAAAAGGAAGCTACTTTCCACACCCTGCCCAGAGCACATGAATATCTCCACTATACTGGGGAATGGTCAGACAGAATTAGCTTTAGCGGGATTTGAAACAAAATGAGCAACATCAAATGAATGTAATGACGAATGAGGGAGCCACTGGCAGGCAAACAAACACAGCAGAATCACTCCGCTTTTAAGGAGAAATCCAGACAGCAACAGGGATTCACACACACACACACACACACACACACACACACACACACACACACACAAAATGAGCAAATCCTGTCTGATTCTGCTTTGTGAAAAGAGGCAAAGGCTACTGGGAAATTTCCATGTGGAGAGCTGATTGGTCCTGGTGAAGTGCCCCTTCTCTCACTATCCAAGAACACAGATGCTGCAGAGCTCTCCATCTCTTCTTGTGTCATTTATATATGAGTATGTGTATGTGTTTGTGAGCGTGTGTGTGTGTGTGCATATTTGTGTGAGTGTGTGTTCCTGTCCATGTGTTTCTGTGTGTGTGTGTGTGTGTGTGTCTGTATGTGTTTGTATATGTGTGTCCCTGTCTGTGTGTGTGTGTAGGCATGTGTGTGTATGCTGCGCTTGCATGTATGTATGCACGTGCATGTGAGTGTGTGTGTGTGTGTGTCCATGTCTGTATGTGTGTTTGTAGATGTGTGTCCCTGTCTGTGTGTGTATGTGTGCCTGTATGCTGCACATGCTTGCGTGTATGTGTGTATGTGTGTATGTGTGTGTGCATGCACATATCTGCCTCTTCCATGACTTGGACCCACATATTTGATGAGCGTCAGCAGCTTAGAATTCCTCATTCTGTGGCTTAGCTCCTTGTTATTGGCCAATGGCAAGTGTGTGTGAGATGTTCTGGAGCATATGACAGTGCCTCACACAGAGAGGGAAGAAAGCAAAGAGAGAGGGGAAAAATAGAGAGAAAGAAAGAGTGCTTTGATGCCTGTTATTGAGTTCATGAGGGAAGTGGTGTGGTGTGAGGAGCGAGGCGAGAAGAAACAGGGGAGGAGAAGAGGAAGAAGAGGAGAAGGGGGGAGAGGAGGAAGAGGAGGAGGAGGAGAAGGGGAGGGAGGAGGAGGTGGAGAGGTGGGGGAGGGGGAGGAGGGGTGGCAATGATGACGCAATCAGAGAAGCATAGTTGGCCTTCTGCCAAGGCCTCTATTTTTCTCTCTCTCTCTCACTCTCTCTGTTTTGCTTTTTTCTCTGTCCCCTTCTCTACCCTTTCAGTCTTTCTCATCTCTCTCTCTCTGTCTTTCTATCTTGCCCCCCTCCCCAACTCCTTGCCACCCAGCTCTCTCTCTCTCTGTCTCTCTCCCTCTCCTTCTCTCTCTCTCTCTCTCTCTGCTGTTGCCAGCTAACAAGGCCGTCTGTGTGTCCACCCCATCCAAGCCAGGGGCCAACTCACCCAGTCCGTGGGGGCGGCACGGAAAGAGAGGCCCCCACACAATCACAGCCTTGACAAGTTGTACAAAAAAATCCCACCCCCATCCCCTGCTCCAGCATCTCCTCCTAAACAACAAAAGAGTGCCAACTTCCCCCTAAGCCACGGTCCGGGTCTGAATAGGAGAGGCTGGCGTGTGGGATGTGAAGACAGAGCAGAAAGAGAGGGAAAGAGACAGAGACAGAGAGAGGAAAGAGATGGTGAGAGAGAGAGAGAGAGAGAGAGAGAGAGAGAAGCAGAAAAAGAGGAGGGCCACCCTGCACACACATAAAGAGCTAGTGTGCAGGGGACTGCCGATGAGCTGAGGACACCCCAGCAGAGATTCATCCTCCTGGGGGGGTTTGGACTCGAGGAGTGGGTGGGTCCAGTCTCATTCCCACAAGTGTCTCCACATCCTCTTTCGCCATCCCTCCCCAGCTCCCCCACTCCACCACCTCACTCAAGAATTACACATTCCACAAATGCATGAAAGCCAAAGAGAGCTTGAACGAGATGAAACAAAAAATGGGCTTGTTAAGAGAAAAAAGGTGTCAAGTGAAACGAAGAGGAGGAGGAGGAGGAGGAGGAGGAAAGTGAGTCAGTGAATGAAGGTGAATGCTATTTGTTCTGCCGTAGTTCTCAACTCATGCTCTCTGTTCATGGCTCAATACTCAATAACGCACTGGAGGAGAGGGGTGTGAACACCAAGGATTCAAGGGATGAAGTAGTGTGAACACTGAAGTCCATTGACGTGTTTGAAATATCTCTGTTTCCGGTCAGACCGAGGATAGAAAAGGGAGCTGAGCCATAAATTTTGTAAACAAGCGTTGCAAAGCAGCGCCACAGGGAGAATGCTCTGGCAAAGCAGACATTTCTCTCTAGAAGGAAACATTTCCTCCAACTCTGAGAAACTGTCCAGCATTTTGCATAGCTTGCTAGGCATGTCATCACTATTTTGTTATTGGGCTATTTCCAAATTGATGCTTTTTCAGTTTTAGAACAGACTTTCATTTAGAAGGACCCAATCTTGTGCTTGTATTCACAAAAAAATGCTGATAAAGGATCTCTAACTTTCACATTATTAAAAAGCTATTGGAGAACAGATGCCTGCACACACACAGATGATTATGTTATTCTGTGTTTGTGGCATTTCTATTAATTAAGATTCATGAAACAAAATAAGAACATAATACAAATATCATCTACTCTGCTTGGTGTAATATTATCCTGCAAAGTGTGCAACATGGACGTGGAGGTTTTTGACCATAGCTCGAACAAGTACAGTACATGATGGGCTTTGACTAAACTACAGACTACATTCATTCATCACATTCACTTGCTGGGCACTGATAATCTGGCAGCCTCACAATTCCATTTCGGAAGATCGAAACGCTCGCTGAGCCACGGCGTTGAGCCTCCCACTGATACAGATTGCACATCACCGGGGGCCACAGTTACAGCCCCCTCACAAAAATTTAGCTCTGGCAGCCATAAATCTAATGCGTAAAAAAAGCTCCTAACACAACATTCCCTGTCCTAAAAACCCTTCTACCCCCGGAAAACGGATCTGCGGCTGTTGGACAGGCAGCAGAGATGAAAGAAATAAATCACTGGTGTTGGGATGGACCAGCTGTTGGGTGGCCGGCCTGTGACAGGCAGGCTCTTAATCTGATTACATACACACCAACCAGCAGCAGCAGCCCACCCACACCGCCCTCCACAGCCTCCCCTGCATCCCCTCCCCAGGCCTCCCTCCCTCCTGCCAGAGGTGGTCCACAGCTCTGGGGATGAGGCACGTCACACACAGCCTGAAGAGTGAGGGCAGCAGCAGCACCAGCAGCTGGAACAGAGCGTAGGTGCAGTTTGCATACAGTGGCCCTGTGACACGGCAAGAACCTCTCAATCAATCATGCTCAGAGGAGAGGAGAGAGGGAGGCGGCGAAGGATGAATGGGCGGCGGAGATCTCGCCACGGGGGTCTGGGGTGAGAGGGGTGGGGGGTGGTGAGGGCCAGTGGGTCCTCAGTGTTGCTGGCGTGCAGGCTTACTGCTTCTTGGAGACAGTGAAATGCTTTTACTCTAAGTGGAGGTTTGCATCATATTGCACGGATAAGGAGGAGGCAAATACACACACACACACACACACACACACACATACACACACACGTGCACGCACACACACACACAGACACACACACTTACAGAAAAAGAAAAAGAGAAAATCCTGGCCTGCTCATGCACATGGTGAGACATAGGGAAAGATGATGCTGCTTAGATCAGAGACGGGGCTTATCAAAGCAAATCAAGATAGAGAGGAATCAGTTTGAAAGGTTGCAATTTAGAGCATCTTCAAAAGCCCGGTTCTTCTTGCTCTCAGGTGGGAGTGACTGTCTGGTTCCTTGCAGTAATGAGCTGTTCTTGAGGGGCTTGGTATGTTCAGAGTTTTCAGACAACACTGCAGCAGGGGCCTTGGAGAATCACAGCTGGTCACACTCCCCTGCAAAACATTTCTCACCATTCAATATGTTCAATCTTCAACATCTAGGCCATTCCCACTCTGAAGGATCAGCTATGGCACGATACATGTCTCTTAGTTTGTTTTGGGCATCCACTCTCTTCCTCTGTTTCTCCTCATGCTGCATCCATCCGATTCAGCAGAATTCACGCTACGTCAGTGTGCTCAGAAGCACCTTCTCCGCATGACACTGCTCTGCTACTGCCAATCTTTTCCTGACTCCACACTGACAGTACCTTGCTTTAAACAGCATCAACTTAACCCTGGCTGCGATTTCCCGTTTTGCAGACTGCTGTTCTAATCACATTAAGATCTGACCGGCAACCCCCTTCACAAACTGAATTAAACTCCCTTTCAGTGACCTTCAGCCCAGAGCTGTGACAGCTGACTATTGAGCCACGCACACACAGACACATACACACACACACCTCTGTACAGTGTGGGTGTAAACCACATTGATCTTTCGCACTGCGGCCTTAATGACAGGGCTAACCTCTTTGCAGCTTTGCAGTGGTAGATACTCCCGCTGTAACATTATCGGTGGGCCTGCCAGGCTTCTTCACCCCAGCATCCCGCCCCCGTCCCTCTGTCTCCATTGGGCTGGGCGGGCGCACAGCAGCTGCCCATCGCCAGGAGTGCACAGAGACTGGCTGGGAGCTGACTGAGGGCTGTGGTCCACCTGCCTCACGGCACGACGCTGGAGGTGTTTGAAATCTGAAGGGAATGGGCTGATAGCGTGCAACAGTGTGTGTTGGGGTGTGTGTGTGTGTGTGTTGGTGTGTACATGTGTGTGTATGTGCGTTGGTTGGGGGGAGGTCCGGGTATTAATCACGGGGAGGAGTGTAGAGGGCTCTGCCGGCAAGGCTGCAGATGGATGGGGTGTGAGTGCAGTGATGTCACCCTGACGAATGGCTGGGCAATGTTGGCGGAGACTCGCACATCGCCTCTCATTTCAATTAGTTCCCAGCACTGCTGCAGGCCTCTCTCCCCTCCTCTCTGCCACCACCACAGGTTATACACACACACACACACACACACACACACACACACACACACACACATGCACGCTTATACAAAAAACATTTATGCTCACAAAGAAATGCTTGGACATTCATATTCACAGAGAGAGCCATAAACGCCCAAACACAAACGTTCACACACACTCATTGAGAAAGACATTTGCATACACCCACATCCACACCCTCAGAAGCGTATCTAACACAAACACACACGGAGACAGAAACACACACACACGCACACATACAAAACCTCGCTCCGAGGCTCAAATCAAACACTCCCCTCTCGAAACCAAATTGACAGAAGACTTTCCCCTTGGCAGGGTGCAGTGATCCATAGGAATTGCTCCTCAAATTAATCATTCCGTCTTATTGGCATAACAGTTTACATTCCCTGTCTCAAGCCTCTCATTGCGCTCCACTGTCGCCTGTCAGGAGGGCTGGTCTCCCTCCACTAAGCATAGACGGCAACTGAAAGACAGAATTGTCCCAGATGCATCCCAGACCATCTCAGTCTCCTGCTGTGCAATGCTTATGACAAAGGCTGGTATGGAAGATTTCAATCAAGGGCATTTAATTTTTTTATTTTTGTTTTTTGTGCTGCTCAGCTGTTGGTCTGGGCAGCTAAGTGTACAAGCGCTGTCAGACTAACCCCATGCAAGCTGAGGCAAAGGAAGCTGTGGATGAGACTCTGTGTCAGTGATGAGAGGCATCACTCGCACCTCTGATACCACTACAAACCCCCAGCTGAGCATGTTTTACTCTCCAACCGCTTGTCTCAATGGACTGACCCTTGTCTCCCCCCATCCCATCCCACCCATCCCACCCCCCCCGTCCTCTTTTCCTTTCTTTTGCTGGAGTGGATTGCTTGTAGAAGCGTATAGCGTATTTTAAGCACTCCACATAAAAGTGGCCTCCCCGAGCTAAACCCGACAGAGGAGTTCAAGAGCCGCCGCTTGTTCAGAGCACGGGCTGAGCTAGGGATTTGATGGTTGCCTCAGAGGGTCTGAACCTCAGCTTAACACTCCTCTTGGATGTAACTCCCCAAGCGCCCCCCCCCCCCCCCCAACCCCCACAACCCGTTTCTCCCAAACCCCTGTGTCCCGCCCCATCCCTATGTTAAATCTGCTTAAATAACACAGAGTCAGAGAGCTTGTCAGGCCAAAGCCTAAAAGTATGGTGTGAAGTGTGTGGTAATAACAATGTAAATGAAGCATATTTGGGGCTTCCCTGGGGAACTGTCTACATCTCTGAGATATAGGGAGAGATAGCTGATGTTTATAGCTCATTAATGGACCAACATTACTCAACCGTAGCCACGAATCTGACATCGGAGAAATTAGCCGCTGTCATAGCTAATTAAGTAAGAATTCTGTTGTTTTCGTAATTATGTGTAATGCTTGAGCTGATGTGTTTGTATGTGGGATGGCATATGTATGATAAGGTCAGAAGCGCTTGCTGACAAGATTGTTTGAAGCTATTGACCTGTGTAGCTGACGCCACCTACACCATGGCGTTAATTTAGACTGCTGCATTATGCCAGAAGAGCATGGAGGTAGAAAAACACAGGGCTTAAATATGCCACAATAACATTGTCTCCAGTGTGATGTTCATTGCCTGGAAAATAATTTAATCTGCATCTGTATCAATCTAAGTTTTTTTACACAAAGTTTCCAACTGGGTTATTATTCGCAGCCTACTTTAGTACTGCGCTGAAACAGTACAAAACTAAACCCACAGCAGGAGAGACACTCGATGATCTCTGATTGTGATAAAACTCTGGGCGTAAACACACAGTGTTGTAAAATTATGAAATTATAATTTGCATAAAATTATATATATTATTATTTGCATGGTTTCCATGGTGTTGTGACTTCTGAAAATGTAACCTTTGCTTGGCCCTCCTATATTTGTCTGTTGATAGTTCTATGCTAGTCTTGAGTACAGGCTTGGAGTCAGACCTCCAGTTTGTGTGTTATTTGACTAGGGGCTGGCTATCACCCCTGTCATTATGTGATCAATGGGAAATGAAGGTGCAGTTGTCTAAATAATGAATAAATTCCCTACCAGGATGATTACTATAATCACAAAGGACAACTTTACATGAAATCTTTAACATACAAAACTGCTGGGTGATAAGTGCATTTGAATCTCTATTTAACCAAAGTAATTTGTCTGTTATGTTGAATCTTTCAGTGATTGAAGGTAGTCATTTTGGCAGTCTTTCAGCATGATCAAAGTTCAGACCTGAGACAGAAAAGATGCTTGTTACTCAGTTGCTACAAATCAATGGACTCCCACTTTTGGGGGTTATGTTTCCTTATTATTATTATTATTATTATTTTGCATTAAAAAACAAGACCCTGAAATTTGGCATATCTTTATACTAATTAATATCTTTATACTAATTTGCTCACAGCTTTCAAGCAAGGTCATTGTTACATGTATTCTTTATGCTCTGACATGCACTATAGTGCTACTAAAATATCAGAATATCAAAGGCATGAAAAGATTTTCACAACACTGCAATTATCTCTTATTAAGAACACCCCAACCCACCCTCACCTGACTCAAGCTACCATAATTCAGGAATTTCTATAGCAGGTTTCAGCTTCCCTCTGACCAATCATGGTGGGATAAACATGTTTAGGAATTCCCACAGGAAACCGAAAAGAAAAGAAACTAATCTAATCACTGCCGTTTTAACCACACCATACCATAATCAGCCTTGCTAGCTGTCTTGACAGAGGCGTTTCTGTTTCCTAACAGCAGCACTGAGATCTGAAATAAAGGAGGCTTTAATACTAAAATCGTTTTCTTGGTCTTAAGCAACACTCTGTGACTGTGTCAAATCAAGGCATAGACCATGAAATATTGCACAGCAATAGCAACACATTATGTGACTGAGACTGAGGAAGAGTTGCACACTAGTCCAATAAGACTGAACCCAAGGAAAGAATTGTCCTGTTTCGTTTCCAAAAACAGTAATGGCTGTGGAAACCCCAATACTTTTACTGAGAAAAGAGCTGAATATACAACGAAGGTGATTCCTGTTTTTTTCCTTTATCTATGCCATTCTCTTTTAATGTGTTGATGTGAAAGAACTCAGTTCTCCCCATAAAAGAGAGAGGGAGATAGAGAGAGAGATGGGGGGTGGTGGTGGTGGTGGTTAGATCTTTCTTTCTGTTTCATCTCAGGCTCCTGTGAATCCCCAGAGATGGCTGCGGGAGCTGGGCTGGGCTGTGCTGTGCTGGCTGGCGATGGGAGATTGTGCCAGCGCTCTGTTTGTTTGGCTTTCCTCCCCTCCACATCTCCCAGAAATCTGCCTGACAGCTCGGCAGCGTTGCCTTTCCCCCGCAGGAGCTTCCGTCAGATAGAATGTCACCGTAGCTTTTTGTTCCAGACTGGCCATTGGCTAGCCTGCCGCGTAGCACACCTGAGAGCCTGCGGCCAACCAGAGAGGACGGATGGCCTCATGCAAAGTCAGGCTTGGAAAAACCATCTTTTATTTTTCACCCCCTTCCCCCACTCTCGGACCCTCTGATCTGTGTGTTTCAACGCAAGCATAAATGTTGTTTTCAGACTCTTAAAAGGGATTTTAGCCGCTAGTCCAAATGGTTTAACACAAGCAAATCTCTTTTTTCCCAAGATCTGAGGCCATGCTAATTTTGGTATTACTCTGCAGTATTGTTGAGCTGTTATGGGTGTGGGCTGCAAATGCTCTTATCCAAGTGGACTCGGGCTCTTGTTTACTTATAGCAAGTTTGGCCGTGATTGGGGGGAATTGAAGGGACTTGGAGCGAGTTGCTACCAAGTTGCGTTTCTGTGCCATGGACGATTACTCATAAAAATTCTCATAATAAGCCTGGAAAGAGCTAACAACTGGTCCTCCTACTGCCGAAGAATCCAATCATTTGCTCCTGTCACCAGTGCTAAATTTAATTCGGTGTGCATGTGTCATCGGCTGTGCAGGGACACTCCACACATGGTGGCGCAAAAGCAAGTAATACTCTTCAGCCCCCTACTTTTCAACGATAAATTAATAAAGGACGTGGAGCTCTGCAGGTAATGCAATTAAATATGACAACTGTGGTTTTAAGTGTGTGCTGACATCGCCAAAAAGCGTTGGGATGGCATGGTCGAGAGAAATTGTCACCGCGCACTCACATGACCCGCGAGTCCCACGAGACTCTGCGGCACACTTCACTGGGCTGACTGATGGTAGCGTGGCATTAAAAAACGTACCACTCCAAGGGCATCATGCCTTTATGAAACGGCTGCCACTACATTCAGGTTCACTGGGTTAGTCCGCCATTCAATTTGGCACAATCCCCATCAAATCTCCTGATTTAATTTAGTGACCTCTGCCGAGGAACCTTTATTATCAGGCAGGGGAGATCTAGGGAACGAGTCGTATCATCTGCCTTTTAAACTGTCAATCCGGAAGTTCACACTGTGTAGTTGCCGTCGAGATTGAGTGAGCCCAAATGAATGGAGGGGCTTGTCATGAATGTAGAACTAGACAGAATCTTCCCCTCCACATCTAAATGAGACTTTTAGACTCAGGGCAGCACCAAAGCCTGGTAATTTGGCCCTGGTTTGTGAAAAAATGGTGGACTACTCCCATATCCCACTGACGACCTGTCAGCTCTCATCTCCTGGTAGGTTTTATGGTGAGTGTATGTGTGTGTGTGTGTGTGTGGAGGATGTAAAGGAAAGAAGAGACTCGTTTTCCTTTCTCCTCTTCCAAGTTCCTTCCCTTGCTTCATGTCAATGTGTAGATGTCATCGCCACTTTCATCTCACTTCCTCCTCTCCCTCGCTCCTTTTGAAGGTTGACTGCATGACAGTTTTGGGGTTCCTCATGTCAAGAAGAACCAGTCTCGATTGTTCACTGACGGGAGCTCATTACCATGCCTGCTCAGTGTCTGGGCATGCAAAGACCTCAGACAGTGCTTGTGTTATGACCTTGTGCTTATTTGGCTAGAGCCTGCATTATGCCTCCTCAGTGGGAGCCAAATTCTTCATCTCTATCTACAGAGCGTGTGTGTGTGTGGGGGGGGGGAGGGGTTAGTTTTTTGGCCAATTTTCTGCCCACAGAGCATGGTCTACAACACACTGGTAATTCTCCAAGCCTCAATGGCCTTATACAGGGGATATACTAATTCCAGTCTTAACAGTGGCACAATGTGTGTGTGTGTGTGTACATGTGTGTGTATGTTTGGGGTAACCTTTCAATCAGCCACTAATTGTGGCTTGATAAACCACATCAGAGACTTGTCAAGCAAACAAATGACTTACATAAGTCGATTTGCAGCAGAAATGAACCTAGCCCCTGTGCTTATCACCCTTCCTCCAAAACGTGTCTTACAAACACTCTTACCGCAGTTTGGTCACCCTCCGTGGGCCTTGCATAGGAATTGCAGGTATTTTTTCACCTGTTCACTTGGGTTCTGAAACAGTTCTCCAAACCCTCTGACTAGTTCTGCACATCACTGTGTTTTTCTAAATGGAGAACAGGAATTTTTTTTTGGTTCTGTTGCTGCTTGCCTGAGTCCCTTGCACAAGTCTTATCTGAGAACTAGAGTATCTGAGACTCATGCACCTCTGGAATGGAATGAGCCTCTGAGTGGCAGGCATCTCCGCTAATTAAACCACGAGTAGAATTAGTCTCGCTTGTGAGCAGTTTCATAATTATAGTCCATTCATTCATTATTTAATTTAATGAGGCAGTTCCCTGATATACATTAGTCTAGAGCGGTGGGGGTGCGGGGTCGGGGGGGAGGCGTGCCTCGGCTAATTTGTGGGGCTGAGGTTTCAAGCTCCTGTGTACATCTCTGGGTATGACTGCACTGCAGTGAAGCCCCTCCCCCTCCTTGACCGCCCCCTTCACACATATTGATTCTGGACACACGATTCCAGACTTTGTATTCTGTCCTAGTCAATGATCTCACCTCACAGCCGTCTCACTATAAAATAGAACAAAGCCTTTGCTTTGTACTGTAGCTGTTTCCATTGAGAAATACTGTACATTCAATGCAGTTTAACGTTCTCCACTTGTAGATGTACATTTCACCTACTGTGGGGAAGAGCCGCTAGTTTTTATCTCAGTACAACCTGCCAAAATTATGTTTTTTCATGCAGCAGTAGTCTACATTTAAAAAAAAAAAATAAAACAACATTCTAGCTGTGAAGATTGGCAGTAGTTTATTAGAGAACCTACAGGGCTGTCGAGTTAAATCTTTTGACCATCACCTTTAAAAGCATTTATCATAAATTTAAAATAACCTGTGCTGTAATTAGCTTCAATCAACGGGTCCCTGTTGGGACTCCACTCCAGGCACAGTCAAATTCTGCCATGATGCTTTTAGCTTGCGTATAACAGGTTCAACATTTTCTCTCTCCTCCCACAGAAGTGCTTCTAAGCTGTTTATTTTGGTCGATTGTTGAAATTACTTCCATAATTTTGACCACGGCCATATTGTGAAGAATGTAAATGGGGCTTTTGAATGAAAAATGCAAATGTTCGCCTGCTAAACTGAACAGTCAGCATTATCTGTAATCCTGTGTGAAAGATGGTTCTGTGGGAGTTGCGTATGCTGGGGTGCCAACAGTTTGAAATTAAAGCCTCAGCAGTAAGACTAGCAGGGAGATTATCGATACATAAAGTTGTGCCTATTAGGAGTATGTGTGTGTGTTTGTGTGTGTGTGGGGGGGGGACTACAGTAAGAGACTTACTATCTTCATGTGTTCAGCACAGCAGACAAACTCAAACTGTATCACAGCATTTCAGCCATGGACTGATGATAAACTTGGCTTTGTCTGGTATTTTACAGCAAACGTAACACAAAACGCAAACAAAAAAATCCTTGCAAGCATTTAACACAGTGAACCTGTTTGCCAAGCTGTAAAATGGCAGAGATCATTAAGCCTGGCATCCATTTTGAGTGCTATTTTTCAAGCAGGCCACACTGATGCGAGGGAATGATGGCCTGAATGTTCAAAGGCACTCAATGCGGTGGACAAGCCCCATGCAACTTTTACGCTGCTTCGCTGTTAAACTGCCGCTGGCATGCGCACCCCCCCACCCACCCCCTATCCCCCAAGTAGGCCAGATTCCCTCCATCAGGTAAAAAAGAAGAAGCCGAGCATGTAGGTTCACTTGGCCCACCATTTTGCTGTGGATCTTTGCTAAAGACGTTTGAGAAATGGCTGTGCTCCAGTGACCCAGAAACTCATCTTTTTAATTGTTAGCGATAGCCTCCGGAGAGCTCCTCTCAAATGGGGGCTCTTTTGTGCCTGAGCACAGAGAGAAAAAGAGGAAAAAGAGAAAGAAAGAAAGAAAGTGAGAGAGAAAGCAGAGAAGAGAGAGACGTCCTGTGGCCCCTGGGGAGGAAGATTCTCTCCTCCTTGCCTCTCAAATCCTCAGGGTGGGTAAGCCCTCTCCCGCACGAGGGCTCCTCTCTCCACACTGGTGGCCCTTTATCTGAGTGACTACACAGAGAGCCAAATACCCTCCGACAGCAGTATTTGTTTTCCCCTGGAAGGTGCAGAGAAGATCAAACCCGGGCACAATGGACTGCCTTCGCTATTGCAACCTTTCTCTTGCAACAACCCCCCCTTTCCCCTCCTCCTCTCTCTTTCTCTTCTCCCTCCTTTCTTTTCCACTGGCAATCTAATAACATCAGACTGCGATGCAGCAAGGTCGGTCAGTGCCCAAGGTCACACTTGAGTTTGCCGGGCCTCTAGCACTGGATGCAACCCTGGCAAGCCAACAAGCCACCGAGGTGATGGTGAGCATTTTTTAACCTAAAGCTGTAGCACAGCCTTGGCGAGAGAGAGAGAGAGAGAGAGAAAGAGAGAGAGAGAATACATTACTGTAATTACATGTATGTGCTTAAGTAATCAGATACCGATGTATAATCGAACAGTGCTTAAATATGCAGATACCTCCTGTCTCCTGCTTGTCTCTCTGTGTGGGGACTGAACCCCGTGATGATGGTGAAACATGGCATGGAAATGGTACTTTAATTTGCATGAACGATGGCATATTACAGTGGGGAATTGTGGTGTTGAAGAGTGTTGGAGAAGGGGAAATCACCTGATTATTAATGTTGGCCCCACACTTCTGAGATTCTTTCTTGTGGAAAAAAAGGAAGAGAGAGAGATAGAGAGAGAGAGAGAGAGAAAGAGAGGAGACAGCCCTGATGAAGTGATGAGACGGTGTGGAGCTGTGCTATTTATATCCACTGAATTATCACTCCAGTCTACACTTTGACTGTGAGGTCGTTAACCAAGGTGTTCTCTCAAGCAGAAGAGCAGGAACAGAAAGACGGCATTTCTTCACAAGACCCACGTATCAACCCCCACCCCACCCCCATCTTCTAATGCACGTATGTGCCGCCGTCGTAATTTTGAAACTCCCATATTTGGGAATTATTATGTACATGTTTCATATAGCAGTCTTTTTTCTGTGGCTGAGATGTGTCAGGGGCTAATTGTTAAAAATTGAGTTATCTGAGCCGAATGCCCTTGTGTGGGCCCTGAAGGACTACCAGCAATACAAACAGTCTGCCTGCTGTATTGGAATTCAACGGCAGTAGCCCAGACTTATCTGAGCCATAATATTGTTGTAATAATTGGAGCTCAGAGGCCATCAAATATCATGCCAGTTTGTTCAATTGATTCAGACAGTGCCCAAAAAGACATGCATTTGCAATTTCACCATTTGTACTCCAAACAGCATTCTGCCATTGCATTTTTAATAATCAAAAATTCTGTGTGGTAGGAGCAAAAGTCTCTTTATTTCATATCCTCTGGCGTCCGTTCTGAATATTCTTAATATACGTTCTGCCTCAATGGGCTGAGTCTGTCACAGATAGCAGTAACATGAAAAGAAAATCTTGCATATATCGTTCATTAGCACAGTAACATTATACATGGAATAGGAGAATAATTTCTCAAAATGGCCTTATGAGTTTGAAAGAGCATCCAAAATAGAGACAAAGCTTTCATTTAAACCACTGGCACGTCACCATATTGTCATTCTCCAAGACACAGATGACTTGCCATAACAAGTGATGTGAGACGCAGCGGGGCCCATCAAACAGTGCTAACGGATGTGGTCTTGTGG
Source organism: Tenualosa thibaudeaui (assembly GCA_027481765.1). Taxonomy (NCBI): domain Eukaryota; kingdom Metazoa; phylum Chordata; class Actinopteri; order Clupeiformes; family Clupeidae; genus Tenualosa; species Tenualosa thibaudeaui. Next base: position 18,244,651 of record JAIFZK010000004.1, on the reverse strand, counting down.
GTGGATTGCTGACATGGCTTGCAGAAGAATGAGGATGAGACAGAGAGAGCCAGGGGCAGTGTGTCCGATAAATGGAGTGGATGGGAAAGGCTCTGATAAAGATGTAAGGGATGGAAGTACCAGAGGGTGGGGGGTGGGGTATGAATAATGCCAAGAGAAAGGGGTTTAGAAAGCCCTGATTTTAGCACCCTCCCCCACCATCTTTGCATTTTGGATCACATCTTTGAGTGTGTGCATTTGAAACAAAAGTCTCTTGTGTGAATACCTTTGCACACACGCTATTTATCTCGGACTTACAGAGCCTTAGTCACGTTACCTTTCTAAACAGCTGGCCTTCCACAGCGGGAGCAGCATGTCTCTGAGCTTTTTAAATGTCATTCAGAATGAATTAAAAATGGTGGTGTATTCCTCTCGGCTTTCATCGAACCATCATACGGAACATTTTGGTATAGTAGATGGCACAACCAACAGATCTTTCATCTGTTAAATAATCCAAACTCGCTCTGGGGACCACGCAGTTTAAGACAAAATGGGAAATGTACAAGAATTTACCTCATGACATGTCTCTATACAATGAGAGAGCTAGCGACATATATCTTCTTTGACACTGTTGTGATGGAAGACCTGAATAATCTATATGGTCCAAATGACAGGGGCGCAGTGGGGTTAATGGAGAAGGTCATTACACCAGCATGTGGTCGCAGGGAGGAAAGGACAAGTAGCATGCGGTCACGGATCACATGGCGCTGCGCCAAGGCCCCCACCCCCACACCTACACCCATGAATTAGCATTTTACTGAGGTGGGGGGTGGGGGGGGGACTGCTGATGGTGGTGGTGATGAGCAGGGAAGTCTGTTTGTTCTACCCGGATGCCATTGCTTGGATAGTCTTGGGATTCCAGGAAAGAACAGTTCATTACATAGTTGTATGCAAGGTGACACCATCAAAAAAAAATAATACCACAGAAAGATACAACTGAAATCGAGCCTCAAATTCCCCAACAAGCAGGCAGAGGTGTGAAAAGCTTTGTTGTCAGTGTAGCTCATCTATTACATAAATAATCTGGCAAGAATTGCTGTGAGGAGGTGGGAGAAGCTTGTCTGGGCATGGAAGTGTATTAAAATGAGTCTAATAGCCGACCATTCCAAAAGGAAATGCATTCAGACAGACAGTCCCTTTGAGAGTATGTCCCTGGACCAAATCTGGTCAAACAAAGCATTTAGGCCTATCACCACACAGAGCTGGTATTATGCACGAAACAATGGCAGTCGGCAGTGTGGTAGGCTCACCCCAATCCACCATGATTTTTACAAATTTCCCCTGAAGCATCCAAGAGCAGCTAACGTCAGCAAAGCTTTCAGTGAAGCATCTCAAGGTGTCTGCACACAACTGTTGCTCTGGGGGCCTGAGAGATGGTGTGTGTGTGTGTGTGTGTGTGTGTGTGTGTGTGTGGTGGCGGGGTGACTAAAGGAGCAGAGGGTTGAGCACAGAAGACGGATGACTTTGCCTCACTTACTCTGCAAATAAACAAGACTTCCAAAGAGAGTTCCTGTGATCTACCGCGCCACGTGTCACTATCATGTCTACCTTCCATATGGCCTCCACCACACAGACAGCTGTTCCAAGGGAAACAAGTCTATCCTGTGCAGCAGTGGGAAGGAATCTGACTTATTGCTCCTAATGACTAAGTGCTGTTGTTGCTAAGCCCTTGACTGCTCTTAAGTCCAATGAATATCTAATGTTGTTAATCGTCATTAATTCTACATCAGGGGTTATGAGAGAACCCCCTAGAGAGGAAACATCAGCTCATCCTCAACACTGGGAAAAATCAGGAACAAAGGTCAAACACACCGGTCTTTCTCTCTCTCTCTCTCTCTCTCTCTCTCTTTCTCTCCACCTCTGTGTGTGAGTGCATGTGAGGTGGGGATTGTTCCTGTGTTCCACGTTTATGTTCTTGTATGCTTTGCCTGCCGTGTTTTTGAGATGATTTATCGTGTTTGTTTGCTGTTATCTCCTTACCAGCCTCGTCCTTTTGGTGTCATGTGGGTGAGATCTGTGTTGCCTGGCTCAAACGCAGATTAGAGGATTCAGCACGTCTGACTCCACACGCACACATTGCGTGTTTCTTTCTAGCGAGCCGAGGCAGAAGCAACACTCACCTCTCGCTCACACCATCGGTATAATTACACCACCTACTCTGAGCCACTCTTCTTGGTTTTCAAGTCACTCTCTGACAACCCCCCCCCTCTCTCTCTCTTTGTCTCTCTCTTCCTCTTTCTCTCTTTTCTCAAATTATGTGGCTGGATTAAACAAGTGGATCTCACGCCTACCTCCACACTTTTGCGGCCCCCGCTGAAACCTCCTTTCTCGCCAATCTCCTTCTCCCACCCTCCTCATCTGAGACGGAGCGCCGTGGCATGTAGCACCTCCCACACAGGCAAGAGGCTACTGACCTTGGCTCAACTGCCAGGCCTGGGAGCGTGATTAATCTCTCGACAAGACAAGTACCGAGAGCTGACCACAGATGCAGTAGAACTCGCCTCAGATGGATCATTTTCAACCCCAAACACACCTGATGATGGACAAAGCCTCTTCGCCCCCTCCGACACGGAGAGAGAGACGAGCATTGTAGCACAACAGGAGGAGAAAAAATAGTTTGGAAAATCAGCCTGCTGTTTCTTTCATAGTCTGAATCATCTAACATTTCACACCACTGTTTCTTCAAGAGGAACACTGCATTTTGTTCGATATGGTTTTGTCTACCTGATTCTACATTTGTCCCCTGGGGGAAAAAAAAATAAACTCATGTGTGTTTCTGCACAACAGAAAGAGAGTCCTCAAGGACAAATGTACTATGGTGGGAAAAAAAAAAAAAACCCGCAAGCTGGGGTTTTGAAACAGCAGTTTCATTCTCGCTGAAATGCTGGAGCGGATAAACACAAATATAAATAACACAAATGCCATGAATCACAAGAGATCTCACAAACTATAAACAACAAGTTTTGGAGGCACAAGGAATAAAACAGAGTTTTAAAGGACCTTTAAAAATACAAATAATTGCCTCGGGCTTGGACCAATTGCTTGGGAGGGTCCCAAGCAGCACAAAGACAATAATTCATAAAGTGCCCAATAAATGTGTAATTATGTGGAGGATTTACATTTAATTTGTTTTGGTCCCTGTGTCAAAACTGAGATCTACTGTGCTCACAGCCCTCATCAGAGCCGTGCTATCTCTCCATGCTTTATTTGCACTGGCCTGTGTAAATTGCCGTGGATTTCTGGGGTATTTCTCATGTCCAGTACATCTCTGTGTGCTTTCTCTCTCTCTCCATCTCGCTCTCTGGGATAGTTATTACTTTTGTCTCTCCTGTTTTATGTTCTGCCTTTCTAATCTGTCTTTGTTTTTCTTTTGGTGCCCAGACTTTGTTGTGATTTTTGCACTGTTCGGTTGGAGGAAACAAGGGGGAAAAAGGCATCCTTGTGTCTGGTAATCAGAGAAATATAGCAGACCCATCCAAAGCATGTGAAACAAATAACTCTTCTCATCTTCTCTGTTCTCCTGCCTCTCACACTGCAATCACTGTCCTGTTCTGCAATGTGCTCAAGCTCCCAAGGCCTGACTGCAGTTTATCAGCACAGTTATGCATAGATACATGTAGTTACGTTTACATGTAGAGGTAAGTGTTCTACGCATCCTTGTACACTGTGAATTTGTACTGAATTTACTGAATTTGTGCCACAGTAAATTGAAGATTGGAGGGACTAGTTAAGACTCACAAAGAAGGGTATTGTCCTGGACAATACAACAATGCATTAGGCAAATTGATGAATACTTGACATTTAAAAGTAGATAACATAGTGATTTGCTCAAGACGCTTCACAGTGCACCACAAATTAATAGTGCTGTGAAGTGCAATTATGCTATTCTTTTGAAAGAAGATGCAATTTAAGATGTTCAGCAGCTGTTTGGGGAGTCTGAATGGCAAAATCGAGCCTTTGAAATAATAATATAAAATTCAGAAGATAAAGCCATTCTCAGTTGCTTCTTAGAGAAACAATCAGCTCACAAAACATCTTAGGTAGGGTAGGAGAACCAAAGGAAGATTCCCTCTTTGTTTTATCAAGGCAATTGGAACACTTTCAACAGCCACCTTTGGTTAAGCATGTCACTTTACATGCTGGGCCTCTGAAGTCCTTGACCCAGATGAAAGACGATTGTCAGGTGCAGTCTTTGATGTTTATTTATTTATTTATTTATTTCCCCCCCCTGTAAACCACGCTCACAGCCTTGTGTTTCTAACCGGGGCAAAGCGAGGCAATCATTGTTTTCATCTCAACACTGCCAGGAGCGCAATAAATCTTGATCTTTATCTTTCCCACAGCATCGTTCCTGAGGTATTCAGAATATTCAGGCACCAATGATTTATAACACCCTCCCCCGAGTGCCAGAGTTTGATCATGTATTATAAACTATTTAACATAATAAATGAACAGCCCAAATACATTGCTTAGTCTCTGCTGGATGAAATGGCGCCTGGCACTAAATGGTGCTCTCTGCTAAACTCATGCCCGAGGGAAACACAGTAATGCTTTATAAGAGTATTATACATGCAGCCTTGATCAACCAAATGGTGTTACAGGCTTCCCGAGATATAATTACAGATAAGTTTGTTCTTAAAATGGGTCACTATTGTGGATGCTGTGCTACATCCATATGCTATCAAAGGTAAATTGTTGTAAGCCCCATTGTACTGTTCATTATCTTACAGTAATTTTTTCATTGGCCACCATTTTATTATTTAATTCTCTGTAATGTCTGTCTCAGAGGGGAGGGATTGATATTCTTGATTTATGACAAGTCAGTTTCGACTGTTTGAGTCACACTTAAATCATTCTCCGGAAGCATTATTTATTGTTACTCATGTGTTGCCGGGCGAAGAGAGCGCTTGTGATAATCTAGGTGTTATATCATCACTTCTCCTTAAAGCCTGTAAATGGCATGTGTCGAGCTGTAGCCCATCGCATGTGCAAATGCAGTGAAACCGATAAGACATTTAAAATGAGATTTACTGGGTTTACAACCCCCTAACACCACAATGCAATTCATCACTCCAAAAGGCAGTACACTGAAACAAAAGAGTCATGTGTTGCATGGAATGAATGGTTGACTCGGTACACTAATATATTGTTTTTAGCCTGTTTGGTGGACTACAATGTTCCATGCATGGTGCAGCAGAAGCCCCTTTGAGCTGGATACCATGCATGTCCACAAACCCTTTCCTGAAGATTGGGGGGGGGGGGGCATAATGCATAATTTCTTTGCCATCCAAGTGCATAATCAGCTGTTTAACATGTTTTTTAATCACACCCTTGGTTTGATTTTGTCAGGGAACGTGACAGACTTTCCCCCCCGCAAAATGAGAGCCTGTAGCACAGATGGGGGTGGGAGGCACTCCTCCATCAGGCTTGTTAGCAAGTTATGCCTTATTAAAAGCTTTAGCTGATTGTCCATCACCCAAAACACTGTTTTATGCCAGTGTGCCAGTGTTGTGCAGCGTCTAGGCAAACATTGATATCGCTGAGCAAACAACATTGGCATAATGGAGACGGCGCAGTGCTGAATGAGTAAACTCTGGGATCTGATTTGCGGTGCGTCTGTGCCAGGCGAGTCACACAGTGGCGCGGCGCATGAAACCCATTACTTCAATCCCTCACTCTTTGACATTAATAGGATGAATAAATGTTTTTATTCTCGACTTAATTTGGAGGGAATTCATCCAAATGCCAATGAAAATGAGTAAATCTTTCGCCTTTTGTGTCCCACATGGCCATGGCGGGCAGAGGAAGGCAGACGGGCATGGTGGAAGACCGCTCATTTATTTCCCTTTCACACGTTTCCTGTGTCCCTGTGTGTGTGTATGTGTGTATGTGTGTGTGTGTGTGTGTGTATGCAAACAAAGCTGCTTTCCAAGGCTCCTCACCGAGTGTCTCTTTTGGGCCGCCTCACCCCTGACCAGACCAGCAATTGGAGCTATGCGGTGCTGTGCTACTCTGTGCTGTGCTACGCTGTGCTGTGTTACTCTGTGCTGTTCTACGCTGTGCTGTGCTACTCTGTGCTGTGCTGTGTTACTCTACGCTGTGCTACTCTGTGCTGTGCTACGCTGTGCTGTGCTACGCTGTGGTATGCTACTCTGTGCTGTGCTACTCTGTGCTGTGCTACGCTGTTCTGTGCTACGCTGCTCTGTGCTACGCTGCTCTGTGCTACGCTGCTCTGTGCTACGCTGTTCTGTGCTACGCTGTGCTGTGCTACGCTATGCTGGGACTGAGGAGCCGATGAGAAGTGAGAGGCATGAGTGTGTGTGTGCGCTGCCTGCTGCAACCTAGCAAGAGCAGTTTGAGAGGTGCAGGCAGCACTATGCTTTCCCTTCGGCAGTGGTAGCATAATGGTTAAGGAACCTGGCTATCATGCTAGCCTGGAAATTGTGGGTCTGAATCCCAGCTGCCACCATTGTGTCCTTGAGCAAAGTACTTAACCCTAAGTCGCTCTAGGGAAGAATGGCCCTGAAGTAATTGATAGTAAATGAAAGTCGCTTTGAGTGAAAGGGTCTGCTAAATGCATAAATAAATGTATAATGTACTGATCAGGGGTTTGTTACCCAAGACCATGGTTGCAACTTTGTTGGTTGCAATGCAATTGCCCACTGCCAGCCAACTAAGTTCCTAACTGGTTAGCAACTATGCTTTAGGGAAAAGCACCCCAGACAAGGCTATTGAAGCAAAGATAATATGTGTGAGACTGTATGCTGCTCCTGTCCAAGGGAGATGCCTTGCCAATGCTTAAACTGGCTAAAGCATGATTGGGAGACCTCTACCCCAAATGTATGTTCACACTCACACACATACACACACACACACACACACAGAGACACAGGCAAAATTCTTGCAGACAAAAATTTCATCAGCTTTTCCACTGCCTCAAGGTCTTTTCTTTGGGTTGTCCACCAGGTGTGCAAAGACCTTACAGATGTAGTGACCCTATCAACTGAACTCAGTCTGATTACTTGTTGAGGATGTACCTCTATTATTCTCAAAGCCTCAAACTGTCCCTCATTGTACAGAGAGCTCCACGCTTATTCGATTTTGAGACCAGCATTCTGTAAGGGGGTCCAAGAGCACCTGCAAAAGGGTCCATTCATTTATAGTCCATTGTGGTGCATTACATGTGACAAGCCTGGCTGGATAACTCATTTATGAGTGTGTGAACGCAGAATCATGCCATACATGACCAACTGCTACATGTCACTGCAGCAACTGTATGTCACTGGGCCCAACCATCCCCTGTGTGACCAGACTAGCAGTTGGTGGTAATGGAAGTCTCACCTTGAGTTTTGGCAAGAGAGGCAGCCTTTGTTAATTTTTAATGCGTTTGGAAACAGTAATTAAGTCTTCCCCATAGGACCAGGAAATTGACATGCTCTGGAGAGCCAGTGAGTAATTATATTTGTAAAGAGCAGTGATACAAGATACTCCCCTCTGACTGGGCCTCATTACACATCATTAAAGAGACACTGCAACCCAGTCCAGTTCTCCTTGGTTTGACTCACTCACTCACTCACACAGTCACAAACACACACACACACACACACACAAACACACACACAGGCGCCTCCAATCGATGGGCTGCTAGCAAACGAGATTGGCCTTTCGTAAACAAACTACGCTCCTCGGGTCTCGTCCCCTAACAGCTCCAGCATTACCCGGGGAAGCCTATCACATCGCTCCGTGTGCCTGTGGTCACCTCCCATCAGCATGAAGTGCTCTCATCTGTGGCAGGATCATGCCGGAGTCCCCGGCTTTTGTAATTACTGACTCCACCTGTAATGAATTCTCATTCATCTAAATAGAAATGGCTCTGGACGTGAAACTTTCCAAATAGGGCCCCAGGAGAGTGAGGGCCCCACACTTTGAAGCCATAATTATGGTCCCTTATAGAAGAGAAAGACAGAGAGAAAATGCTGCACAAGGAAGATGACATCCAGCTGAGGAGTTGGACTACTTTAATTGGACCGACACGGTGGTCTAGAGCATGTTTTTTTTCCCTTTTTTTCCCCACAAATTTTTATTTAATTTCACTCAAAACACTAAACTAATCTCACTCCATTCCTGTCTCTTCTGTTTCATTGGAGTTAGGCTCCATAGCACAACTATGGCCCACAAAGGTTCGGCATAAATCTATCACATTCATGAGGACCTTTGATTTACATGAAAGACTGGTATGGCATCATTAAATACGAGATGCTGCATGTTGCCATGTTACCTCCACTACAGTCAGATTTATCAAAAACGTTTGTTCCTTTGATTCCCATGGCCGATGACGGTACATGCTATTTTTAGGGCAATCAGAAGAAAACGGTGTACTGGCTCCCTGCATATACAGTAATTTCGTTTTTAATGGTGTTTGGTTTGGTGAATTTTTCAATACTACTAATCACATGGGAGTAAACCTGTATAAGAGTTAGCACTTAGCATCACAGATGCCTAGTCTGTCTCAAACACATTCTATTCATTCTCTTGTTTAATTCTCTGAGCCTCCATGATTCTCTTCTCATCTCTTCAAGCTCCCTAATTAAAAGGCTGCTCAGGTTTCCATCAATATTATTGTACTTATTTATTTATATGTTTGACTTGAAATTATTTGTCCTGCAATGAATTCAGATTACGTGTGCTGCAGCAGCTACCAACAGTCAAATGAAAGCAGTCCTGCAAAATTCTTCAGGGGACGAGAGTGAAAAAAAAAAATTATATGCTGTGCCCCCCCTCCCCCAACACACACACACACATACACACATCACTTATGCAAAGCATACACTTTAAAAGCTAAGCACTTAAAGAAGTGACAACATTTAGTTACTGTTTGCACAGGAGCGCCTACATTTGAAGAGGCATGCTGGAGCATGTATTTAGTGAGAATATTGATTGAATTTGTTGAATTTAAATGCGCGCTTACCAATATAATTTTACAGTAAATGTGGAGGTTTTGTGCTTAAATGACAGGCGTCAGCACGGCATGGCTGAGCTGTCATATTTGGCCCATTTAATCTACTTTAGCCAATAATCCCTTCAGAATGTTGTAACAAACTTGTAACTGCAGGATTAATGCTCTCTAGTGTATCTTCCCTCCATAGCAAAGGTTAATGCATACAATGCATGGCCATGCTGTCACACTGTCTGCTGAATTCAGTGGAACCCCAGTTTTTCAATCACACACACACACACAAAGAGTTCCAGGCAGTGTCTGTGCTTTGAATTATCATAATAAGTATGAACAATGCTAATGTCTTCTAATTGTACATTTCTAAATGACAAACGCTGATATGACCCGAGCTATATTAACGCAGCACCTTTACAAAACAGTAACAGAGTCAGTACAAATTGTTAAGCTTAACCCTGTTGACAACAATTTTCAACTTTTGACATCAATTTCATTTTATTCCCTATAAGTTTCTGATACTTACACTTCCTGTTTTAGAAGTTTACAAGCCTTGAAGGAAAATGTGGACAGGAGTCTATTTATATCTCTCTGTCAGGGCTCAAAATATGACCCTTAGTTTCCATGGCATTGAGAGAGCTAGCATTTGGCATGAGGCAATCAGCACCAACATCTCTTCCTTTTCACGGCCCATATCCTCCTCTTTGACTGTCTTCAGCAGTCTGCTAACTATAGCCTTATTAGAGCCACCTACCCTTTGTTCTCACAAGGAGAGAGGAATGCACACACAGATAGCTGTCATTCATCAGCTCACAGCAGATTTTCACCTCCCAATTGCTTGACATTTGGGTCCCACAATCAGGTGTGAAATGAGGAAATGACTCACTAAATGCAAATATTTTGACTGCATCCTTGGAGAAAAGTGTCGGGCTGGATGAGGAATGGTGACAAACTGTACGACAGCCCTGTGTGCCTGTGCGTCACTGAGCTAGTTCCACTAAGCTTTGGGCTTCCTCTAGGCTACATGATGTGGTTGTGGTCCAGCTTTGATAGCAATAACAAAGTGAAGAGAGGCTACATTGCTGGAACCTTTGAGACGATTTGAGTAGGAAATGTCATTGGGAAAGTGCACCTTGCTTTCGTGATCCAGTTCTATCTTGAACATCTGAACTCCTGTTCCATATTAAGTGTGGGCTTTAACAAAGAACCTCAACTCCTGAAGTATGTTTAAAGCTAAAATGACATTTCAATGGCGGAGTTTCATAGATAATTTAAGAGTACCAGAGTGAGTACAAGCTCAGAATGTATTGTTCCCAACATTAGGCATGTTAACCGGCAGCTATTGTTAAACATTAATTTACTCATTTCATTTCACCCAAGTACAAAACAGTTTCCATTAATCTCAGCAACACCTGATGTTTCATTTACCACTATACTGTTCCTTGGTCACGGTTTTGTGACTAGAGACCAGACCTACATCCAGACATATGTAAATACCATTGGTTAGCATGAGCTATGTCATAGCATCAGAACACTTTGAATGGTTGACACTATATGACAAGCAGTGCACAGCAATGATGTTTCATCAATGACATTAATACCAGAAGTCATATTAACACATTTAGATACAGGCATACGTTCTTCTGACATGCTTAGAGATGTTTACTGTAGACATGTATACATACTGTAGACATTAAAAAACACATCTCTTTACTTTGTAGTTGATTAATTACCTGCCACATTACTGAATGTCAATTGTGATTTGCAATTTGTTTTCTTAGTGTATATGGGCATTTTTGGCTTTTGACGTACCTAGAGTTTGCCAATAGGATGAATAAATTTCAGGTCCTTGATTAGGAGTGGCTAAAACGCGTTCCATGCCATTGTCCAATCCCCGTCATATCACAGCTCAGTCTGCATTTTGTTCTATCTTACCTGTATTTTGCCTAGTTGACACTTTATATCTAAATTAGTATTATTTTTGCCATCTTTACGATTATTTATGCTTCTATTTTCCTAAAATGTTTATATTAGATTATTTTTATTAGAAGTATTTTTTACATAGTGTTATGTATTGTGTATCGCATTAGATAAACGCATCTACCAAGAACCAATAAATATAAATATAAACACCATAACATAATCCATAGCGATGCAACACAACATCATAATTCATTTTTGGCTTGCTTAGATCTTTAGGTTCTAGGCCCCAGTACAGTGCTCTACAAATGTTCTTTGCAGACAGTTTTAACATACAGTACATAAACTAAACTGATCTTAACAACATTAAAATGCTACAGATCTGCAAAGACAAATTTAAGCCCAGTGAATTTGGCTTAGTGAGAGTATCCATTCACATAGGGCCCACTGAGGTCTATGAAAGAGTGTTGAGATAGTCATCCTGTACTGGGCGTTCAGAGCTGGGATAACACCACTCTTTCTCTTCCTCCTACCATTGCAACCTGCTCGCTGGATAATCTGATTTCTCCTTGTCTTTCTCTCCAACCCATATCAAACCCATATATTCTTCCACAGTCAGCGAGTCCCCCGCTGTGCCAGGATAACTGATTACAGAGACTTTTTACTTCAGTGGGCCTCTATTCTTGTTGGAGGCTGCATGGCAACCCACAAATTGACTGTGCTTTCTAAGTATTGACACCACAGACTTTGTGCTTGCCCTGCTCATTTCAAACAGAGGGAGTTTTCTTTCTAGAATCATGCATGAAAAGCACACAGATTAGAATTAACAATAAATTACTGTACAGACAGGGAATTAGATTAGAGACAGGAAACACACTCACCCAGCACTCCAACTCGGAAGTTGAGCGTGATCACAATGACGTTCCCATAGCTGGCCAGCACGCTGCCATCAATCATGTTCCCCGTCCCTTCCATGTACGAGCCTCCATGTATGTAGACCATGACGGGCTTGGCACCTTGGTCTCGAATGTCTGCAAGAGTGGCCACCGTTAAACTTTCACATGCCTTTGGGCCGTATAAAGTAAGGAGCAACATAAATAAATTAATAAAACAAACAAACAAACAAACAAACAAAAAAAGCACATACACACAGGGTGCAAAGCGGTCGGGTTCGACGAGAAAGCCCTCCCCAGATACCAGCTAATGTGCCATCAGTGTTTTCGGATGAGCACAGTCATTTGTCTGTTATTGCTAACTGCATGAGAAAACAAATAGATGCTAACTGATGAGGTGGCGCAAGAGGTCAGACACCTAATTGGCCATTTGGGCTCATTTTCAGAGTCAGCTTTGCTTTGTCTGCTGACTGCTGGAATGTAATGGTGACCATTTTGATGAGGATTCTGTTCAGTTTTTTTTTTCATGTAACTTATTTCTAACAGGAGGAGAGGAGAGTAAGCATGTCATCTAATAAATAATAATTTTATGCTCTATAAGATAAGAGTCTAACTGTCCAGGTTCTTTTATGGGGCAGATGAAAAATTGCTCTCTTTATGGCTTTTTTCAATCTTTAGAGGATCTTTTCATGAGTTCATAATCAGGGACGGTACAGAGTCATTCTTCACCCTGAGGTATCAGTTTAGTCAGATCAAATCGGAAACCAAAAGAAACAAGGGCCTGTTTGAGATTACTGGCAGAATTACTGGCTTGGTAAAATGGAGGAACAAGAAAGTCTCTCTCTTCCTTTTACTCTCTCCTTCATTCTCCTTCTCTCTCTCTCTCTCTCTCTGCCTCCCTCCCTCCCTCCCTCCCTCCCAGTATGGCAGCTGTTTTGCTCAGCCTTGAGAGCTAAGAGAAAGCCACTGGGCTCTGATTCAAAAGCCCTATATTGTATTCAGGTTGCCATGGATACGGCAGACTGAAATTCAAAATCCTCAAGAACAGCTAATCACAAACAGCACCCAGGCTGGTGAATCTGCCCGAGTCTGAGCACTGTGCATTTCCACACACACACACACACACTCACACACACACACACACACACACACACACACACACATCCATTAGCATGTGAACAGTCAAAGCAAATTACTTTGTGAGCCTTTCATGAAAGCGCTGGTGCTTTGTAAGGCTATATGGGGTTGTTATTCTTCCCCCCTTTTCCTCCATCCCGCCCCAAACACCCATTCATGATTCAACAGCATATTCAATCTCCCATTTCAGAGACTGAATAAGCAGGCGCCCTGTTTTCTAGCTGAATATCGGCAAACATGTAAATACATTATGTTGCACGTCTGGTATCTGGAGACGCAGTCAAAAAATGTGATTTCAAAAACCTACAATTATCTGTTTACACTTATCTGACACAAGAGAGGAAATGTATGAAGTGAAACTAAGATGAAGAGAGAAAATGAATGTGTGTAGGTTTTTTTTCCTGTTCTGGGAAACCACGAGACATCAGAACAAATGGGTACAAGGAAAGAGACAAAGAAGATGGGAAAAGCAAACAAACTAAATGAACATAGAAAGAGGAGAAACAAGAAGAGAGATTAGTCATGTCAACGTTATTAGTCGCCTCTTTTGTCGAGTCACATCACGGTACTATTGCAATGTTTGCTGGCCATCTATGTGCTATCTTGCGGTACATGTTTCTCCCCTAAGTGGCAGGCAAAGCTGGACTCCCTCATCAGTTCATTAACTTGAGATGGAGCAGATTCATTTATATTCATGTTGTTGGTGGCTTATACCTCAAAAGCCCTGAGAACTGCCTCAGGTTCATGAGGAGGAGCACATAACTAACACAAGAGAAATTGACAGCATTTTCTTTCTTTTTTTTGACAGGATTCCAAACAAAGGACACTTTGAGAGAGGAGGGGGGGGAAAGAGAGAGAGAAGTTTGATTAAAATTCATTTGGAAACAATTACATTTTCATGAACATTTTTTTTCACTCTGAGAAAAAAACAAACAAACAAACAAACAAACAAACAAAAAAACAAATACACAAAAACAGGTGAAAGCACAGAGTGTGACCACATTTTGGAAGGAGGATATGAGTTTACAGGGGGCACATGGCAACGTCAGGCTCACGGATGCACACTGATAGGGGACATGCGGTCAATGTTGTGTCATTAATGAGGATGAATGATTCACGCCACACACACACACACAGACACTGTCCTATTCTGGTTCTCCATTCCCTGTTAGCTTGATATTACCCTTCAGCCCTCCTCTCACTCCAGTGTTTGGTAATGTAGACTTCTATTTACTGTACCCTTATATGAAACAGCAGTTCAACAACACACAGGGCATCCTAAACACCATGTGTCTAGCCTGCAAGCAAAAGTCATCGCAATCTACAGAGTGAATCTTCTGACTGCCGTGTCGCTTTGAGGAGCAACTCAGAGATGATGCCAGAGCTGTGTTGCCCGTTATAAGAGGGCACATCAGGCTCTGCACAAAGTACTCATAAATCTTTTTAGAAGACACTTTTACATTGTGCCAGACCCATCACTCTAGAGAATATTCTAGAGCGGAAGAAGAGAGGCAGGCAAAGAGGGAGGACAGAAAGGGAAAGAGGAAGAGAGAGAAAGAGAGAAGGATAGAGAGAGTGAAAGAGGGAGGGAGGAAAAATGTACTGCTCTAAGTACTACACACAATCAGTCTGTTGTAAAAACCCTGCAACTTGTCAGGCAGCATCTTCACAAGAGCAAAGGGACTGGCATATGCACGCTGCCACTGTCTGCATGTGGTCGCCATCCAAATCTCCATCTCTGATTATGGGCATTGTCCTGCAATGCTTTGAACCTCTTTAGCACAGAGAAAACTCGCTGGACAACCCTAGAAAGCTGTCCAGCACTGAAAATCTAATTACAACAACACAGACACAAAGAAAAAGACATGAGTGAAATGCTTAATTAACAAGTCTCTCTTGCAGAGTAGTTATTTATAACCAACCCCTCATTCTTGTCATTTGGCTTTGCGGCCACACAGATAGCAAGCAGCTGAATAGAGCACTATCATGTCACAGTTTATTTCCCCACGTTTTGGGCAAAACATCGACAAAATGGGCCTAGATGTAGGGGCTGGATTCCTATGTGATGTCTGACACAACTTTGATATTCTGTGTTCCAGGTCTCAATCCCAGCCCCGATGGGGAGGGTGACCTTTGACGGAGGTGACTCTGTCAACCTCTAACGCTGTGTTTGTGCATTAAATATGATTCTGATCGCAGAGATGGCAGGTGGTTTGATGTGTTCTTTGAAGCCAGGCTCCTGGCAGAGAGAAAGGGAGGAGAGAAAGAGAGAGAGGAAGAGAGAGAGAGAGAGAGAAAGAGGCACAGAGGACCACAGTCTCTCCCGTCCACTTCACAGCTCCCACTGTTCACTGCCATGCAGATCCCACATCACACACCATGTATCCTCCATCTGTGACACCTACACCGTCCAGCAAAGAGCATCGCTGCAGTTTCAGGGCTGTCTCTGTCCATTGCAGAGCGCATGTCTCCTTCAAAGCAGAGGTATTTTTGGGACTTCTCGTGGAGCGAGAAGGAATAGAGATAGAAAATACAGTATATATCAAACCAACATCTCTTTTCCATCAGCACACCATCCTTCACTGTGACTGAGATTGCATGAGAAAAATGAAAGAGAGAAAGAAAGAAAGAAAGAAAGAAAGAAAGAAATCTTCACCCGGGGCGAGAAAGAGAGGAGGATAACTCTCCAGATATCCCTGCTGAAGGCAGCAGCTCCCTCTCCACCCACATCAGAGAGAAAGCTCGAGAGAGCCACACGGGGCATATGTGAATCACCGCCATCGTCAATTCCAAACCTCAGGCTTCCTGGAGCAACAATCTGCACAGGGTTGAAATCCAGTCGAGGGGCAGGCTCAGTGGAATTAATTCTAACACCCGAGCAGGTGGAGCTGAGATGGCTGGCACCAATTGTGGCAGGGTTTGAGGGAAACTGTGTGTGTGTGTGTGTGTGTGTGTGTGTGTGTGTGCACAAGTGCGTTTCTGTGAGATTGTGTGTGTGTGTGAGTGCGCATATGTGTGTGTGTGCGTGTTTGTACTCCTTACCAGGCCACAAGCAATGGCATGCCAAGCTACTGCCATGCAGACCCATTGCTCAGCTGCGGGAGAGGGCACGCCACCAGACAGCCAAGAGAAGGTGTCTGTCTCTCCCCTAGCTCAGTGCAATACATCAAAAAAAAATGTATCCCTGACATTCCACCTTTGGAGATTTAGTGCCGAGAACTCCCTAAATACCCACCGATTGTGACAGGCTAAAACAATGGATCTTGGCCCTAACTCAATTCTGGGAGGGCTCTGCTTGCGACGTGGTGGATCTTCGTCCACTCGGGAGGAAGGCTGAGCAGTTGGGAAGCCCCTCCGTGGCCCTAACTGGATGAAGGGCTAGCCGAAAATACGATTCGGCCCCGAGAAATTAGCCAAAGATGGACCCGCCGACCGTGACAAGATGACAACATCTCGCTAAGAAGATTTCGCAGGAGGACAAACACCCCAAGCTCAGACTGAGGGCTTTTGCACAATGATGAGGGAGTTGGAAAAAATCTGCAGACATCATTGAGATGGAAACGAAAAACAGGACTGGGAATAACTTGGAGGGTGGGGGGGGCAAAGAAAGAGGTATGTAAATGGGTTTGCCATATTTGCACTTGTCCTTGAATATATTCACAGCAAGTTCACGCTTGTGTGGAGCAATCGACAGTGAAGAGGCAGGAGGGTATTATCCACAGTGGCAGGGTGGTGGAGCTTGGGCTTGAAGCAGCCTTTTTTTGGGGGGTGGGGGGTGGAGGATTTCCGTTTTGCGAGGTGAACGAGTGCCACTGCAGTGTGCCGTGTCTACCTGGCTCCAATGATCCTTTTTGACAGCTTGGTTTGTTGAAGGCTGCATGTGAAGCTCCTCTCTACTGTCTCTGGTTATATGAGCTCGGAGCTCCACGCAAAAACAAGCAAAGAGCAAAACCCAGCTAAAATGGATACTGCCAATTCACTTATGAAATTGCACGTATAAAACCACTCACTCCTAATGTACGTAATTCGATTTTAAAATTGAAAAGTGATTAGATTCCCAATCATTATTTGCATAGTGAAATTAAGTGGTAATTGCCTGGGTAGGTGCAGGTGTGTTTTCTTGTTTTGGTTGTGTGTGCAGATTATATTTTCTGCCTCCCTGCTTCTTTACAGAGGTTCCTCTCTCTCTCTCCTTCTTTTTCTTTCTCTCAGTCCCTTGGTTACATGTTACACAGCATACTGGCTTCTATCCCACCTGTTCATAAATTCAGGGCAGTTGGCTTTCTCCAGGCTTGCACTGAAATAAAAGAGGGGGGAACACGTTGCTAGCTAATGTCTCCGGCCGGAGCCACTCGTCTCTGCGGAAAGCCCAGTCTCGGTGGTATGTATGTGTGCCCGCCACATCCTTGGCAGCGAGGTATCTGGCTAGACGAGCAACCCATTTGGCTGCCTCGTCGGGCCAGGAGATGATTCTGTCCCAGAGAGCCTTCACGAGCGATGCTCGTTTGCACGCGGCTGTGACGATGGCCCTTTTTTCCCTTCCCCCGTCTCATTGCTTCCTCCTTGGCTCGTAAAGCAAAGGTAACACAATCGTCTCCTTGTGGCATGCTGACTCTGAGCCACGGCTCAGGCAAGCCACGGAGTGTTTTGGAGAGTTTTGGGTGCGGCCTCGTGTCCTCTCCAATACAAACCAAGAGCCTGTTGTGGAAGCGGCAGGGTGCCTCCCCTGTCACCCCTCGCTGGGCAGCTTGATATTGAATTGCCTTGCGTTGGCCTAGCATCACAACACGGTACACACAACTGTTCTCACATCAGGCATACGCCGCTACACTTAACCAAGCACCACACTCTGACTGTGACTCCACTCAGGGCCAAAACCATTCCTTGTTCTGGAGATATTAAAAGTCAGCATTTGACGGCGTGAGCAAATTGCTTGGCTACCAGGAGAGAGATAGCGCTTCTACAAGGGTAGTGCTTGCCAAAAAGAACATACAACACCCCAGCGCCATTTACACAAACATAGAGAGGGATGTGAGAACTCAAGTGGAGCTCTCGCCTAAATACTCTGGCAAGAATGAGCTTATCTAGCAAAGCCTCCCCAACAGCACACCCTCCTGTACATTAAAGCTTGCTCTGGCACTGCTATGGCTGTTATCTGGCCCAGATTCAGCTGAGAACTGGCTGCTAAAGCACATTGCCAGCACCTCCTCGGCCACCTTCCCACCCCCACCACCCCAACACACACACACACACACACACACACAAAATGTATCTCTTTCACCTGTCAGCTACACAGATGAGGTTAGTGAGATTGGATAGATCAACACTATGTGGAGTTTGATATGAATTGTGGGTCTTAAGCTCCGCCCCCCCCCCCAGAAGAAAAAAGGAGGCTTCCTCTATTCTAATCTCTGTGGATATCCACCCAGAGCTCTGAATATCCCAAGATAAATACTGAAAATGAACAATGTTATTGCTGAGTGAGAGCTTCCTCTCTCTTCTATCTTTTCTTTTTTTAACTTTCACAAGCAGCTAATCCTCTCACCACAACTCATGAGCCTCCCTCTCCTCATCTAAATCCATTCCGTTCCCTGTTTAAAAGCCATGTTATGATATTCTGCAGAGAGCACATATTTGCCATTGATCATCACAGCTGAAGTAATTGCCGTAAGCTATTTGATACAGACTCCATATCCTCTTTGGCAAATAAAACACCACACTGATTTTGTGAATCACTGATTTTGTTGTTTTTAATGTTAACCCCCATGTCCAGATTTTGCTCCAGATCAAATTAACTGTGGCAAGGAGAGGGCATCCTGGCATGTCAGCTCAGTTGATCCTACCGTATTTTCAGTGTCTGCAAGCCACAACCACATTTTTGTCAATGTTAATATCAGACATGAACAAAATCAATGTTGTGCTTGGGCCAAATTCTAAAAGGATTTATTAGTAGACGTGTTCCAGAAATCCTTTTGGAATATCAGAAATGTTGATTTGCAAGAGTCACTGCATGCTTTTTTTTATTTCCCAAAATGAACCCTACTAAAAAGAAAAATGAACAAAACATGGACTACAACTTCCACCTGGCCACTGTTGCCAGTAACATACAAATGGAAATGATACAACTAGCAATGCTTTCATTTGCTCAAACAGCAGAAGCAAAGTGCTGCGTACTGAAAGTTTATATTTATCACATAAAACATAATTTGGAAAAAAATATAGTGCACTTTACTTTGAAAGTGCCATGGAGGCCTACTGTATCTACTGTGGGTCGGTTATAAATAACAACAGCGTTTTCCTGCAGAACATCTTAATCTCTCATTCAGGGATCTCTGGATGGCTGCCTACACATACACAACTATCAAGAGCAGGATTAGGAAGGTTAAGGCTTTGACCCCATTTATACACACACAGAGTATCTGGTCGGTGCTCTGATCTACAGCTGGTAGTCTGACACTCTGATGACATTACAAGCTAGTGTGACCTCCGATCCGGGGCTGGTCGGTACTGTATTTATAAAGACAATTCTCAGTCTGCACTGCATTTTCTGTTCCTTGACAGCAGCAGGATTGTGTGAAGAGATTTATGATGGGTTTAGACATTTCCAGCTAATCTGAGACTTGATTGAAATCTGCACTATCTAATGAATGTTGTGTTGTTGACAGAAATAGAAACTGATTGCTGTCGTTCAGAGGGGGATTAACGCTGTCTGGGGTGACATTTAGCACGCATACAGGGAGAGGAAGCTGCTTCTGTCTTCCAAGAGCACTAGGGTATCTTGGGAGAATGATGCATAAGCCATTACCTGGAGCGGAAAGGCACAAGGGAAGGGAAATTCATTTGCCTTTTCTTGAAGGCAAGCGTTTGCCACTACTCATTTTCTATCGCTTGAGCATGTTTAGAGTCAGAGGATGATCTATCTCCACAAGCACTATAAACCTTCTCTAATATGGTGCCATTCGCCAACTAAATGCAGTCTGTGTTGGATCAACCTCACACTCAACTCTAGGGAGTTTACAGCTCTACCTGAGTGAGCACAGGCACCCGCTTGGATGCCTTTACCTCCCACCTGAGAAGACTGGACAACAACAAGCTCAAAAAGTTAAAGCATTCTGATTCAATGTCAAGGACAAAGTTAACAACCACTAAAACTTTCTTTCCCACAGTGTATGCCTCTATGTGTGTGTGTGTGTGTGTGTGTGTGTGTGTGTGGGATTAACAGCAGATGGAGGGAGAGCAGTAAAAGGGACTAAAGTTGGGGTGACATTTACATGCCAGTCTTAGGCCTTGTTAAAGTTGAAGACCTCTCATTGAACGGCAAATAAAGAGTAGCCTTGCTCACTCGCCCTTGTTAGTGTGTGGTTGTCAAGTGACCTGGCTGGGGGAGGAGACTTTCCTCCAGAGCCCGTGGAAAGGAAAGGAGAAAGGAAAGTAATGGAGAAATGCTTCCAGTCATACAATGCTGTGATAAGAACTCCACTACTCAATATGCTACATTCAACAACACATGCACAATAAGTACGTCATCGGCATTTATAATACTTTTCTGGGTCAACTTCAGGCAACAGTCACAGACCTCAAGAAGTCCTAGGTGATAGGTTTTGGCAGAATCAAACCACACAGAGACAGCTGCCACTCAGTTTGTCTACTTGCATATTCCCCAATATCTGTCATAATTCTCATCTGTCTCAGTGATCTGAAGTGTAACTATTCTTGGAGCTTTACTTCTGTGAATCTTACCATCATCTCAAGGGCGATTAGCCATTATATATCCATGATATCACTAGTATTTTAACATTTACCATACAAAATCAGACAACCTGTAGTCTTTTGACCTGTGGTCAAAATCAGATTAACTTGTAGTCATGACATCTCACCACAGTTATCACACAACCTTGCCTTAAAACAAACAAATGAACAAACAAAATAAAGGACAGAAAATAAAAGCAACCCAGAAAGTGATGTTCCACATTGTGGCGCTCATGTTTCCAAGTCAAATAAGCCTCATATCCATCACCGCCCCCAGACAGTCACTCTGCAAGCCCCCGACATGAGCGTGAATGCCCAAAACGTAATATTCGTAGGAATGATAACCATCTCTGCATGCCACCTAAAGGTCACGCTCTCCCAACAAAAATCAAGATAAAGTAGGAGGCAGAGGCATTTCCAGGGACCAATCATTCTCCACAGTCGCACTCACAACTCTGCCGAATGTCACTCTATGGCTCTGGTTGGGGTTGGCGGGAAAGGGGACGAAAAAGGGTAGAAAAGGGGCATGAGAAATGGCTTTGCAGTCAGACTATCCAAATAAACCCAAAAAAGTCCATTCTGAGACAAGGGGAAGCAGGACAGGACATGCAACATGTCTCTGGCCACCAGAGGAAATACCTTCGTCTTCATCACCGTCGTTATCTGACATATCCTCCCCCTGTTTTTTCGAATGTGGCCCTAGTGATGAATCAGTGGGAGAGAGAGAGAGAGAAAGAGGAGAACAAGAGAATTCAAAATAGCATGATGGTCAAGACACATCGGACAGACAGAGGGAGAGGCATGAGACTGCACACATTGCTGCCATACAGTAAGTTCATAAGAGTAGAAACAGTTGACTGACACAAGTGAATACTGATTCAAGGCAATTTGTCAATATGTACACGTCTCAATAATACATAAAGCATCCACCCTCAAAGCAACTGCACGACAAAGATGTTTGATTTGTCTGAATAAATTGGACATGATCTATATAACTGCTGCATCAATAATGCATAGATTTGCACTGAATACATTCTGCATGCTATTCACTAAAATATTGTTTAGAGTAAAATAAACACAGATTATGCACAAAGCAGTGTGCAATATGAATCAATGCAATCACCTGAGGATGGAATTCTATTGAAGCAGTAAAAAAGAAAATAACAATATCAACTATATAATTTCCTGTGACTACAGAAAACTTACACTTAAATATATTTGGCATCTATGTCACAATGTTTATCAACAGTAGACAGGTCAACAAGATAAAAAGATGTTGGCCAAAATATGGGATTGAGACAAAATGATTTGTTGAGCTCTCAGACTTCTCCAGTAGATGTCTGGTCACACTGTCTCAGTCTTTCAAACAAAGATGCCAAATAATTATACAGTTTATTGGCACATCTTCAGTTGAATTATAGCAGTCATTAACATTACATTACACTGACATCTACGATCATATTTCACAATGAGCAATGCACTGCTATAACACTCATTTAAATCTTCCCATGTCAAAAACCATTGTTTTTTTTCCTGTTTGGACTAATTATTTTACGCTAAATAATGTCACACAACAATCTTTGGAAAATTATTAAATTAAACGTTTGATTGCATTAAATTATTCACGATTGCTTCGGCTATGGAAATTTTGCTTCAAAGAATTAAGAAGTACGTGCTGTGCCAAATTTCATCTCGAAAGCTGACGGTAACTTTCACAGGCACCAAGACACCTTCATCTGGCTGGTGGGGAGATGCGTTCCTCAGACCTGTTGTGATGCTGGAAATGTGTGGTTCTCTGTCTTGACGGTGAGTGTTAGTGCTAGCGACAGGCTCTTATGAAATACTGCAGGTGGCAGGTGTGGCTCCCTCAGCTAAGATGCTGTCTGGTCTTGTTTGCTCTGCATTGTGGCTGGCTTGCATGGTGTCAGTTAATTTAATAGAAAATTGCAAACACACAGTACTGTGCTCGTCACACTATACAAGGGTCACAAATCGCTGCTGACTGCAACCAATAAGAATTCTCTTAACAAGGATAAAATCATTTAAAAGTTTGTTTTATACGTTAGCTGTGAAAGCCTCATTGTAATGTCTGTAAAAAATGACCTTGGGGCCTTGTCAAGTATGTTTGAAGCATTTATTCAAAACGTGTTTCGCAACTAAACACATACCTCTTGCTTTTTCTATAATATTTTTTTACTTGTTGGAAACTTTTAAATTCATACATGGAGGTTTTTGGAAAAATACTTTTTATATATTTGTAGCTGCAGTAAAAATCTGCCTCTTGGCAATCTTCTGTGTAGGCTGCATGTCACCCAGCCTTCACAAGCCTGAGTGGATGTGCGTGTGATGGTGTTTGTCAGTGTGTGTCTGTGTGGCACTGCCTGTGTCTACATGTTGGTGTGTGCCTT
Organism: Tenualosa thibaudeaui; assembly: GCA_027481765.1. Lineage (NCBI taxonomy): Eukaryota > Metazoa > Chordata > Actinopteri > Clupeiformes > Clupeidae > Tenualosa > Tenualosa thibaudeaui. Next base: position 18,221,555 of record JAIFZK010000004.1, on the reverse strand, counting down.
TATGTGTGCATGTGTGAGAGAGAGAGAGTGAGACAGAGATGCTGTGTGTTTATGCATGTCTCTGTGTGTGTGTGTGTGCGTGTATATGTGGTGTGTGTGCTTGACTGGCAGAATTGCCGCAGTGAGAGTCAGAATGGGGAAGAGTGGGGAGAGATCCATTTCACTGATCAGAGAGACAGATCGCCGAGGGACACAATGCCAGCCAGCAGCCCATCCAAATACACTCTAATATTAACCTCCGAATTTGGAGGCCTCACCAAGGCACCACAGAGACTCACAGACTGCCATGCTTTTCAGCCCTACCTCACCACCAGCACCCCATCTCCCCTGTACCTCTGCGAAGCTCACAAACTGAATTTACAATGCGCTCGATACAACAGGATGACCTATGCGCCCAAGTAAAGAGCGCAGTGAATGTAAAATGCATTCTGTTTTGGAAGAGATAGGGGAACGGAGAGAAAGAAAGAAAGCAAGAAAAAAAAGAGAGCGAGAGAGTGTGTGTGGGGCAGGGGGTAGAGTGACAATAGATGGGTTCTACAGTTAAATATCAAAAAGGTCAAAGTGTGATGAGGGACTTATTGGCAAAATGTTGAGTCTTAACAATCGCGAGGGCAATTCAGCCCGACATCCTCAGGTGGCTCCTTCACCACTTGTCTATTTTTGGACTGTGTGATCCGCTCCGTGATACACTCCTGCACCAGTTTCCCTCCTCTGCAGAGGCTGGGCTGCGGCCGACACTTCTGAAAGGATGATTGAAAATGTTCCTAATTTTGTTACCATTAAGGAGATGGCGGTGGTGGAGGGAAAGGACGGCCAAAACTTATAGCTGCCCCCAGCCACCTGAGAATAAAACATGCTGTGGACAATTTATCTTTTATATTATGGGGGCCAGTGGAGGAGGGAAGCCTGTGCACTCAGCCAGTGTGCTGAGCCAGAGAGCTAAAATAGAAGCCCTCCAATAATTAATACCTCAATAGAAAAGTTTGCCTTGCGAAACAACAACGTAATGGAGTGTAATGGGGAAAAATGCTCTAACTGGCCTGATGAAAACAAAGACTGATTCAACCTGACACAAATCCACTACCCATGATGCGACTGGAAAACACACTGAGATTAGGCAATGTGCTTTGAGCAAAAAAGGTGCAGGAATTAGTCGTTTTTGCGTGGAAAAAAAGGATTAATTCATATCGGGAGGGACAAGCCAGCAGGGACCTGCCATGACTTGCAACTTGTTTGTTGGAATGATCTTGCTACATTTCTCTTGAGACTGACAACAAAGGACATATCTGAGATGCTGGCCACTTAGCGGACTGATAGACTGGGCCACGAGAGCGGCAGGGGACCTGAATGGTAACTTCCTGGATAAGCTGTGTCTTGCATTTCAAGTCGAAGTGAATGAAGCGCCACTGGCTACGGAGAGCACTCCAGCCAGAGCTCCCATCCGTGACACATCCAAAGCATCTGCTCCATATCAAGCAGTAGGAACAATTTTGCTCCATTCCCACTTTCAACAGCTTTCCCCATTTTATGTCTCACCGAATTTTTTATTTTTTTTTTCTTTGCTGCTGCTGTTGCTTGGTACGCTTTTTTTCTTGCCTAAGGATGCACAGTTTCCCCCCTTCTGTGATCCAGTGCTGAACGGGGCCAGCCATCCAAACTGATTTCCACGCTGCGTTATTGTCTGTGCTCATTCTGCCTGAGCCCAATGGAGGCTGGACTGCTTTTACAGGTCTCAACGCCTGGCTCGGCAGATCGGTCGGGTGAAATATGGCTCTTGGTCTGGCCCCTCTGTAGCCCTGGTCACTCCACATCGCTTACATTGTCTCCTCCTTTTCCAAAAATAAAATGGGACTCAGAAAATCAGTGCAATCCAACCTCCTGTCCACAGGGCATAGGAAATAGCCCAGGAGGAGATAACTGATTACAGCAACAGGTAGCAAGGCCAAGCTGGATTGTTGGTGGGCCTTGGTAGGAAACAGGATGTTTATAGGGTTTGAAATCCAGTCCTATGGGTTCTAATATGTAGTTAGCAGAGTGACCTCATATTTGCGCTACCTGACAAAAATAAACAAAATAAACAAACAAAAAAACACGGATGTGCTGTATAATCTCAATTCCAGTGTGGATTTGCTGCTCCCTTTCTCAAGTCAGACAACTGCACAATTATTTACCATTACTGTGAAAAGCTTGTACCCTTAATAACAAACTGGCACATATTTATGTGCAAGTGCTTGCATAAACTCGAGATGTTTACTGTGGACCTTGAATGAAGCAAATTAATTCAAAATGTCAAGTCTTGACATTCGTTTACTTTGCTCTTTGACAGTGATCTCTGAGTTATATATTTAATTCCATCAGGTCTCTCCTTGGATGTTGTGCCAAGCCGCCCATTTTGTAATCACACACCAAACCACACAGACATCCATTCATCTCTTACAGTGATCACAACCCTAAAAAAACCTCTCCAATGTGTTTAGCCAATTTCCCAATGGTTTTTGACATGTGGGACCTTGAGCATGATTAAGTAAAAAAAAGAAGAAGAAACACTCATTCAACATAAAAACCATTCATAATACATAATGTGCAACCTGTGACATTTAATCTATTTCCACTCCAGGTGTGTTGGCTTGGTCTTTCACTAATAGTGTATTGAAGATCAAATGGGAAAGTGCTTTATAAAATACATTTGTAAAGTGCACCAGTTATTTACACTTCAGGGCCAGATTTTTAGTCTGACTTTTGTTACTGTTGGTACTAATGGTCTGGGTTGTATTACATTCATAGGTTAGCTCATTTGTTTACTGTAACTGATCATCCTGTCTGTAATTTTCCCTATTTTCTGATCCTTTATCACTGAGGTGCTGCTACAAGTTGCCATTTGTAACAGACAGGGGTATCTCTGTATGAATCTAATACAAATTCATAGTAAATGATTGTTAATATGCTGAAGATATGCTTGAGTCCTCACATAAATATTTTTTCCCAGCAGGATTTTTGATATATTTATCTGCGTGAAGAACGTGGTTCCCATAAGCCATGAGTCATTGCCCTTGTAGTCAGGCTTGCAGTGGTCATAAAAACTGATGTGCTGAAGCAACAAAATTGATCTCATTCTTTCATGAACAATATATTCCAGTTCATTTTGCAGCATGCAGCCTTCTGTAAAACTGACACATATAGTAAATATAAAAATTAAGGGTAATAAGCTTTTAGGAGCAACTACTATTTTGAACTTTATTGAAATTTATCATTTTTCCACTATGGCAAAAAAAACTGTGACCATTGAAGATGTATTTAATTTACAGCAGCTTAAATAGTTTACTTTTATTCAAATCCCTATTTGATGAGATACAGAATCTAAAAACTGGGGTCTGGGGTTTTTAGTGAGGTTTAATTCTGTTTGTGTTCACTGCTCGAGTAGCTCCTGTTCATCTGAAGTCAACTGAAGAACAGCTGTCTCTGAGAGTCACCTGGCACGTGCTCTTCAAAGATGAGGTTGCACGCAACACCCCACTGCCATGACTGTGTGCTGTTTCTCTAGGGCGCACTCTCAATTCCCAAGGCTCTTAACTTTGTCATTAGTTTCTCACGAATGGCAAAAAGGCACAAATAACAATCAAGGCTTCTCAAGTGCTGTCTTTGCATTTTGATACCTATTGTTGCAGAGCTGATACAAATAGGTCTATATACCACAGTGCTCATGACATTTAAGCCCCAGTGCCAGGTTCTTTAAAGCCAAACACTTTAACCTTAAAAAGAGAGTTTTTTCAGACACTGTACTCTTATAGTACAGTGTATTGCTAGACCAAGAGGGAGTCTATAATGTTAGACCAAGCTGTAATAGTCAAGAGCAACTAAGGTCTGATGACTATGGGTTATGGTTGCCTGGCAACAGTCACTGCCGTTGTACATTTAATTCCATACTAATGTGAGCACATTTGTCAAATTTGACAGGACACTTGATTTCATAATTCTCCTTTTTTTGAGACAGGTCTAATGCTACACATTGATTACATTTACACTGAATGAAGAGTTTTTTTCCTTCCTGTGTTCATACCTGTCATTGCTCTGACGCTGAGGCTAAACCACTGCTTCTCGGTGAACAATCCAGTAACCAAAAACTCACAGCCAATTATATAATCTGATCACCCTTCCCGCGCTGTGCACACTTTTATGAAAATGCAAACACACCTGTGGTGGAAAGAGCTCTTGCCAAAGCAGCAACTGTGCCATGATGAACAATCTTTGGGAGAAGCAATTACCTTTAAATGCACGCCTGGCCCCTCCTGTGCTCATTACCTTTCATAATTCATCAAAATCCCAAATCAATTGATGTGGGCACAAACGCCAAGCACAGCTAAATGGGCCGCTTTGTCATACCAAACAGCCAGTGCGTCAACAGCACACAGTCATGGTGGGAAAGAGGGAGGGCGAAGGGCAATCCTCATCCTGCCACTGAATGCCTGACCCATATAAGAAATGGACAGGTCTTGCGGGACATCTTCCCGAAGCCTGAGGTTTCAATGTGCAGGGTCATTTAGCCAACATTAACAGCACACCAAGGGATTGTCTGAAACTGTGCTATTTGACAAAGTGCTGACATTACCGGTGTCATTTGGCCACCACTGAATATATTAAGGGGGAAGGAGGGAGATTCACCTGGACCTAGCCTAAATGAGTCTAGTGTGAGAACAAGATTGCTTGAAAAAGATAGTGGGGGACTGACAGTTGTTGTTAAAGGGTAGCATTTTGCTGTCTAAAGCTTATCGTCATCTTAAGTAATGTGCAACATATAATTTGATGGTTCCACTTAAGATAGTCACAAAATTGCTAGGCCCTTTGCTGAACAATTAAACTAAGAAAAGGATTTGTAGGCCAGCAGCCTAAATGTGTGCACTGCTTCCACATGTGTGTGTGGAGATTAAACCCTCTATTTATAGACCAGATGAAAATGCTATGGATCAGAAAACATGTCATGGTTCACTATTTATTCTCCAAATACCAAAGATACAAGAGACTTGATAAAAATGTCACTGCTGAGCTGAGCAATAGGGACAAATGAGCAAAAGCCTCTGACTGGAGCTAATTCCAAAGCTGTGAAACCCTTGGGGTCAGTCTCGCGCAGCTAAAATTGGTTTACTAAAAACAGAGCTGTGCAAAACGTGAACTCTGGAATAGACCAAAGTAGACAATAACAAGACAACTCGCTGGATCTTTCTGTGCCGCTGCTTTGAAAAGGGTGATTGGCTGATTGTGAATTTGTTCTGTGGTGCGGCTCACACCATGGGAATTAATCAACAGGCGCACTACGGATGTGTTTAAATGTCACTTCTAGATGAATGCCTCCAGTAAGCTGCATTCTGAATGCAGGCAAAGCAAATACGTCTCAGGCATTATTTTTAGAGGGATTGGACTGGAATTAAGAGCTTCTGATCTATGGCGGGCGCAAAAGAAATGCAGTTTACAATGGGAAGACAATGACAAAGTACCTAATATTTATGTGAACATTCTCGTAAGTCCCTTCAGGTGTTTATATCAATATTAGCACCACTTGATACTCATGACAATCCCTTAAAATCACAATTTCACAATCATCCTTTACATGGTTACATAGTCTCAGAACACATTATAACGTTCGTTTCAAATCATTGAAAGACTGATTTACTTCTATTTCTTAGATTGGTCTTGGCTTTACATATGTTTCTGGTTATGAAAGAAATAATATAACTTAAAAAGGGATTTGGTGAATTTGAATGGACACAGATAATATTGTAACATTTTTTATAAAACCAGTATCACCAATAATTATCTTAAGAGTGAGACACGCACTCATCACTCAACACATTGTTATTACACCACACACACACACACACACTCACATATACACACATACAAAAAAACAGGCATGCATTTGTCAGAACTGCAGGCCACATGTTGTTCATCTCCAGAGCTCCAGAGCTCTGACTCTGCAGATGATGATATCTCATTTGCTTTCGAGAGGACGTACCAGTCGCTCTCTCGGCTCTGTTTTGGCTCCATGCTGGCTTTCTTACATACCTCCTTTTCTACATATTTTCTTGTTGGGTTTTCTGGCACATTCCTTGGATATTCTTTTGACTGTAAAATGAATAGAAGACTACAAAATAACAGAAGGCTCTGGAAGAAATAGAGGAGCACATGCAACAACTTGACTGAGCCCCAAACCCTCCCCCAGTCATCAACAACAACAAGAACAATAAGAACCTGTCCAGAGACTGCTTAGTTATCTTTGTCGCTGTTTGCAGAAATATTCCAAAATGGTGGAATTAACTTGCTGCACCCTGGGACACATGAAGCCCATTTTCACATGCATTTCTATATAAGACCCATTACAAACACAACTGAAGACGACTAGGAGGAAAAGACCCATCGTCACTTAAATTTAGCCAAATTGCAGTTGTCTCTTACTGACTGTGAGATTTCATAGCCGTTAACTTGTATTTACAATGTTTATTGTAGAGATCTGTGATATAAATAAAATCACCACTTTGACATCTGGAGCAGTGTTTTATAGAGAACAGAGTAAGCTATGAAGTTTACTACTAACAGAATATTACGAATCTTCCAAAAAATGAGATATCCAATCAGTTCACTCACAGTTAAATTGTTTTCAACATAAACAATCCCTGTTTTGTCAAGTCTCTGCTTGTATGACTTTGAAATCACTACAAATGAGAGTTAAGTGTAGAGAGTAAGGGGTCTTACATGATTTAGACAGATGCCACAGGCCTCGCGTGTACCAGCACCTCCCAACAGCCCTACAACTCACTCATTCTCTACCCAGGCAGGCTACAGGAACATCTACTTCCCCACAACAGTCAAGACAGTGTGGAGAGGAGGAGGTGCACCAAGATCACCCAGATCAAGGCCAATCTGCATTTTGCTTTCTCGTTTTCATTTGGTCTGTTCCTGTGGCAGAACGTTGCCAGATTTTGTATGGCAATTACTTTTTTTTCCTTTTTTTTTTTTTTAAAGACCACAAAAGAGGAACTCATAACAGTGACATGGAAGGGAAGAGGTAATGGAGAGACTTCATGGTGGATCAAGTCAGGGTGAAATGACGGTGGACACACAGACAAGACATGCATCAGAGAACGGTTCATGCTCCAAACACCAGACGAGAGCGACACAAATAGTAATGATAGAAGAGAAACAGAAGCTGTGTTTTTTTTTTTTTTGAAGGAATCGCTTCTTTTGTGTACCCGATACACTCACCATCCTCAGTTGGAACATAGATGTTCAAGTACAAACAATCCTCGTTTTGATCCTGTATGTATGTAGTAACTATATCCAGGTTAAAGGTGAACCATATTGGCATCATGATTTCCGGTACAGCGTTGTGGATGTTCTGTGGGCACACGGGGGCAAAGTGGGTGGCGTTTTTTATCCCCGACCAGGACGAGGGTGGTTCCGGAGGCAGGAAACGCTTCTCCCCCACAGGTGGAGCGGCGTAGGGGACTCCCAGGTACTGGTCCACAGGACCCAGGATCTCGCTGGGCAGTGGGACGCGCATGCCGCGCAGTTTGCCGTAATTCGTGTTGGCTACCGGCTGGTAGTAGTTCTGGCCCTGCGTCAGTGCCAGGCACCAACACAGGATCAGTATCCACAGCAGCGTTGCAGCCAGAGTGGTGCATGGCCTGGTGCTGCCATCGCTACTCCTGCTTCCGCTGCTGTGGCAGGAGTCCTGAAGGTGTATGACACAGGGACGGTTTCTCCTTGGCAAAAACCACATGGTCCGTTGTGACAAAGGCTGCAAAGGCAAGACACCAACATACACACCTTCTTCTTCTTCTTCTCTCTTGCTCTCTCTCTCTCTCTCACTCTCTCTCAGCTAGAGACACTAGCTGCACTCAGTCCAGAGATCCCACTGCCCCCATTGGTCAAAAGTTGGCTGAGCAGCTTTTAACAGTCAAAAAAAAAGAACCAAAAATGGAAAAAAATGGCAAAGAACCACTTCAGTTCTTCTGCAGATGGGTCTTCATTCACTGCCCAGTCGTCTTGTCAGATCGGTTATCCTGCACAGCAAAAGAGAACAGGAAAATTAATGACAATCTCTGGACAGGCAAGCTGTTTACTCACTTTCCCCCCACTCTGCACGCTCCTTTTTATTGACTTGGAGAGTCCATTTCTGTTGAGACATTAAACAGCACACATAAATATGACAGTGTACTTAAAGTACCCATCAATCCATGCAATTGAGGCTTGGTCTGCCTGAAAAAAAACAGTGACTAAGCTTCCACCCACCCCAGCATAATCATACAGGCAAATAATAGTCCATACTCTTTTTGATCCTGTCCCGTGTGTATTTAGCGAAACTGCTATTATTAGGACACCAGGCATGTAGACAGCTCCTGACAGAGAGCAATTGATAAAACTGACGGCCGATGGTAAGTTACAAAGTAATGGCCACATCTAATGGAGTCAGTAGAATAGTATGTGTGAGTGAATTCAAGCATTACTTTTTTCTGTGCACTGGGTTGAGCAAATGCCCATTGAAGATCCTGATATCACTTTTACGCTAAAACTAGAAAGCTGTGGTATGAAGAGAACATGTAGATGCAGCCAAAGATGAAGCCATAAAAGCACTTGTTGTATTATTGAGTATTAAAGTATTTATGTGTCTATAAAGGCACTGTGGATCATTCACTTTCCAAAGCTGCTATATATTCATATATCACAAACATACATCACTGTAGAAAATGAAATGCTGCAACATTATAGGAACACCATGCATGGTGGTGCTCTACTGTTGTTTGGTCAAAATATTTCATGTTTGAAGTAGAGAGAATACAGATCTAGTATAAGCCCTCAATATGATTCCTTTTTTTACATGAAAAAGGCAATGAAGGTAAAGCAATTGTACTACATCAGGCATTTTCCAGACTGCACATATGAAGATGTGAAATAACATATTTTCAGCGCCGGCTCCCTTGGCCATTTGAAAAGATCACATTTGCAAGTGTTAGCCTGCACGGGTGTAGGGCACAGGCACTGTAAATGCTAATCAGAATCACTGACGGAGGGAGCCACAAGCAGATGTGGCAGTGGACACTCTCCCTCTCTCTCTCTCCCTCCATCTCTCTCTCTCTTTCTCTCTCTCCCTCTGTCTCCACCTTTCTATCTCTCTCTCTCTCTCTGTGGAGCCTGATCAATTTTCAATTTTTAAGGCTTAGGACCCTCAACCCCTCTGTCACTCTCAGGGGGCAGCAATCACAATGGAGAGAAAAGCTTGAGTTTAGCGGGGGATATTGCACTCCAAAATTACTTTGTAAATGATTTATAATGTATGGGGTGCCCGACAGAGGCCGGCTAACCACCTGGGAGAAGCAATATTAATGTTCCTTGAGGTACACTTATCACATCCCAACACATCTCCCCAGTGCCTCTGATCGGCAAGAAAAGCCAGGCAGTATATTCCCGCCTCTCACACATGTGAGAACCCCCAAACTCATCATAAATACACACTTATCGCTGTATACAAATAGCCAGCTGGGAAGAGGCAGCTACACACATGGAGGAGGGGGGGGGGTTGTGGAGGCGGAGAGGGGGTTAGTATGGTTGGGCCAAGCTCCAGAGAGATGGGCGACTGCTCTCCATTTGAGCCGGGCTGATTTCGCAAACGTCTCCTAGCCATGTGCTAGTCTCGGTGCCATTCAGTCATATCAACCTCTTCTGTTATGCTTGCCCGCGGCAAGTCTATTCAAGGCACTTCACCCCAGTGAAAGAGGTTCTGTATTATACATGCGCCAACTGTGTTGACTGTGTCATGGTGACGCGCCCTGCTCCACGGTGTCACTGCTGCACACATGCTGTTGTTGTTTAGAGCTCTGGATGAGGTCTAGTAGAGTATATTACTGGCATTTAGGCGGTGCTGAGACACTGCTCTGAACTCATGAGATTCCCATTACAGCCTAAACCAATTGACCCCAAACAGCTGATCTATCTACTTCCAGATGCCACATATTAGCTATCAATGACAGGTCTGGTGTCAGTTCGATGAACAAATCCAATTAATTCCATTTCCGTGTTACAGACACGAGTCCCTGCGGAAATTATGCTGGTCTGACATGTGCAATATTGCAACATTAAGTTGGTTAAGACTCATAGCGCAACTCAATGGCATGGAAAGCCTATTATGGGGCCCCTGTTTACCAGCGGCCTGACTAATCACTGCTCCTTGAGCGGAAACAGCGACCCATGTGCTAATGGTTCCACATCTGCAGAGTATTTACCCAGACGGATGGTGTAAATGACTGTACGTAAAACCTCCCAAGGCTCCATTCAATGCAGGTCTTAAACCCTTTAGCCCCATTTCATAAGTGCAACACCACCCTGGGAGACTATACTTTGCCGCCCCCCAACCCCCACTTCATCAACAGAAATGTGCCTTTGACTCCTTAATGTAACTTTGTGTATGAGTGTGTTTGTGTGTGTGTGTGTGGGTGTGTGAAAGAGTGGAACTCAGGGTTGTGGCTAACATACATGGTGAACACAGATGTATGTGGGCAAGATGTGCTCTTTGTTACAACGCTCTCTCTGCAAGGAGGAAGCAAAAATTGCAACTGCCCGATCTCTCCCGTCGTCCCTGTTCAAGCCCCAAATATTGATCGCTTTATCTCCTTGGCCTTGCAGTCAGTAATAAATACAGGAGAAGAGACACACTGCTGACTCTAAGAGGGGTTATTAGTGGCTAATGCGGGACTGTACTCTGGAGTGTACACGGCGTTAGATGTTTTTCCTTCGCCCCGGTCCCTGGGAACTGATGAATGGAGCCGCTCGCTTTTTGGTTCAGGCTCGTTGCTCCTTTGTCATCGTGTCCCACGTCATTGTCTCTCACAGAATGGACCGCTGTCTTACGGTCAAGAATGCTTTTTGTCAGCTGTGTACATGCAGAAGGCAGATGGGACTGACCGCAGATCCGAGCTGACCCTCCTGCAGGACTCGGAGAGTCACCGCTATGAGGTTTTGACAAGGGTCGTACCTCGAAGCCAAACATTCATGGCCGTAAGCACGCTGAGAGCAACAGGCCTAGTATCGACAAATGAACAGTGACACAAGATCATGCTGAGTTTCCTCTACTTTTATAACCTCTTACAAAACACAAGCTTGCAGAGGTTGTAGTCATCCAGTTTACCTTTGCACATCCTGTGCAATCTATCAAGCATTGCCATTCATCCACTACACAGACACTGCAAGACAGTCCTACAGTGGCAGTATGGGAATCCACCAGGGTGTGTAACCTTCAACACACACATTTGCCTATGGAGCGACAGCTCTTCTTTATTGGCAGATAATAACGTGTCAAAAGCCAGTTTCTCCATGTCAGCTTTGGCTGCCATTATGCCGCTTTGTCAAGCTTTCAGACTAAAACCAATCCGGACAGACATAACTATGAGTCTGGCAGTAACACCTGCCATTCAACTGCTTGACATTGATGCAACTGGATAGGCTGTGCTAGAAAGCAGCATTACAGGCCTGAATAGAATAGATGTTATGGGGGGGGGGCAGCTAGACCTCATCAGGTGTCTTTACATATTCCCCTTGGATTATACCAGGGTGATCCTATTTATCAATCTGGCCAAACCATTTTTTTCCCTTTAAAAATAATCTGCACTGGATTATGGTCTGGATCTTCACTCCATCATAATCTGAGTTGTCATGTTTTCATTAGTGAGGGAGTGTCTTTTTCTGCTGTGAAGAAAAGGGGAACTCAAATAGGATGGGACTGAATCCAGTTTGAATGTGCAGTGTAAGTCTGCGGCAGAGCATGTTTGCAACGTATGGCAAACGTCCACAAAGCCAGGGAAGCATAGGATGCGCCATGACAATGCCAAATATTTATTTCAAACATGGAAATGCATTCAGCCTCAGCAGAGGAATTTGTAATGAACAGGGTACACACAATATAATGCCACTCCCCGGAGCGAGGCAGCTGAGCAAGCCTCTGGGCATGACGAGCAGCGCGGCACCATATTTAATCAAAGAGATTGGCATGTTCCACCCAAAACATTCGCGAAATGTCAGAATAGCACCCCTCCCCTGCCCTCCTCCTCCTCCTCCTCCACCTCCTCCTCCTCCTCCCCCTGCCCTCCAGTTTCCAAATAATCCTGGCAGGGGATGCTTCGTTCGGCGGGCCCTGGAAACTGCCTATGTAGTCATTATTCCTCTCTAGCTTTGGCACCATATCAAGGACAAAAAGAACTGTGCAGTCTATGGAGCTGTAATCACAACCCCAACTTCTTTTCAGGATGTTTAATGGAGACAGTGAAGAATGGTGGTACAGTCCACCTCTACCCTCACATGTTACCGTGCCACACAAATTGTTGCTATCTTCGCAAGGACAAGCACCCCCCCCCCCCCCTTTTCATCTATATTTTTTAAGTGAGAAAAAGAGGAGCCATAAAGCATAATTCGGGCTTGAGATCCATTTAAAATCAATCTGCTGCTTCTTGATATGTGAGATTTTCATCAGCTGTGAATGACAGTGGAAAGAACAGTGGATCAGTGAAATAGGCAGTGATGCCATCAACCATCAGAAGCGTATGTCTCCTGGGGATGGGTCTCACATATGCAGGGCCTTGATAAGGGTAAACCTTTGATGATCTCCAAATGTTTGTGGAATTTCCACAAAAATACTAACAATAACAGAAAAAAGCTTTGAGCTTTGGGCAAGGACTGGGGCTCGTTCACTACAAAAATGAACACAAACTCATTTGTGTACATTTATGCATTTTCCTCTTCAGAGAAAAAGAGCGATGCTTGGTACGCATAATTCATGTAAACTTTGGCAGTAGAAAGGGGGGAACATTAATTTGCATGTACAGAGCCTAATGTGATACAGAAATAGAACTTTTCCTCGAACAAAAGCAGTGGAAAAGACAAGATATTAAGAGATCGGAGGCAGAGACAAGAAACCCCACTGATTAAGACACAACCTCTAACACCACTCACAATGGTATCTGTACAACTGCACTATAATAAACCAGCATCTTATCTTATGTCAACATGCTGTGGTGGTGTGTTTGTCAACATGCTGTGGTGGTATGTTTGCAAGAGTCAAGGTGGTGGGGGGGGTGCCTGTGTAGCTTGCTTATGCTACATAAAACCTTCCCCTCACAGCTCATCATACTAATGCCTCTATTGATCCACAGTAGGCAGCCTCCCACTAGACAATTCCTGGAAGAATATTCAAAGCTAATCACTCAACTTAACCCCAGGGACCTTTTCAAAAACCACAAGGGTGATGGCATACTTACTCTAATCTCACCAGATGTAAACATTTGAGAGCTTAACAAACTGTCTATGTAGTGGGTAACTTTTTTTTGTTTGTTAATCTCAAGGTTATGCTATATCTGACTTGCCTTCAAAGCCGACATCAATCACAAGTATGAAAAGAAATACCTTGGATGCAGCATCACTAGAACTGCTGCTATGCTATTAAGGCTTTGATTTATTTGTAGGTCAATGGGACCTGAGCTGAACATTGAAAACGATAACAGTTTCGGGGCTGTGTAACATCATTAGAGTGAATGTGGGTATTTTCACGGAAGGTCTTACGGTTCCAGGCACAGTAATATTTTCCAGAAATATCTTTTTTACATGTTATGAAACCAAGTGAAACTATGAAACCAAGTGGTAGAAGCAAGCAGCGAATTACTGCAGTGCCATTCCACTACACATCGGATGTGGATGCTTCCTGTTCAATCCCATAACCCACCCACCCATGCCTCCTGTTCTTGAACACCCAGTAACAGATACTATTGCACTCGCATAGAGAAAGCCACTTACAGCTGCCTAATCCCATGGTAAGGTAGCCCTTACTTTAATTAATCAAACCACCATCACCTGGCCTCCTGTTCTAATGGATGATAAACCTAGTAACTGCTGAATATGATGTTCACATTGGCCCAGGGGAGCTGCATACCCTTGGCCCAAATAAACATCATATATGTACCTGCGCAGTTTTTCTCTGGGAGGAATATTCATTTTGGTGTCAAAAATGTGGGATCTCTTGCTTGTAATTAATGGTTGCTTGGAAACTACTTTATTATAATGCCACGAGGTGCTCACTCCCAGTGATGTGTTGCTCTGCGGCACCACTGATGTAAAGAAAAGAAAGGCTCCTTCTGGACTTCTGAATGCTCTGCTGTGGCATATCTGCATTAGAGCTGAAGCGAGTCCCAACCATTCGGCCCAAACAGCACAATGACAGTGAAATGCAATCAGTCTGGCTCTGCCATGTTGCCCTCCACACACACATTTACAAGTTTACCTGTCACTGTGGTGCTGTGTTTTCCCCCCCTGCGTTGGCAAATAAACACAAACAAATTGTTTTCGGGAGAGTCAAGTGACCTGGGCCCTTTGAAGTGGTAATAGCTCAGAGGATGAAGCATCTATCTTGAATTTCAAAGCAAGTCTGACTCAAGTGCTTCAGAGCTTACATCCTTTCATCCAGGTATTGTTATGATGTTGTTATCCTTTTATAAAACATACTGCGCATTTGACAGCAATCCTGCATTGAACTAATTGCATTTTTTTTTGTAAAGACTGCAGCCTCGTCATTAGATTACAGTAAATTGCAGGTCTCAGTAATGTCAGCCTTATTATGAAATGAAGCAATCGTGCGTTATCAGCTACAAAAAAAAAAGGGAAAAAAAGGAAAAAACCCACACATATTTGTGTGGCTGAATGTTGTGTCTGTTCAAGGGCTAATTCAATGCACTTTACTACGGAGTCACAGCTCAAATATGGCCAAATGACCTTTCATAGCCAGTGTGAAAGGGCTCCTCAAAAACATATGAACAGGATTCGGCTTCTGCATATTTGAATAATTCCAGCTTGAAAAAAAAAACAGAGCCATGACCCAGATGTTAACTGGAAAATTAGAGCTCTATTAATAGCATGATGTGTCTTGGCATTTGCAGCCGACCTACCATGACTACATTAATATGCTGACGAAAAAATATTCCACGTTCTGGCCTAGCAATGCTGCTTAATTCCTGCCGCAGTGAGGCGGCTGGCACTGCCCACGGTGATGATGCACGCAGCTTCACGCCGAAATGTCACAAGAACAGTGCTTTACAGAATCAGCTTCTCCCAGCTGCTCGTGTCCTGGACGTTTGGCTCCGTACATTCAGTCCTGTTGCCATAAATATCATCCTGAGTAGCCATCAGAAAGCACAGGGGAGAGTGGAGCAAGTTTGACGATAACACACACACAAAAAAAAAAAACATGCAATGCAGAGCATAAATAGCCATGTTGTCTATGGTCTGTGAGCAGTCTTTTATACAATGACAAAAGTCACTGAATGCAAACAACAGGCTAATTAGGCTCTTTGAAATTGATTTTTGGGGGAAGAAATTATAATATTATGAGACATTACTACCACAGCATTGTTGTTGCCTTTGCAAAGAAATAGAAGAACATCAAAAAATGCCAAAAGCATAGCGGGTTAGCGTAGCCATTTACATGCAAATGGATTACAGCTGCCAAGAGGCAAGTAGCAAATGAAAAGGAATTTGAAGTGTCAATGTGTTGTGTGCGACATGCCGGAATCCAAGACTCCAAGGCTAAAATATATGTGATAGTGTCTCCATAACTAACCGCAGTCAGGAGAAGGAGAGGCCGGGGGAACATTTAATTCCACATTAGGCATTCATTCGAACCTGCTCGACACGTAATGAGTGAGATGAGCTTACGCAATAATGATGGACAGTCGACATGCAAGGCTGTCTATCTCTGCTTATAATTAACTTTGCCACCGGTGAACAACAGACCTCTGCTTTCAGAGCCGAGGCCATAGCCCATTATGAGGAACAGAGAAATGTCCTTTTAATGTGGGTGAGGCAGAAAAGATAATTACAATACTGTACTCAAAGCATTCAGCTGAGGCCGCAGTACACTGCAGCCGTTTTCCAAGATATTAGCGGCGGTGATGAACTTGTTTTTGAGCGCTCTTCCATTTTCTAACCTGGGAGAAAAAAAATATAACAATCTCTCTGTGGAGTCTGTTAATGATTCATCAGAACATCGTTCAGGCTTTCACGGCCTGCATCCCAGACCAACGATTAACAAGCCAGTGGCCACTCATGACTAGTACACATTAAAGTATAGTATATAGAATCACATAATACACAACTATGATATTGTGAGCATGTGGCTTTGTTTTCTTTACTGACAGGCCACACTTCCACTTGTCTCTGCTTTGCATGTTAGCTGCGGCATACTAGGAACTTTTAGGATAATAGCTTATCAAACATTTGCTAACAGTTCTGTAGTTTAAAAGTGTGTGTGTGTGTGTGTGTGTGAGAGAGAGAGAGAGAGAGAGAGAGAAAGCAAGAGGGGAAAAAGCCAAATGCTGTTCAGATTTTCAAATGTGTTGACTAGCGAAAGCCTCCATCAGTGCTGATAGCCAGTGGATTTAGCAGAGATGGAAGGGGATTATTGGACTGATATCAATCATCACAGCTGAACCAACACCTTATTTAGACATTATCAGATGCATTGGCCGTTCTCGGATTTGATCTCTGCTGGGCTTAGGGGAGGGGGACTGCAGTTCTATTTTCAATGCTCTTGAGGAGGTTTGTCTGAAATTAATACACCCTGCAGTCGGTGTAAAATTCAAATGGCTAAGGGCTAACAGGCAGGCAACAGTAGCTTCTGTTGCCAACAGCTCATGGAAACAGTCTTTCCTATAGTTCATCCAGTGCTCAGTAGTCAGGAAACAAGTGTTTTTTTTTTTATTCTGTCTCGGCCTATTTTTTTTTCTCGTCTGGACCCTTGTGACCCCATGCTCCATGACACAGCTTGAAATAGCCCAAATGCTGGGTGGTGGCTCGCAATCATGACATGCCCCATCCCCTCGCCCTCTAGAGAGATCACAAGAGGAGGAAAGAGAGAGAGAGAAAACTATAAAATATCTCATTACACATACAACAGCGTCAGAGCAGAGAGAGCAGCAGGGGCGGGGTGGGGGTCTGGGCTTGGGTTGGCCTGGTGAGGTGGGGAAGAGATATGATTGGGTGGGAGTGGGAGGCACTCATCGGCATCTGTGGCAAAGGCGGGAGGCGGGCAGCTCCTCTACCCGAGGGTGAGTGCGGGCCTGCGGGCCAGCGGGCCAGCGGGCAGGCGAGCCTGGTGCCACTTCTCTGCACACACTGGCAGATGTGTTGACTCCCTATTCAGCTGGTCTAATCCCGTCTGAAAGCCTATCTTGGATGTCAGGCTTCTGCCTAAATTGGCTTGAGGTCTCAGTGATTGATTAGAGTACTGTAACACAGCTTTATCGGATGGCCCTGAACTCCGCCACTCTGCCAAATCTATTAGGTAATGCATCCTTGGCTGTTTCTCCGCTCAGATCTTTCCTCCCACCTCTTCCATATCAGTCCAAGTCAGGGAGGATAGGTAACCCATGTGTCTTGACATAATATATGTTTGTGTGTGTGAGTGTGATAATGAATTTAAAACAACAGCTGACCTTATGCACAGTCTCATTAGTGCACATTTTAAATACTTTAAGCTGATGTAGAGAGCTGATTTCCAGATGATCGAAACTGTGCGGTGAATTTCTGATGACAATGTTACACTGTGTAGCCTGTTCATTTGGAGTTCACTTGTAATGATGCAGCATGACAGACTGCCACACCATGAAATCTCTACTCTTGTAGAGAGAGAAAAAAAGAGAAACGCAGAGAGAGGGAGAGAGAAAAGAAGAGTAGAGCAAGAGGATATATTTTTTAAATACCAGTGGCTATTTTGCCAGATGTTATAAATGAACAGTGTTGCAGTGACGTGACGTGCTACTGAGAGCTACTGTACTCGCTTCTTACACCGGACCGTCAGCTTGAAAAATTCTGGTATTTGACCAGCTTTAAATGAGCCAGCCAGTGCTGGTGAGGCTGCCTAATGACCTGGTGCATTTTGCTGTGCTGAATATTTTTAAGGCACAGTTCAAAGGGGGTAGCCTCCCGCAGTAACAACAGCAAAGCATGCCATCTGTACAGCTCACCACAGGTGCACATGTCACAAGGCCTATTTCTTTGTCACACTAATGCTGCTTTGCATGCACAGCATACTGTAGCATATGCACGCTATCCCCTATAAGCATGTACCTATTATGTACAATGTACAGTGTGTACCTTATATTCAAATCTGAGCTTCAGGCTTAAGCCTCTGTCTGGCCGATAGCTAGACAATGACTCCTGTTCTAAAATTATTCTAAAAAAGATACTTTTAGCAACATGCTAATCCACTGTATAGACTTAAAGACATAAATAATTTTAATTCAGTGGCAGGATTTCCAGATTGTACTGTGCCTCTGTGTGTATCTTTCAGTAATATTTTAAATTCAGTGCTTCATCAGCAGACAGTACTTTGTAGGCAGTAATTAGAAGTTTGCTTGTTAACCGAACAAAACTCACTGCTCAGAAACCTTGTAAATAGTTCTGACATTTTTTTAACAACAACAAGGTTGTTTAAATATGCAATGTCTTTTTTAACAGTAATGTTAACAAAGTGAAAGCATGACAAAGAAACTCGCTAGACTCGACTGCGTGGTCAATGGGTAGATGGTTCCACTCAAAGCAATTGGGTGGTGTGCTACTCGAACGCAGACACACTTGACGTAGAACCACGTGGAAAACGATGGCGATAAGGCACAGATAGTCTGCATTTGCTGCATACTTCTGCCTAACTTGCAGTAAATGGAGATGGTGGCGCAGGTGGTAGAGGTGCCATTCGGCAACCGGAGGGTTGCAGGTTCGTGCCCCCCTCTGGCTGACCCCATCCAAGTGTCCTTGAGCAAGATACTGAACCCCAAATTGCTCCCGGTGGCAGGTTGGCACCTTGCATGGCAGCCTCTGCCACCAGTGTGTGAGTGCATGTGTGTGAATGGGTGAATGGGAGGCATACAATGCAAAGCGCTTTGAGTACTCGTGGGAGTAGAAAAGCGCTATATAAAATGCAGTCCATTTTCACTTCTAAGGTAATGTGAGGTAAACAAGTCACTAAGAAGGAGTTCAATATATAAAAGTCTGGTTCAAAGACAGCTGTTCGTGTTTATCTGAAGGTTGGCGGTGTGACTGACGTGAGATGGCAAAGTAGCCTACAGTTGTCATAGTCTCAAGTTCTTGTTAAGATTTCAAGAGCTCTGTTCGAGGATGAAAGAGGTTCTCTTTGACATTATTCGCAGAATACAAGTAGCACAGTGATGGTTGTAGATGCTTCATAATATGCCATTTTTAAAAGAGCTGGAGGACATGTTGAATGAGAGTAGAAGGAAAAGGCCAAACCACAGTAGATTTGGGGGGGTGGGGGGGTGGTCACCCCTGGGCAACCCTGTCATAGACAACCTGTGGCACCATTTGCTGAAGTCTGAATTAAATAATTTTTTTAATCAATTGACAGCACTACCTCTACTGTATATTACTTATTTATAAAATACAGTGTGCCAATCAATGCCCAATAAGATCCCAAGAAGCTGGTTTCCTATAGTTGGGTGAAGCCTAGTCCTGGACTATTTTTTTTTTCAGTGGAGATTCACACTGAAGTTCGCTTTAAACTAGGACGAGGCTTAATCTGTATGGCTCTGAATGCATAAACAGGTGATTTTTTCCACAGCCATACGTGACACACTTTTATTTCTTTTCATATTAGTTTTCATGTGAACACTACTGCTCAAGAAACTTATCTCATCTAGTAATTTACTGACTTGAAAACAAAGTAAAAAATGCAGGAAACGGCATCAGACTCATTAAAATGTACAATGCCATACACAGGTCCTGATCCCTGTACCTTCCATTTCCCTATAAGCAGTTTAGAAATCTGTAGCCTCATCCTCCACAAATATTTCTTCCCTGAGCTGCAAGACAGCCTGTCACCTTTCCATTCCAATTTTACTCCTGTTCGAAGGAACTGAAAGCGCATACAAAAATTTCTAGCTGACTGAATATTCATTTTAAATATACTGGGTATGTGCATACGTGATCTGAAAAAACCTTTTTAAGCAGCTGAAATTAGATCATTCCCACCACTGTTGTCTTGTATCTCTGAATTATATGCTAACAGTGTCCACAAGTTTGAAAATCCTTTTTTATAGTTGCTATGTGTCATTTTCATGGAGCACATTCAGTGTTGAGTAATTTTGAATGCAGATTTGCATTCACTTACACTGTATAGCATTGGTGAGAACAGGATATTACAGGAGAGTTGGCCCAGTGATAACAGGTTTGGATGATACCTTCAGAGGATAAAAAATGGTGTATGGGCCATTACATAATGACAGTTGTTCCTTCACATTCTGTTGCTGTTTTCTAGGTCATTTTTAGCCTTTAAATCTTCTACGCATCTCAGTCTGGCCAGTTTCATGTCATCTCCAACCTCCATGGGGTGGGATTAATAGACATAGAAAACATCCAATTGATCAATGATTGCAGGTATTGGATATACCTACAACCAATCAGATCAATGATTGCAACGACAAGAATGTGAAGCAAAAGGCATAGATTGCCTACATCACATTGGAGTTTTTGATTGGTTCCTTATCTCAGGCAAACGGGAAGAACTGAAGATAGGCCTATTGGCCAGACTGAGATGCCTAGATCACTATGTGTGAGAACCAGGCTAGGTCATTTTGGATGTTTTAACTAAATAAAATACCTAAGACCACCTTTTAATCACACAGGGTAAATAGCACCTTTAAAGGAGAGATCTGGTGTGATTCAATCCATAGCCCTGTTGTTTGAGTTCACATAGTCTGTAGTAAAAAGAACAAAAAAAATTGTACAACGTAGACCGCATAACAAACCGGCAGTTAACATTAACTGAATGTGCACAGGAAAATGAAACTGAAAGTGAGTTTCTGTGCCCCATTAAGTTTGTTATGGCTGGCTTTTCACTATTCTGTCTATGTTTCATATTTCTTTTCCAACCGACAGCACTCGGTCACCTCAAACAACAAGCCCATGGATTGATCCACACCAGATTTCTCCTTTAAGCAAAAAGGGCAAAGCCACAATATGAACAGATTTTCATTGAGAAATGTGTGGGTTAAGCTTGGGAACTCTCTGTACAAACATGGAGGGTCTGGTGCACCTCAGAGCACTGGAATAACATATTCCTAATGGAAATAGTGGCTTTGGAGATCGTCTCGGTAAATCAGCACATCATCACCAGCTCAGGACACCTCAACATACACTCAGAGACAGAAATAGAGAAGGAAACAGAGATGGAGAGAGAGAGGAAGAGAAGAGAGGAGAGGACAGACTGCCCTAGTAATATTGCTGACTCTAGAATCTTAGGCACAGCACTTAGGACTGTCTGAAGGTCGTTATTCACACGCCTGCACAAGCAGACACATAGACACACATATACAAACACACACACACACACTTGGTAATGATCACAAAACTACTTGGGCAACCAAGCAGACACTTCAGTCCCTCTACCATGGTCAGTCAAGGTCACAAGGACAGACATCACAGGATTGGTGGCTATTCCATTCACCTCTGAAGAGCTGAACAAACTGCACTGGGTAAACAACTTAACACACAGAAGACCCCACCCCGCCCCCACATACATGCGCGCACACACACACACTCACACACACACAGTTTCACACACACACACTCACACACACACACACATACTTACACATAGGTTCATACACACAGACACACACACCCTGCACCACCCTATGTGGTACAGGTGTGCCTTTTCAATCAGCTCCGGCTCACCCAAGGACACTTCACTGAGCCATATAAGAAATGAGAAGTGACGATTACTGCCTTGACAGTTACTGCTATGATATGTGATTAAATGCAGCACAAGGCCAAAGAACAGAGGATGGAGAGGTAGTTTGGAATAATCCTCTTTTCCATATAAGTAATGGAAGCAGAGAGGTAGCGATATGAAAGCAGACCAGCTCATGTCTTCACAACCCATAGCACTGGGTTTCCCTTTCAGTGTAATTGGCTTTCAGAATTTCCTTCAACATAAATGTGGACACTTAAAGTGTGGATTCAGTTTCATAAACCCCATTCGGCTCATTCAACTTGCAGAGCTAACTGTTTGCTACAACAGTACATCATACAGCTGCACCAAAGATGACTGAATAGTGACCATAATACATAATATGTTACAATGGGAGCAAACGTGAATAGTTCCGGTCTGCATAAGTGGGAGTGTCACATAACATCAGAGTATAAACTTTTCAATCAACTTCTGTATCAGCACATGAGGGCTTGCATAATGGGGAATTTCCCCGATTCCCACCCCCGCCAGCCCCTTGCGAAAAACAGAACATGGAATTTAACGAACGCTTGTGCCTCTCACTCCACTTTGACCCCCTCTGGCTGCACTGAGGAATCCAGTTGCATTCCATCCTTCTTTGTATGTGTGATTTTAATCAAAGGAACGTAACAAAAAGCTATGATGTCACAAAAGGAAGAAGAGAGACTGACATGCTCTTTTGAGGGACAGGCCACATTCTAACAATCCAGAAGGACTGCATGGACCACAGACACATGGCAACAGTCTTGCTAATAAATTGCCCCAGAACATCATGTGAAATAAATAAATAAATAAACAACATAAAGATATCTGTTTGCTCAGAGCTGCTTCAGATATTATATTTTTGTTATCAAGATATTAGATAGTGAATTACCATGAGAATAGAAGACTTGATCTCATTTAAAGTATTTATGCAAGAGATTAAAAAGGTGAGCATAAGGCTACTGTGGATTCCCCTCTCTCCTCACTGAACAACAAATAGGCCAGACTTCAAAAATGACATGTTCCACTGTGTCAGCTTTTAACATTCGTAAGACGAGGAGTTGGATAAATATCATTTAGTGTAATCCACTCAAACAGACACAAGGACAGATGGACAAAACGACAAGCATTACCATACACATACATACACACAAACACACACACACACACACAGAAACAAACAAACCATTTTCATGATTGGATCATTGGATAGGACTGAAAGTACACCCTTAGTGCTCTATTTCATCAAGTTACAGCAGTCATGTTTTGAACGGTGCAACAATAGCACACAAACTCGTACAGGGCCACCGCATGCTGCCTTGATTAAAGGGAGAAGCTGCCCGCTTGCTAGTACAAATGCAGAGCATTTCACCAGTGTACTGTAGCACTGGTGGCACAGCAATGGGCAAAACCCAATGCAGCCTCTGGGACTGATTGTTCTGCCTCCTGGAATTGCAGTGCATGGGCCCAGTCATCAATGTCAAGAGCTATGACAGATATTAGAGCTATTTATCCCCACAGTTCATAAAGACACAAGCTTGCACAAACAATACACTGTGTGTGTGTGTGTGTGTGTGTGTGTGTGTCTGCTGTCTGTTGCATGTTTTATGAGAAGTGAAAGATGAAAATGCTGAGGTAAATTGATAATGACTTCTTTTTCAGCGCAGCTCAGCAAGCATCGTTCCAAAGTTGCACTAGGAAAACAACAAAAATATGAATACACATACGAAAAAAAGAAAAAGTTCTCCATTGCAACATCGGGGCATTAATTGGCAACCACACTTGTTTCTTTCAATCCTTCCGCTTCCCTCCTTTCTCCCTTCTATCCTCCTCTCTCGTTCTCTCTGGTTGTCTCCTGAGGATAATGCATCAAAGGCCTGCATTAGCGTAACAATCCAGAGATGCAACACTTATTCAACAAAATGGATCAAACATGAAAAATGCCTTCAATTATTGAAAGCTTTACGCAACAATGTGATCCATAATTCATGGAGCCTTCTATGTAATATGTGATTTGTTAAAGGGAAATATCCCAAGTGGACTTTGTGGTTGCTTTTTTGTCATACCTGTGCATCAGCCTCCCAAGCCCCCCCTTTGAGCACAACCCTATCAATATTCTTGGCTACCTCTGCCAGAAGATTTGGTACCACTGGGCATCCAAGGCTGTAAATCTGCAACAGAGGTTGTGTGGGCTTCCCAGATAAATGGGATCGGCTTTGTTTTACTGCAGCACTGCTTGTCTTAACTTTCAGACGTCTACGAGGGATTGGAGAAATTCACCACCATCTTTGGTCTCCGGTCTGGTCTGTGTTTCCTGTGTCAAAGACCTGGTCTTGTGTGAGCGATCTGGTAGGATATAGGATTACACTAACACTTTGTCTATGACTCATACTCACAATGCTCCTCATCCAGTCTGCCAAGGTTGTATATTCTACTAGTCAAAGGTGAGTCATCCTTCGATTCTGCACAGCCAAATCCACTTTGCCATGTGTGGCGCAATCTGTCTCAATTACTTTAAAATCTTAAAAATTATGTCTTCCCTGCAACTCAAGGTCACCAAGCTTGATTAGGGAAGTCTCAGTGGCTTTCATAAATAGAAGTCTACAAGTTCGTCCCTTGAGTTGAGGCTTTCATCGCTTTTCAGACAACCCAGCACTGGCATGAAGAAAGTGGGCCACAGTGAGACAAGGCACAACACTCCCCCGGGAGACATGTCACATTTCCTACATCTTTTGTGATAGCGCTCACAATTCATGCCTCTCCACTTCCTGTTTTAAAAGACTGCGCCAGCCACAAAGGCAGGGATGCGGCTTATTAGGTCGATTTTGTTCACATATTACATACTTATCTGTACTTCCCTTTGAATCAATCCAAAAAGCATATTAAAGGAAGGGAACCTGGGGGAACAAGTGTCCACCGTGGGGCAACAAGTCGCAGGCACACACAAAGGAGAATTACTTGCATATCTGAACAATTGACCCACTGAGCAGACCCGTCGCCCAGCTTTGGCCGCCAGACACACTGGGATTCATTTCATCCAGGCTCACTATTCTTCCAAAGTATTATTACAGCTGGGCATATTTCAAAGCAAGTCAAGATATTAGATCTAGCCAGAGCATACCAGATTAGGTTGTAATTCATCCTGCCCAACCAATGCAGCATCCCTTAATCATTTATTAATTTATGAAATATAAATCAAAATATGGAATGCTTTCCAGATGGTATCATGAAGACACAGTATCGCCAGAGACATGACTATTTCCACAATTCGAAAGAAAAATGTGATTTCTCTTACTGAAAATAACTGTCAAGTATAGACCTATAGGATGTGATGCATTACAATACTGACCAGATACTAAAAACAGCCTCAAACCAATGACATGGATGGATAGGAAACAAATCCAAATGTGAACACAATTTTATACTACTATAATTTTATGATTTCTAGAACAGGGACAAGGAATTCTACAACATATGAATTTCTTATTTCTTGCATTTTGTGCCAGTGTCTGTGTGAAAGAGAGAGAGAGAGAGAAAGAGAAAGACGAAGGAAGAGAGAGAGAGAATATGAGAAAGTACAAAGAGAGAACGAGGGCAAGGTGAAGCCTGTGATTAAGTGTCAGTAAAATCTCTGTGACAAATATGGGTTTCACTTGGCCAAGCTGAGGACACTGGACAGTAATGACACTGCCACCACATGAGAGTATTACAGCTCCGAAACAAAGCCAAAGTGCAGCAATTCAACATCAGCATCCTCTTCCTCCGCCTTTTTTTATCAGTGAATGTTCATGTTCACAGGGTTGCCCCGGCTCTCCTATCACCAGCCTCCCCATTTTTGCCGTGTTCAGGTTGGCTCTTACCGCTTCCTTTTCTCGCTTTTATCTTCCCTCGTCCTCTCGTCGCTCCTCGGCATGCTTGCCGCGCTGCCTCGGCCCTGATATTTTACTCTTCAGTCCTGAAGTGAACTGCCCACAGCCATTATGACTTTAAACACCTGTACTTTGGCTCATCTTAACAGATAACCTCTGTCGTGTGCCCAGCACACTGAGGAGTATCTGCTGCCCAGTGTTGGACCGCCTCCTATTGTTCGACTAGCTTGGTCATTCACAATGAATTTAAATCCATTTTGTCTCATATCAATGCTTTACCATGTTTAACACATGCTGGTAATTATGGTGATTATACAGATGGTTCTATATTTGTTTTTTTACATAGGCTACAGGATAGTGTGCCCCACAATGTAGGCATTTTTCATTTCTGCTATACAGCAGGCTACTTTTGTGCCAGGCATGGGTATTAAAAATGAAGTTATATTTCTCAACTCATTTTACTAATACCAAACGCTGCTTTTAAATGAACAAATTCACCCCACACTATGGTACCAGATTTCCCCCCAAACTGCCAGAAACCTGGGACTTTCCATTTACAACTCTCCTTCGTCCAAGCTCTGTGACACTGACCCACAACCACCGATTCATCATGGCCAACGTCTTGGGGAGGGTCATGCAACTATTTTCGTAATGACCTGAATATTGAAGTAAGACTGCATCTGTAACAATGATAAGTACTGTGACAAATCCACTGTGAGAATGCCAAGAGTACAATAAGATATGTGCAAAACCATAATCATATCTGGCGAATTGTGAAACATAATTCAATTATTTTTTTCAATTAACTGCAATGTTAGCTTGTAAGAACGGCGACAAATTGTATTTCTTTCTGTGTGGGTAAAGTGCAGATGTAGAATACTGCAAATGAATCTATTTCAGAGCTGACTAATTTGAGCCTAACACATCAACGTTATCTGAAAGGCCATGGCTAGCAAGAGCTGGTGCCAAACAAAGTAAATTTGAGAGTACAGCAGCTCATCCTTACACTGTGCCAGAGTGTGAAAAACTCATCAGTAATGAAATGCAGTAGATCTGCATTATACTGACACTTTCACAAGTCTTTGTACTCAAAAAAAGTCTTCTAAAAATGCATTTTTTACAGAAAATGTATTTAGTGAGATGAAAATATCCGTATTGCTTATCTATTGATGAAATATCGGTTTTACTACAGAATGACGCATTAATAAACACACATCTAACATGAATTAACCTAATAATTAATGAGTTGAGCTGGGAAAAGGCTGATTCTAACATTGGGCCATTATTACGTATCAAAAGCTAGCTGCATAGTTAGTCCATTCTTTAGCAGATGCTGGTAGAGTGAAGCAAATGATCACAGTAATCTGTAAGATTCTAACACTATTTGCCTTTAAGATTGACTACTTTTAACTTTTGCCAAGCCTGCTGCAGTTTTAAAGCCTCATGTTTGCAGGCTACATTCATTATGGCCTGGGTGCCTTTCAAAGGGATTCACTTGAGTTGAGGGTCTAGCTAATGAGCATAGAACAAAATCATACTGAATAATTGGATGAGCACATCTCTCATGGCATCAACCAGGCTTGGGAGATTTACATTTAAAGTTGCACCAGGTAAATCTGCTTCTAATACAAACTTAAAGAAACCCAATGGGGAGAGATGCAATTAGCCTTTTCCTCTTAGACAAAAGTCTACGCTTTCTCTCAGGTTTCCACAAAAACAGCATAAAGTTTGAAAAGTTTGAAGAATACCTTCTTTGAGAGTAATCTAGTTAGCACTAGCCATTCAAACTTCTTAACTTTCTAAATCTCATCACCAAAACTATACAATTCCTCCATGATTGTTTTAATTTTGTTTTATGATTGTTAGTAAGAAAAGAAAATAGCGCAGCAACTGAACAGGTTTGCAACCCAGAGATATGCGGGCAACCATTATACCTCTGCAGCCATTATCCCTTACATATTGTATTTGCTGTGGAAAAAAGCTTCTCTATCTCCAGGGTTCTGACAGTAGAAAGTGATTTAAAGGTCTGATCAGAAAATGCAAGATAAATACAACCCTTATAATAAATGAGGCTCAGACTGTTTTAAAGACACTGCAGCAGTATGGTTTTAAGAACCACCACAACCCTGCAGGTAGAACTCTGTGTGATAAAGGTATAAATGTTCCAACCAGTTGCTTTCTGGTCATAAGAACGTTCATTACCTATGAGTGAAACAAACAACCCAAATAACATGAGAATCTACAAACCTTATGGAACAAAAAGCAAATGTCTTCAAGATTTCCATCCTTTCATTTAGTTTGGGTTCAAATGTTAAGATTAAAATCTAGATTAATTTCCTGTAACTTGCACTTTATGCTTAAAATTCGCATTTAAATGTGGCTGTCATTTGGGAATATTTGAATTGTGGAACATGGTTAATTCAGGAAAGACAATGAGCACAGATGGCCTGTAAGCTGTAAGAAGGAGTATCAGTACCTTCAAAGAGAAATGTGAAGCACTGCCAACCTAGCCTGAGCTAAAAATAGACATCAGTTGCAGATAAATGTTACTACCAATACAATACAGTCCTGACTTTGATCGAACCAGTGATTATTTATAAACTACGCAATAAAACGCCTGAGTGTTTCCACCTCCGGAAACCATCCCCCTGGACCAAGATGAGTCATAAATGGTACATTTATTTATGGCCTTGAAACGCTGAGCAATTTATATCGTCAAATACATTTCAGCCATTTATTTACTGTAGCAGCGCAAAGTTAGTGATGCCTTTCCACAGGAATGTGTTGCCTTGTGCGAGAGCTGCAGAATCTGGATTAAGTCCAAATCCTGACAAGCTGCTTCTCCTCCTATCTCTCTCCAATCTACAGCATCAGTGTCTATCACACTGCATTTTTTTGGATTCTCTTCCTGAGTCAAACCCTGGTAATGGCTTAAAAAATATCTTCAGGTGCAAAACACATAAAAGAAGCTTGCTGCTGAAAGTCGTGATAGGCTGCGTCAAAGCTGAAAGCTTTATTCACGCCGACATCACTCCAAAGACTAAACTGCCTGAGGAGATGCAAAACTATTTAAAGGGCTGAGTGCATGTTGCTCACGCACCTGAGCTATCATACAGCACAAGCCTGGCTGCAATGCTCTGAGTCACTGAAGCGGGTATGCTTTATCTTACAGATCCCCTTCACATTCAACTGTTTAGCTTATGTGGATGTTATTCGTTCTGTGTTGTTGGTTACAGACCTTGCTTTTCATTATACAGGGTGTGGTGGTCTGCACAGTGTGTGTGTGTGTGTGTGTGACTATGTGTTTATGCTTTCAAGAGCTGACCAGCATGAGGGTTCATTAATCTGCTGCATTACCGCAGTCATTTTATTTCCCGTGTGCTATGTGAGATTTAAATCTGCAATCTGTCTGTATTACAATGTTAACCCTCTGACCGTTGCACTGTGGCATGTCATCTATCCCTCCATTCCACATGACATTTTGTGTGTCACGACATCTTGACCTGTTTCTTTTGTGCTCATGTCTGACAAGACGTTGTGGCTTTTTGCCTGTTAATTTTTTAACACTACCAAGGGTCTTTACCGCTCGACTCCTGAGTGAATAAATTCTGACAGCTGGGAGAGAAGAAAAATACAGTGAGGCAATTCAGCTTTTAATTGTCTCCCTTGTGCCATCTACGCATTTTAATTCAGCAGGATTCACTAAAACTTTCTACTTAGTGTAAACCGTAACATGTACTGCTGATGCATAACACTGAGATATGCGAGAACACACACACACACACTTTCTCTCTCTCTCTCTCTCTCTCTCACACACACACCCCAACACACACACACAAAATTAGCTCATATTGGCAGAGACACTTACACCCACATGCATGCAGAGATAAGCAAAAAAAAGTAAGAAACAGAGAAAGGCAGTAAGCGTTTTAGATATCTAATAATGACTTCCATTCTATCTTCATAATAAGTGTGAAATGCACTACTATTCCCTCTGTCTTGGCAGCAACTCTCCTGGTGTGTGAACAATATGTGCAGTCTGTAAAGACCCATTTGAAAAAGTAAATTAATGGGCAGAACGAATAACATGAATAGGATTACACTTTTGATGAGTGTGACCCACATATATAGGTTGATGGAAGGCACTCCAATGCACCCCGTTTACTGGGTTGTATGTCATGTCTTCATACCGCAAGCTTTAACTAAGCTTCTTAAAAGGCCCTTAGGATCTCTGAGAGCCCCTGGGTTCAGTCACCAGGCCTTATCCTTGCTAATTTATCCACTTGCTATCCTCCTGTAGAGGGGAATGCCCTTCTTGGCTGAAATTATGGGTAATTAATAGAATAACCTTCAGCGAAACCCTCCTGCTACAGTTGATAATAGACTTTTTTTAACTGACAAAAAATTTTCATTTCATAGGATCCAACTCTGGGTGCCTGTCTGCGTTATTATTTCACGGAAGTAAATACTCGCTGACTTTAAAACCGACGATGGATTCTCATGTCTGCTGTCCATTTTGCAAGAGAATGCAAGTGGCTCTCTGACCCAGGGAACGGGTCATGGAATTGCTCCCAGCCAGTACAAATGGCCAGTGATGGAAATGCACTTGTACAAGTCTGATGCTGTGGTGGAGGACAGACACAGCACTACGTGTTGCTCAGTGATGATGAATGAATGTTATGAACAGAGGTGAGATTGCAGGTTATACTATACCAGACACTCATTTTTCAAGGAAGCTTCCAGGTTATTTCTGTTACACACACAATATACTTCACCAGGGAAACATGCGGGCAAGGATGCTAGGCGAGAGAAGCATAACTTTGGCTGTCCCATGTAAAGGTGAGGATTAGATGTGTGCTTCCCAGTGAAGGTGAACTAATGTTGTGTAATGTACCTTAGCTGATACACAATCTACACTCCCTTGTCTTGGTCTTCTCCTTTCCTACACACACAGTGATGCATTTTTAAAAATACATCCATCTTTTGTTAGCTTAGTACAATCCAAAATAGCAGTGGTGCTGCCACTGTACAACATGGTCTGTCCTTGATTTAAGCTCCTGTCTTCTCTGCAGAGGTATGAACTTCACACAGAATAACAATCAGTGTAAATACACCAGAGAACAAACTGTGCAAGCACGCTATTGCGCTTCCTCTGCAGAAACGTGATTTTCAGGACACTACATCATTTATATTCACTTGTATTTTCCAAAAGCAAGAGTCAGCTACAGGCACAAGATATTTCAAACAAGAAAAAGTACAAAAAAAAAAACCCCATGTTCCACACGCAGTAGGCTACTACTCCAAATAAATAGGGCACTCATTTGAAACTCAGTGCCATTAGAGAGGCTGTCCCATTTGCGTCTGTGGCAGGACAGTCCTCCTACTCCCCATCATGCAGATATAATTGTCATTTGATCTCAAATGGCTGTACCTCAGCTGAACTCCATATGCATCACTGAGCGACCATTAGCCATATGGACATGACTCGGGCGTGACTCTGCTCCAGGCCCTTCACTTTTTAAATTAAGCCAGTATTGACGTTCAGGGGATATGTTTTACAATACTACTAATGTGTTCCATCTGGAGCCCACAGACAGTGATGTTTCCTTTGGTCATTACTCAACCGAGCGATACCCACTGCCATACATGACAGGATTACAGGCACACTTCCTTGGTATTACACAGAGTACACTGATTTGACTTGAGTTGAAAAGATCCGAGACATTTGCCTTGCCTTGTCAGCTCAGAGAGACACTGACCACAATTAATAAGACAGATTACAATATCTAAAGCATTTGGGATCATTTACATTTTAAGTGGCAACAAGTTATGGATTGAAATCCCCCTAACGATTCCATCCTGGCTCTCTGCAAACGCATGTGCATATGAAAGAGTGATTATTGAAAATGGCCTTCGATTTCTTTTTTCCTCTCCAGAGAGCTTGAGTCTTGCACTTTTTCCCATGGCATAAATCCTATGAAAATGCCATCTCTTGTGTTACAGAATACAAAACATCTTACTTGTACCAAAGAAATGTTAAGCTCAAATAAGAGAAGAGCCTCCATTCACAAGCAAACACAAAATAAAAGATAGCGGTATCCTCTTTGGGGATCGAATACGTATATAGGGGGGTCAGGGACAATGACTGCCTTGTCCTTTTGGGAAGTGAAAAGCTTAGGGGGGACTTAACGTGAGTATAAGAGATCTTTTCAGACAAGGTCGGGGAAATGCTGTCAATGGAAATTTAGATTCCATTCCTGTTGCTTTCTCGTGGCATTACACATGCCATATGAGGACTATTAAGCAGACATATAGGCCTACCCTCAACAGCTTATATTTCTCTGATCTGGAGGCTTTCAGCTTCCCATCCCTGGCCTCGTGCACAAATGATGCGTCTCATGAACTGTAAACTAATTTACTCCTTTTTTGCCAGCTTAGAAGAACAGCTAAAGTTGCTTTGATCTTCGATCGTACAAGATCTTTGGCATGCCCACATTCAATTTTATCCATGTTAAGTCAGGCCTTAGCCTTGTTGACCTTTCCAATTGATGGTAAGTCTCAACGGACCATGGGAGGCGATGTTTAGAGACAGACAATGAGCAGCAGTCTTAGCCATGTACTCTGCATTATCAGCGAGGATCTAATCACATCTATAGACATTCTCTCTTTAGAAACTGTCTATGCTATGTTTATAGACCGTTTCAATGATAAAAATTAAAACAATGCTTAAACATTCTATGTTGTTTCCAAACTACTTCCCCTATGTTGAGATAACACAGAATGTTCTAATGGAAGATAACATGTGGAATGTTACAACGGAAGATAGCATATGGAATGTTCTAACGGAAGATAACATATGGAATGTTACAACCGAGGCCTTGTGGGACCAGCTAATTGAACTCCCTTTAAACTGTTTCTCTTCATCTGCTTTTCATATGCATTGAAAAAACGCACATCTTCTGAGAGAAGATCTCTAAAGTGACAAGCTCAGTGATAGCAGCGTCAAGTTAAGAGGGATTAATATACAACCTTTCATTTGATATGTGAAGCATAAAAGCACAAAGCAGAGTGTGAGAAATAGGCAGACAGTAAGAGAGAAAAGACACCAAGATCGGGGGGGGGGGGGGGTGCAGAGAGAGAAAGAAAAGAATCAAAGAAATGCTTTCAGAAAAAGATATTTGACAGGGAAAAGATATTGGAGCAGGATACTTAAGTACAAGGGAATGCACCTGTCTCTCATCTCTCACATGCCAAACTACAGTGGCATCCCAACATGCCCCGAGTGCAAATGCCCTATGAGCCTGGTTGCAGACCAGCAATTTAATTAACCTCCAAGGACAAGACAGATACCTGTAATTAAAATACTTCAGAAATGCTGTTAATTTTTACACTGCTTAACAAATACCTCATTTTTTACCAATTTCACACCTTATTTAAAACACCAACTTGTGATTTGTTAGGCATATGTCCATGTTTGTGGTAGAGGTCAGTAAAGGTGGCTGTGGTGGCACACAAACTGATCTGACCTCACCAAAAGAGGACATCCTTCATTCTCACTTGTAGGGTTGCAGAACTCGCAGGTAATCAATGCACACATGACACAGAATAAAATGCATTATTTACAACAAATCAAAACATGCACACAATCATAGGAAAAGCAGGAACACTGAATGACAAACTTGCTTATTCTCAGTAAACATCTTAAAATAACAATGCAATGGATGATATCTACTGCCACTTCTGAAACCCATTTGCCACCTGACAGAGGCAAGGTAGGAATATCTAGGCTTGTTTTCATTTTGACTACATCTTTGATGATAGAAATGCATTCTAAATGATACATTGTGATTCACCAGATATAGCCTAGAGCTTTCCTTCACATATATTCTGAATTATTGCAATGATTGCTAAAAGCTACTGAAAATCTACAGGCTTAAACTACGGCAGCAAGAAATCTGGACATAAAAAATAATGAATTTGAATCAGACAGTTGAATGAATTTGAATCTGGCAGTTGACTTCAAGAATTCAAACTGATGAAGACAATCAGATGAAGACAGAATCAGACAGTATATCCACTAAGACAGCCAACTGATATACATGCCACTAAAAAAGGGAAATGACAAGAGTTGTAGCATGTGAGTAAGGATTGGATTTAAAGCAGCAGGGGACGTGCAAAAGACAAGTTTACAAGACCAGAATACGAATAAAGGCAGGGAAAGAGAGGGAATTCAGTGGCAGTACCATGCATGCTCCTTCACAAGATGCTAAATGCCACACCGCATATGTTACTTGAAAAGCTATCTACAAAAAAGGCAGAATAAAGCACCCCAATAAACCAGTGACTCAAATCACAAACTTTCAGGGTTATACTGCTAGTGAGAAGGAAATCTCTGGCACACAAATGTGGCAATATTCACGATATGACTCCAGCCAAATGATTCCATTGCAGAGAAATGGCAAAATAAGTCCCGGGTAACATTGACTGTGACAAAGGGAATTCCTTTTACCAAAAGCTTTTGCTTACTGGCAAACAACTGCTTGTTCCCAAAAATTACCTTGACAACTTCGTGGCATATATTTCTTTGTCATTTCTCATCTCTTGGCCCTTCCTGACAGCTGCGCCACTTGAAATGAACGCAACAACATGGAACTGACATGGAAACAATAAAGCCTTTATAAAATATTTTGCTTGCAGGCTTTTCTTTTAAACTTAGTATTTAATAGTAGGCTACAGCATTTGCTAAAATTCTTTGCACTACACAGACATTTACCAGTTTAAGCTTCCTTGGTTTAGAAGTGTTATATCGGTGCAGTCTACCAATGCATTCGATTTTGAAGTGCAACCAATGCCGCGTGATTTTAAATTATTTTGATAATATTCACTATTTATCGAATGGCTGCACAATGAATCACAGCAGTATGACTCGGAGGGAAGTGTACTATAGAATTTGGGAAACAGATAAAGCTTAGTCTGCACTGCAATTCAGCAAATGCGAATATTAGTCATGACTTTGACAAGCAGACTGTGATTTACTGTGTTTACAAAACACGAAGCTACACAAAACAGGTCACAATATTAAGATAATGGCAAAGTGAACAAACGAAACCCAACCTAATCGTGAAAACGACACCAATCTCATGAGCACAGCCTTGGTTGTCTAAAATCAGTTGTAATACAGAAATCCTCATTTCAAAAACACTTCACCAAAACAGAATTCGTGGACTGAAATCACGCTTAAACTGACCCCGGTGTGAAATATAAGATAGGCAGACCAATGTAATCCGTTTAAAGTAACAAGTGCTCTTTTCCGTCTTGGTAGCGAGGTACTATCATTTCTCCTCCAACTGGAATGATGTACTGTAGTTTAGCAGGCACATGGTTGAAATGGAGCGCATCATGCGACCCTGCCATTTAACTTTGAGCAGAAGGATTTAGTTGTCTCTCAGCTGCTCACACATTTATGGTAAAACAACAAGATGCTCAGGCAACAAGCAATGATTTAACCGTTATTAAAATCAAAATAGCTTAGCAAATCATTATTTTTCAGTTGGCGCTATCCAGGGTTAGAGATGGTTTTCATTTAGTGCGTAACACAATAATGTACTGCAGATAGCCAGATAAACCTCTAACGGGTACTGAACTAACTCACATCACCACCGAGGCGACATGCTGACCATTAACATTGCACTCCAGAACATGTAGCTTACATCTTGCGAAAGACCAACAAACGTCTCACCTGTTTTGCCGAACTATCAAATCCATTCCTGGTATTTTCTTTCAATAAAAGTCTATCTAGTTGTTGTAATCCTAAGCACTTCTCTCAAGAATTCATTTTATGCTACAGTGGATGGAATTCACTTTGTCGGTTGAGGCAAAGAAAAAGATGCTTCATTATTCACACTCCATTCAGATATTCATTTTTCTGCGTTCATCTCCCAAGGAGCAGGGTACTACTGTCCTCAACGCTTGATGTTCTTGCCTTGCCTGCTCGTGAGGTCTCAACACGAACTGTCGGGTGCGCGCCTCGCGAACACTGGTCTGCTAGGTACTCGGGAGCGCCAACGCCAATACGCGGGTTACTAGGTAACCAAAGGCACATCGAATTTTCTTTTTGCAGGGAGTGAGCAACTTTGTGTCCTCTAAATTTGAATACAAAAGATGTACAACATCTATCAGCCTCTGAGATGAATAATTATTTAACCATACAAATGTATGTGCATTTCACTGTGTTATCCATAGCTCGTTCCTTGTATTTGATGTAATGACGAATTTACACTGGGTCTTGACCACAAAAATGTCATATTCATCACAGCATAAATCATGGATTATTAGGGACGACTACTCAGAGTCATTAATAGATAGACACAGAAATATAAATTAAGTGGGAAAATTGACCAATGCAGCACTGAAAGGTATGAGATGGTCTATTTGTATTTACATATGTATTGTTTGGTAGTCTATGTGGGTGCACCAGAATGCTAATTACATAGTTGACCCATGCAGATGGATGGACTGCTCTGTGGCTCTACCCCTGTGATGCGTGATTGGCTGGAGTGTGCCTTAGCTGATGCCTGTGTAGAATCACAGACGGGGGGTTGGGTCTGAGCCGTGCGCCACAGACAGCTTAGATTGAAGTCATTTGGATCTGAATAGCTGGTATAGGGCTTCCAGGATAAAACAGTAATTTAATCGTTGAATGAGAGTGTCCCAGAGTGCCCTGTATGTAAACAGCTTTCCTCAAGGGAGTGCAAGACTGACAATTCTCAATGTGTGCTCTTTGATGGACCAAGAGGTAGTGTTTATGTCTTAAACCATGGCTCTGTAAATCACTGAAATGCAATTTTGAACTCTTTTTGCATTCACAACATTGCCACTGTTGAACTCAATATATATTCATTGAAAGATAAATAGCCATCAGATGAGTGCATATACTGTATGTATGTAGGTGTCCAGGCTAAGCTCAACATAAACGCCTTCAGACTTCAGTCCCCATTGGATGCTGGAATATTTTTACACCATCATTTGTGGATTTAAGGTGGATAAGGGTGGTATTCATCAACTCCTTTTGTCTTGAAGAGCGCCTCTGATTGCTGTTTTTTTCTTTTTTCTTTTTTTGAAACCACAGTTCTTCCTCTATTGCTTGCCATTTATTTAGTTCGTCTGCTTGATGCATTTGGCAGACACAATCAAGCTCCAGACTTAAGGTTCAAAGACTGAGTGTGTGTGTGTATGTGCATTAGTGTACAAAAATTGGAGAATCTCTCTTCCTGATCTATTCACATAAAGGTTTGGGTTTGAACAGGATGGATTGGTGTTTTTCACATGGTTTCACATGAAACGCAAGTAGACTCTCCTGGCCCCTCCCCCCTCCATTATAAGAAGAAGAATTAGAGCATCCCATCCCCTGTGCTTGCCTTGACTTCTTCCCCTTGCTCTCTGACTGTGTTTAATGACAGCTGGGGATTCAGTTTGGCCCAGCCCCTTTAAAGAGTGAGCTAATTAGCAGGTTTCCTCCTGTCAGTGGTGGCACCAGATGGGTTCCCAGAATGCAATGCGCCAATGTCAGTGAGCAGGGCATCACAGGTGGAACTGGAAAGAGAATCAGTGCACTGGGCTGCCTCTCTCCCACTAAACAGATCGCCCCCCTCTTCCTAGTGAACAGAACTCATGGGCTGGCTTCAATATCTCTGTATGAAAAAAAAAATGTGTCAGTTTCTTTACGAATTACTGTTTACTCGGCTCAACTGACATGATTAACACATCCCAAGCAGCAGGCTGAGCAGCTCTGTTGCTGGTCTGTTTCTCCGTGAACTTCAGACATAATGTTGCTAATTAATGATTTGATAACTGAACCAACAACCACCATTTTTGTTTTCAAATGGCTGCACTCACTTTCAAAGGCTGTGCTAAAAAAGGCTGTGCAAAAACCACGTTATGTATACTAATGACAAATTATTTCATTTGGCCATGCTGTGTGTTGACAAAGTCCTCCCCACCCTTGTAGCATTTCATGGCATGCTTCTAAAAGACGGACATTTACAATGCACATTTTTTCCATGAAAAACACTGTGCCTGAAGCAGGCAATAAAAGCAGCCGCAAAAAAATAAAAAAAAACAGCAGACCACCATCCCTGTCAACAATAACCCATCCTGAAGCAGTCTTTCAATCCTGGTTTAGTGTGAGTCCCCACATAGGAGCATGAAATTGCAGTGTGGCCCATCACCGCTGTGTTATAGGAGGTACTGAAATGAATAAACAATAAAATGGACCTCAGAGCTCTTATAGTGCGTAAACGAACACACATAAAAGCAGACGTTTCGGTTGATGATATGGAAAATGACAGAGTTGCTGGTAGGAAACGGACAGCAGAAGTCCCCAGCCTTTCCAGAATTTTCCACTGCATCTACTTTAACATTTCTAGGTGCTATAGCTACTGTAAATGCAGAGGAGGCTTTTGTGTATGCTGTGTGGACACAAACACATACAGACACACACACACAGAAGCTTACAGTAGAGAAGCATGACTCATGAATACGCAGGTTGAGGTGACAGTGTTCTGCCAAGTGACGAGCAACTGAGGTGACGCAGTGACTCTAGTGACATACTCTTGTGATTCTTAGACAGGCACAGAGAGGATGAGAAACACTTCTCTCAGTTTGCATGGTTAAAGATGCATCCGAAAAAGAACAAGGAAGGAAAACCCCACAATGCAGTAAAAGATGGAATGGTTTCATAAAAACCATTTGTTAAAAAAAAAAAAAAGTGTTTGTATCTCAACTTTAAAGTTATAGCTTCAGAGGTCAAAAGGAGCTGTAACCCAAAAGATGAATGAACTGTATTGTATGCAGGGCAAAGTCATACTTTTTTTTTATTTAAGTGGACAAACATAATGTTAAGAGCAGGTAGAAGACAAATATTACTACATGCCAAAAAGAGAACCCAAATTAATTATTCATGAAAGGGTAGTAAATTCCAAAGAGATTCAAAGTGATAAACAAGTAAACAAGTATCTATCTGTCTGCACTGTCTTTATAGTATGTGCAATGGTGCAGCTGTGCTTGTGAACTAGTTTGTACAGCCTGAATCTACATCCATCTTTGTATTTATTCTCTGTTCTTTGAATCCATTATTTGTTTATCTATTGACAGAAGGAATTTTGAGTATGTCAGCTCTGACAAAAGTGTTTGCAATCAATTACTGTCAAATTATACATGATATTTGGACATGTATAGGAAAATACAACCTCTCTTACATACACAGACTTGCACTATCTTTTTTTATCTTTTTTTAAAGAAAATCTCAGATACACACACACACACACGGACACATCTGCCCCACCACCCTGTCACACATGAATGTGCTGAACTTGTGTTTCCCAGTTAATGAAGAACCCTTTTTATACATCATATCTGTCTGGTGAAAGACTTTAGATTAGCCAAAGTAACAATCATCCAATCCTGTCAATCCTCCAAAGCGCACTCCTGATTAGCGTCTGTGCACATTCATTTATCACCATCAAACGTTGATACCGGGGACCCTGCCGCGCTGAGGAGATTCAAATAGACATGCAGCTTAATTTCTCTCCGTTTCCTTGGGAGCGCGAGCTGGAGAATCTCCCACCTGCAAAGGCTCCATCTGTTCCTTTTGTCAAAAGTGCGGATGGGAAGGGAGCGAGTGCAGTCACAACACTGGTAAATTCTGACTTATAACTTATGCATTTGTTGCCCGTGTACAACACAGCTTTAGATCATGGTTGCTTAGCATATGCAAGGTTGATTTGTGTGTGTGTGTGGAGATTTTTTATGGGTTGTTATATTACACTCCACATAAACCAGTAATTAGCACCTCCTTCCTGTAACCTCTATTCAGCTCATAAAGATTGGAATCTCCCCTTGTGCGACATTGTGTAAAAGCTATTCATACGGATAACAGGGAATATGAGATTTTAGTTATACGGCAATGGGATGGTTCTGTATGCATGAAACACTGTCAGGATAGTATTAGAGTTCTGGAGTTACACAGTTTTACAGTGCAACAAACTTTACAGTCATATCTTTGTGTTTGCGAGTGATAAAACCAATATTGGATGCAGGCTGCACAAACACAGGCCATTCTCCCCTCACTTTGAGAAAGGGGAGGCCGGTGCACAGATAATGTATGCAGTGGTGGTAGGTAGCCTCTGAAAGAAAATATAGACTATGAAAAAAGTTTTCACAATGAGGTGGGGTTTCAGAGGATGGCATGTGTTACTGAAATGGAATGGCGGATTCACAGAAATCCCATCACCACGCACTGGAATCATTTCACACACCTAGGATGGGTCCTGACCAATCCACTTGAGAACCCGCAGTGAAAGGAAGAGACGATCCTGAGAGACTGGACGGTGAATGGATGACAATAGTGATGAAGTAAGGAAGACATATTTTTCTTCATCAATTGATAAATAATGCACATGAATCACATGAATAATTTTTCTCTCTAATGGATATTGCATGCTCAGAAAGGATTTCCAGTTCCACTTTTTAAAAATTTAGCACGTGAAATGATGCATCACTATGTGACAAAGTGATTTTAAGAGGCAAAAAGGAGAGCTGTGCAAATGCATC
This sequence comes from Tenualosa thibaudeaui, assembly GCA_027481765.1. NCBI lineage: Eukaryota > Metazoa > Chordata > Actinopteri > Clupeiformes > Clupeidae > Tenualosa > Tenualosa thibaudeaui. The sequence continues at coordinate 18,181,268 of JAIFZK010000004.1, read as the reverse complement.
TGGGAACATATGAGAGAGAGATGGAGAAAGAGAGCTATTTTGTGGCTAAAATTAATCCAGACTATAATATATCATACAGTATATTACACATGGTGGTGCACTAATCCCTTTAGTCAGTTCACATATGGCATGTGCATCCACTCAGCCCTGTTACCTCCACAGTCATGTCTTTAAACTGGCTGCTTCCAGAGCCCTGGAAAACTGTAGGGTGTAGTGTTACCCCAGCTGTCACGTCTGACGGTGCCGGAGGTGGCTATTTGGCTTTATTCTCCACAGTGTGAGCTGAGAAAACAGACAGAAAAATATAATGCAGCAATGCAGTCAAACCTCGCAGCCAATCTCCTTCACACACACACACACACACACACACACACACATGCACGCAAGTCCAGCTAGAGAGACTGAAGTTACCAGAAGGTATAGGATGAGACACAGGCCGGAATATGAAGCATGCAACCTCTCCGCTCTGTAGCTGTTAACAGGAAATGGCCTTCCTGAAAGGGCAGGAAGAGATATGATGATGAACTTTGATAAACCAAGAGTGTTTTCCTTTCAGACCAGTCTAAGGAGAGAGATGTGCATTTTATATTCTCGTCCTGTGATTGAGAAAATTGTAAATAGTAAGTGGGGTTCAGACTGACCCCACCTAACTCTGCAGAGTAGATGGCTCCAACCTGATCAGACACGTGACACAACCCACAACCTGCCTTATCTGCGCTCACATACAATATGCATACACTATCAAAGTAAAAAATCAGGCATGAAAGTTTAATGAATGCAGGATTGGAGAGCTGCATGAAAGGGAAGGTGGTTTGCTGGAGGCAGCGGAGAATTGTTTTAGAAAAGCGTATACCCCTGGTTAGACAGGAAAACCTGGAAACACGGCAAAAGAGGAGGAATGGCCATGGGCTCAGGCATTGGTACCCATTTTAATGAGAGTAAACCATTCTGTTGCAGAAGCATCATGGAAAGGTCTACTCCACACTAAGACTACTCCAATGCTTTGATCATAATGACGATGAAGCAGATGGCAACCCCACTCTGATGCCACCATTACCAGAAACGGGCTGGCATGAGCACACAAACAGTGGATAATACCTACAGCAATCACTGCCAATTTCCAATGAAAATATATATTTTTTTGTTTTGTTTTTGTTTTTCCCCACTTGCCTATTTCTGAATATTCAGGAAAATAAACTGTATTGTTATTCTACACCTCTTCAATTGAATTTTCCATCCTCAGCGTAGCGTAAGCAATTAAACCCTGCTTCTCCCAGTGGAGACAAACGCAATGACAGTGATGAGGAAATTATGATATTGGCCCAATTTGGTAAAACACACTCAAAAGAATTCTCCTGCATTCCCTCTAGTGCAGACTGCAGGAGAACCAGAAAGCATTTATTTGGTATTGGGACAAGCTCGAGCAACGTTACAGAGCTTAACAACCAGAATTTAACTGCTTCAAATCAGGCTATTAGACCCACAGATTTTCCAGTCTGAGCCGCCTGTCTGTGTGCTTTCTATCAAAATATGTGCAGGGACTGCAGTCTGCTGTGGCTGGATAAAATTAAAGTTTTGCCAGAGGCCAGCAAAATGCATTCATAATTGAGAGTACAAAGCAACAATAAATACAGATTTATTCCATGGACTGATAAAACCTCTTTATCTGCCTCCTAATTGGATGTTGGGGCACAATCTGGTCCAATAAAAACAATCCTGTGATTATGATGGTCATCGGTGCTGACAGCAAAAGAACAAGTTCCACCATACTTAAGTCACAGAGTCGGCTATTTCATACACTAAGCCTGACACATGTAAGGGCAAGTCCCACACAGGTACTTTTGGATGTTACCTCAGCTCTCAGGTAACACACACCCTGGGTGCAGTGAGGGTGTAAATCAGAGAGGATGGTTCAGGTGTTCTTATTAGGGTAATAATAGTATCATGCTCTTATCCAGCTCGACAAGCTATCCAGTCCAAATTGGGTATACTAGCCCACAGCAACAGTGATGTAAAGTTCAGGTCCCGCCCACATGGAGCCTATTTTAAAATCAGATTGCCCCCTGAATTACCTTCACAAACCAGACAGCAGCACCAAGTTAGTCTTCGCTAGGGCTGGAGTTGCTAGGCAACTGAAGACACTCTTGCCGCGGACGACCTGAAATTATTCTTTGAATCAAGGAAAGATTTTATGTAAGCCAGCCTGTGAGTAAAGAGAGCAAATCAAGATGTATATGGCGAGCCCGAAATCACAAATTGAATATTAGATGAAATGTGTTTTCGCTCCTGTAAAACAAAGGAGTTACACGCTCTGCTGCAGCCGACATTCTTTTTTTTTTTTCAAACACCGAGAGCAGACAGAGAGAGCCTTGCACAAACATTGAGCTATTGCCCATTCTGCACTTGAGAGGATTTAACTATAATCTCAGCAAAGTGAGGTGGTAAAATTATCCATTCATTGGTTCTTGTTTACCTCTTCTCGAGAAGAGCGTTTACATTATCTGCTTTGATTATTCACTATAGAGACATGCTGATAATTTTCATTTCCTCTGTGCTGAGCAACAAATTAACAGTTCGAGCAAGGAGACAACAATAACAACAACAACAATTTATATAACAGGAAGCAATGTATTGTGTGCTATTTTCTTTTTCATTGCCAGGACACAGTGTGAGGCATACCACCTGCTGCACGCAATCCTTGCCAAGAGAAAGTGTGAGTGGAGAGATATTGCTCAGCGTTGACGGCTAGAAGCTCTCGGTGTCGTGTTGAGCGCAGGCTACCCTGAAAAACAAATAATGACAGAGGCCGGCAGGACCATTGGTCACCTGTCTCAGCAGATAGCTATCAGGTGCTGTAGCCCCGAGGTGCTCCTTTGTAGAAACACTTTGCTTTGCAGTGGCCTCTTGGAAAAATGATGAGAACACAGCGGTGACATTTCATGAGGTGGACTATTACAATTTCTTTGTGCTCAACATACTTGCTAGTACTCACAAGAGCACCATGGAAACGGATGTATAGAGGCTACATGCTTGTGTGATCGGACGCAATACGCTGCTACAGCTGATATTTGTGAGGATGATGTCCTCCAGTCATAGCGAGCTTATCTGGCAAGCTGGAGGCCTAAGTGTTAGAGAAGAGCGCCATCTGGTGTCTGTAAGGGAGTCGACAATTAGAAAAAAAAACATTACAAACCTCTGGGGGTTGCAGTCACATGTCGGTGTCCAAACGGCCTGAGGAAAATCGGATCTGATCTGAAACGGATGGCGTCTGCCCCACCTGTTATCTGTCCTGGCTGGTCGTCTGAAAGGATGCGTTGGGCTATCAGCTAGTCCCTTGGTGATTCATATATTAACCTGCCAATTCTTGACTGACACCAACCAAACCTGACATCAAACTAAAGCCACGGAGGCTCCAGTGCAGGTGTCTTTGTCTTTGTTATGCGCTGAATCATCTTTGATATTGCGACCAAGATGAGCCCTGACGTGTTCCTTAGTAGCAGTCAGCACCGATACCTCAGTCTGAGGTCTTCCGCGCTCCCTCTTTGGTCGTCTCTGATCTGTCTTTTGATCATGGGTCCCATCAGGGACTTCAAACCCATCTTTGTGTCTTGTTTTGTGTGTTCTGTTTTTCAGCTATTGAAAGAAAGGTCCGGGGTGAATCAACCCATAGCCCTGTTGTTCAAGGTGAATGTTGATTTACCCCGGACGTTTCATTTAATTTGTTTTCTCTCTAATGGCCTATGTTTATAAGCACCACAACCTCATTATGGTGGCAAAATAACAAACACAGTGAATATAAATGACCTATTTCTGAAGACATATTTATCTCAGTAACACTTTGTCATTGTTAAAGTGTACCTACAGCATAATTACTGTATACCAAACTGAATACCAAAGTGTAATACCTGCATTGTAGATAACAGAAATTTGTGTACCACTGATAGACGGTACATATTTAATAGGAAGCATTTGTTATAATGCTTTGCCAACAATAATTTTCTATTACATGTGAATTTGTAAGTACCTGAAATCCCATTAAGAACATGGTATTAAACTTTGGTGCACAGTTTCACAGTCCACAATGTAGATAGGCTGTAACAAGGGTACCATAATATAAAGTGTTACCACGATTTCTGAAACTTCTGACAGGGACTTTTTTGATATAAGATAGATTTTAACAAGAGCAAAGTTTTTCCAAATATGTTTTCAGGAGTGGGAAGGTTGTCATAAAGTCAGAGCAGTGAGGTGCACCTTGTTAAACAATCAAGTCTCAAGCTGTGCTGGATCTTTACCATCCAGCCTGGTGGATGTGTCAAAGCTGTCACAGATCAACTTCTCACATTTACTGAAACTGCAAGCCTTACACTCAAACAATCAAGCAACCATATGAAACCATATGGAACCCCCATTATCTTGCCCCTTGCCTGTCTGCCTCTGAATATTTATATATTACTATATATATATATATAGCAACTATGATGAAATAGAGCTGCATGTATTCACCTGCAGTTTTCCATCAGCAGAATATTTGGCAGTCAGATATTCAGCTTTTGAGTGGCTGAATGTTTGGGTGAAATTTTGGGTCATCAGATTTTGCCCTGAAGAAAATGTTAATTTAAGTTGTTTTGATTGCATTAAACTAGTCCAGTGACACTCATTACATAGTGGCCATCTACAACTTAAATCAAGGTAGACCTTTAACTATCAGTGACCATCTGTGGCCACAACAATCTCATCAGACCCTCCTCCATTTCAAATTACAACCTCTAACTGATCTATGATCTAGTAGTGTTCTGCCAGACTCTTGATTGCCTTAGATAATGTTGCTAAAGATAAATGGTAATATACAAGTCTCTGATCCGGGCACGTTTCAGAGAGAGTCATAATAGACTTTTAATTACAAACAGATGAGAAGCAAAATTAGTCAGACAGCTACAGGAGCCACACTGCAAAACCCACCCTTGGTTTAAGCAATTATGCAAAGATTTTTTTTCTTTTTTTTTGGTATCATGAAGCAAAATCGGATGTGCCACAGAGGCTGTTGAGTTTCTATTTATACTTGAAGCAATGCATATTAGCTTAATACAATTACACTCCTCATTCACACTGAGGGCCCCAGCATTCTCACATTCAATTAAATTAGTGTTCCTCATTCTCCCTAGTGTTTCTAATTACCATCCCTGCTCTCATTCTCTTGTATACTCTGTGCTTCCTCTTTATGTCTCTTGTCGACTTGCAGCCAATAAATAGGATATGGCCATACAGTGTTTCATAAAACACCCTTGCAATTACAAGACTTTTTAACAAAAATTCTCATGCAGTAATTTCTATAGTTAATCCACTGGCATTTATACCTCAGAAAACACACACATTTTAATACGGACTGAAATTCTTGTCAACTCTCAAATCTATACAGTGCTATTCTTACATGGCATTTGGACTGTTGTCTCAAGGTTTGGTCTCTTGAGGGAGAATAGGCAATAGTGTTGATGTTAAATATACTTCCAAAAGAGAAAGGATTGTGTAGGGTTATTGGGTTGTTTGATCAAAGACATTGTTCTTATTTGTGATTAACATGACAACTGGAGGTGTTTGATCATTTTATCCTTTCAGTTAAACATTATAGAGATGTTCCGCATCTACAACCTGAAGCTTCTTCAAAGAAGCACTGCAGGACACATAAACAATTAGGATAATATATATATATTGTTTGTTTGTGTGTGTGTGTGTGTGTGTGTGTTTTTTTACTGCAGGTTGGTTTTTAGCCACTAGAGGTCCATCCATGACCACGCAGAGGGAGCTGCTAGCAAACATTCAGCAGTTTTGTAACATGGAGCAGGAATCCATGCTACTGTAACATTATCACATGAAGACGAGTTCCACTTGGTATTAGCTTTGAGGGGCTACACACTGTTTACGTCAATCAGTGATGATAATGAGATAATCAAGCCTTCAAAATGCACATGTCTTTATGCTAGTGTGACAACTAAGATGACAGAATAAAACAAAAAGTAATTTTGTTAATATATATCCCAGTGTATTGCTTAACACAGTTATTGAACATTGGTATGATATTAGGGTGTCGACTGGAATCTGTTAATTTTCTAAATTATGTTTAGATTATGATTGATGCAAAAACCTCTCTAGAACCTTGAGGTAACCACAAACTGAGTTTATTACACAGTACCAAACACTTACATTAAGAAGTCTGTGTGGAGCTTGAATAGACAAATCTATTCCTACTGGACACATCAGGCCTACTTGCTTATGTTACATCAGTTTAACAATCCAGCATCAGATGAATATTTACTGGATGATGCAGGTTTGGATCATAAATGTGACTCAGTTGTTACATCTGTGTTTAGGAACTTCCTCTGTTCGTCAGAGGCTGTGTATGAAGACTGGAGATGTGCTGAGCTGCGCTTCAGGAGGATCAGGCACTGTGTCTGGAGTTCCTTGTTCATGCACAACAGGACGATGGGGCCAGAGATGAGAGGCAAGTCTAGCAGAAACTCTCTGATAGTCTCTTGGCAAACAGTGGGCTCTTCCATCAGTGCAAACACACCCCCTGCAATGACATGATGGGAGTGAGACAGTGGCAAGTTGACATCTGCAGCTTTAGTTTGTGAAGATGTTTTGCCTGAACTCCAAAACATGAAAGTATCAGAACAGAGAAAAAGGAGACACACTCAAAGAATGTTTTGTATTAAAAGCCGTATTCAGTATTGAGTCATTATTGTCCATCAACATGCCTTCCCATTACCATTCATATGTGGACACTCACTCAAAGGCTGATGCTTATACGCTCTGCATTAAAAGCTGAAACACAGAATCTTAGGACAAAAGCTTTAAAGCAAATGTTTCAGGCCCATTAGCCCATTCTCAATGTCTCCATTTTGAGGCTAAGCCTGAAACATTTGTAGTACAGCTTTTGTCCTTAGACTCTGTGTTTCAGCTTTTAATGCAAAGCGTATACGCATCAGCGTGCTGTTTTTTGAGTGCTGTTCCTCCTTCTCTATTTTGATACGTTGTGAGTGGGGAAAACAATCAAGTCTCCACATATGAATGGTAATGGGAAGGCATGTGGTTGGACAATTATGACACTTGTACTCATGTTCATTACAATATAACACTACAATACAATACAATCACAATATAATACCATGAATAATTAAAAAAAAACTGAACATAGTACAAAACTTTGCAACTTAGTTTCATGATAATGATGTATGTTATGTACTATAGTGGCACCACAGTATGGCTTATAGAAAAAAACGACCCTGAAAAGAATTCAGCCTAATTGCCTCTGCATCATCTGGACAAAACAGACGCTGACCATAAACTCTTACCGGGTATGTGTGCCAAGAGGGTGATGAGGGAAATGATGCTGAACATCTTGGCCAGCTTCATGTTGACCGCTTGGCTCCTGTGCATCTGCTTGGCACTGCGGAAGATGGTGACCAAGATGTGGGCGTAGATGTAGAGATTAAGCGGCAGGAGAGCCACGAGCTTGACCAGCATTAGGATCCTCATGGCCGGGTCATTGATGTAGGCAAAGCAGGTGTGGTTGACAGCATCCAGGTGGCGCACGTGGCCCACCACGGCCCACTGACACATTTCCTTAAGCAGCACGGGCAGGAAGGGGAAGAGCAGCTCCTGGGCCAGGAAGAGCTTGCTGTTCACCAGCCGGCTGCAGCCGCCCACCATTGTTAGGTAGATGGAGAGCGAGATGAAGAAGACGTAGTGGTAGGAGGCCGAGTGGGTCACGTGTTTGGTGCTCACCATGAGCTCGCAGAGCCCCGAGCCGAACACCCAGCGCCCGCAGCTCTTCCAGTGGATGGTGAGGGGCCAGAGGACCAGGTTGACGAGGTTGCACACGGTGCTGCCCAGGACAAAGACAGCCACGTTGTTCCTGATCTGACTCTGCCTGCTGAGGATGCACGACAAGAGCGAAGTTAGAACAAAGACGTTTAGGGTGAGCCCGGGCACAAGCAGCACGATCTTTGAAGAGGCGCACAAGTTCAAGTAGGTAACGACACCACAGTGAGATGGCAGAGTGCGATTCATCTTGAATCCTAATGACCACATAAAAGCTGTTTTTTGGTAGACTATACTGTGATGGAAAAGCCCTGCAAAACCTCAGTCCACTCAGAGCTACAGAGTAACTCTCTTCACAATTACCATCCTTTCTGCTCCTGTTTGTTCAAAGAGTTATTTCGCATGTACCTCATAGTCTCTTCCTGCACGTCATTTGCCCAGAGGAGCTAATTACGCCACTTTCAGGTTATAATCCCCGAACTCATATCTGCATTACATGGATTAACTCTCTTATATAGTGGGGATGATCCTTTGACTGGTGTGTGTACCTAATTGATAAAGCACCCCTCTGCCGGTCTCTGAATATTAATTTAGTTCACAGTCATTTCCATGAACTATAGAGAACTAAAGGGACTCTCAGAAATCTTTTCCATCTCAAACAGTTTCCTGCTCGGGCTGAGTGGGGCTTTTGCCCTGCGTATCATGCACTTTACCATTGTTGCCGACAGAAAATGCAATTAAAAAGCTACATCATCTGGGCAAATTTGCTCTAATGTGTGAGACTCATTTCTTTCCCCAAGTGTCCTGACAAGATTATTAAATACGTCATTGTGGCATTTTTCCCCAGCTAAAGTCAAAACAACACTCGCAGTTTGCTGTCCAAGGGCATGCTGGATGTCCTGGTACTATACTTTTGATCTGATTAATTAGCCCATGAAGTACACATCATTAAGTTGGCTTCTTCTCCCTGGCTATGCATGGATAGAAATGGCTCTAACGAGACTGCAGACCTATTTGCTCACTTCACTCGCCTGAGTCCGAACACCGGAGTGTGATCCACAGCAAGGGCTGATTAAGCACCTAACCACTCACAGTGGAACGCTGGCATTTGATAGATCCCAAATAAGACATCAGCACTGGACAACTGCACATGTGCCTGTTTTACAGACAGTTTTAAAGTTTTTACTGAAACAAAAATAGCTGTGAAATCTGTGAAAATAAAAAATAACAAAACATGAAAATCTGTGCTGTGGACTCTTTAAGGTCTTTTTACCATGCATATCCTCTGAGGTCCAGTTTTCAGAAGCTCCCACGCAGCACCATCTAAAATATTGATCCAGTGATGACCACAGGAGCAAGCTCAGCCTACGGAGCTGAGGTAAGCTCCCTGGTGGGAGCCGAAGGTGAGGTAACAGAATTCACTAAAAGGCTCCACAAAAAAGTGTCTTTATTTAAATTATTTAATCAACTCGAGGGGGAAGTGGGACTCAATGCTTCTCCTGAGGGTGGGGGGTGGGGGTGGGGGTGGGGGTGTGTGAAGAAGTTATACAGACTTGTGTTTACTCCTGAGACTCCAAACCGAAAAAAGTCTATTAACTGAACTGTGCAAACAAGTGCAGCACAGACCAACGGTCAAGTTATATTTGCTCGTATTACTCACGAACAGAGCAGAAGCTGCATGAATTTCATGAAGTCCAGAATAAAACTACTGTCCTCCTTTCAAGTCCACTTAAATACTCTGTCAAGCCATGCATATAGAGTATACAGAATATATGTAAATGCTGAGTGAACAAGCTCACTTATTGACAAACACCTCCCTTAGTTCCAGTGGCCTTTGGATTTACATTAACCGCTTGCCTTCTGTGATGTATCAATAATGTACTGCACTACATATTTAATGCAGCATTCTAACTACCTCTGACCAAAGTATGCTGGAGAAGTATGCAAGTCTGAAGATGGAGTCTGGCCTCCTCATAAGCCTGGAAGGGTGATGAATACAGAGTAGGTGTTTCTCCTCTGGTGGTTTGAACCTGACAGGAGCAAGAGGCCTCGGTAAAAAGCCTCTGCAGCAGAAATTGATTAAAAATCAGCATGGCTGGCAGGTTCGGTTTGATCTAAACAGGCCAGGCTTTACAGCAGCCCGTCAGTCAATCGTGTGGACAGATCATTCTCAAGGTGACAACTCTTTCCCTGGGATGGGTTTTGGCAGCTAATGGAGCTTCACCTTTTAAAAGCAATTTGATGCAGGGAGGAGAGAGAGAGAGAGTTTTCCAATTGTGAAATGTGTTTTGTGATATATGCCCAGAGTGGTGAACTTATGAAACTCTTTTAAAAAGGACAGTGAGCACCGTGTTCTGTCTGAAATAGATATCCAGTCATGGGTGGAGGATGAATTCTCAAACTATCTGTGGGAAAAGATAGGGTTCAGCTTGTGACTTTGGAAAAGAATGGACAGTATTGCAACTTTGCTGCAGATATCTCTTAAGACCTAAATCGGCTTCAAATCTTTATCACTATTCTTCATTCAGCAGTCTGCTTATCTACAAATGCAACCCTGTTTCCTTTAAGGCCTTATTTGGAATTCAAATGAAATGTCAGTACTGGTAAGAGGAGATACATCTAATAGTAAAACACTTTTGACTGGAAAGGGATTCACACTTTTCGCAATTGTTCTGAAACTTCTTCGCTGGGTTGCAATGTGACTTATCATACTGTATATTCTTCATATATTGTATCCTTTATAAGAATGAGGCTACCTTCACCCTCCTCTCTCCACCCCTCACCCTCACTTCCACCCCACGTTTAAACGAGGACCACTCTGATGTATTGCCTTTATGCTTCTTACATACAGTATGTGATGTGAGCGGGCAGCTGGGGAAGTGGAGGGTAGCTGAGGTCTGTGAGGCTTCTGGCATCTCTGCCCCTCCCCTGTTAATGGCTGTGTTCTGCTGTCTGGATGTGTGTGTGTGTGTGTGTGTGTGTGTGTGTGTGTGTGTGTGTGTGTGTGTGTGTGTGTGTGTGTGTGTGTTTAATGGTGTTGGGGCGTGGGGTGTTGTTGGATAACTTCTTGCTACAGGGCTAAGCTTCCAGCCTGCAGTTTCTGTGTGCTGTTTCTGCAGATAAAGACTGGCAGGCAACTGGGAGTGCTTCTGCTCAACAATGGCTGCTTCACATTGTGGAGTTGGAGACTTTGGACGTTTGTTTGCAGCTGAATTGTTTTGGAAATTCTCTTGTTTTACACACAACGACGGCTGTGCAGGATATGTTCAGCCATAATGTTGTGAATTTGCCAAGACAAATAATTCATTTTTAACTTGCTGTTATTAACTCACATTAACACATGTATTGTGCCTCTTTCTCTCTGTGAGAGAAATTTGTTCTCAAGTGATATTTCACAATGTTTACATATCAGACAATTAATGGAACAGACTAATTACATACTATTTACTTTCTCATTTAATACTTGACTTTTACTTCATTTTATTCCTAATTTTACTATTTTTATCATTTTATTTTCTATTATTCACCATTCTTTGCCTTTATCCTCGTGAAGCACATTGAATTGCCTCTGTGAATGAAATGCGCTGTATGAATAAACTTGTTTTGCCTTGCCTACATGCATGCAAGTCTTGTACACACAAAGGTCCCATCGATGAAATTAAACTTGCATCACTGAAACTGTGGCAGTATAATTTACTTAATAACATTAAAACTATCAAAACATAACTGACAACCTCAAAATATCTGCAGGCCTTGGACTCAGTGTTAATATCTGTGTTAATATGTGTTAAAATCTTTGCTTGGTCACTAAAAAAATCACAAAACACTGAAGGTGTTCTAACGACACTGTTCATTATTTTTCAGAAGTAAACTTAGGGATGTCTATCTACTTCCTCCAGAAACTTTTAAGAGTGTGCAGCATTAATCATCCACCATCTTGCCTCTGCCCAAGAGTCCAAAAGCTTCAGGAGCGAGTTCGGTGTGAACAGAGGACGTCTGTGAGTTTTTTTCCATCTGGGTCCATCCTCATGCATCTAGTTATGACAAGAAGATTAGAATGCAGTACCTTAAACAGAATGGCTCCAGTCCAACAAATGCAAAGGGACTTGCAACTGGGCTCCATCCAAAACCCTGGCTGGAAGAAAATCCAAGAAATTGTGGTGGGCCTGGCTGTGTGTGAGTCTCCCTTCAAGGGACTTGAAACGACTGCGGAAGAAATCTCTCAAGCACCAACGTTTGGAGTTTTGTGCATTTGAAGTGTTTGCCAAGTTCATCAAGCTTTTGTTTTTGAATGCTGCGTTGAGGATGCAGCTCTGTGCATAAGCTTGACAGAGGACCAGAACAACAGAAGAAAACACTGCAGGTCTGCTATGGAGAGGCATTTTATTTCCTCTGTGAAAATCACATTGCTGGAGATACATACTGTTTTTATGTTGAGAGTTTACTACATCATGAAGAATGGTGCAGTTGCTGTATGCCAATCCAAGTAATGGAAAGGAGTTTAACACACAGAATGTTAATACTGTGTTGCGCAATCTCATGTAGTGGGTTACAGTAAACAACTATGTAAATGCTTCACCAATCAATCAAATGGAGGAGTTACAGGGGGCAGCGTTTAGGTTGGAGGGAGTATTGAGTGCCAATGTGTCATATAACTATGATTATTATTACACAGTACTTCATGATACAGTGAGAATATTAAAAATGCCTTGTAATATAGTCTTACTGAAGCAAGCTAAAAGGCCTCATAATTCAAGTTCTCAAACAGGAGTTTTGCCAACTGGTCTCTGGCCGTGGTCCTGAAATGCCTCCGCAGACCTGTAGGGAGTCCCTATGCAGGTATATCCCAGTGATTCCAAGCAAGCACCCAATTAATGAATGCACACGCATCTTGTTCTACAGTGCATCAAGAACAGGATGCTTAGTGATTATTGTGTACACTGAAAGTAAAAATAGTGCCAACACATGCCATGATTAGACATGGAGATGGGGTCAAGATTGGAATGCAGAATTGTGGTTGGAATGATATTAACTTTATGTGCAATAAAAGAGGTAATGTGTTACATACTGTTACATACTGTCACATGATATAGTAGGCTGAATCTTTCTGAATGTTATAGTTATGCAATGATTCAAGTGTTGATGATGACATTTTTGATCATTAAATTTAATAACTAAATGCCCGTAAGTAGTGCTGATCTAAGGTCTACTAAGTTTGCAAGTGCATCAGCGCCAGCTGTTGGGGGATTAAAGGGAGTTTAGAGCTCCAGTGGTGTAACACGCCATGACTTTCAGCACATCATCACAATTTTCAATTCCAAAGCTGTCACAGTGCAGGAATAAAAACACATTGCTGGCAGAACATTTCAAAATACAAGTGTTTACTCAAAAATACACAGTTGTAACATCAGTGCCAAATCATAAGTCAACTCATGTGAAAAAGCAAAAAAAAAACTGCCAGCACCAAAAATGAAGAAATACAGAAAGTCCAAGAGAAGAGTAAACCAAACAAACAATACATTGTAGATTGCAGAGACGAAAACAGCTTTGGCAATCAACAAGATTTCAAAACCACATCATATCTATTTGTAGCTTGGTTCTCACACATACTGCTAAGCAGCTCAATCTGGCTACTTTCCTGCCATCTCCCACTTCCATGAGGCAGAATTAACAGACAGAGATCAAAATGCCTCTGCAGATATTGGATTTGTCTACAACCAATCACACCAATGATTACTGAGAAGACAGAGTGAGATGCATTACAATTTGAAACCCGTCTCCATCATGTTGGGGTAAAGTTTTTGACTGGTTCAGTCTAACAGAGGAATGTATCAGAGGAGTGTATCACTCCTTTTGTCTTAAACAGTCACAGGTGTGAGCAAAAATCTAATAATGGGGGAAGCAGTGCACTGAGGAGAGACAGAGGGTGTTGGCTGACCCTGATGCTGAGATCAATGGTGGCAGAAACAGTGGCATCCTGACACCGCTAAAAATGGATTTTTCTTAGAACAAATGTCAGGGGCAAACCTTAGCTTGTTGCAGTGAGTTATTTCTTACTAATCTCTGTTCAAACATTCCACATTTTTTCAGACGGGATAATGACTAAAATATGTTGTATACACTTACTTAAATGAGGTATTTATGAAGGAGTGAATAAGGATGCAATTTCTCATGGTGTGCACATACATTACTGATAATGAGAACATTTTAGTGTGGTTTAGATCTTTGCACCCCTACCTCTATCCAAAATATGTTTTTGTTAGCTTTTCACTTTTCACTTTTAGCATTTTCAAATGCTGTTTTAGACCTTTTGGGTGACGATGGCCACAAAGAGCCCAGTTTTTCAGCTAAATATCTAAATTCTTTTAGAGCTTAGGCAAACAGCGTCTAATTAATAGATGATCCTTGCAGCTATTTTCACTCAGTGTCTTGATAGTGTTCATGTTATTGAATCTGAGTTTTAAGCTCCCATCAGTAATATCAAAGAAAGTAAGCTCAAAGAAACTGTCAAGCCATATTATATCCTGGATTTCAAAAGGGGAAGATGGAGAGAGACTATTTGGGGCTCGTAATGCAAGGCTGCTAATCTCTAAAAGCTGCATTATGGCCCAGTGGAGGGGCTGTATTATGGCACAATGAAGCAGGCTGTCACTCTAATTAACATGTGTGAAAGGGTTAGATATTCTACAGTGACAGCTAACATATCACAATCTTGAGATTTAACTACGTAACAAAATAATATAACCCTTAAGTGAGTCATGTCTCAGTCTGGTGTCTTCCCTGGAGGGGTTACCATGGGGTACGGTTTTTGCCAACTTGTATTATGAAGCAGGCAGAAAATTAGCTGTCATTGACATGCTTTCAGGCCTTGTGATAAATAAATTAAAGGAGTGGAAAAGTTGGTGCAGGAATATTTGATAATCAACATCGGCTGTCTACCGGAATGATGTGAACATGAATGATGCGGAAATCTGTAGTCTCGAGACAGGACGGAAACAGAAATGATAGGTTAAGTGCAGCACATCTCAAACACTGTACGTCAGAAGTGGCTTGAAAAGAAAATAATGTTCAGGTTTGTCTCATTTTGTTGAATAACGCAGTGTCATTTTGAGTGATATTTAACATTGCTAGCTAAAATCAGTTAATATCCTGCTAGATCATGACACACATATACATGATCAGAATTTAACATAAAGGTAAAACTATAGAATCATTTAAACTGGATTATATACAGCAGCAATACCCTTTCCTCACAGTCCAAGAACATTGGCCAAATCATAAAAATTGAACAAGTGTTCTAGGGTATAGTGTACATACAAATAATAACGCTTTACGTATATCTATCAGAAGATTTACTGCAACATGACAGCAGGTGACCACTGGCAAAAGAATGGCAGTTGTAGTATTTGTAGATTACATAAACGCACACAGAATGCTCACGTGTCATTCACAAGTCCCAGTCTATTGCTCCTTTCACCATTCCCAAACAGATGCATGTCAGTTTGTTCACAGCGTGCTCATTAGGCCAGTGAAGCCCACCAAATAACAAACTCATTTATGTCACTTCATGTCTCCTGTGCTTATCAGTTCTCCCTATGGAAACCCTAATTAACTGAACAAGGTGTCTTACTGTTGTCTGCGCAAAGCGATCAGAAGTGGTATTATGGCACATTATTATGGATATGACATGTAAAAAAGCACTGCCTATTAAGAAAGGGCCCATGGAGGTTGAGATGCATGTGCTAATATGTGTACGCCACATACAGTACTTTTCTTTTCTTGAGTCAGGGGGGAGAAAGCAAGCTTTTCTGATATCTCACAGACTCTATTGCCCAGGAATTGTGTGCGGTGCTTATTTGGTATTTCCCTCATCGCCACTTGGGTGTGACACTAATTTTATCATGCCAGCAAGGTGTGATCTGCAGAAACTCAGACTGTAAAGAACCTCATTAAGAAGGCATTGTCAGCATAATAGAGCTCTTTCCTCTATCAGTCAAATCAGTGACAACAGAGTCCATGCTCAGGCAGTTTTCCCTATAGTAAATATCACAAGGTCAGCACCCTCTCCAGTGGTAAGAGAAAATAGATGATTAGCTCACATGAAATGTGAACAAAAATATTTTTTTTTCCACTGAATATAAGTTAATAGTTTGACAGGAGACTGATTCCAGAGCTCCAGTCATGACTCACTAGAGGATGTAGCACCAGTGCCGGAGCGTCACACAGTCTACGCCCTCTAAGTGACCTTCAACCTCTCCTCATCATTCCAGCCATGTTGCAGGGAAGAGCGTGAAAATTCTAGTTCAAACAGTCCCCCCAAAAAGTGTCATCAAGCCGCAGCCAGCAAAATCAGGTCAGACTAACAAATCCTGAGTGCCTCCATAGCCCCGGCGCATGCAGCCTGCTGAAAAGCAATTCTAGTAGGCAGGACTGGAGACAGTGATGGCAAACTACAAGGACAGGCAGGGCCTCAACATCTTAATATTCTCCACTTTCAAGCCTATTGTGCAAAAAGGGAAAAAATTACTGCAATGTGAAGACCGGGCCGAAGACACAGGGGCAAGAGCAGAAGGCCAAATGTGGCTCTGATTAAACCATCATCTCTGATTTGAAATGGATGACACAAATCATTATGGTTAGCCTAAGATGTGAGCGGAATGCCTGATGTCAAATGCCAGCAATGCAGCAGAAAATGGAAAAGCGATCAACCTTGGAAGCACCACAGAAATAAGACACCCCAATTTAAAGTCAGGGAGAATCGATCAATAGTTTGCTTGTCAGTTTAGCTGAACACAGAGCTCACCAATGCAAATCAAGACAGGCGGTCAGCACAGCAGACCTACCTGCCTGGTGGGAGCAGATACAAGTATGATTACATCATGTGTTGTCTGTTGTAACCTAGCTGCTTAGTCATATCATTTTGTTTTGTCATGACTCTAATGTTCGCTTCATTGAGAATGATGGCTATTCTGGATCATTTAGAATTGAATTTGAACATTGAAGGAATGAATAAATGAATACCTATGGTAAGAACTATGACTTACAGTAATTTCCTAAATATAAGCCATACCATTTATAAACTTCAGGTCAGTGTTTTATGCAAACTAAAAAAAACAAAACCATTTATTGACCTCATACATCATACCTCAGTTTACTAAACATTACCTATTAAATCACAATCATATCAGATCAAGTAGAATGATGAAAAGAAATATAGCCCTCACCCATGTGTAAACCTCATAGATGAAGACATCTTACAAAATCAGTGCATTAACCTCAGTTAGTAATCATCCTATATATCCTATATAAGCCATACATAAAATACATTGATAATTGTCCACTCTGATGGACAATAAAGATTTATTGTATTTTTGGGCGTTCTATCCTATCCTACTCTATTCTATTCTATTCTATTCATCATAGACTGATTTATTTGTGGGTTCGAATCCTGGCTGCCACCGTTGTGCAAGGCACTTAACCCTACATTGCACTAGGGGAGACTGGACCTGAACTAATTGATAACTGACAAAGGTAAGTTGCTTTGTATAAAAGCAGTAGTGGTAATAGTGATAGTAATAGTCAGTTGAACAGAAGGCCAAGTCAGACAACAGTTAGAAAAATCAGGATAAAAGTTTTATTTACAGTGATGCACATCAAGGGAGAAACAGCAGGCTTCACATATAGATCCACCTGCTGCTCTAACTAGAGCTGAGAGATTCCTGACTCACTTGGATCAGTCAAACGGATCCATATATTAACCTGCGAGTCACGAATCGTAAGTCTCTAAATCCTAAATCATTAACCCGAATCCTTTGAGTCCCTGCTCCTTATTGCTTAAATTGCATATAAATTGCAGTACTGACTCAAGTGACTCACGCACATGGAGTCAGAATCAGTAGTTTGAAGCTAACATACTTGTCATTGAGTCACAGCTCAGATTCACAGCTAAGAATGGGGTGAGACTGACTCAAGTAACTCAACTGACTTGCACAGCCAGATCAGTTTATTGAATGACTCATAAGGCACAGAATCCTTCAAAGGAGTCAAGTTTTACAGCTCTTGTTCTAACGAGATGAGGAAATCGCCTGACTTAAACAGTCCCAAGTCCCAAGCTGACAGAAGATGCCATTGGTCATCCCAGTTGATGTAGACTGCACTGAATCACACCATAATAAGGACCTGTGTGGGTAGGTAGAGCAAATAGCCACTGACGCAGGGGACACACGCTAACAACAACCCGAGAATATGATATCCCACCTTATCTCTAATGATGGGAACAGCAAGAACAGAATAAAATAGACAGTTATGTCATATGTGGAAAGACAGTTGTCAGGAAACACAAAGACATAAACTGCATATGAGTATGATTACGACATTCATTATTCCATACATACATGCATACATACATTACATTCTGATTCCAGAACTCTCACATGTTCTATGTGAACACATACTGCTTATAGTGGATAAGTTGAGGTGTTATGAATGCAAACACCATGGGTTAGGTCTTCGTGCTCCACCTTGCTTGTTTGCTCATTTGTTGCTCTGCAGCACTTTCTAAACAACATGCCAACGGGCCATCGCTGATCCTCTTAACAAGGCTCATTCACTCAGCTCAATTTGGCCATAATTAACAACAGGGGAATGGATTTGCATACATATTGTTGTTGCAGCTTTAAGATACATGTGGTTGTAGCTGATAACTAAATGTGAAATGTATAGTGACCATGCCAGAGCTTATTTGACTCTTTATAACTCACATCTATATATTTTAGACAATTCCCTATTTAACTTCTGATAAATGCCTTACAAACACACACACACACACACATTTAAATTGATTCTTTTCTGAAGTCCAGCAATCATGGCTCTGTAAATGTGCAATTTGTCTAGTGAAATATGTGCCTCACCAATTCATTTATGATAGGAGAAAGTGATGTTTACATATCAGAAGTATACTGGTAGAAGTATACCAAGTTCATTTTGCGTTTTGAGTTTTAAATAAAATTGTCAATATTATTTAAATAATCAAAATGTAGCTTTATAACGTAGGATGGTTAAACATGGCATTTTCACTCACTATGTAGTCTCATGTAGTCTCATAACATTTTGCTACTCAAACAGTGAAGCAAATTCAATAGTAAACTCATAAACAGCACACCATCATTACATGGTCTCTGTTCCCAGGCTTCAACCATGTCTTGTTTTGACCTGCTCATTCAATATCACTGTGTTTTGTTTTGGTTTTTTTTCTTCAAAGAGCAACCCTGTTGTTTCACCAGCATGTAGCTGAACATTCACTGCTGCCCTCTGCTTAAGAGGAAAGAACAGTATTTGAGCCATAGCTACAGTACAAGACTGTACATGAGCATTTTTAATTGGATCCTTCAGCTGTGCGTCTGCACATGGATGATTATGTACTGTCTATACGGGGCCTGGCAATTTGTCACTGTCCTCTATTGTCTCTTTTGCAGGGAAGGAGCCTGCTTGCTATTCACAATTGCATGCTTCTCATATGGATCAGAAAAAGATGATGTGGCCCAAAGCTGTATGGCACAGCAAAGACTTCAAGGCACATATTATCATCACAGCTGTCTTCAGGAGAGGCAAAGGCAGTGCTCAGTCAGTTGCTTCAGCTGTGCTACTCCACACAAACACACTGGATGAAGGGATTTAAAAGTAATTGCAAAGACAAAAGCCAAACTCTACCCCTTCTCATCCACACACACACTCACCCAAGCATGCACACACACACACTCACTCACTCACACAAGCATGCACACACACACACACACACACACACACACACACATTTACACACTCATACACGCTTACACACAAATACGCACACACACACACACACACACTCAATCACTCACACAAGCATGCACACACACACATACATTTACACACGAATACACACACACATGCACATACACACACACACACACATACACCCTGCCAACACAGAACTTCAGACCTTGCTGTATCCCAAATGATCTATCCCATGGGATGAGACACCAAGGTTGATGTAGCCTGCAGCTGTTGCTTATCCCCCTATCCAGCACCTGTCTTAGGCTGTTGACTGCTTTTTACGAGGTGTCTTGCGAGCATTTAAAATATTTCTGCTGACACTACCTGCTGTTGCACTACACACACATTTAAATCCTGCTGCTTGTAATTAATAGTTGTCTTTAATGCAAGGACACTTCAAAGGTTGCGTTAGTAGACTTTTTTAACAGAAGGTGCTAAATTTAATTTCATTTTAACACGGTTTTCAGGACATTGTCTTAGCTATTTCAAAGCCCCCTCTCAGAACTTAAATAAGCAATTCTTCATTTTTCCTCATCTTGCTGACCAAGGGCTTTTTCTGTTTTTCCTGCATCTGTGCATAAAGAGTCAGGCAGAATTTCAATGAGCCTGTGCCAGGCTTTGAAGGTTGTCCAGTTGACTTCAAATCAAATATTTAGCAATGCCTCTGAAGGCTAACTTTATCTTAACCTCTGCAGATCTCTGTTGGTTTTCTGTGCACACACTGTTCATCAGATGACACACATCTCAGATAACACACATCTCTGCTAGCATCCATCCTGCTCTGCAAGGATGCTCTAGAAAGGCTCAGATGCGTGGATTCTTACAGCATTGCTCTGTTTGTAGAGTGGAGAGTGCATATGAGTTTAGCTCCTCTTGTCAGGCCACCTCAGTGGCTGAGGTTTATGTACAGGACATGGTCCAAAACAGATCAGGCATCAGGCAGGTTATTTTCAGGCAGTAATTTTGAGATCACTTGCCCTCACCGTGCCTACTCACTTTGACCTCTCATTGATGATAACCAGCCTCTTATATTTACACCATCTTATATATGTTATGGATTTTACTACTATGCCAGAGTATTCTATTCATGTCTGTCTGTCTTTCTGTGTGCTTATATAACTTAAAAACACAGTGGTTAGATTTACTTCAAATAGATAGATGGACGCCATTATAAGATCCTCATACACGATCAATCACATTTTAATATTGTCTATATCTACAAAATAGGTCAACGGTAGCCTGATTATCCTTGCTTGGAACACAAAATATTGTATTTTATGTAAATGATAACAAACTCTGCATACTTAAATTATATTTATATCTGAAAAGGGCCATTTTGCAACAGTGTCATAAAATTGTCATAGAGGACCAGTGCTGGAAGCTGGAGCCTGCTCATTGTCACTATAGCACAGTGGTAATCTAATGTTGCTCACTTTTTTTGAGTGTTTCAGCCATAGTACAGTGTAGTCCATGCTTTAGCTAAAGATGAATGACTAGTGATTGGAGGAGCCGGGGGATCCCCAGCAGGTTACATTTGAATTTATGTAAATGCCATTCACTCTCTCTCTCTCTCTCTCTTTCTCGCTTTCTATCTATCTATCTGTCTGACACCCGCACAACATATATGCGTCTACATTTTTTTACTCTCCGAGACAAACACTAAATCTTTAGAGCAGATCATTTGAGGATTTCAGTATGGTTTCTATTTTTATCGATGCAGACACCACCAGCTTGGGTAATCAACTAGACCAGATTGCACACAGAGAAACAAATTGCTTCATTTAGCCATGAAAATGATTGAGCTAAGCATGCCATATAAGCTGAGAACATTCATCAAAGCTGTTTACCACAAAAACAAATCACTTAGCCCAGACACTTGTCTAGGAAACAATTTAGGGTTAGCTTGAATTAATCACTGTCATTTCATCTATATTGCAAAACTCATTTGAAAAACAAATGAATACAGCGCTTGAATTCTAAAGTATCAATTACAATGTCGCTGTTAGAAGTAATATATAATCAATTGAACTGATAATCTACAATTCGCCACTTTTAAGTAAATGCATGTTGCAACTGCATAGCTTGTATGTCAATACATTGTATGTCAATACAAACAAGTATATGACATTCTGTTGTGACAATGTAAGCCTGTGCTGACTAGCAGGGAAATAAGGCAGAATTTAAATCCTCCCCCCTTCAGAAAACTACAGTGTGACCTGCTTCCATATCCCATGCTTTTCTGCTTTTCATCTCTCATGGCTGAGGAGGTGGAAACATTCTAAATTCCCCGTTCAAACCCATTAGGACTCAGCTTTTGTAAACACCCATTCTCTCTCTCTCTCTCTTTCTCTCTCTCTTCTTCTTATTTTTCCCTTGCTCTCTCTCTTTCTCCCTCTCCCTCACTGTGTCTATCCCCCACCCCCACCCCTCGTGCTACATTTGGGCAGCTGTACAGTCTGAGTCACTTCTGTAGGCCCAGCAAAGCATGTTTATACCTCAAAACGACTGAGTAGTTTGCTGAGTTCACAAATTGTGTAAATAATTACCATGAATCAAAATGTTGGTTCCACAATGTGAAGTAGCCTCCATGTGCCTTTGACAGAGTGAGAGTGTGTGTGTGTGAGACTGTGCGTGTGTCTGTGGGACAGTTTTTTTTGTAGTTGTGTGTTGGTGGTGGCAGTGATGTTGGGGGTTGATAGGTACCAAGGGAGGGAAGAATAAGAAGAGAAGGCAAGCTGCAGGCCAATGAACAAATAACGCGCCATCTGTGAGCCACACTCGCTTAAAACAAAACATCCTCTTGCGTGACAAGGAAGGAGGACAAAAAAGATAAACAAAGAAATGTGTCAGCCACATTTTCTCATCACACACACGGCATCCCACAATACAATGCAGCAGCTTTCCGCACAGCTTGCCTCCTTTTAGGCTGACACCTTCAGGAATGCCTTGGTCTCCAAGTGCTCGCAGGGAGTAAATTAGCTTGAAGTGGGCATCCATGCTTGATCACCCCAGCAGAAAATAGAGTGATGACACCATAGCATCTCTCTGTCGATAGTCTTTGTAAGCAATGATGGCTACTCAGCAATTCCTTGGACCCAAAATCGTTATGTATCAGAATATACAGTGTTTCAGGTACACTAATTAGATGAGCTTGGGTATCATTGAAAGGCTAATAATTATGTTTTAATTTAAATTAAACAATAATGATATTGTGGTAGTTGGTGTTGTTTATACTGTTGAATGGGGTAAAAAATATTTAATTAACCATGAGGTATGTAATAGCATTGATCACAAATGGACTGAATGAACAAACATAATCTTTTTAAAATGTTGAGATTAAAGAACAATACATGTAGACATTATTAGGATTTCTTGTGTCTTTGTGGAAACTGGTGGTTCTGTAAAGTGATGACTTCGACCACTAGATGGCAATGTTCTTTCTTCAAACTATCAGAGAAGTTTGGTCCCTCTCACACAGGAAAATATCTGGTAGGCAGAGCGGTTTCTATCGATTCTAAAGCTTTGAGCTTGGATTCTATCATAGCCTTCCTTCCTATCAGCAATCCTTTCTCATGAGGTAAAAAAGTTCAAGTCCAGTCATTGAGATTTCACTGGCGTGTTTGGCAACTACATGCACATACATACACATCAATGTTGCCACCAGAAAAGACCAATGTAAAACACAGACAGACACACACACATGCATACACACACATACACACACACACACACACACACACACACACACACACACACACACACTTAATTTACATTAACGTTTTGGTTAAATTACATCAATTGAGTCCATTTTTACATGATAACTTCCAATAAGTGATATCAGCGCAATGTATAATGCTTAATTGCACTGTGTCAGCAAATAGGAGGGGGGTAAAATACCCAATTACCTAACCATTCATTTAAAAGGCAACGGAAAGATAACAAAAAGAACACCAGTGTATGATTGGGCTTCGTTGACGCATGAAGGTTGGCAGGCAATTTATTCCCCTGATGATGCTAGTGTCCTTGATGCCACACTTGAATGATAATGTTGGCTTGCATTTGTTTTTCTCTTCTCATTTTTTCCCACCTCTTGTTCTGCTTGTGCACTATATGACCATAGGGTTTGTGACACAAAATCTAAATTTAAGGCATCCAATGGAGGGGGCTGGAAACAGATCAGTCTGTGACTACATAAGGAGTAACTGTATTCTCATGTGAAACATGACCTTTCTAGAATATTCTGAGTGATTTTTTTTGTTGTGATTCCCTTGACTGCGGTGACCTCTTCCTCCACACTCCCGTGTTGACGGCATATTTGGTTGAGCTTGTGCAGACTATGGGGAGAGATGTCATTCTGACAGAGTGCAGAGACGTAAGCGTGACCAAGGCACTGCGACACGGCGAGAGAGCGTGACGATGGGGGGGGGGGGTAAATGGGTATGGGTAAATGAGATAAAGGCTCCTGCTTCTCCTCCACCGCCGTCTGTGGGCCTTGTCATGATACCTTGCCCTTTTAGAAAGCACAACCCAGTCAGTCAGATCAACCCACAGGAACTGACCTTTTTTGGATCCCCTCGTAAGAGAGAACATAAGGGGACTGTTCCCCCATTCAGTCTCTCTCTTTCAGATTACATGTTCTGGTGCTTCCTGGAGACAAACACCAGTGACTCACCATTGCTCACTATGGATCATGTAGGCAAATATACCAAACAGTACATCCATTAACTAGATGCCCCAGTGGTTTACATCTGCAGTGTGGAGTGGTGCATGACTGCCATTAAAAACTAAACAACTCCTTAGACCTCTATATACACTGGATTGAAACAGACTCAGTCTAACTGTGTAGCCATCAAGAGCTTGTATCTGATTCCTGAGTCATCTAAACTGTTTTGTGTTAATCTGACAAGAATTATTGCAAATATATGTGTAATGTTGCAGCCTGAAAATAGGCATGTATGATGATTCATAGTGCAACAGCAGTGCCTCAGTAAACATGTTATTTCTGAGTCTGTCTCCATAAACCATCAGAAACACATTCATGACAATAAAGTATTCATAATGATTGATATAAGCTCATATAACCAAAATAGTCATGAGTTATTAAGTGTTATGATGTTGTAACATAAGCCCAGCTTGGTGTAACACAAGACTTTTTAAAACTTCACAGTATCATCATAACTACTTTTGAATGGCCACATCCACTTATAGTGGTGATTATAATGTATCATGAATACTTCATAGCCCTTTATGACAGTGTTTATAATGGCCTATAGATTAATATGAATTATCAACTCCTCTGTACCTCTGTACCTGTAAATGATGAGAGCAAGGAAGTTTTGTTTCTTTATGCCCCTATAAGTTAGCATTAGCCACAAATTCAATCTACATTGTACCAAATGCTGTCATTCTTCTACCTACTGACAGCACTCTGCAGCCTCAAAGAACAGGGATATGGGCTGATGGACACCAAATTTCTCCTTTATGTTAAGCATTACAGTCTTTTGTCTTTGCTTCTTTTGCTTTGCCTAGACTGATTTTATTTCCTTATGATTGCTGAATGAATTGTTTTGAGATAGCAAGTCAGCTGTGCTTGAGAAAGCTGGACTTGGAGACATGGTCATGTTATCTTAGCATATGTAATTTTTATTTGTCTTCTAAGCCCTTGTTATCTTCCTCTGCCTAGCCATAGATTAAACAATCTCTTCCCAATCTGAAAGTGTTTTCTTGTCAAAGTATGACATATATGTTTGTACACGTAGACTATAGTCTGTGCAGGTTTATCTTTGGTAATTCTTAACTGTACCTGGCATGCTGTATTGTGATGATAAATGGTACTGATATAATCTTTTACAATGTAGGACGCATACAAGATCAATGTAATTGTGCAGTTTTGAGAAAGGAGCTCAATGTCTTCTCCCATACTAAAAGAAACCTCTTTGTAGGACACTGAAGGATGCCAGTTCTTCCTGTAGGATACAGACATCTCCAGTCATGTAATGAGTGATCTCTTGCAGAATGAGATCTGCTCTGACAGATTTAATCAGTTTCTCTTGTGCATGACTTAACCAAGTCCGAGATCAAGGCGATCAAAAAGGGCTGGACAGGGCAGTGAAAGGTATGATGGCATTGCCATTGACAGGATGACTGCCTCCAGTACTGCTGTGATTGATAATAGAAATGACCCTGTGAGATGGGATGGGGAATTGAGGAGGAGCTGCCCTCTCATTGACAGGGAATATGCAGAGGGAAGGATCCTCATTTTCCCCACATGTCTACCAAATCAGCAATGCCAACCAGCCAGCCAGCCAGCAGGGGCCATTCAGCCTGTTGGATGGATGGATGGACTTTTCGACTGACCTCACTCCCCCGCACCCCCAATGCCAGTGGAAGCATCTCTCAGGGCTTTAATTGAGAGAGTGTGTGCAAACACAAGCGGAGAGGAGAGGGCCAGATGGGTGCAAGATGACTGGCAAGAGTGCGAGCGAGATGGGCGACAACTGTGGCTCAGGCAATCACAATGGCTCTAATTGGTTGTGCCGTCCAGTCCATCTCGAGTGTGATTATCATTAGTGAGAGGAAGTAACCTCTGGATGGTAATCAGATTTATGGAGCCTTTTGACAAATCGAGTTAACCTTTGTCTGTTATGCTGGCATATGTCATCATTGTGTGAACAATGCCAAATTACCATAAACAGTTCATATGCATTCAGTCATTGATGTTATTCCATGTATCAGATACAATATCATAACTGATAATTATATTCTAGAGTGGTACACACCATAACAAACAGCCTGACATGTTTTAGGTGTGTTTACTTCTCACAGATTGTGAGCATTTATGCAAAGTAATTAAATTCATGACATGTGTAGTCATGTGTGCATGAGAGGAAAAAATGACTATAGCTGCATTCACCTTTTCTGACTTCATTAGGGGGAGAAGATCTTTGCCAGAGAGACTACATTGTTTACGCCTCTAGAGCATTCACTGAAATGCATCAAAGCCAACAAGTTAAGGTTTATCAGGATCAAAACAAGCCCAAGCTTTAAGACATCTCTGCTGCAAATAACAAATCGGTAATCTTTTTAGTTGTTCATTGTTTTAATTGTATTTGTATGCTTGACCACTACTGTGGCAGTTATGTTATTCTCACGTTCACACAAACTCTATGATAATGATGATTCAAATAACTTGAAATCAAACAAGATAGTAACAGAATGCACATTTTGATGTCAAAAAAGGGGCAACAGTTATGGCTATAAATATTTTATGTGTGAATAATAGCTCCTCCTTTCCTACTTGGTTGATTGTACAAGAACTATCCTGTGCCAAGCATGAGCAGACTGGAGATGGTGATATGCTCAGGTCAGGTGATTCAGGAATGTTTATGCAATCAGAAATGATCGTACATAAAATACATTAACAGGACAGCACCATCTTCTTACATGTAATGCCAAACTGATGTACTTTTCTGATATTGCTTCAGGATGTTGTGTTCTGTGAACAATTAATTATTCATCGCATTCAGACAGGGGGTGCTGCTTCAATTTTGTTTAGACTAACCGTTACAAGACTTAAGTTAATTACTTCTGTTGAAAGAACATGATTGCATAACTTCTCTCCAACTCAATCCACATAGCAAGGTTATTACAAACACAACAATGGATTATGCTATTATGAGTAATGTGACTCTTCAACCATTTTTGGGGAGCAAAACTTTTTGGACATTCACACACAACATTCCCCTAGTTTGTTCTTTCATAATTCTAGGTAAACTGACAAAGCATGTTACTTGAGATGGAACAGTGAGTCAAGCACAAGCAACTGACATCCCATTTCCAGAGAAGTAACCATGGAATTCACACTGAAGTATTAAACCCTTACAAAACTCTTCAGAAGTGCAGTCAATCCATCTTGCTTGTAAACAACATTTTTACAAAAAAAAGTACATAAAAATACATGTCCATAGCTTGACACAGTAACACAGATGCCTGCAGTGCTTGCAAATGCCAGATATGTGCTTTTTAATGGTTCCTGGGGTGAGAAATGGACAAAAATGGGTATTTCTCTAGACTATAGAAGTACAAATGTGCCAAATATTGAATCTAAATGTTTCACATTGAATAAAGTAGCTTGAATATTAACACATTGGAATAATAGTACTGATATCTTTTCATTGTGTAATTTGACATAAAATGAAAAAAATAATAAAATGAATGAAAAAGAATGAAAAGGGTTGAACTGGAAACAATTGTAAATTTGTCATTATAAAGTTAATTATAAAGGTAATTCAGCGTGAAACACTTAGATTCAATACTTTTGGCACATTTACAGTATGATCTGCAGAGCATGCTTTGAATTTGCTAGCATTTCCTCTGGGTGTACCTTTGTTACTCGCAAACTGTCAAAAACAAAAAAGGAGAAGTAAGGTTTGTGCATACAGGCTCATACTACAATGTAATGGGGTTGATTGGGTATTGGACCTCTGACATTTTAAAGATAAAAGTTTCCAAAAAAAAAATGTCGTTCCTAATTTTGACTCACATTTCTTAACTAATTTTCTGTGTTAACAGCTGGTGTACGACTTCATGTTCTATAATGATGCTTCTGCAAACATGTAACCATTGTCTCGCTGTCAGTTTAAACTGCACTCTCTTAGATATACAAGCAGTCCAGACTTTTCTTAAAAAGAAAAAGCATTGCGGGCAAAGGTAGTTCAAGGACTTAATCTGGCAGAACCATTCAAATGCTCTAGGCAAGACCATTTTCACACTATATTTAGAATTTAGCATATGGCCATTAATTTGCACAGGAAGTATCTGCACAACAGTGGAGGACTACTCAAAAACCGCAGGCGCGCATCTGAATAAAGAGCAACATGCCCCAAAATCATAATTTTGAATTAAAAATAATTCATGCATATTTTAATTCAGTGGCCAAAAATATCAGGAGCATTTGTATTTAATACTATGCAAATGTGGAAGGCTGACCAGTTTGTGTGTTAGTGTGTTAGGGGTATTGAGAAAGACAGCAGATGAAGGTGACAGTGAGTCTGAGACCAATATAAATTATTGGTGCCCACCATCCATGGAGAAAGTGGATGTCGGGGGGAAGGTATGGACCAGGACACAATCAATTTTTTTAATGAAAGCATTCGCCTACAAAACACAACAGACATTTCCTTCACTGGAATGGTGTGTTCAATAAATTACATTGGCTGTGGGATGACATATGACAACAACAGCATGTGTCCCTGCTGAGAGAGAGCACTGCAAAGCAAAGAGAGGAGTGTCACAACAGAAGAAAAAAAAACAAAAACAAACAAACGATGGCTTTTCCAGTGCTAAACACCCAGTGATGCTTCTCAGGCAAGCTGGTAGCCTAAGGCTAGTTCCATCTCTTCAGGTGGAAAAAGAAAAAAAAAGCATCCACATTGTAGACGCTGCAAGAGTTTTTGCATTGCCTGACCTTGATGTGCTTTTGGAGAGCAAGTTTATCTATGGGCTCTTGCGGTGTAAAAATGCAAATGGCGAAGGCCCTCCTCGCTGGCATCCGTCCAGGACGCCAGCACAAATGTGCTAACAGTGCAGCCTGAAGTAACGGCTTTCTTAGAGCGGTGATTAATGCTTTGTTTGTTTGTGCCAATGCTCTTAGCTGACCTCCGGCGTGATGGACGTGTTGCGCCACACTGAACCCTTTCAGTTGTATTTAAACACACTTTGAGACTGGGCTCGATGATGTCCTTCCTCACTGAGGCGAATGGCCACATAAATCTGATTGGCGTTGTTAATGTGACCTTCCATTTTGTGATGCGATCAAGAGAATGTTGCTCTCAATGGACCTGACTGCACCATAACAAAGGTTATGAGGCCCTAATGGTGTGCTTTTAGGCATACGATCCTGTGGTGTTTATTACTTCATTTAGTCATTACTCACAAATGAAAGGCATAGACTTTTCCAATGAAGGAACACAGCATTAGTGTGAAATAGTGCGTAATGATTTAGTGTGTAACAGCGTTTTTGAATACCTGACACAGGTGTAGAGGTACGGCTGGCCTAAATCTTATATAAATACTTTATATCCACTTAAATTCATAAAAGACTGAAGAACCATTCACACCAGGATATGTTTGTAAAATTCCGTATCCCACTGAGAGAGTTTTGTTCTCACCCCATATGGGAAAATTTGCATAATGTCTCACTGTATATATTTTCACATTTCTTTGAGAGTCTAGCAAAACAACTTGATGCATGAAAATATTACAAAATCATTAGCGTCTTTCAAGTAGCAATAGATAAAACCCATGTAAATCAAGACTGCCAGACTACACACTGGATTCTCTGTCTTCTCAGGTTTGACTGTATGCCAAAACAAATGTATGGCTTCTACACATCAACACTGTTTTTAATTTAAATTAATATAAATTACTCAGTGTCATAATGCATAATTTCAAGGGTCACGTTGAATAAATGTTTACTTACTGTATCCATGAACATGATGCGATGATGCCAGCTTCTGTGAAATGGCTGGGGGGGGGGTGGGCACGCACATGCACAGCTATGCGCAAAGAGTGCAGTGGCGTGTGAAGACAGAACACGAGATCCACATGGTCTCTGAAATGCTGTCATGCATTTTTCCTGCCTTGGGAACCATGCCTGGCTTCACGCTGCTCTTTCATGGAATATCTAAGAGAACCGCACCCTATGGGGCTAGGTACGGGGGGGGGGGGGGGGGGGTTGTTGTAGCGAGCATCCATCTTATGAATCTATTAATAGATCTTTGACAAAAACACCTCTGGGAGATTGCATGCTTGACTGGGCCACACAAGAGAACATCACCACTAAGTTGGTCTGGAGAAAAGGATATTCCTCATGAATATGAAAGACAAGATGGCCTGAGTGTGTGGCACAGACTGCAAAGAAATAAAGTTGATTATGGGAGTGTACATGAGTCATTTCACTTGTTATTTTATTATTTCTTGTCATCAAGAGAACAAGGTCACAGAAATGTGAGACTGCAAATGTTTGTCACTAAATTGTCTCCTGGCTCTCAATTGTTCCCAAAAGTTTGGGAAGGTGTGTCCGTGCTGGTTATTCTCACAGTAAGCAGGAGTTCTTAGGATGTCCATACAATCATTTTTTAAAAAGTAGTACATATTATAAAAATAAGATAACTAAGACCAAACACCTGCTGATGTAATCTTCATTCTTGTGGAAATGGTTGTGGCATTGCAGGATCAGCACTGTAACAAAAAAGTGAGTTTAATTTTAATTCAACACTTCTTCAAATTAGGCAATTCTTGGCTCCCTCAGTATCATATAACTAAAACTGCTTTCAATTTGCAGGGAATTACAGCTTAAGCCAACAGAAATCAAGAGTGAAAAACTGTGCATTCTGCAAAAACATCATCTAACTAACACTGAAACTAAAATGGCTTGGATGTTGCTGTATCCCCTGAGTGTCTCCTTCCTGGCTCTGCTCTGCCACATTACATTACATTCAAAAGTACAGCCTCCATGACTAGAGCAGGTCACTAAACACAATGGACAAAAGCCACAAAGAACATTTTGAAATGGACTGAAATTTTGTTTTTACAAGTATGTATGATGTAGGTTTGACATTCTTAACAAAAGCACACACATGCATACATGAAAACAAATGAAAACTGTTGTTCTTAAAATAGATTGAATTGTAGTTAATTGTGAAAAGAATGAAGCATAAGGCTTGTTGTAAAATAACACCATTCCCAATGGCACATCGTTTCCCAAAATAATCACCTCGGCCCCAGTAATCTTTTCCCTTTGTCAGTAGCAGGCGAAACAGAAAACCCAGCCTAAACCCGGTGTTACTTTTGAATGAAGAAACTTTCAACTTTTGAATTCCACATTGCTTCCAAAAGAAGGTAATTAAAAAAAACAGTGTTCCCACATATTCATTATTTCTCTGTAAAACTGTGTAACTCTGTAAGACTGCAAAGGAAATAAAGTCCATGATTGTACATGAGTCATTTCACTTTTGATTTCATTATTTCTTGTCATCAAGAGAACAGACATTTTACACTGCAAATGTTTGTAAATTGTCTCTTGGCTCTCAGTTGCTGAAGTTTTGGAAGGTGTGTCAGTGCTGGTTATTCTCACAGTAAGACTGGTTCTTAGCATATCCATACAATCATTTTTCCAAACTAGTACAGATCATAAAAATCAGACAACTAGGGCCAAACACCTACTGATGTAATCTTTTCATTCTGCTGGAATGGCTGTGGCATCGCAGGATCAGCAAAAATATGAAAATATGAAATGCGCTCAAAATGATATAGGAAGTCAATCTGTTAGGAAGTGCACTTTACAGATAGAAAGGTATCTTATACAATAACTTTTTGATTGAACCAAAAGAATTTTAGCTTTATTTCTCAAACTGCAGACTCAATCGACTCCCAAACAAAAGCCCAAATATATTTTGACCATAAGCTATTTGTGCTAAGCCCCAAACCTGTCAGCATAAATGGTTGACAGGCAAACAAAATGCAATGTGAATGGTTAAAAAATAAGCAGATTGACATTGTCTCCTCCACACTCTTGAGACATGTAACTTCTGTGACATTGGAAAGACCCATTTCCCAGAATTTGCCAGAGGTAATTTCAGTCGCAAAAGTACATCTGAGTAAGTGCTGCTTGGACAGAGAAACTTTTAATGGAGACTTCAGATTCATTTGGCCATGATGGAGGTTGTCATCAGGGAGACATTTAGCCTAGCCTGACCAATGGAAGCATGTAAAGAGTGGTGTTCTGTTGACGTTCCATCATTCAGAGATAAAAGGAAAACTGTGTATGCGCCGTTTTTCTGAAGCATAGTCTGCAGGAATAGTATACTTTTTGTAATTCAATTAATAAAACATCACATGGGGAGACACACAAGAGCAAATGGAGATGTCATCTTTTCTGTATGGCTTTACTCAGGCTAAGGCCACTGAGACTTATGCGTCTCCAGAGTCAAACAGATGGGAAAACTGAAAGAGCTGCACATCACATCAAGTGTTATGGTAATTATCCTCTCCTCTGTGTCCAGTTCATATTCCTCTGTGTAACTCAACCTGCCCATGAACCTTGATGGTGCAAGAGATGGCACGCTCACACACTGCTCTACATATCATGGCTTTTTTATTATTGGTATTGATTAGTCCAGAAGGGACTCCATAAACTCAGGTGCCCATGTGCTGACCATCTGTCCAATGGGCTTGTTTGTTCTGTCTGGTCCATACTGGGAGAATCAGAAGAGCCATTCGAGAGAGTGAGAGAGTGAGAGTGAGTGAGAGAGAGAGAGAGAGGCCCCAGTCAGCCAGACTCAGATTTAGGCCATGATTCACCACTAACAGATGGCACTGATGAAGACTGACACTCCTTGTAGCAACGTTTCCCATCCACATTGTCTGCTGATGCTGAGGACGGTGGACAGTTACGGCATATCACAGGTAATGCCATTCCATGCTATTCCAAGTGCCATTCCAAGTGGCACTATAGCTTGAATCCACAATGCGTTCCATGTGCTGTATACCCCATTAAACAGATACAAATACAGATTTTACAAATACAAAGATTACAGATACACATATTTGCTAATTTGTTAGCACAGTGTTGCAGTCAGAAATTAGTTGAGTGCTTTATGCTGCTTTACCTACCATACAGAGAAACACAACGGAGGTTGATTTTGAAATACAGGCTGTAGGCTATGAGGTTGCGTGGAAACAGCATCACTAAATGTATTTATGGCACCAGTGCTTGTGCGTAGGTTGATTGGGCCTCTAATAGTATTATAGCGCCTGAATTTGGTCAAACAGAAAGCGGAACAGGTGACATAAAAATGCCAAAAAATGACATTATTGTTATTTTATATATTCTAGCCTTTTATAAAATCTCATCCATTTCTGTGAAAGCTTATTTGTTGAAGTAGCCGATGTGTGAAGCCTCATCGTGCTGACTCATTATGCACTACTAAGGGTGATGAAGCCAAGATGTGGAGCCAGTCTCCAAAAAAGCCTTGCAGTGTCAGAGCTGTTTGTTGTTCACTACTGATGGCCAAGCCACGTTAATTCTTATGAGGCTCGTTATTTCATTCATTAATTAATGTGAGGCTTACACAACACTCCCTCTGGGAGGCCATTTATCACTTGCAACAGCTCCTTTCACTGACATCCTCTTCCCCACCACCCCACGCTTGACTTAAAGAATGGAAACGTTAGAAAATGGTTAGGGGAGTGAGCCCAACAGTTGACTAATCACCCACCAAAAATGTAATTCATAAAGATCAACCTTTTTGTTGTTATTGTAAACAAGGCTCATGTGCTACAAGCTCTCTAAAGACTGATTGTTTAGCAAACTGTACTCCAATGCACTTTACTTTTTAGTGTTTTTTGTATCTCACTTGAGTACTGTATGCTTAAGGCATTTATAAATTGTGCTTACCTTTCCATAAAAAAAGGGGGGGGGGGATAAATAAATAAATTATGTATAATGATTGTAATTAAGAGGAAGCATGCTTTATTTTTGGATCACATTAATTTAAGAAGGAGCTTTGTACAAAGTATTCAGTTCACCTGTTTGGTTTCCCGAAAACATTATTGATCCTTAAAAAGATGCATGACCCTCTGGACCCGGCAGAAATGGAAATGAAATCATTTTGATTAATAGACATGGCAAACAACTCTATGAGTTTTCTCTGCCTCATCCTGCAGGGGGGTTATCTTGAAGGAAAGACCTGAAAATGTGCTCACAGAAACTAGCGAAAAGGAATTTTTTCTCCTCCCTCTCCCTCCCCCAATGGCTTTGCCTTACACATAAAAGATCACTCTGTCTCCAAGGCCAGTGGCAAAGCTGACCCTGTGCAAACAGTCCTTTGTATTAGCTTGCTTTCTGCTCACATGTAGCTGGAAATGCTGCAGTGATTGGCCTAATGGAGAGAATGCAATTATCTCTTTTTTTCCCCCTAGCCTGCTAATGACAAATGCTGACACCTGCTGAACTTGTCCTCCTCTTCTCTCAGGCCCGTTTGATGCCTTCACCACATGCTTCAACTGCTCTTTTGAAGTCACCAGCCCTCCAATCCCCCGACCCCACAAGTGTAACCAAAAGTTGGGCAAACCATTGTGGGCTGTGTTATATGCAGCTAATAGCAGGTGCTGGGGTCAGGCACTCGTTTCCTGATTAATGTGTTTTTATCTCTGACAGCACAACATCGGATCACTCTAATGGGAGCGCTAACTTCATGGGTGTATAATTTTCGTAAGCTGCCGTGCTGCGACTTTTGATCCTAATGACCTGTTTAAGGCACAGAAGTAGAGTAGAGGGGCTGGCCTCGTCTCGTGAAAGCTCAGGCCTGAGGCGATCTAATCGAAGCCAGGGTTCACAGGGCAGTGACTGTGGAGCAGGAGAGAAATGTGCCGGCTGTAATTGCAGGAAAATAGGCTCCCGCTGTGTGTGTCCTCAATGCTTTGTTTCACACCATTCTTCGGGTCTTCTAACGGTCAGTCCACACAAGGATACCTTCAATAAATCATCCCTTTTCTATCCCCACGACATAATAGTACTCAGGTGGCAACGAGCATCTGGGCAGGAGGCCAAAGCGAGTCATTTATTTCACTGACAGAGATCACATCAAAACAATGCCACCATGTCTGGCAGTCATCAAGCCCAGTCTATAATTGAAATAAATTAAGGCGGCATTGTATGTGATGGTAGGACAAAATTGATGCCCTTGAAAAGAAAGTGCATGGTGTTCACAATTAAGTGCATGGTTTTCACAATTATCAATCCCTGTCCTGAACTATCTGGTATTGTTAGGGCAGCTGCCTATTTGAAAACATATGCAAATTGTCTCCATCTGATATTGGAGATATTCAGTATCTCAGCCTAGTGAATGCTGAAACAAGGAAAGACCCTCAAAAATAATCCTGAGGTATAAAGAAAGGAATCTTAAGGACACATTTCTGAAAGAAGTCACTACGGTCTGACCCTCTGCATCTTTCCATCCCTGTTTCCCATTATGAATGCAGCCAGTGTCGCTGGATAATGTTCAAATCCGTCTCTGAGCCTGTGACTGGGCCTAAAGGGCCTGTGTCTTCACAGTCATTTGCATTGCTACTTGTGGCTAACATTCCTTGGATAGGACAGGCATCAGAACAGGCTGAACAGACAGCTGGCAGCAGGGGTTCGCGCTGGCACCATGCCGGCCTGCCACCACAGATGCCCAATCCATCCTGCATCAGTTTCATACCATCCGTGGTTGTATCCGCTATGCCACTCAGCCACTCAGCCGGGCATAGTCTAATTAACCACCCAACCTTTTGGTCAGTGAGACGTTGCAGGTTATTTTTTGATATGGAGGCTAAGGGTATCTAAATCGCATATTTAATTCACATTCTCCACAGAAATGAAATGGGACAAAATTGTCTTCATCTGTGGCTCTCATTTAAATGGGATTGTTTACATAAAATGGGTTTTACTGAGAGCCCTGTCTTGTTTATATATATATATGTGTGTGTATATATATATATATATATATATATATATATATATATATATTCACTTGTAATATTTCTACATGAGCTCCATCACAGCCATGGGGTCATTGTACATTCATATTCAGTATTCAGTAGACACACACACACACACACACACACACACACACACACAAACACACACAGACACACACACACAGACATACATGCATACCAACGCTTGTGCCACATCAATGAAAAATGACCTGATGAAGAACCTGAAACCCAGAGGGTTGTGTACAGAGATTATTTTGCTTTTCTGTTGGTCAATATAGTTAATCCAGCATGAAATTATATTTTGTTCACAATAAAAAAAAAGAGAGAAAGCTTGTCATAATTTTTCAGCGTTCGTGGCATCAAAATGTGAGCTTTATAGATAAATACTTGCTCGCAGCATTTATTTCATAGCTGTCAGGGGGTATTATTGTCTCCCTCATCCAGGGAGATGTTAATACTAAAATGTGGACCCAGTTTTCATCTTCGATCTCATCAATTCATTTCTTTCTTTTTTTTTTTGTATCTGTTATATGTTCTTGTTTATGTGTCATGCTCTGCATTCCCTACATTACAGACGCTACAGCTTATACAGAATTCAATGTATTTCAGTAGTGGTGTTATGTAGGGATGCATGTGTAATGTAACATGTTGTCATTTGTGAGAGGGAGGCTGAAAAGTTTCTCCTTTCAGGAATATTTCATAGGAGGTATAAACGTACTATAGGATTGCTGTGAGTAAACAAATATGGTATTGATACTTTTGCTTATTTCATTGCTTTTTCCATTTTTTTCGAAAAGGCTGTGAAATGAAAAGTTAAACTTTTTCATTTGTGCTTGAATCTACAAAATTCAGCTGCCAGACAGATTAATAACACAAATGTGAGCACATAAATACTTGGCGAGGAAAGACAGCACAAAAACTTTTTTACAGGATACACAAAAACCACCGTAGAGTGAAAACGTTCAAAATAATACTCTCTTAGAGATGGTAGGAGTACAGTAACGCTGCCAGGAAATGTACCCCTGAAAAGAGTAAATCCACACAGCGTTTTGGGGACAGGCTGCCCCGTGATTTGTTTGTTTCTGGTCCTTAAAGTCAGGGCAGCATAAAAAGAAGGATTTTTTTTGTTTTACAGTCAGATGATAGAGAATAGTGTATCATGAGGAGATATGAGCTTTTAATGAAAAGATATTAACTCAGTGTCATAAAAAGTGTAATGTGTGTACAAACTGCTAGGCATTACTGACTGTATAGGCTATCATAATGCGGGTTGTAAAATTCTTTGTTACATTGTAATTACATTGTAACACATTGACCATATGCAAAGATAATTGGGTCTCACTTTATTTAGATTTGGGCAATCAACAATCTTGTGAAAATATAAAACAGACTTAGGAATGGGGCAAGGCTTTGGCTATAATTCTATTATATATGTTTATCTTTCAATTTGAACACCATGCTTTGAGTGTAGTTGTACATTAATGTTTTGCAACTCTGTTGTTTGGGATATATAAAATAATGTCACTGTAACATTGATGTGGATTTACACTAAAGTTTTAGTTTTCAGAGGTTGATATTTGAGATCAAAAGCTAATAAAATGACTCCCTATGGTGCTTGTGCCCCTAAAGCAATGTATGATTTAACTGGGTTCATAACTAATGTCAGATGAAGATGACAGGGTTTTGTTGTGGATACTACATACATAATGTGTTACATTATTGATAGTTAATTGACCTTTGTTTGTTAATTGACCTTTGTTATAACTACTGATGGTGACGATAAACTTTTTATTATTTAAGCTATTTGACCAAACATCAAGAAAACAGTACACTGACATATTTGTATCAAACCGTATTTTATGGTTTTCACATTACCTATTGTAATACAAGTCTTGAGTCTAGAGATGGAATGCATTAATTTGATTGTGTTTGATTGAGCCCAACTGAAATCCTGTTAAAAACCTCCATTTCCCCATGAAATTCAAGCTGGCCTTTAACTGAATGTATCTTGCATTCAAGTCTCCTGAACAGTGTGGTAAGGGTATTTTTCATGACATCATGAAGCCGATCTGTCAAGTGTCAGCCTCACAAGAGCACCTACAGACATCTGTTGAGAGCTGCATAGAATATAAATGGTGTTTCTCAGACCTCTGCTCTGTTGAATTATCAAAAATGCATGAAAAATACAACAAAAATGTGTTTGACAGTGACGGAACACCTCAGCATTTCTAAAGAGTACAACGCATCAAGGCTAGCCATGTGTGAAAGAACATTGCCCTCCCCCAAGATGGTGTTGAGTTACTGAAGTAAGAAAAGATACTCTGTAGTCCCAGACAGACACTGGCCTCTTGCTATCTCGCTTTCAAGCACAGGCACATTGTGGATTTCACTGCAACAAAATCAGTATCAGCAACTAACGTTTCTGAATACGAGCCATAAAACTTACAAGCTGTTATGGTTCCACATGTTTTTAGCTAACAGGCAATTTATTGGACAGTGAGCTGCACACAGCAATCTGTACATCTCCAGTTATCTCCCCTCTCAGTGGTGTTTTGTGACCACAAAACCACACAACAGAACCTCAGAGTCCTACAGATGTCCAGCTCTAAGAGGAATTTGCCTATATATTTTGAGAGAGCTGATAGAATCTTGGAAAACAGTTCTGGAAGAGTACACCTGTAACTTCAGACTCTAAAGTAAGGTTCAATAAAAAGTTGTGACTAGGACATT
This sequence comes from Tenualosa thibaudeaui, assembly GCA_027481765.1. NCBI lineage: Eukaryota > Metazoa > Chordata > Actinopteri > Clupeiformes > Clupeidae > Tenualosa > Tenualosa thibaudeaui. Next base: position 18,142,361 of record JAIFZK010000004.1, on the reverse strand, counting down.
AATGCAAAAACCAACTGTCAACAAACAAACAAAATCAACTGTTTTAAGTAATGCACTTGTTAATATGAATGATATTGTCCATGCTGCATATCATAATGATACTACACAAAACAATCAATATTTTTGCATAAATAAACAAAATGCTACGCAAAATGTGAACATATTATATGGCATCCAACAATGTAGCAGCAATTGGGTTGTATTGGGGATGGTCTAAGTGTAAAATCATTTCCCATGTTATCTTTAGGCTGGTGAGAGCTGAGAATCTCAGATTTATTTTTTGTACACCCCTAGAATTGATCCCAAGTACCCCCAGTTTGACAACCACTGTGATAGGGTATCACACAACACTATTTTAATGGCTGTTTTGATGAAAATTTGTCAGTTGAGAGCAATGTCAAGTGATGATTTCTCATTGGCATTCATGACATCCTATAAACTCCACGCAAACCAAGAGCACAGATCTCAGTTACTGAGAGTGAGGACTTGGAGGTGTGAGCCGTGGACCCCATTTGCCTGCCATTCATTTAATCATTCTTTGCTCTCTGCTGGAAAAAGCGCATGGCCAAGTCTATCAATTTTGCTCCTGTCAGTTGGCTGCCAAAGTGAGAGGGGAGGGTCATAAATCTCTGCTGTGATCACTGGCGCTCTTTTGTCATTCATGTGTTGGAGCATGCCAAGCTGATTCAGGTACGCGACAGGGAAGGCGGAGCGAGAAGCGAGCGTGGAGAACGTGGTGATCATGGAGACGTCTTCTGCAGCAGTGGGGGAGGCATAGGCGCTAGTTTGTGCTCACACCACGGAGCCCAACAACAGGTGTTGGCAGGCTTAGAATTAATCCTCATTTAAGCAGATTTGCCCTCTCTTAATACACTCTGTCCCTCTTTTATTTTATTTACTCTCATCACTTTTGCATGGTTGACTGCAGGTGAGTGTTTGAGGGTGGTTTCCATGGCTTATGCTAAGCTTGTTGTTTGATTCACCCAAATGCAATAATAAATCTTGAGATGGGATGTTTACAACACCCTAATTTTAACACTGATTAATTACCAGTATTAAGACTTTATTTTTACTGGCCATGAAAACTGACATGTAACACTTTCACATCACAAATCAGACAATGCAGAGTTGTCTTCATTAAAAACAATACATGTTTTTATTCCGCACCAGGTCATGAAAAATATATTTCTGATTGTTTTGGTGTCCTTCTGATGGTTCTTAGTGGGCCTGAATGACAGCAGGCCATGAAGAAGTAATTACATCATATGTTAAAAACACTATGAACTACAAACTGGATACAAACACCAAGTCATTCCAAAATCATGCTTCTCTTTATTTTCAGCCCTGTGCACTGTTGACTTACAAAATGTAGTCCTCTCTCTCTCTGATGCTGGATTCCTTGTGGCTCTGTTCATGCTCTCATACTGTATCACTGCTCTTATTTTTCATGGTCTGAAAGCTGGAGGCCAAAATGTACTATCTGTGACCAGATGTTTTCAGTTGGTTTATAAACACATGCATAAAGGGTTATAATGCATTTATAAAGCCTAATAATGATTGACATTAGTATTCATGACTATTTATACACTCCTGACCATATATTACTAATAAGGTATTATAATGTCATCTTAATGTCAGATTCTGTTAATTCACCAAATGCTCATTTTTTATCATTAAGTATTTTATAGAGTATTTTATAGGCGTAATTGCTCATAGCAACTTATGATGAGTCAGAAGTGGTAAATACATACTCTAACTAAAGTGGAATGAAGTCATAATTACTTGTAAAACTCCATAAGCCATTATGGACTCTAAGTGGAGTGGTAGGCCTATGTTTCCCTAGCCTGGTAATAAAACCAGACCCTCAACTTTCTCTTCGTACAGAGGGTCTGGACATTTGGTAGTGACATTCAATTGCTTGCTTGAGATGTTTATGTTTACAAAGATTGGATCAGCCAGTGACTCATAGCTTGCCTTGACTGATAGCATTCTAGCTCTGCATTCACAACGCCTCCCTCTGTTAGCTGATTGGACAGGTTAAAATGCCTCCTAAGACAATAAGCTCAATGGGATCAAATCCAGACTAGCACTGAAGGGAGATGATAATCAAGTGGAAGTGCTAGGAAGGCATGGCCAGGCTAATGTTTCCCTTTTATGTAAAAGATACACTACATTAACAATTTCAATATTGCAAATGTTTGTTACAGTGAAAACTTGAGGCATGAAAATGACTGACTTTCTAGACTAAACAAAAGTACCAGTTACTTACTTCTTTGACTTCGTATTGCACTAGAATGTTCTGCTCAGTTTGCAAGCAAAACAAACCACATAACATGCTCTTAAAAAGACAAGAAAAGCACCAGAGTTGGAATTTGGTTTCATGAAAAAATAATGCAACCATTTGTATTATTTCTAACAGAAACAATTTTCCTTGAACTGGAGTATTTTTTTTATGATAGTTGGACATGGGTAGCAACTCTCCAGTGGACATCATCTGCATGATTTTCTAAAACTTAAAAACTTAAAAGAGACCTTGCAAAAAAAGCAGAGCAGTTTAAATGAAAGGGGCCTTTTTTAACAGGAATGTACAGTTGTACATAACCCTCTACACTCACACATCCCACACATTTTACACACGCGCACACACACACACACACTCACAGCAGACACCCTTCTCCAATCCACACACCTCTTTGGAAAGTGTCAACATAATACATTTACTAACCACCTAAAGATATGGATCTATTTGATCATGTCAGTAATAGACTATAATGACAATAACTGAATTTGTAACAATAATAACAACAGGAACAACAGCACTGTTATGTCCTGTGTGAGTGGCAGATTTTTATTTTAATTTTATTGTTAAAGACCGTACCTAGATCTTAAATAAACATCATGCTTTTGCAAATACATAATATTGGGAAAGATTGCAAAAATATGGGTTCCTGAAATTATATTGGGCTAGGCCACTGAACCTTAGGCTACTTGGCTACTTCAAAAGCTTTCACATCTGGAGGGGGAGGCACCTGCATTGAAAATGCTTTTGTTTGAGGGAGTCCAATGGCAAGGCGGCAGCAGGCCTACATTAAAGATACTGACAGTGGTGCTACGTGGTAAGTATATTACACATATTTCATATATTTTCATAGGGCAGTGGTTAAGGAACCTGGCTAGAGTGCAAGTAAAGTTGTGTTTGAGTGTAAGTAAAGTTGTGGGTTTGAATCCTAGCTGCCACCGTTGTGCCCTTGAGCAAGGCACTTAACCCTAGGTTGCTCTAGGGGAGACTGGCCTTGAACAATTGGTAGTTGACAAAAATGTAAGTCGCTTTGGATAAAAGCGTATGCATAAATGTAATGTAACATATTGCCTTTTGTAACACTTTAGCTCAGTGGGCTAAGGTGTCATACCATAAACCCAGAGAATTGAGTTTAAGGTTTAAGTTGAGTCCGACCCAAGGCCATTTCCCAATCCATCCCCATCTCTCTCTGTAAAGTACTAGGATAGTCAGACGAACCCAAATGCAGATTTGCAAAAATTTATTTCTTAACAGTTTTTTCAAAGAAAAAGTCACAGGGGGGAAAAAGCTCAGAAGATCTATCAACAAAACAGTAATCCAAATGCGGGTAGGGAAAAAGTCCAAACAAAAACAGTGATCCAATCACAGTTAAATTATCCACAGAATCCAGGAGAAAAAAACTCAGAAAACTTTGATGGCAAAACACGGGACAGGAATCAAGGAACATAGACTCGAGGGAAGCGGAAGGTAACAATTCAAAAACTTGAAACCTACGACAGGTACACGGTCAGACAATCAGACAACGGGTAATGGAGTGACTGGAGAATATATAGGGAGGAAAGTAATCTAACAAACAAGAGACAGGTGAGGTTCATTACGGAAATCAAAGACATGAGGAGCGGGTGCAAAGGGGGGGAGGGAAAAGGGGCAGGGCAAAAACCAAAACAAAAGCACATGGGTGAGATAAACAAGACACAAGGGTAGCAGTGCAAAGAGAGTCCAGTGGGTGGCGGGAGTAACAGGAAGTGGGATCATGACACTCTCTCTCTCACACTCATTTTCTGTCACTCCCCAAAACATATATCTAAAAAATCTGGTCATTTTACGACACATTCAAGCTCCAAAATATTGAAAGCAAACAAAGAAGGCCAGTCTGCCACTCAAACAATAACACAGAGTTTCTCCAGGAGGACTAAAGGCAGAGGTGAGCTACCTCTCTGGCGAGTTTTTAACAGTCCCCTGGTCAAATAAAATAGAGGGTTTTTTAGTCAACAATGTCTGCAAAAAAAGGAAACAAACATAAACAAAACAGATTTCCACCAAAGTGTTAAGTGACTAGGAATGGTCATGAGTGTAAAAGTGTGTGGCCAGTCATGAAAGCAAAAAAGCCCTCTGTGTCCAAGAATCAAGAGGTGTCCACCTCACAGGCTGGTCTATCATACCGAGCAAGAACATGGAGACTGCCTCACAAACAGAATAAAAGAGAGAAACTGCACTGCAGTGATCCTTAGAGACATCATTTCATGACAGGAATAAACTAAATGTCGAGTGCAAAGTTAAGCAATTTCTGCTACTATGAACCATTTCCCCCGCTAGCCCTTCACATGGAACCACAGCCAGGAGAAACAGAGGGTAACTATATTTCTTAGAGTTCCTTTTTTTCTCGAGCTAGCACAACAACAAGCACAAACGTGAACTGCAGTAAAACAGATTGGCTAAACTACAGATTTCACTACAACATTTCCATTATGACTCCTACTTTAAATGATTTTAGTTATTTGCACAATATCACAAATTGCAAATGTGCCATCATTGTGCCAGCAGCTTTTGAGCCTCTTGCTATTTTTAAAATTCTGATTTGTTTTTTTACCAAATATGATTGCTTTTTTCACTTCTGTACACCCAACCAACCTCAGTTTTTGATTTAAAAAAAAACAAAACAAAAAAAACAAACAAATTGGTCACTTTGCCTGAATCGCCTACACAAGCAGTTGACACATTATTAACATTAATGTTAATTTCTTAATTTCAATATTTCTTTTGTAGCTTCATGACTGTTTTTTCCATCAGAAATCTGTTCTTCCAGTAAAACAATTAACCTGTATGTTTTACACCCTCAGATAACATTCCAGTAATGTATTCCATGTCAGCAGTGATTGAACATAGACAATAAATGTAGTCTATGTCATAGCACAGACCACACAGAAATAGCCCCATATTTCTCTAGTAACCTTGTTAATGGTTTTCTCTGAAATGGTTTTGGAAGCCTTCATATGATTTAATCAGGGATCAGGCCTCTGGTCTCTGGAGACCTTTAGCACTACACAACCAGTCCCTTTATGCAATCCCAAACAGAGAACATTTGTTAAAAGTTTCACTAACTTTCCTTGTCACCAATGAACACTGAATAGACTGGACAACTAAATGGATTTTAAATTCAGTGCTATTTATCTCAATTAGCTTAGAGCTAGTCAGACATTCTGAGACTGCAGCCATGGACCTCTGCTGAAAGGCCTCCAATGGTCTTGCCATCGACACCCAACTGATACATTAATTGCGGGAAAGAGTACAAATGATGTAGCTCATCATATATTTTCTTATACCGTTCAACTGATGTCTGATAACACTGTTAAGCTCAGCTAAGAACACTGATAAGAGTAGTGACAATGACAGAGTGCATGATGTTATCCAATGCAGATATACAATTGTCACTAGGCAAGATTTATGAGACTTCATGTGATTTAATAGCATTTTTATTCTGAAAGGGGAAATAAATAGTATTAGACCGTGTAAGTAGTTTTGGATAAAAGTGCTCCTAAGCACATATGTCAGATCCTATATTGTATGTCTTTAACACTGACACTATATGTAGGATCAAGTATCAAGGAGTTTATTTGTCACATACATTGAAATACTAATGTAAGACATGTAGTGAAATTGCATACATTAAAGCAATAACTCAATAAAAGAAAAAGAAATATACAGTAAATGCAAAAGTAAATAAATGGGCATTAATCCATATTGGGATCAGACCCATGTAGCCTATAGACCCAGACATGGTTTGTCAGTTTGTGACCACTCTGAAGTCTGAATGGAGCAGTGAATGGAGCAAGTTGGATGTAGTGGGTACATAGTGAATGAGATGCTTATTCTTATTCATAGTCATGCAACATATTCTTCTCAAATGGTTGCCTCAATTACTTTTCTAATAATCCAAATAAAGTATCTACAGAATCAGCTTTGATTACAGATTCAGAGCTTTGGAGATAGACATCAGCCACTCAATGTAAGTTGGCCCTGAATATCACATGCTTTTCAACTCTTATCTTAGCCAATGAATGTATGTCAGCAGGAGAAAAAAGCAAAGATATCCTCCTATGTCTTCTTCCATTTAAATGCTCAAATTCATTTAAAAACAGAAAAGGGAAAAAAAATCTTTTCCGCCAGTCTTACCTATCAAGCAATTAAATCTCCCCTAAGTGGGATTGTCATTCCCTTTGCGTGTCTGAGGGGAGATAAATTTATTCCAGATTTAATGGGATGACTAAGAACTCTGAACTGTCTCCAGTGTCCTGGGACCATGAGTATGTGTGTGTGTGTGTGTGTGTGTGTGTGTATTGGGCGGGTGTGGGCACAGAGTCAGCAGCACTGAAATAGCTGATGGGGCTTTGTTGAATGTGGGTTCAATGAAGCGGGCTCACTGGGATGGCAAAGCACAGTTAGATGCCGGAAATTGAGTGTTTAAGTGCCATCTACTCCATGCATATATTGCCTGGTGTGAACTCTGCAGTCCCTGACTTCACCTCTATCTGATTATTACTGCATCCTCACGATTGCTACCTGGCTACATTAGAGAATGAGTGTACAATGATTGCCTCCTCTTGAGGGGAATAGCACAACACAGTGCAGCAATGGATTCGGGGGTCAGCCACCAAAGACCATAAAGATATGAAAATCACATACATCTCATGTTATGCTGCCATTGAAGATCCAAAGGTGGAATTTATACACTAGTGCCTACCCAGAGCCCTAGTAATAATGAATAATGGATCAGACATGAATGTGGCCCATGATAATTACTAGCATTCTGTCCCATTTACAGGCAGTTCTACATTTTTCATCAACCTCTAAAATGTCCGCTTCACCTTGTGCTTTTTCACACCGTCAGTGCATCACATAAAATATTTGGGAGAGGAAACCTTTGAGACAGAACAAAGGGAAAATCAAGAACATGGCTGCACAATGTTAGTTAATTAGGAGATGTGTGTGCCGAAGTGGTGCAGTGATGTGCACAGCGTGGTAGGCTCCTGTGAGAGCAACAGGGACCATAAACAACAAGCAACAATTTGCCACGCGGCTCTGAAATGGAGAACAAAAACAACACACACATACACACAAACACACAAAATAAATCATCCCTTTGTTATGGTAGTTCCTAACCTGGGACATATCTTGGAGTCGCCTCTGAAAAATTGTGGAGAGGACGTTGAAAGCAGCGTGGTACATATGCTCCTCTAATTAATGTGATTTTTTTTAGGTTCCCCCCTAATTGCCGTGTTTTATCCCCAAGTGTGATTGATGTGGCTGCAGCAGCACAGACAGGCTTAAGTCACTCACCACTCCCCTGTGCCTTATTAGTCTGGTGAACCATTAGAGCTCAGCCCAGCCAAAGAAGCCACGAATACTGCCTCTACTGAAGAACAACAGGAAGTCAAGGAGGGTACTCACCTCCCCTCTACCTCAACACAATTTCCTTCAATTAATATGGAAATCCTCTGCCACCACCTATTATACTATCCTACTGAGATTGACCCCCCCTCCCCTATTCTCTCCCCCTTTCTCACCCTTCTCCCTCATTTCCTTAAGTCCCTATCTCAGTCTTCTCTCTCAATATCACTCAGCTTAATATCGAAATTATTCCATTTTTGGTAACAGACTCCAAAGGAGCTCATTGCTATGCTTTCTACGCCTTCTAGTTTCTCTCCTTTTTTTACGACATGAAATCTATCATTGGAAGACTTAACACCTGCAATTGCCCTGAAAATGTTCTCTTTTTTCAAACATGGGAATAAGTATATGGTGTTTAAGCTGCACTGCCCCACCCTTTCAATGTGATCTGGCGTCTCCTTGAAAGCAGTGGCTCAGGGAACAGACAGCGCTGGGGGCTTTACTCATGAGAACAAGAGACAGACACCTCCCTCAGCTCGCTCACTCGCTCACTCGACTTCATTATGCACTGTGAAATTCCCAACTGCGCGAGAGGTCAGTTAGGACGGGAGCAGTCGATCCAGAAGCAAATCCTTATCTTTCGCGACACTATAAACCCTTGCCAAGAATTATTCTCCAGAATCCCTCTGCTGAAATGTCTCCTTGAGAAATTTAACTTGTTCCACAAGTTTTTGCTGATGTGGTCAAAAAAAATTATAGCTGTTCACTTCAGATTGTTATTTATTTCTATCAGGAAAAAAAAAGAGAAAAGAGCTTAAGGTTATCAAAAGGATAATCACTATTATTGGCTTCCTGGAGATGTGGAGGTGGTCATCTTACTGCACTGAAGCAAAAACTGCCCAGAGCCTAACCTGGGATTTGTCTGCAGTGTATGAATCAGCATTAAACCTTGACATTGACATAATACTGAGGGCAAATTCTCAGACAGCGTTTAACAAAGTAATGGAGATTTTATTGCTGATGTCCGCTAGTAGTATTGCGGCCTGGAAGAGCTGGCGATTGCCGCTGTGCCGCGCTGGACGCCCCGCTGTCCCCCATCAGTCGATGCACTCAGGCCAGCCTCCTGACGACCTCCATTAGGTAGCACTAGCGGCTCTGTTCAGCCGTCAGCCTGACCTCTCGACGTGAGCCATTTCACGATTAAGTGAACCCTTTCTTTTGGCTGCGGTGGTTGCCAGACTGTGTGCGCTATTCCTCATCATCTTTCCTGACCTTTAAGGCTCCCTCTGGTAGGTTTGAGGATTTTCTTAAAAGGAAAAAAAGAAAAACAACACAATCTATTGTTATCAGTGCGCTATTCGAGTAAAACTGAAAAGATTACAATGCAATGCAAGGGAGAGTTGCATTATAGATGAATCAAACACCATGCTATTAAAGCTAATAAAGAACCTCTGTCACTTCTCTCTTCATGTGAATAATTAAGAGCCGCTGGCCAGGGAAATGGAAAGAAAGATAAGCCTCTTCAATTTCAAAACATTAAAAGTGGTTGATGACTGTCGAACAAGCCAGATGTGCAGTTGGCCACTACAACCACTCATGCATTGAAGGTACATCAGAGATATTAGCGATGGAGTGAGTGCTTTGGTGCCAACCATTTATTTCAGTGCTACAGACACGCTTGGCTCGAGTGGCACTTTTCTGAATAGCCATAATGGGTTGAAATAAATTTGTTACTTGGGTAGAAAACGGTGCCCAGCTGCTCCCATGGATCTAGTTGAACTAAGATGGGCAACTTTGAAAGTGTGATGAATAGCGTTTGTGAAAAAGTGATTTTGTGTTTTTTATATCTTTGTCACTTTGTATCCTTCTTTATTTGACTGCATTATGAAACCTCTCTGGGAATACTTACTGACCAAGGCTGTGGTGGTAAAATAAGAGGTGGGTAAAGTGACGTGACATTGATGTTTGAAGTTATTGTCCAATGTTTGTGCAAGAAAAGTAGTGGTAGTTTATTAAATATTAAATATAGACAATGCATTGGGATGTTGGAGAAAAAGTCCACCCAAATGTAGAACGTGACACATTTATTTATCATCTTGGAAATAAATTATTATTAAATATTTCTATGTACCCCCTGCAGTACGCGTGTCCCTGGTCGGGAATCACTGCTCTAGGTAGCCACACTAGGTAGCCTGGCCTTGCCTTCCTACCTAGCTTAATTATTGTCAGGTCTGCATCGGACCTGGTCACGGCCACGCCCCCTGACGCTACGCCACAGTCTCGCACTAGATCCCCTTCACCTGAGTTCTAATTATTGTCACCTGGTCTCCACCTTATTTAAGTCTCCCCTTCACTTCACCCTTTGTCTGGTCTCGTCGATATATTCTCAGACTGCTTGCTTGTCGTTCCGCGTATTCCCGTAACCCTCGTTTCGTAAGTTTAGATTCCCTGTTTGGTTTGTTTAGTACTCCCTCCTGATCTTCTTTGTTTGTTTCGAGTATTTTCTAGTTTTTGGTTAATCTTAATAGTTGATAATTTTCAGTTCCCTCCACTTGAGAAGTGGATGTGGCTTTTGTTTGTTCTTTGATTTGTTCCAATAAATATCTCTTGTTCATTTATCCCTGCCTCCATCCGTCTGTGTCTGACAATTATCATCTCCCCACAGTGCTAGTCTGGATTTGATCCCATTGAGCTCAAACATTTGCAATATTGAAATTGTGATATTGAAATATTGTAGTTGTTGTTAATACAGTGTACCTTTTTACATACTAGGGAAACATTAGCATGGCCTTGCCTTCCTAGCACTTCTGCTTGATTATCATCTCCCTACAGTGCTAGTCTGGATTTGAACCCATTGAGCTTGTTGTCTCAGGAGGCATTTTAACCTTTCCAATCAGCTAACAGAGGGGGGTGTCATGAATGCAGAGCTAGAATGCTGTCAGTCAAGGCAAGCTATCAGTCAGGGGCTGGTCCAATCTTTTTAAACTCAAACACCTCAAACAAGCAATCAAATCTCACTACCGAATGACCGGACCCTCTGTATAAAACAAAAGTGTAGAACAAATGGATGGTTTTATACCAGGCTACTGCAAAGGTCTAAAGTGTGGAAGGTATTTTACATTTCAGAGAGTGTGTCTTCACTAAGGTGAACCATCTCACCTACAAATAAAATGTTTAATATTTTTTCTTGTGTGTAAATGAATATAAATGAATATAACTACATAGTGCATTCTTCCCTTGCATCTTTTCCCTCACCAATTCTTTTTCAATTCTCCTTCAAACATTTTTTTTTTGTTCAGTGCTAAAGACATAAGAGACAATTCTATTGAATGTCATTAATGACACCCCTGTATTGGGGACATTTGCAAGCACATGGGGACTATCGTACATGAGCGCAGGAGGTAGAGGACTCACTTAATAACCTCCTCCCGACCTTTTCTTTGGGTGTCCTTGAGCAAGACACTGTGCCCAACACTGCTCCCAGTATGCAGGTTGGTGCTTTGCATGGCAACCTCCATCATCTGTGTGTGTGTGTGTGTGTGTGTGTGTGTGTGTGTGTGTGTGTGTGTGTGTGTGTGTGTGTGTGAATGTGAGGCGGATTGTAAAAGTGCTTTGGAGAAAGGTTCTATATAGAAATACAGTCTATTTATCATTTTGCTGTAAGCTATGAAAAGGATGGACTATACTTCCATAGCATAGACTACCATATAGCTTCGATGTGCATTTCCATCCAATAGTCTCTCAAGTGTCATATCATTCGTCTCACTATCATCAAAGTACTGCAAAATTCTTCAAAGATGAAGTTCATATGATTTTATGCAGCCCTAGAAAGCATTTGGTCCTACACAGACAATTTTATATTTTGATAGTTATGTTTGAGGCAGTCGATTTCTGGTTTAAATGAAAGACCTCTATCTGATTTCTTTTAGAGAGGACCAGCTATCCACTCAGTTGATTTACATCTCTGATAGGACAAGCACTTCTGAGAGTCAGCATTCTAGTGCAGTAACTTGTGGCACAGATTAAAACATAGATAACATGCAGATAAGCAAATAATTGATTTACCATTGGAATGGCATTTGTTCTATTTTGTCTCCTCTGTTTTCCCTTACAGACGGAAGGGTGGCCAGACGTTTTAATGTCATAGGCAGGCACTGTACTGGGAAGAAACCTTTCAAAACACAAGCGTAAGAAATGAAATTAAATGTCACATATGCCCGAAACACTTTTTTTTCACGCCTCGTCTGAATAAGGCTGGTTTTACTTGGAAGGCGTGCAATGAGTGGATGATGAAATCTTGGCAGGTGCCCAGAAGACGTACCGATGTAGCGCGCGTCCAGGGAGTGGCTCAAGACAGTGTGGTGTCTTGGTCACATTTAGACTGCCATTAGTGTCTGATGGACTGTGCCACCCCAGCCATCTCCCCAGTCTCACCATGTGCCTCCCAGGGAGGGGAGCGCCACCTGGAGCTACATGCCTCCTCACAACTGGCAACAATCAGGGGTGTGAAATCCCCTCCTTGGACTCTCCAGTGGCACAGCTATGCTGCACAACAATAAAACCTGACTTAACCTGACTGTTGAACTCACATGAGAGGTGACTTTTTTTTTTTGTTTGTTTTCACTGGTGCAACGTATGATCAAGGGAATACTGTGAAAAGGATTATTTGTGACAATGACTAAAAGCCTTAGTTATATTATCTGCATATTGTATCACATTGTCTATCATATTCAATGATTTGTATGAATCTGGAATAGCTATTATTGGGATGATTTTTACATTTTTTAAATGTATTGCTTTTCTCTTAAAGACACAGTCAATGGTGTTACATTGCAAATTGGAGATATTTGGAATTAGTGATCAATTTTATGCTGCATATTAGCTACTGATTAAAAAAAATCACACTCATTCTATTGCAGGTTTTGTTCATCTTAATTCCCCCTTACAAATCAAGCCCATTCGAGTGATCATTATTAGATGTACTGAGCACTACTATCTGTGCCTGTGCAAATGGAAGATCTGGTCACCTTATCCACTCTCTGAGGAGCAAACAATGGCCCCCATCAAATAGGACGCGGGCCTTAATTACCAAATCAACATCATTAAGATTCCACAGATGTGTGTAAGCCAGATGCATATTTCACTCCACCCATGGGAGACAGAGAGAGAGAAAGAGAGAGAGAATCAATCCATAAAGACTAATCAGGAACTTGGATTATCTCACTTGAAATGGTGCACACAATTTAAAAGGTATAATTGCCACCAAACAATTACACCGAAGCCTTCCACCTTTTCCTGTGAATAGTCCCCCTAAATTTATGTCAGTCTTTGACTGACATTACTCTTCCTGACAATAGCAATTATCCCCAGAATGGGCATGCAGTGTGAGTTTTCTAGATGAACCACAGCTGTTGACAGGTTTTCATTGTGACCTATTATTCTTGGCTATATCAGGTTTAGGGCCAAATGGGGAGAAAAAAAAAGAACCAAAAGTAGGAAAGGGCAAAACAAGCTGACCTGTGGATTGTGGAGGACTAAATTGAGCCATTACCCCAAAACACTGACATAAAGGACATCAATTAGGCTACTCATGGGTCTGACTAAATGGCAAATCAACTCCATTCATCTCACCTCATGTTAAAAAGCTATCCCCTGAAAACTTCCTCTGCTAGAAATAGGCATGATAGGCTAGCTGATTGCTTACAAACATTGCTGTGATTTCTTTCATTCACTGAATGGGGCCATTTAGAAATCTACCTTTCCATTCTGTATGTGAAGATTACTAATTGCATAAAATAAGTCTGTGCAAGTATCCACATTTCACATGTTTGGAGGGAGTTGAAAATTACAGAGTGCCATTTGCAACCAAAACGTACATGGATAAATGTGACCCACAGTTTATAGTAGGAGAGTGCACCATGTTAATACGAACTTCAAAAACTTATTTCACAGAGTACAAATGTCATGGTTAATAGAGGGCTATAATGCAGAATTTGGTTAAGCTTCTAGTTTTGACAAGATAAGGACACACCAAGACATGGTTGAGCTCAGAATTGTAAAATGTCTTCTTCTCTTCGGGTCCATTTTCTCTGGTGTGGTTCCAATTTCTCTCTCTCTCTCTCTCTCTCTCTCTCTCTCTCTCTCTCACACACACTCTCTCTCTCACTCTTTAACTCTTGGCTTTGGATTTGTGGATTACTGTTTGTGATTAAAATTGTTTTGCATACCTATGTTATATACTATACTATTGCCATGTCCTGGACTTCCTGATTACAGTAACAGAGATCAGAGATTAACACAGTGGCATCTTTCTGCACTCTCTCCATTTCTAACCACACACTCCCAACACACACACACACACACACACACACACACACCACAAACTTAGGTTATGTCAAGGATAAGACAATGTTATGAAGTATGTAACATTTACATATCTATCTATGTAACATAATGTTCATTAATTTTTCATTTTTTAAATCAGTTTTAGAGCTGTATTATTTTGCAGAATCAAATCTATGCGTGCCCTCTGATTCTTTTTTCTGTTGGTGTTGTTGTTTGTTATGCTTCAGGTGAAAAATAATGGAAAGTGTTGAATATTGTCTGTGCTGCTGGGAATGTGCTTGCTCAGCTATTATTTCCAGAACTCACAGAGCCTCAGTGACTTAGCTTAATGCTCAGTGAGGAGAAATATACTAGAATTTACATTTCCCAGAAGTACAGTATTCAGATATATATTTCATACCAACCAACAGACTTTACCCAAAAGCAGTAACTGGTCGCAGCATGTATATTTGTGTGATAATATTTACTACAATACTTGATGAATTCACAGAAATATATTTATGTAATTTTGATAAACTTTATTATCAGTCCATCTCCAACTGGATAGTTTTGGCTTGATTTCTTTTTTTACTTGATAATAACATTCAAATTGCACTTTGATAGAGGTTACTTGGAATCATAACAAGAACAACTTAATTTAGAATATTTCTTAAGATGGACTGATGGATTTTACATCTGAACTCAGCTTAGAAATAGTGAGTGTCATTATAGACATCATTATAGCATACAGTAAGCAATGGCCACACTAACGGTTACATAAATGAAGCTCTTACATTCCTTGAGAAACAGGTGACATAATCTATATTTTTAGCAACAAATTATATGTTATTGTGCCATTTCACGTAAGACAAATTTAGAGGCAACATTGTGGGCCCTGAGCTTGGTTCCATCCACCTAGTATCTCTATTCATTTTCATCTTGCTGACATAGTGGTCTGGCACTGATCAATGGAATAGTTTTGCTCAGCCACATAGATGGCGAGCCAATCAGCAAGATCATTACATTGTTTCCTTTCTGTCATTCCTTATCAGTTTGCAAACGTTAGTGGCCAAGGAGGAAGTAACGTTATGATAAATATGACATGGTTAGATGGTTAGACCTCGACCAGTGATTTTAAAGTTAATGCAACCTTTGCCCCTAAGACTGTAACTGGGAAACATCTACCAATCAATCAAGGCCAGAGTCCGGTGAAGCCAGGATAGAGGCACTCAGTGGTGCCACTCAGAAAAGCCAAACAGTTGCACTGGATGAGGGGTTTAGAAGCTGTTAAGCTGATTTTTTTTTTTAAGCTGATTTTTTTTTCTTTTTTGTGCAGTGTAAGTCTGGCTTTTAGCCTTCAGGTACAGCAATGGTTTTCTTCTGCTGTGTGTGTATGTGTGTGTGTTTGTGTGTGTGTGTGTGTGTGTGTCCATGCATGCGTGTGTTTGTGTGTGCCATTCCAGGTCATATGTGTCATGTGTATAGGATTACTGTAAGTCTGAGTAGAATGTTATAACATGCACCTGCCAAAACCTCTTCCTTCAATAAGCCACACACCAGATTCCTCTCTGGGGCTTACACTGAGAAGAGCCCTCACCTGTAGCATCCTTACATCTTGAGTGATGCCTAGTGTACAGCAGGGTCTGTATGTTTGTAAGAAAGACTCTTGTGTGATGCAACTATTATTCTTGATTAAGTTTTTTTTCTGCTGAGGTTCTCTTTTTCTACTCAAGTATGACCTTTCATAACCTTTTGTAACCCGGATTTAAAATTGCTAAGAGGTGAACAGGCTGCTTCTATAATGACATCTAGCTGAGAACTATAAAAACACTATGGCTGAAGTCAACTAAAAAAAAACAGACAGAATTTTCAATAACTCGCCGCGGCTAGCATTCTGAATTAGAATTTTTGAAAGGTCGACTTCAGACAGCTTGCCCACAGTCAGATTGCCTCAGGCAAACTCAGGCCATGGCATATGTAAAAAGACAAAGGCATATTCAATATGTATAAACAGACACAATCCACATTGAAACCTGAGTACCACCGAAGCTTTGATGAATAAGTCACGATGGGGATGTATGTTTCAAAAATGATAAACGTTACCACTCTCCACCAAAGCACTCCACTGACCAGAGCAAAGCCAGACTAAATTCAAATGACTTGTGATGGTGTGGCAGAAAGGATTGCGAAATGAATTCTCTATGATGGGTTTTTGCAGTAAAGACAGTTGCAGAGCATAGTCAGTGTTTTTAAGACCTTGCTAAAGTACAGCCCTTTCACATGCTCAAATGTCAAACATCAGGCTAATTGCATCAACGCATCCAAACACATGTAACAGTCGGCAGTGCTGAGTTAAATAAGCTGCTCTGCAGAAGTCTCGGGTCTGTCTAAGTGTTTAGATAAATGCCAACCTCCATATGCTTACCCCAGAGGTTATCTTACAGACTGGGGAAACACACTGTTGCTGTTGCTGCTGCTGCTGCTGCTGCCATGCTAAGTGTTTTGCAGTTGTCCAGTTTTCTTCCACAGAACTGGCAGTTGCTGGCAGGACATTCATTTGAGGAACACTATTACCTGTGTTCATATAGTTGCCCCCCAGGGGATAAGTATGTACTTGAAGAATGTCATTCAATGGACACTGATGGTTGGTCCTACAAATTGCATAGACAGTCTTTAATTAGCCTGTGGGGTAGGTGGCTTACTACTGTTGTAGAAAATTGGTATTTTAAATGTCAGATTTTTTTCAGTTTCTTTACAAAAAGTTTCAGTTTCACCACTGTTACTACAACTTCATTAGTTGAGGGTTACCATCCAAGTATGATGCAGATGAAACAGTTATACTGCTTTTCAAGTTCGGTTATGTAAGCCTCCTCAGCATAATGCGTTGAGGACTAGGTCAGCCTGTTCGTGGAGATTACCAGTCACAAAAACAGAGGGCACAAAAAAAGTTGTGGCTGTCTGTGGAATAAATAACTGATTTAAAATAACTTTTTATAACTATAAAAAATAAATAACTTAACAGTGGCTCTCATTGAAACTGATATGCTCCTGATATACAGGGTGTTATCAGGGGCAGAGGCCATTGAAACAATAACAGTAATATTTTCTTGCAACAGTATTGAAAGCAGCTCTCTTTCAATACAGCACCGTATTTCTACAGGGAAAATAATTCCTCAGCCTTCAGTGTTCTTGCCAGGCTTTTGGGGTGAGGCACTAGCTTTCCTTTTCCCCACCACAATCTAATCTTAGTCTTTCCTCCTGGGCACTTCGCTGGGGTGACTGTGGACGAAAACAACCTCAGGCAATTCATTGTACACCAAGAGGAAAAACCATAATATTTTGAAGACATCCGTGTGTCAGGGGTGACAGTATAATAGCCTGCATTACATTTTCTGAAGTTTTTATGCACTGTAACTTGGCAAAACACACATATTTCTTTGACTAGTGGGCTGAGCTAAGCAGGGAAAAAAGGCAATGTAGAGGCGGTGACACTTGTCTCAGAGCACAGGTGACGGCTGGCTCCAGCAGTGACAGACAGGGTCAGAGGCTGCTCAGGCTGACAGCCCTATCTCCCGAGAAGACAGACGTCTGAAAAGAAAACATTCATGTCTCTCTGTTTCCTGCGCCGTGATGCCTGACACCTGGGGTCGTACGTTCACATTCTTTTTGTTTTTGATGCTGCCGCCCCGGCTGGTCATGGTGATTCCCCGACAGAATTGCAACGAGGGTGTCAGGGAATTGGTGTTCAGACGCCGGGCTTGTCAAAGGGCCTGCCGCACCCACAGCACTCACTTGTTGATGGCAACACTGCGCAGCCTATTGGAAACCCTTGGATTCCTGCAAGGGGGGGTCGGGGGGGGGGGGGGGGATTAACATGGAATGATAATAGGCTCAGTAATGTGTGATTGAAGGTCATTTAACACAAAACGTTGCCTAGATAAACCCTTTCTCCCAAGTTGCACTCTCCCTAATTTTTGTCCTACCATGTGAGCACAGGGGGAGGAGGAACGCGTCTCGTCTTCCGCGGAGACCCCAAGGGTCTGCACATCGCAAATAAAAGGTGGTAATAACTACTCCCACCCATGATAATTGCAGTCGATTTGCCAATGCAAAGATCTGAGGGTGAATGGAGACTCTGTTATCTGCTCCCGAGCAGCTTCTGATTGTAACAGGGAGTTATGGAGTCCTCTGAGGCTAATAGAGGAGTACTGAGACAAGGAGGGATTACTGAGCCCCATTCTGCCAGCTCCAAGGACGTCTGCCAATAATAACTTTATCTGTCCGTTGCATGTGCCTTGGGTTCTGGCATACAGGCTAATGTGCTAAGTATTGGAAACTAAGAATCTCTTTGTTTTCCCTCCAAACTCAAGAACACACAATTTGCACATTCATTAAGTAAAAAAAAAAAAAATGTCACAACTCATTTCTGTTGTTTTCATCAGCCAAACGTAAGTGAATTAATCATTTAGAAAAAAATTGTGGGCGCCAGATATGCAAAACGGACATTTTTGGTGCCCATTAAATCATCTTTGTTGCATGGGCCTGGATGAAGTGAAGTGTCATGAAAACAGGAATTTGAGGTAGGCGCCAGAATTTTGACATATACAATGTACTTTTTTACCTTTTCATGTCTTTGAGTGGTGTCCAAATGGCCACTGACAGTATACACAGGCCAGTACTCATAGGCTTAATGAGCTGCTGTTTACTTCTCTACCGCTTGGCTCCATTGTAGACATATCTCACTGTCCAAGATGGGTAAAGAGTCTGCCTTAGTAAATATCAGCCAGGCCTTGCAGAAATGTCAGTTTTTTGTCTCTTTTTTTCTTGCACTTTGTATCCCATTACCACTAATGAGCCCATTGGTTCTGCCTTGCAGAGGGACCTAAGCGTCTGTGGCACAGCAGGACTGAAACATCTGTGGGTTTCAAACATCCCTGAAATCACCCTGAAAAAATGATAAATTGATTGTACAGTTCTAATGCTGCACAGCATTCTTGGTGCATGGGATTCACATGCAGTCTCCACAGTTAGCTCTCAAACTGATTTATTTGTCAATCGCTAGCTTGTGCTACACACCACTCTGAGATAAACAGTGTGAAATCAAACTAATGTGCTGACAAAAATAAAAGAAGAAAAAGTTGCGTGATTACACTCGGGGACAGAATCAGGGAAAATTTGGATAATTTATATCTAAATGTTTAAACCGTGCAGTGATGTGTTCATTATGCGTGCCTATGGGCTGAAAGAACATATAATTTTCTCTCACAAAAATCAATTTTAATCATACCCAGAGTGGGCACTTACAAAGAACATTTTAGTTGGGGTCAAAGCAGGAAATGAGCAGTCACAGTCGAACATCACAGTTGCCTCAGCTCTGCTAAAACAGTGTGGCGTTTGTGTGTCATTAAAGCTAACAGCCCTTTATTAAATTGTCTCCTGGCGTCATCGCTGGCCTCTGGCGTCTGAAATACAAGGTGTGAAATAAGAATTCAGCCTCTCTCTTGACAAAAAGGACAATCCAGCTTATCAGCACTGTGACCAATCGACAGCTCAACTTTGAGAAACACAGGAAACATCCTAATTATTCCCATTATGCCCTCTTACCCTCATCAGCACACTAATTGTAATGATGCGCTTCTCTGGGAATGTGTCGACGGCATCATCACGCTGACTTCATCCCTCCTCAGTGCTCCCTCGCCACACTCGGCACAGGAAATCCTTCCTGCGACTTTAGTTTTGTAATTGATTCAGTTAACTCAGTGCTGGCCACAAAGCATACAGAGCCATTTTTCCCCTCCTCTGTGATTCTGAACCACTAAATCATGCCAGCCTCTCTGCTGTGATCTTGTACCTTGTATGAGATCTTATAAGGGTAAACCCGATGCACACTTTTTCATCTAATCCCCACCTGGGAAGTGTGCTGTCACAGAGAGTCTTTCTTTCTTAAAAGGGTGGCAGATGTGTTAGGCATCGAGGTGCCTTGGGGAGGCCCTGACATTAACGTCACGCTCGGCAGTTACATGTTTAATATGTATTGCCAGGCCTCTCCTTTTAAATAAAGGTCCTCCTCACTCGCTCACTCACTCAGTCATCCATCTCTCTTTAGTCTTAACCTGTGGAGATGCAAAGGCACAGCAGTGCCTGTCATTATTTAAACCTTCACAAGGTGCATTTTTTTTACAAGCATTTCACCAGTGAATTGAATAGACTTAAGGGTTTGCAGGACACGTCGCATTGTATAGCCTTGGTGAGCTGAGCTTACTTCTCAAAGAAGTTTCTGGTTTAATTGTGTACTACTCAGCTTCTCTTGCCCAGAGATATCAAAGGGGAACTTACTGAACATGCTTGAAATTCTTACCCCATTTTCTGTTTCCATAGAAACCATAGCAAAGGTCAGGCACTGTTGCTTCTTAGTTCTCTAGTGTGAGGGGATTCACAGCAGAAATTGTCAAAACTGTATAATTAAAGCCATGTTATTCCACTGTAGTCAAACCTGCCACCCCTTCATTAGAGATGTAAAATGTGCCGCAAGTGAGCCCCAACCCCCCCTCCAGTCCGTCAGCTGCAATGTCTCTTTCTCGCTTTCACGCACTCTTCTCAGACAGACATTTTCTAAATTAATAAGCCCTCTTGTTTTTATGTGGAGGTCTTCAAAAAGCTATTTCCTGACACTGAACAAGTATATCCATTGGTGATGACAGAGGTTATGCTTCCTACAAATCGAGTGTCCAAGATAAACCATACATGCAATTTAAAGGTCCAAAAGTTATACACATGAATTTCTTATTACACTGCCCATTAAGACAATAATACTATATTTACATAGACTTTTAATATGCGTGTATGGACAAATTGTGCAACTACAAAGTTCATTCATGTACACTCAAGACCTTGCACTGCAGAGATATAAAATTGGCAGTGCTGGGACAATTTATGTCTAATTATGAATACATATATCAAGATTGGTATGGCATTATAAATACATTATGAATATATCTGAATTATGAATGCACTTATACATTATGCACAGTTGATTAATAGAAAGTGTTGCTGAATTGTCTCCAGTTCTTTTAGTGCATTCTTAAGGTTTAAAAGAACAGAGCATGCGGTTAGCAGACTGAATCCTAAGCTTTTACTTTTCGTCGAGCATGGCTGACTTAAAACTGAATCAACTCCATTTTAAGCTTTTGTGATATGCAATTTCTCTCTAAGTGTGGTGACAGAATTACCTGAGGTGGCAAGTGCACATAAGTATGATAGATGAGTTTAATCTATTATTCCAAGATGGTTTAAGATGTTGTCACACCCCTGGTGAAAACCTGCAGCAGAATTCAATTTTTGTGTCAAATTATCCCAAAAGCTAACTACTGCATGCCCTTCAAGAGTGCATACAGCTAAAACACCAGTAAGTCATTTGAGATCATTTGGTTGCTAGCAGCACCATTGTTGATAAACAATAAAATCATAAATGATTAAAACTTAATTCTGTATAAATATATAAATATAATAAACCTAATATTGCTTTTAAACACTTGAGATTGCTTTTTAAGAAACATCCCAGATGAATATGGGTTTATATTTTTCTTCACTTTTTACTGGTTGCTACACTGGTTGTTTGACCATTGTTGCTAGCAAGTTCATCTGACCTACTTATCCTTCTGGGAAAAGCTTTAGTTTAAAGCTGTTTATTTTTTGCCAGGAAAAGCCATGCTTAAAAAGCGAGGTGTCCTCCGTGCTGTGGGAGGAAGATGATGTGTCTGTTCACCCGCCGCTTGAGGTGCTCTCAACCAGCCGGGCACCGTGGTTATTTCTGGGTCTGTTCCTGATGGGGACGGGTCTTAGCAGCATGCCACAGGACATTATTTCATGCATCGCTGCTATCCCTTGAAACTAATTTAGCACTTGATTTTATTGCGGCAGCCAGGCTCACATCAAAAGGCTTGAGCTTGCCTTTGCTCTTTACATACGTCACCCTTCAATCTCCAGAGGAAGCATCCTCTATTTTTTTCCACTAAAATGGAAACTAGTAACCATATACATGAGCAGATGAAATGTCGTTTTTTCAGAAGATTCCTGAGGTCTTAGTTATAGTAACTTTCATGCAAAGATATTTTTGGGATATTTTGTGGTACTGGGTACAGAAACCACATCTTTGGCACAGAAAATATGTGCCACATTAATATGGACGACCTTTTAATTATGGTAATTACGAAGCAGGCAGCCGGCTGACAAGCGTGCCTCGGTGTCCCTGCTCTAGCGCTCTGCCGGTGGGGTATGAAGAGAGGTGCTGCAAGCGTTACATAAGCCCACCTTGTCAGCGCGGCCGTGGAGACACACTGAGTGGGTCAGTGTGGGAGAATAAGCAGTGACTCATAGCCAGGCATTCAGCAACTTCAAACTTCTCTCTGGTCTCAACTTCAATGAGCTGCTTTCTCTAGCGGGGAAGGGGCAGTGCAGGTCTAAGGCCACGCGTTATGCGCATACCTCAAATCTTTGGCGAGGGTCCACTCACAAACTGGAAGAATTACTTTGCTATTACTGATGCAGCTACTGGAGAGAAAACCATACAATGCATCATATCCACCAGAGCTTGTAAAGAGGCCTGGGCTAAGGCCAGCCTTCAGCTCCTTGGAGGACTGTATTATACTTCAACACAAATAGTTTTTCTCCCATATTGCTAATTACAGGCTGTTATTTGTGAGGCAATCGGAAGCAACAATAAAACAGTTCCCAACAAGGAAAAGGGGGGAAATAAATAAATAAATAAACAAATAAGTGTAATATGAACCTGCTGCAACAAACCCACTGCAGTTTAAATAGCAGACTGGACGTCTTGTTGTGTATAGCCACTTGTACTGGGTTGGATGCAGTGGACTGGATTGATCTATTGTGCTTTATAGAGATAATACAGATGGACAGCACCAGCCTTTTAGACTCATATTTGCATTTGTAAATATCTGAATGTCGAATAGGAACAAACATCCTAGGGGCTTAGAACTCAGAAGGTTGAGTCACTCCTCCATGCTGGGACAAAGAGAGGATTCAGTGGACTGTCCTGATGCGTCTAGACATGCTTCACTTAGAAGAATCTGCAGAGAAGCATCCAGAATGGACTGGACCATTAGGAGTCGTTAGAGGTTAGATGATGCAACATGACAGACCGCACAATCACATAATACTGCTTGTGATGAATACTGTTTATTTTAACAAAGCCCTGAAACAAAGCTGGAGGTCTGAGACTGGATATCAGGACAAAAATGAAAATAAGTCCACCTAACTAGTCATTTGTCTGCACAGAAACTCAGTCCTCCTCCCGTTTGTTATCCAACATATTCACCATAAGCAGATCCATTTAATAATGTGACAAGGAACAATCATTTATACACATGCAAAACATGTGATGACATAATGTTTAGCTATGTGACACCGCAAACTATACTGAACACTAAATGCAGTGTAGACTGCTTCAGTAGATATTAGCAGTAAGCATTCAGCCGTATGGGGGCTTGATGGAATAAGTGCACCACTCGTAGTTGCGTTTTGTTTACAATCCAAAACATTTGCTCTCCCAAATCACACATTTCAGGATTTATTTTCTCAGCACGTGACATGATAATGATATCTTTCTCCCTTTGAGAAAGCTGCAAGAGACCAGTTATGGCTTCTTGGTTATTATTACTGCAACTCTTATTGTAGGTTACAGATACTGGAGATATTGCCTGAGGTGCCATACCGTTTTTCTGAAGTGACACTGCGCCTGCTCTAATAAATAGCACAGAAAAAGGAAAGGGTTGTTGTATATTCTATCCTGCATTAAGTACGTGTTTGTCTAGGGAAATTATACCCCATCATACATACATACAGTAAATGATCAGTGCCTTATAGAGGAACTAGATTTAAATTGTGGTTGCTGTTTAAAACAATCTTTATCAAAAATGGAACCTCATCATAAATGAATACCATAAATTAATTAGTCTATACAGAAATATGCATGACATGAACATCTGATCGGAAACTTCTCAGATCTTAAGGACAGTCTTTTTAAGCATTTCCTTGAATGGTAGGACTGTTGACAGACCTTTTGTTGCAGTTGCCAAGTCCAGCTTTTCCTTTTATCGGTCCCAGTGACTATTAAGGAAACCAGGCATTACAGTGTAGTTCATTTTTTGTGGAGCAGTTAAGAACAAGGCAGGATCTTGTTTATTCCTGGAGCTTAAGCGAACTGTGAAATATGCTTTTGATTTCCTGATGGAATTCTAGACATTTGGTAGTAGCCTATTTAGATAAAATTTAAATCCATTGGTTTTGGCTTTGAGCTGTCTCTCCATGTGGTTATGCTCTAAAAGCCCTTCTTTAAAACTGTGACTTCAAAGTCTGGACATGTCCAACCATAACTGTACAATTCCTATGTCAACCAACAAGGGGAGATTGAAATGCAAATATCTATGTTCATCCAAGAGAAAACTGCTTCCTTCAAATGGTAATCAACCTGTTGATATAATTGACCGTGGGTTTTGTATAAATCACATTGTCATATGAAGAGTGAAATCTCTAAAAAATCATCAACTTTCCTGGATTGCCTGGATTTCCTCACTTTATATGTAACTCTGAACTAAATGTAGCGGTTGGACGAGTAAAAATTGCCCATAAAGAATATTCTAGCTTTTTGCGGGTAGATAAACTTTCTTTAGCAGGCAAGGCTCAAGCTATCTTTAATGTCCTCAGGGGTCTATTTGTTATGCAGCCAACAGGTAAGGTTATCACAAGCACAAAATAAATTCAAAAGATATAACCAAAATATTTCAATGACAAAATGTGTAAACAATGATTGCTAAGTAAGGCCTTATAACACAACAAACTGCAGGTGATTTAGTTGTGATATCAAACTCTAGCATCTGTTTACTTTGTTTGGTCTATCTTCTAAACTATACAGTCTCTCAGTTTGTTTATTGAAGAACTGCAAAGTAAGATGGTATCTCATCAGCATGCCCTGCCTGGCAGCATTTGAATAGCAAATTTAAGTCTTGATTGGCATTTCAGACTCTGCAGCTGTAATGCTGGTTATTGTGCAGGGTTTCGACTGAAAGAAGAGCTGAACCAGTGAAGTGGTGTTTAACCTAAGCAAAAGCCAGATGCCTGATGAAGATCTGTGATGAAAGTCATCACATCACCAGATATGTGTGTTTAAGGCATGAATCTCACTGAGCTCCTCTGCTTTTAATTCCCAAGAGTGCTAATTTGGGAGTGCTAACACTCACCCACAACTCATTGAGATTAAGGAAATAGACATGCCAATGGGGAAAAAAAAGAACATCCATGAAGTCTCCCTTCATGACTATTTTCAATTTTTATTTTTAATGTGAGCTATATGGAGTTGTCAGCCAATTGTTCATAGCAGCCCAAGAATCTTAAATCATCAATATTCATAATTCTAACAGCTGCAGCTCTGCACATTACACTGTTATTGTTCCATGAAGCATACACCAGCTTTTTTCAGACTGAAACTTTACTGCTTCAGCAAAACTTACAAGTGTTAGGCCCAAGATTTGAAAAAGTCTTGGCTTCACCCTGTTCCTCCTCTGTGCTCTGCCCAACCTGGTGTTCCTGTCTGTGACTGACACTATGGAGGCTCCTCCCATCTCCCCTCTTTATGTTTCTGATTGGTCACAGGCAGATGCTTGTTGTGAATCCCCAGAGGGGAAAATGTCTGTAAATCTACGCAGGTCTACCTAGCATACAAAAGCTTTTCAGTGAGACTCAAGACTTAAGTCAAGACTTAAGTCTTCACATTTCCAAGAAACAAAAAAGAAGAACAGAAAAAAACAAAAAACACTGAGCTAACATTCTCTCTGCAGCAGTCTGTGCAGAAGTGATAGAATGACGGTCTTGGTATAATTTAGAAATGACCATCGCCCAGGTCTCCTGCACAACAGCTCGTGACTGGAGTCCTAATCCAGGCATTTTCTATGCATATTGATAAAAGGCCCTGGCATTTCCTCGAGCTGAGCGAACTTTTAAAGAGGCCAGAGCAGACAAGGCAGGAGGCCCTGTGGTCTGAATGCGGAGCAGCTGTTTCCAGCAATCTGTGACAGTCTTGCTGCCCCTCTTCTTCACACACCAAAGGCCCTCTGAGACCAGTGCAGATAAAAAGCACTTCAATTAGTGTAAGAAATATTGATTGCTATGCTTTTCATGTGCCCATTGTTAGGCCAGACACGTAGGAGAGGCCAGGAAGATACTGCTGAGATGGGTAAAGAGAACTGCAGTGGCATCTAAATTTCCTCGTAAGGAATCGTAATTGATAAATAGAAGTGTATTTTATTTGTGATTTAAGACCTCAAGGCCCCTGCTTTCTTGTGCTGGCAAGCAAAGAGCAACTGAAGCAGAATTGCCAGGTTCGCTTGATTAGCGTATGCACATTTTAACTGATAAAACCTGTCTTAAAAGGTACTTCATTACTAACATTTCCTGCAGTTTTTCTTGATTAGCGTTTGTGGGAAAACATTTCCAAATTTACTTTGGCCCCAACACAAAGCTTCTACCGACCTGAAATATATAGCTTTCAACAATTACATTGCAAAGCATTTTTTTTCCTTCTAAATATATTTCTGTGCATCTTCGTATTCAGGCATTATAGGCTATCTGCTTTTTAGCATAAATATTGTATATATGTCCTGGTGCCAGGCTATAAATAGTCCTCAAAGGAGGGCTGTGTGTATATGTGTGTGTGTGTGTGTGTGAATATGTGTGTGTGTGTGTGTCCTGGCAGCCTGAGTGCCTCCCCTTTAGTTCTATTTTATTTTGATTGTTTCATATTTTTAACAGTAATACAACCCCCAAGACACCAGGCTATTTATTGGTTATTTAACAGGATTTCTTGAAACCTCCACACTAAAGCCCCAAAGCCTTAATGCTTTTATTCTGTTTTATCTTGTTTTATTTTATTTTACAGGCAGTCAAAGCTACGGTCAAAGCCTGGTCTACACTTGCTGTTAGAAAGACGCTTGCTAAAGAAATGGAAGCTGTTAGTATAATTAATGAAAGAGAAGAAAGGTTTAGCACTGCAGTCCAGTTTAGCAGTGCAGGCTTGTTTAAAGGCAGAAACCAGCCTATCAATCAGCTGAAGCCTCCAACCAATTTTATCAGCAGAAAAAAGCTACTGACAAGGATCAGAGCTGTTGATGAAGAAGAAGTAGAGAAGAAGGGACTCCATTTTTAATAGAAGAGAGCCTGTACTATAGAGCTAGACTCTAGATTTCGTCCAGATAGTCCCGTTTTCCAGCCCTCTGTCCAGACCAAGGAACAATGTCCTAATTTTTAGGCGTTTGTCCAGATTTTTAACATTTGCTTAATGCAATAGCAAACGATGTTTATAAGCAGCGGTATTGAAAACAGTGCGGTCTTAGCGGTCAGTGCTTCTGCATTTGCATTTTGCAATAGTGAACATCCGCTGACATTGTTAGATAATGCTCGTAGTCTACATGGAAAACATGGAAAGATAGACTGCAAAGTGCCATATTCTCACATTACAGCGATCAAATCTGAACACTGTCATCAACTATGTTAAGGTTAAATTAGGCT
This sequence comes from Tenualosa thibaudeaui, assembly GCA_027481765.1. Lineage (NCBI taxonomy): Eukaryota > Metazoa > Chordata > Actinopteri > Clupeiformes > Clupeidae > Tenualosa > Tenualosa thibaudeaui. Next base: position 18,114,769 of record JAIFZK010000004.1, on the reverse strand, counting down.
ACAATATCCTAATTCAGAGGAAGTCCATATTGATAGAGTATTTTTTTTTTTTTGCATTTCTGGAAAAGTGTGCCTTAGTTGTAATTTGCCATATTACATGTACCATATCTACAAAATAGACTGCTGGCTATTCATGCAAACTGCAGGTTTTTCCTCAAAACACTGTTATTTCAACACTTGAAAAGCTTCAGTTATTTATTTTGTCAGGTTTGTAGTGTCCTCACTTTTGACCCTTTGCCCTCACTTTTAGACCCATTTTCCTCCTTATCTTAGTCTGGAAGGGGGGTCACCTTAAGCCAGGCCTGTACTGTAAACCGTGGCATAGCCGTGGCATACGGTTAATTTCAATTTAGCTAGCAGCTGTCTGCAAAATGATTTTGGCTAACACTAAAGCAAATTACTAATTGCTAAGATGTGTGTTTAGGTCATGAGTTGCATTCATGAGTGATATCAAACATTCTAATATTCTACTGACCATGATTATGTGAGATGTGTTAGATGTCTTTTTTGTGACTGCAACATGCTTTGCTAATGGCTAGGTTAGCACTAACCAAACTACTACCAAACTTAGACAGAGCATTTATTCAGCCAAACAGGGCCAGTTCTTGCCTTTTTCTTGCCCTGGGCCAGATTTTGAGTTTTTCCCCCTCTCTTTTGGAAGTACAAGTGAAAAACTGAAGAAAAAAAAATTATTGCGATGCTTCCCTGATATTTGGTGCCCTAGGCGATTGCCTAGTTCATCTATGCCAGGAACCAGCCCTGCAGCCAAAGAATCTACAGGGCCTGTCTGCTGCTTTTTGAGAACCCCATCACTTCAGGAGATTCAAGATTCAAACAACTAGGACAAAGTAGGAGGTAGGACAAACCAATTAAATTATAGGCTTGGCTGACTTTGAGGTAAAACCTTGCTTGTGAAATCTTTCATCCAGTCTTTAAATTGCTGTTTGCCTACATGTAAATTGATAATTGATGTTTGAGCTTGGTGTATGGTCTAAAGATCTTCAGTTCAAGATTGAGGTGTATCAATGAACCAGCTAATGAAATATTATAAAGGGTTCAGCACATAGGCCTACAGACACATGCTGTACCACACAGATAAACAGATTTAGCTGTAAGCCTGTCCTCTTTCTTAAGACTGCTGTGTGTAACCTGCTGTGTGTAACGTTTGTGCAACTATACATTTAAAAGCAAACCTTTGTTTACATTCAGGTGTCATCATCGATTAAGTTTTTGATTATACTTTACGTCTGTATCTACAAATAATGTACTCGTTCATCAAAAACAGATCATAAATGGTTTTTAATGATAATCATAAAACAATAGGTCTGTCTGAAACTGTGACTTTAAGTATCATATTACCCAGTTGTTGTTTTTTCCTTTGACTGTGCCAGTTGTGGAGATGCACAGACCTCTGCAAGAACAGAGATTGTGTAAGACTAGGTTATCTACACAGCTACAATGCTGTGTGGCATAACATTCAGATGAGAAGCATCCCTCACCCTTGGAAGCGGGTGGTTGTTTTCTGTTATTTGATTGCCCCTCTTGAATACTGTGCCCTACTACGTGAGTGTTTATCTAGAGAGCGTGGGTAAAGAAAAACTTCAGCGTAGGGTCATAAACTCTCATTTTTGGAAATGTCAGCTATTGCTGTAATTATGGCTGGTGTTACAGATAATCACTGTACATGTAAATGTGTGATTTCTTTCTGTATGGCCGCACTGGAAAATGAGCTTTTTGTGTGTTTGCTAATGATGTCTTGTTCTCGGGCAGAAAAGTCATTTGCAGATATTTGCTGGGAGAGGATGTGTCCATGTAGATATACCCTGTTAGCCCTGGGATGCAGAAACTGGTAAACGTAAAAAAAAAAAATCTGGATTCCTGTGTGAAAAGATTCCAATTATAGATCTTTTTCTGCACCCTCTCTCAATCTCTCTCTCCCCAGATCAAACCCTCCAGAGTATGTGGCTTGCTCTTTTCCTCATAATTCTAAACAAACAGACAAGCAAGCAGTGCTGTTGTTGAAAAACATGCATGGCCTCAGGGAGCAACACTTTTCACGTAAGTTACGTGTCTGGCTCATCTGCATTCTCAAAAGGCTCTGGGAAGAGCTGCATATGTCATTTGCCTTTGATAAGATCTGAAATGGCCTGCCCTCCCTCCACACACACCTCCCCACACACATCCAGCCCCTCACCCCAGTCGATACCATATGCTAGGAGCATATTTTTATGTGTTGCAACACCAGATGTTTTTTTTTTTTACATTTTTTAAATAACAGTTGACATTCATCAGAATCTAGAAGACAGTTTTATAAAATATGTGCTACTCATGTGACACGTTTCCAGTGTCTATGAGAATTGGTTGAGGGAAAGCCATTTACATGGGAAACAGAACGCAGAGGGCAAAAAGAGGTTTACTTTTATGTCAGATGACCTGGCAGTTGACTGACAAGCGCATCACTATCTCCCACACCACACGTCTATTGCATGCAGATGTTTGATGAGCTGTTCGGCATGCTAAAGTCTGCAGCAGCAGGCAGGCCAAACTCTGCATAAAAGCTGCTTTTCATCAGGAGTCCCAGATCACCCACATGGGGCCCAGGAGCTTGGCAGTGCTGGCAGCAACACCGCGACAACGCCTAATCATTTATCGCCACCTCTCCACACCGACGCCGTCGGCTGCTGATGAAGCCATGACACATGGATTTTATGTGCCTTTCGAAATGGAGTGCTGTCACAGCCGAGTATAGTGTTCACTCTCTGCAATAGAGAAGTTCAGCTCAGATCAAAAGTGGGCATAAGATGGGGGATTGGGTTGGGTGAAGCCTGGTACATGCATTCCACCTACTGTGGCTATGCACCGCCAAATGGTTTATCTTGTCCAAAAGCAAGTCTCACACACTGATTACAGTAATTACAATGCGTGATACATGCCATCGGCAGGGCATTGTGAATTCTCACTGCCTACGCATGCGGTGTGCTGTCTTTGTGAGACTTCAGAGAAATCACAAAACTGCAGACTACTCTCTGTGAACGTTCTATTCTGCAAAACCACTTTGAACTTGCAGACATAATGACAGGAGTGATGAAAGCGCTTGCACTTAATTCATGTGTGTTCTGACAGGACAGTTGAGAAGCTTATTAAAAACCTGTCTTGGTTTGTTTTAGCGGCTCATCCCAATTAAAAACCTGAAATAAATGATAAAACAAGACCTTTAGTTAATCATGAGAATACTGACTATTTCAGGCAGTTTGACCAATGACAAAGCAGTCATTTGTTGTTAATGCAAATGATTTTTCTGTCGAATAAATCATTGCACTGTAAACGCTAAATGTGAATACCAGAGCAAGTATCTTGAAAGAGAGGTAGGCTCATTATATTTTTTAGATGGATGGCACAGCGCATACAGGAAGCTTCTAAACCACAGCACAGCATTTTTCCACTGCATTCTTCATTCATGGTTAAGTCTACATGCTAACACAAGGTAAATAGGTTTTTGGAATGTTTTGGAAATGTAATATAGCAGCACTCTGTTTGCATGAGCCTACAGGCTCGTCACTTTCTGTAGTTTGTTTGTAACAACATCTTCATCAGCACCTCATCAGCACCTCAATTCTTTGCGGGAATGATTCTACAAGCTTAACACACATTTCTTTTCATAGTCATTCCAGTTTCTAAGTTGGGTGGGGCACGTTGGTGTACAGCCGTTTTCAGGTGTCCAGAGATGATCTATGGGGTTCAGGTATGACTAGCCCTCTCCAGGACTTGTGTATAGTTTAACCAAAGCCAGCCCTGTGGATTTTGGTAGAATGCCTTTGGCTGTGTTGTTGAAGCATAAACCCTCACCCCTGCATGAAAGGGGCTGTATATATATTTTTTCCTTTTGATCTTTTCCCTCCCTCCAGACTAGTCTCTGGTAGAAAAACATACCCACAGCATGATGCGTAGCCTTCAAGTGTTTGACTGTGGGGATGGGAAGGTGTCAATGAGGTCATACTCAGTTCTTGCTTTCCCTCCCACATGCTGATCAATATCCATTCCATCATACCAGAGGGTCCAAGTCGCTTGTGGTGTGAGAAAGGATGAGATGTTTTTATATCAAATTCCAATCTGGCTGCTATGTGCCTGACTCTGAGGACTGTGTGGCCACTGACGTGTCTACCAAGAGGTTTGGAATGGTAAAGTGCTTGACTAATCTCTACTGAGGAACTTCAGCGCTTTCTGGAGGAGACCAGTTGAGTTGGCTGTCTGTCTCCTCTGTTATCCACACAGTCTTACCGGGAGGCCATGAGGGAGAGTATTGGTCATTGTAAAGTTCCCTTTTTTGGAAGGATAAGGGGTACCATGTTTCTTTGCTTTACCCCATGCAGAGCTGTGTCTTGTCATTTTAATTATGATCAAGTGGCCTCCAGTCAAGTTGCAGAAGCAGATGTACTCTGCATGTCAAATGCTACAGAGTTTTGCTTTCTGCTTTTTTTCGCCCATACTCCCAGCACTGTGGCACATCAAATGTGTATCATACCAGTGCAAACAGGAGGGTAGCACATGACATTCTCATATCTGTCCATCCATGTGTAAATCAGATGTGGATCAGCGCTATGCATAGATTTTAGATAGATAGAATTTGAATGTACATGCATTGATAAGAATGTTAATGTACATGCATTTGTACGTGATTTGTGTGGTGATGTGAGGGTCATGCATGTATTCATGAAGTAATATCAGATGTCATGTTGAATTGTTTCCACACTGCAGTCGAAAGTTTGTCACATACTGTTTATTCCTGTTTTAAGGGATTTGGTGTCAGAATGATCTTGGATTGGATCCATCTGTACCAAGGTTACAATAAGCACTTCTTACAGGGAGTGGAGACAGTAACCACAGACTGTATATATATAAAAATATATAAGTCCAAGACAGATATGTCTTGCATATCAAATGATTTCATTGACCATTTACCAATGGTTTGATTACTGCCTCATGCATGCCACTGTAATGCTATGCAACCTCATGTGTGCACGGGTCACCTCACAGGGCAGATTTAAACTTCAGATCATGTTTATTTCTCTGGGTCTAAATGAATAGGACACAGGCAGGAAAATAAAAGTTGTGCATTAAGACCTTCAGTGTTAAATTTACCAAGGGAACGGAAAGGACAGAAAAGGGCCTGAAGCATTTCAGTTTCATATTTTTGAATTAACACAGATTTCAGTGTACAGTTTTGTTTTGTCACTATCAGGTAGTGTGTGGGGGTTTAAAGAAGACAAAAAATGTCCAGTAGCACAGTAGCCATGTAATATAACCAAATGTGGAAAAGGCTTTGAAAACGTTCTGTTTGAACTACATGCGGAGGTACTGCAGTGAAATGCACAGAGACTCATAAATGACTCCTACCTATGCAGTACTTCTGCATTCACTGCACTCAGACAGAAAAGTAGTCTTAGAGCACAAAGCCACGTAGCCCTGTATCATATTGCATCAGGATTGTATTGCACTGTAAAAAACATTTCAGTAGATAACGTTTTATTTTTTTCCTAAAGCTAAGTTCTGCAATAAGCATTTCTCACTTAATATGATTATGTATCAACAGAGTATCAAGTAGAAACACAGTAGGTTCCTGTCTTTAACAGGTCTTTTTGTGACAAATGCATCATGTGTAGAGTGCATTGTGATGAAGACCATGGCTACACTACACCCAGTGTTGCAGTATTGCACCTGTGAACTGAGAGCAGTAGGGACTGCTGGAGCCTGTCGCTGACTTCACCATGACAGAAGGGAGCAGTGTTTAGTCAGCCACACTGGGTAGGACTTGGAGGTTGGGGGCTTGGGATGTGTGTGTGTGTGTGTGTGTGGTGGTGGGGCAGCAGTAAAGGGCTTTGGAGAGAGATGGACAGAGAGACAAAGAAAGAAGGAAAGAGAGAGAGAGACAGATAGACAGAGTGAGAGATGAAGAGAGAGGGAATATCTTCCAGGCAGTGAGCGTTCAGCCTCCTGAGCAATCGGACCCTGAGACTCGCAGGGGCAGAGGCACAGCATAATGAACGAGGCCCCTACTGGGAGGCAGGCAAGGCAGAGCCGTGAAGCCACGCAGACACACATAAATAAAGACCATTAAAATTTGCAGCACTGTATGGGTGAAGGCAACACCTCATCATTAATCATTAAACACATCCTCTCCTGTACTCCCTCCCCCTTCCCCAGTGTGAGCTGTTTGAACTGCTTATCTTGGGAAGAGAGGGAGGAGGGAAATGTGTGGCATGCTTATGCACTCCTGAGTGAAATAGAAAAAGAAAACAAGAAAAACTAGGAATTACAGTACTTCTCCAATATTGACCACATAATCATAAGAGAAAGGGAAAAAAGTACTCAGAAAGGTCAAAACTGACAAGAGTGTTGGAATTAATTGGTGCAATGCAGTGCAAATCCCTCCCTTGTCTCTGTCGTGAGTAGGTTCCTCACTGCTCCCCATATGATGAGTCATGTAACGTGGGATGAAGAAACAAACCTAAGAGAGAAGACCATGAATAAATGCAGGCAGCTGTCCTTAACCTGACAATTCCACATGTTTGCTCAAGCTCGCTCAGTGACAGTATTACCACACTGTCTCAATGCAGTGCCAGAGTAATAGTCGTGGGTTAATTGCATGTAAGAAATGTCCTATTCCATGAATACACGCCATGCATCTTTGGGTGTATTCTGTAAGATCTTGGGTGCAAACAAGCTGAGTGCCAGGCCTGTACAGCAGAGATGTGATACCATGCAGAAAATCCTTTGTGCATACCCTGCCTCAGACAAAGCTGCTCTGCCCCAGAGGCCTCTGCAACTCAACCAATACAGACATGGAGCAAAACATTCCTTTGTCTGCTGCACACTCCCATCTTGAGGGCTGGGGGGGCGGGGGCCGTGGGGGGTGGGGGGTGGATGGCTGTAGTGTGTCAACACACATATATTGTTTACAATTTAAGTTTTTTAATTATCAAATGCCAAACTTCATCCAATCCTCTTCATGAAGTCAGCCGTTCATGCATCACAGCACTTCATGGCCACTAGCTGTTTGCCTCCACTACTTCCCCTACTTGGCCTAGTACTGGCACAAATGTGGAATTCTAAAGCTGTTCTAAACAGTCAAATATCTGACAAGGCCACTTCCAATTTCACAGATACAGGTCCTTAAGTTAAAGGCAAAGGCAAAAGCAGGGCACAATCTGAAAAAAAAAAATTATCTGCTCTATGAGTTCTCCCAATCTTAGAAGGTGGAGAGCAGAAAAAGGGCTAGACACTTCATTTAAATCGAACGCTCTTTTTTTTGTCAATAAAGGATTTCCAAGGTTAATGCATTCCCTGCTCCCACTCTCAGTAAAATGATTGGGATAATTAGATTTTTTTCCTCTCTTCTTTAAAAACCAAGCATGTTTACCTTTAGGCTTATCACACAGAAGGTCGATAGCAATTTTTTTCTGTAAACAGACCAGAATGTGTTTTTTCCTTTTCTTGCACTTTAGGCTTCCGGAGGGGTCAGAGAATCATGTCAGTGCAGTTCTCTATTTAATTCTATTAAGCACACGTTGAAACTGCAAATTAAAATGCAAATTATGTTCAGAATAAAGGCAGGGGAGAATGAGATAAGGCCAAGTCTTTTCTTTCATTGCTGAAGCGGTTTCAAAAGTAAGAGCACTTCTCTTTCCTGAAGTGTACAGTAGCTGGCAGCTTTGGGAACAAAGTGAATGAGAATAGCAGTGTTTCACCGAAAGAAATAGCCTGTTCTTGAGACAATAAAGAGAAGCAGTGTTTTGAAAGTCGCTTGTGTGCAAAGTTTTTTTTTCTTTCCGTTTTTTAAAAAACAGAAAAAAGTCTTGATATGCAGCTGTGGATTATTTTCACACTAAGCAAGAGTTTATATAAGGACAGAAAATACTGTTACTATGCAGGGGTCCTCGTCACTTGCACAAGTGGTCTTGATACAATGAAAAATTGCTTATTTGCTCTCTGTGTTATCAAACTGATGCGTTATTTCATTTCTGCGGACAGCATTTTTAGTCAGCCACTATCCTAACTCATCTTGGTGTTTGAAGATCCAATGTTTTAATCTTGTCAGTGCTTAAAGGGCAACTGACCCATGTTTGTTATCTTAAGGAAAATTTCAGAGCATTTCAGTCCATAGCCCAGTTGTTTGAGGTCTCTGAGTGTTGTTGGTAGGACAAAGAAAGACAGTTTGGCTCAATAACGCAGCTAATTCTGAATGGATCAAGGAAAAGAAACAATGTGAGCTTTTGTATCCCATTCAGTTAGCAATAGCTGCTGGTTTGCTATGCGGTCTGTACTAAATATTTGTTTGTTTGTTTGTTTTTCCCTACCAGCGGCGCACTGCGACTTCAAACAACAGAGGCTATAGATTGACATGCTCTGGAATTTTCCTTTACACAGCTGTTCTTTGACCAAATATGTGCATTTTAGGGTTATGAACTGAAAATATAATTTACAATCTTGTCAGACATTTAGGGAAAGGCTGTTTGGATGATTCCACAAATGACTTCTCAGATTATTCAAAGAACAGAACAGAAGAGACATGCACTCTTTATTTTAGCTTATTGATCTTTGATCTTTGATAGGCTATTTTTCATTTATTACTATATATATATATTATTACGTATGTATTTTACAGTTTATATATATATATATATATAATGCTAATGACAAACTGGAATGTCTTTAAACACTACAAAATACATTTGACACTTAAGCTGTCGGTCTGGTCCCAAAGGGCACAATCAAAAGGTTATAATTGATCCCAATGAAAAATGTTATCTGTAGGAATGAAAATATCCATGATGACATTTGAAAGGTTCTGCAGTATGGTTGCACCTGTCATGTCATGTCAAAGTTCATAAAGTGTCCTCCAGTCATTGATGGCAGCAGTTTGTACTTGAAAATCAAAGCCGAGGTGTAGCACAGGCGTCGCCCGTCGACACTCCTCCAAACCGACTGGGGGTGGGTGTGTGTATCTAAGCTCCCACAGTACCTGCTGTGTGACTCACCGAGCAACTGTCGTCAAACACACTCTTCGCCCGAAGCTACACCATGTAAACTCCTCCCAATCCGCTCAACAAAAACCGAGAAGACAACCATAGATAAAAGTACTGCTGAGACGGAGTTACAATAGGGGGAGGCATAGGCGAGTGGGCTAGCGCCGTAAATAGCACACTCTTCTGCTGACAACTAGGAGTTTGTCATGTTTTGCATATGTGACTAGGCTTGTCATCTCACTCTGAAAAATCCACTAACAGATTGTTGTTTTTTTTTTCCTTCATCCAACGCTTTTTGGATAATTTTTCCTCCACCATCACAAACAGACTGCAGGTAACCAATGTGCGATGCCAAAATGGAGTACGCAACCTTCAGATGAGTAGAAGCTCTGATAACATGAAGCCTGTTGGTGGGCCTTCTGTTTGTGACCAGAAATACAGTTTTTTTTTTTAGTAGATTTGCTTCTTCCTTTGCATTCAGTGTCTATGTTGCATTTTTTTTTTATTTTAGTCATGTCTCCATCAAAATATTTCAGTGGAGGTAGGTTTGAGAGGCTGTTCACTGAATGATACTTTTCATTTAATATTAAGTGCAGAGTACAGAAATATCTCCCCACGTGTCTATGCTCCACTCCCTAGTGAATTGCCTCTCTTCCAACTACTCCTTCACATTTCTCTTCTTTTTTTGTAGGGGTGGGGGTGGGGTTGCTCTGTTCTTTTCCCATGGCTTATCCACCTATGGGGGGATGTCAGAATCTGTGAGATAACAGCATGATGGGAGGGGCTGGTTAGAGTGTTATCACTTCTGCAAAGCTTTTTGGGCAGCACAGGGTGTCATAGAGAGAAGCTCTTATCACGCTGGAAGCTGAGGAAGAGGAGAGAGTCTATGCGGGAGAGACGACAGAGAGAGAGAGAGAGAGAGAGAAAGTCAGAGAGATAGAGAGAAAAAGAAACGGAGGGAGAGAGGCCACAGCAGGTGCTTTGAGGGACACTGTGCTGCTCAACTCCCTGGCCCATACCTTTGCCTCACCTTTCACTGATACTCACATTACCATTCGGAACTGCTGACCTTTTAGCTCCCATCACAAAAAGAAGGGGGTTGCGGCATAATCTCAACCCTTTAGTCATTCCAAGGACGATTAGAAATTCACTTTGGGACAGAGGGGAGATGAGAGTGGCTCTTTGATGACTGCCTGCGCGTGGCTATACGGCCTACCAGTATCGGCGGTGGAGACGCATGTATGAATATAGGTCATTCCGAGCCCTAAGGCTGCATCTCCCATCTGGGCCGACTCTTTTAAAGACTTAGGGTGCGCTTCATGTGAAGAAGGAAAGCAGCTTGGAAGGGGTGTGTAGTTATGTCCACCATACCCACACACTCTCGACAGGTTATTTCATGTGAAAAATACATGGGGTGGAAGTGGGGGGGTGGGCAGTGTGTTTGAGGGGGTTGTGGGTGCGCCACAAAGCCATTGTAGGAAAGGGATAAAGAGATAAATCCAGAGGCAGCTATCATCAAACCAGATAGCAACAGGGTCTGAAATGGATTTGGCTCTAGTCTGGCAAGCAGCCATGCCAGATCGCCTCAGAGGCTGGGACAGGTCATTTATTCCGAGGTGAGTAAATATATAGCAACAACTGTCAAACATTTTCAGACAAACACGTTTGCTGGCAGACGAGCATCTGCCTTTGGATTTCCCTTCCTTCCACTTATCACTCACTATATTAGTGCCATCATGGCATTTTGAAGGACAACATACTGCGGAGCAGATTGAGCCAATAACAAAATTATACATTTAAAAAAGCAAGCAAGCAATCGCTGTAATTCAAAAGCTGGTCTATCAGCCGTAAGTAAGCCTGAGACTCAGGGGTGAGTGGCTGACATTGACCAGTGAGTCTGCTCCGTGCTGAAGGGGGGAATCTTGTTTTCTTCAGTGTAGCCATCTGATATCAGTCTGTCCAGCCAGCTGACACGAGCTTAGTTCCCAAGTGATCTGACATCAAAGGTCGTATGTACCCTGAAGACAGCATGGAGGCTCAACCTCTGTACCCAATACCCCCTCCCCACACACACACACACACACACCACACACACACCATTCCCCAGTCATCAAGGGGCTTAAAGAAGAGGTCTTCTCCCCTGGACAGACCTAAGGGGATTCACTTAACCACACCAGGGCCTGGAATAGAAATCGTTTAAAACCACAGCCACCAACTCCTCTTTTTTTCTCCAGCATGTTTTGTTTGGCCCAACAGCTGGGACGAGTCACTCTGATGTCCCTGTACTTTCATTTGCAGGAACACTGGGGACTGCACGCTTGTATGCGATTAGAGTTGCACCTCCCGTTAAATAACCTTTGCTGTCCTCTGCACCAATCTGGCACCCGCCATTACATGGTGCAGTAATTGGTGCAGTACTTCTGACTGATGGCCGCAGTCTGATGTGCTGTATGTTACGTGGTCGCTGCAATAGATGCAACCTTGACTTTTCTTCCCTCTCGCCAGGAACTAACAAGGACGCTGTGTGGCCTTCTTGGGGGACGTGTGTGTGTGTGTGTGTTACACAATGTGTTGACAAAGCCTCAGAATAAGAGGAGCTCGAAAAGTTGTATTTCTTACGTTTTATTGTTTAGGTTAATTGGATAAATTGAACAGAACGAGGAGAGTATAGAATTTGATATAACGAGGAAAGGAACTAATGGTAGATAATAATATCAGGGGAAAAGAGAAGATGCACTAAATGCAAGTGAATGTGCTGGCAACTCAAGATGATCATTTTTAGATTATCCCATTTCAGAAAGTAATGTGACCTCTCTATGTGCATTTGAATGTGCAAAGTGCTCTCCAAATATGAAAACATTTCATTACCGAGTAGATTAATAAACTAAGGAATGTGAGAGTTTCCCAGGGATAAATCCCAGGATCTCTGACACAGTGTTATTACATTTTCTAATGGATGGCCAGAAGAGGCACCACAGCTGAACTGTACATCTCTGATATTGGACCCCAAAGAATCCATTCAATCAGAGCATGCACTGCCTGGACCGCTCCCTCAGTGCTATGGCTTGCTATGTGGAGGGGAGAAATAGCCATTAAAAAAGAGCACAGCTGAGTTCCACCTTAAAATGCCCACACTGCCAAAGCGCTAGGGGCAGTCCTTGTTTGTTCTGGGCTGTGTCTTTACATAACTGACAAGAGCAAGTTTGGGGGAGAGCCAAACTACAATCTGCGCCATTAATTACACAAGCCATATGGTCAACAGGTTCTAAATGCCATTTCCTGTTAGCCTCCTTGGGAGGCGCTGGAAGGCCTGCTGACATTTACACTAAGATCTCCAATCCCGCTTTAGTGCACTGCTACACTTGTGGTAAGCCATCCATCTGCTTGTGTCCCAGTAAAGACTGATAACATGAGACACAGTGTAGCTAAGTGGCTAATTATTCTACTCATAGACTGTATGCTCAGCGAGGCTCATAGCTAAGGTGTTAGCATTTTATTGTTGTGCTTAGAATGCCAACATGGGGGATGAGAGGCAGTTCAGGCCACATCGGCCTGTGGACATGCAGATGTTGATGGTGTGTTTGAGTTTGATGAAAGAAGGTGCTCCTGTTGTGCAATAAATTTTTTATGTTCCCCTCGAATTTTAAGTAACAAAATGAACTCAGTTCTTTTGGCCTCGAAAAGTGGTGCCAGCAGATGTTCAGTTCAGGGTCTCCTCATGTTTGATTCAGGATGCGAAAGACCCTTCTGAAACAATTATTCAAAATCTTAAATTTTTAGAATTAAAATATCTAGGTAACAACGCGTGAGTCTTCCCTGTAAAGGGACCATTGCAGTGAATAAATACCTTTTCTGACTCCTGAATGCTTGTATAAGCTTTACTTGTTTAAGTCGGTCATTATTTTGAAATATGCTCTCAATCTGTGTGAGATCTCTGCTGCACTAATAAAATAAGGATAGAGGGGTATGAAAGGTCTACATAATAGCCATTATTGCCAAGCTTAAGGGGAGCCCCGGCCCATTCTGGATGAAAATATCTGTAGAGGGTGAGGCTTGCTCTGCTGCAGCGCAATTATTAATAGAGAGAACTGATAGGTTTGGTGAACGCTAAGGACTTGAAGGAAAGAGGCCAATATCTAAACCTCATCAGACAACTTTGGTTGATGGAGTACCTTTGGGTAAAAATGGAAATTTAATTTAATAAATCCAGTGCAGATACAATCCTTACTTAATCACTGTGACAGCATGTACTCTACAGCGGAGAGTGACAATATGGCACAGAGAGAGGAAATGAACACCACCTATGAAGGAAGATGGATATGATTTCACATACCAAGGGCGGTATTTCGTCTGAAGATATGGCTTACACTATGTGCTGCCGATTACTGTTGTGTGTTTATTAATTTTTTTTTCCTCTGTGTGGGTAGATTGGGTGTGTGGAATGTAATGCATTGAGTGCCTTTCTCATTGACAGATATTGTGTTTGGCCTGCGGTGAATTGTGCAAAACACAGTAGCAACATACAGTGAAAGAGACAGATGGGAGTGATGAGAGTTTTTCTCTCCGTCTTTCTCACTGTGGAGTATTTGTGTTAATAGTCTGGGAAGAGATGAACCATTTTAGGTTGGGAATGAGAAATTTGCTCTTTGCCAATACCTGCATTACAGTAATACAATCCTGTGTCATTTTGACAGATTTAAATCATCATGCATGCAATAACCCACCTCTAAAGAATGATTCTTCTTGAACAAGCAGTGAGTGAATTTAGTCAAGACCTCTGCCTGCCACATTTGTATTGTTGTGTTATGGATTTGGGAACTGTAAATTAGTTTCAATTACAGAACCTGTAAATGCTCACAGGAGGACAAAAACAAAATCTGAAATATTTTAACACTGTTCTGACTAGGCGCCAATAATTGCTTGAGTGGGAACATTGCAATGTTCGCCCATGAAAAAGCCTTGCATCACAGGTGAAATTAAGTGCTTAGAGAAACAAACAGAGCACTCTGTCAACGGATGACAAATGCATTCCCCCATATTTTAATTCTCTCCCTTGTGTCTCTCAGCTCCTCGCTTCCCAACAATGTGCCTTCATTAAGTACTGTATATCACTGGCATTTCCACTGAGAGAGCAATCCAGTCACATAGCTTTGCAAAGAAGTCTGTTAATTCATCTCCATCTGCAGATTTGCTGTGTAAACTATGTGTAAGGTGTGTAACAGAAAAGGGAATAATATCCTGATATTCACTTACTGTTCCACTGTGAAACCCCCATCAGCATAATGCTTATTTGTTCAAAGAACACTAAAAAAGTTTTAACATTTAACATTTGACATTAAGGTAGAGGCATTTAACCAGGTGCTAAGTCACATCTTGCACATAATTATGGCACTCAGATTTGTGTCACCCATTGATACTGTTTCCTTATGAGAATACTGAGCCTCAGGAAATAATATTTGCTCACTTACGTATTTCAAGTAGATAACAATCAAGATTGTCCCTGATGTTTCATCAGAAATCACGCGAAACCCAGTTTAAACAATGCAGTAAAAAGTGTGAGGTAGGTTGCAATAGCAGTCAATAGTAGTGTGCCGAGGAGCACAGTACCCCATCAGGCTATTACCTGAGAGAGGGGGGGGGGGACATTGACTATCCCCATCAATGTTTACAGAGAGAGTTAATGTGTCCCTGTAGCTTCTGTAGTCCCATCTCACAGCTCTTTCTCAAAGATAGAACTGAGTGATGAGGCCGCCTGTCTGACAGCATTTAACTTGTTAATCACATTGGGATTGTGAACCGTGAAATTAAGCCCTTCCCCATCCCAACTGCCTCTGCCTTTGCAAAATACTTCCTTTCCATTCAACTTTTCATGGACTTAGTTTTGTAACAAGGGAGTGTCTTTGTATGAGCGGCTCTACCTACATATACTGAAATCTGATAAAAATCTTTGTTTGTTATCAAACTCCTTTTTCATAGTTTGAATAAGTGTGATTAATGATTATGCTTGGTGTGTTGTGTAGTGTGTGGGTATCAACCATTCAAGTCTCATTTTTTAGTTATTTTCATAGCCTATTCAGCTTTGCTAAATTTGATTGCTTCTATTAAAAAAATGATACACTCACTGAACTATGTGAATCTGTCTTGGGAAAATCTTATGCCAGTACCAAGTTCATATTTTTACAATAATTTATGATATCAAATCAGAAAGTTTTTTAGGGGTGACCAGGGCCTCCTGTCATAGATGGACAGTATTGCCTTTCACATGTTTAACTTGACATTTAGATGCGTCACATTGCACAGCATTTTTTTTTAAGTGCGGGAGCCAAAAGGAGCTTGTCGATGCTGATAACACAGTGATGGAACGGCGGGGTCTTTGGTCAGCATCTGTGACACGTTATTAAAATGAAGCAGCACTGTCAGCTCTTGCCACCCATCACAGGTGAAGGCCAAGAGGAGTGTGCAGTGGAGTCTCCTGCCAAGCTCAGGGGAAACCACATAGTCTTAATGAAGCTGCGGAGTCCAATTAGAAGCCCCCAGGACTGATTCAGCATTTGATTCTTATTCAGAGCACAAGGGATCATTGCAGCATGAGTGAAGGAAAGGCCAAGGGCACTAGAGAAAGTTCTAGACCTTGGCTATCGTCTCTCCAAACTCTGAGCACCGTTATGGGACAGGAGCAGGACTTTAAAAGATTTTGTCTATGCATGATTTTGTGACTTTGACTTTTTACAAGGTGTTTTTTCAGGGAACTGTGGAAAGTGCATTACCTGATATTATTTATGCATAAATCACAGCAATTTTGACCACAGTATTGACTACGTTATGAATATGAGGCATATCCCGGTTTTGATCATATTCGGGATAAAGTGTTTACATGAATGCAGAGAAATCGTGTTATTAATATCCGTTTACATGATCAATGCTAATATTCCAGTGACTGATTATAGCGTTATTTGTGGTGTTCTCACTGAGGATTCTAAAGAGTGCCACTTGATTGTCTTGGTGCTTATCAGCATTCCATCTCGCACGTTGCACTCTAGAATATTTCTTCGCATCTGTCAGAAATCAGGATAAGGTGTTTACATGCTATAAGTATAATATAAGTATATATATATAAGATAGATAAGGTGTTTACATGTGCAAGCGCAAGATACGTAATATCTTAATACTTAAGTGCATGTAACCATAGTCAATATCTTAACTGCCAATTTGTCCACAATTGCAATGATTGCAACAAACCATCACAAGACCCTAGTGGCATTGAAGAGTTGGAATGTTGATGAGATGATCCTGCCTGTTGTTTATTTCACACCTTGTTACATGGGTCATTCAACTGGGACTTAACCTTGTATCTTAATTAAAGGGGATTCATTTTTTTGTCCTTATCCTTTCTGGTACAATGGAATCTGGACAAAGAGATTGTGTAAGGATGATATCTGGTTACAGGCGAGAAAAACTGAGATAAATATTTAATGATTTTTTTTTATCTTTCATTCAGATTAAAATCAATAAATCATTTTTTAGTGGTCTAGGATCCTGAAAATTCAAGTTAGAGTTAAGTTATTCAAATGAAAAGGTTAGACCAATGAGTACTTGCTTACCATAGTTCTATGACAATTTTATATTTGGAGATAACACTTTATACTGCCATTTAATTAAGTTTCAGCTGTCTTTACATTCTGTGGATTTTTGATAAGAGCAGTCCTATCTGCTAATCATTTCATAATCCATCAAAGAATTAGCAACTCTGCAAACCCTTTCATCAGTCAGTTCAAAAGGAACATTCATGATACTCTCCAACGTTATCAGATTGTTTCCATTGTAACAGACTTTAAAGGTTAAAACCACTAGAATTAAACTTTTGTATAAAAAGTGTCATGACAAAATGACATGTCTTTTTATCTGTGGCGTATGTATAGTGAAGTACATTCCACATTCTCTTTGTTTACTATGTTATTTAGAGCATCTAAAAGGTCTAATTTGGAATCTGGTCCTAGTGGTTCAGCATTACGTACTGTATGAACAAAATTGTAAAGATATTTATGCCAGACTTTATATGTAAAGCCAACCCAGTGCACCTGGCAAGAGCATATAAGAATAGACATGATGCAGTGTTGCCTGCTTGATTGACCACTTGATGTATCATTACCAAATTATTGAGTTCAGCGTGCAGAGGCACTTTTTATAGCCACATAATGCATGTTGGTATGCCCACATGAATTAATTCATTTGTATTTTTATTAAAATCTAAATAAATTATGTGTTTGATGCTTAGTATGCACTTGGGGTGGTTGGAGTTCTCCCATCCACCCTGTCTTTGTCGTTCCGCTGCAGTAGGTGCTCCATGTCACAGCATAAGAGAGAGGGAGAGGCAGCCTCTAATGTGCCAATACCAGAGTGGATATTCCATCAAGCCTCTTCCCCAAGGTACCCCATCAAGCAAGGGAAGCGTGGTGAGCCTGCTCATTATGCAAGAGGCCAGAGTCATGCTGATCGAAAGCACATTGCTCCGTTTCCCTTCGCTTCATAAATAACTGCCGGCTCACGCGGCCATGGTAGAGGCTGAAGGAAGGAGCTCTTTTAGGCTGCTCGGTGTGTTACTGTTGATTTTTTTTTTTTTTTTTTTTTCACGTAATTACTCTTTGCTCATCGCCACTCGCTTCACACCCATTAAAGCCAATTGGGTGCGCAGACGGATTGCAGCCAACAGCCTCACTAGGCACGGAGAGACCTCCTCTGACCACCTCTGGGCTGTCAGCAGCAACAGCACAAAGGCCCTCAACCATTTGGGTTTGTGAGGTGTGGATGTGTTTTGAGTGTGGCAGTCTGTCTGTGACAGGCGCAGCTCAGACTTGGGGGAGAGCGGCTGGAGGGTGGGGTGGGGTGAGGTGCACCAGAGGGAGGGAGGGAGGCGGGTTGATGTCTGTCTCCAGAGAAGAACAGATTAAAATCTCATTTACAAAGACAGGATTTTTGGCACTCCTGTTAGTGAAGCCTATGGCACAACCGTGCTCTGTGTGTCTGTCTGTCTGTCAGTCAGTTAGCTCCAGAAGAGGGTTGTCTCCAGAGCAAAAGCTTCCCTCTGTTCCAGCTGTCCCCAAAAAACAGAGCTGTCACATGTGACGCAGGGGACCCGCTGTGTTGGAGCATGTGTGCAGGGGAAGCGATGTCTCTTACCTACCAGAGGGGACATGTTAGGTTCAGTGCCTCTGGTTTTACAGGAGTGCTCCTACAGTAGCCCACAGATTTTAGTTTCTCAGTGGGGTGATGCACCTCTGCTTCTCTCCTCCCTTCCTCCTCAGCATTCTGTTTTTTTTGCATTTCAAATGGAATTCAGACAAAATGAGGGTACAAGCGGCTCTTTGTGTCAGTGTCAAAAAAATGCTTTACGGGATACCAAAGCTGCAGAATGGGGGCAGATAAGGGTGATTGGAATGACTGGCTCTAAATTGGGGATTCTGAAAGCCTAAATATTAAAATCTGCAGAAGCTTGTCATGTACACAGAAATGTACTTCACAGCTTTGGTACAATAGCTTGCAACTATCAGTCTCCCCTCTAATTTGTCAGAGACGCTAAAAAGCTGGTGAACCACTGCTGCAAACAACACATGGCAACAGTTTACTGCAATATACAATACCGTGTACCTCATATACTGAAGTAACTGTCCAATTTATATTGACCTTCCTTTTTCATCAAAACATGGACTTTCACAATTACTGTATATTAATCAATATGCTTTTGTCCTCTTTGACCCACCCTTGCAAATAGCAAACAGCGAAGGTAGTATCTTATATGCATGAAGAATGATTGTGGATTGAAAAAATTATGAAGGAGGACATTTCAGTATGTATGAAGACAATATCTTTTTGCCTGTGAATAGATGCATTCCAGTTGTTCAAGCTGGTAATTCAATGGAGTTTTGGAAACTTTTTATGAAAGGTGTGTCAAATGTTTTGACAAACTATGTGAAAAATGTGTGAAACCAATGAAAACAGGGTAAGACATTTGGAAGTACTGGTTTGTGCTGTGCTAAGAAAGTGAGGATGAAGATCAAGTGTATCCCAGTTTCAATAAATGCTTCTTAGCAATCAAGAAAAACTGTAATAGTAACACAGAGTAGTCACTTTCTCAGAATAGCTCTATCCTTCATTGAGCTTGTTTAGGGTGGATTTGGAAGTTTCTGGAAATTGCTGAATTTCTGTGTGATATGAAGCATATCAGGCAAGAGGAGAAATGGGGTTTACAGTGACGTTTCCTGCATAGCTAAAAGCCTGGCATCCCTCATCAAATCAGTGCTGTTGCCTTTGTTCATTTAACAAGTTGCTCTGAATTCATGCACACACATTGTTTGGGTATCAGGTTTTGTGCATGGGCTTGGCAGCTGGGTTCTAATTGGTATTTTCAGTAATTGGCATGACAGCCAAAGAATTGTTTACTATAAAACATGAGAAATGCTTGCAATGGACACTACCCGATGCATAACTGATTAGGTGTACTTGTGCAAACGTCTGTGTGTGTCTGCGTGTGTCTGTGTGTGTGGATGTCAGGCATGTGAGAGGTGAGCAGATGAGAGGCCCACAGGTTCTGTGAGAGCTTTAAGGACGTGTGGGGAGACCAGACGACAAGCTTGGACTCTAGAGCCAACAGCAGGCCAGTGAACGTTCCCCAAGGACCATCCATGCCTCATGGGAGGAAAGCCGGCTCTGACTCCCTACACATGTGCTATCATGTTTACTAGCAAAAGCTAATCAGAGTCAAGGTATGTCAAGGCTGATTTATGAATGCTGCAAGGGCCTTCTATCAGTGTGCTCATTTACTACTGTGACACAAGCCAGTCAGAGTCAAGGTATGTCAAGACTGATTTAGGAACGCTGCAAGGGAAGACTCCCAGTTTGCTTGGTAAGAAGACTGTGGGTTGGAACACAACCTGTGATGATCTGCCTTGGCAAATTTTGTCTAAATGGCTACAGCAAATGTGACTGAAATAAAAGGATTAAATTGTGTGTTACACGCCCTTGCTGGAGATTTGCTATATGCTTGGATATAATGAGTGCATTGCATTTTGAGGAACTGTATGTCTCAAGGTTTGAAGAACGAAGTGCTGATATTAAAATGCCTTGAGCCATGTGTTGTGTTTATCTCCGAGGAAATAGCATTGGCATATTATCTTGAATTTTCACATTTTGCCAGCATATTGAAGACAATTCTAGTTGATGTTTTCCCATGATTATAATATAAACCATTTACTTACTGTGGCCTGTGCACAGTTAGAAAGGTCATATGGAATTATTTTACAATACATAGACAACCCAAAAAAATACACCTTAGGGTTTTCTGGTTTGATAAATGTGAAGTTTGAAACCTTTTGTGGATTTTTTTGTTAGCTTCTCTCCAAACTTTGCAAGTTCACCTTCACACCCACAAGCCACAACTACTTGAGTGATTGTTGAATGCACCATAGAACACATTCAATTCTACAGCAGCAGTCTCCCCACATGCTGACAACTTTATTTGGTTGAGGACTGAAAGGAAGCTTTTCTTCCTCATTGTTTCTCATCCTTTTGTTGTGGGCCTTTCAGAATGTCTTATCAGGATTACCATAGGGTTTTGTCTGCAGCGCTTGCACAGTATAGAGAGAGAGGAGAGTGCTTTACAGGAGTGATGTGGTTTCTTGATGATACCAAATCAACTCCACCAGTCTCACCTCCTCTTTTCTTGTCCTCACAGACACTTTTTTTGTTCTCGTTGCAGCCTCTTGTAGACCCACTTCTTCCATAATATCTTGTCTCCCCATTACCATTATTTAGACTAAAGGCTTTTGACGTCTGTTTGCTACCACTTATTTCATCTAGCTTACATAGAAACACCAGACTGGTGGTAGTTGATGTGTGCAGGTAGGATGTTTCAAAGCTTGTGTTTCCCCACTGGAATATGGACCAGGAATAACTATCTAAATGAGCTGTTATGGCTTGCTTTGTTGTTCACGATCATGTTGCATTTGGCGACTAACCATATGCACATATTCTCAGTATTTACTTCTGCATTGTGATTCTGTCAAACCATCGATTCATAATAGGGTAACACTTGTGCCACTGACTAATTTTTGTAAAAACTCTGTCTTGGTCAATTCACCAGCACAAAAGCTTAAATGTTTGGTGTCACCTTCGAGGGCGAGGGAAAGAATCTATTTGTTTACACAACATTTCCAATTCATTGAAATACTTCTTTCAAATCCTCGCCTCTGTACAAACACATGTACACATCCCTTGTTGGGTCTGATTTTTTCATCCAAGAAAGGGAGCAGTGGGGACTTGTTTACTGCTCTACCGCAGCCTTCCAGAGAACACTGCTTCCTTCCCTTTTAGCCCTTTTATGCTCCTTGTAGTCAAAACGGGGGGATGTGGCAGGGGTAGCCATGAGCAGAGCATCTATCACTGCCGGAGACTGGCTGTGGAGAAGGGGCCGGGGGTGGGGATGGAGGTGGGCGTGGGGTTGGAGGCAGGCAGTGGTGCTAAATATAAAGCTGCATATTCACACAGTCCACTGAGCAAAATGGAGCTTACTCCGCACAGCACAAACAACGACCGTCTCCACCCTGTCAGGAAAAACCATTGTGAGCTGGGAATGAGATTTTCTATGAGGCCGTTTGAATGGCTCATTCCCAGGAACTTGCAGCTGTTGACATTAGTGCTAATAGTTATGGTGGTGATGGTGGTAGTAACAGCACTGGGGTGTTAATACTGATCTTAGTGGAAAGGGAGCTGTGGTCGATGTGGTTACATCTCTGATTTGATGTTTGTTTGTGCTTATTAGTAGGCTTGAATGTCGCCTTTTAAAAAGGGGGGGGGGGAATTGGCCATGCCTTTTGCAGAGTTGTGGGGTCTGGAGGGAAGGGACTTACATTGCTTTGCCCAGGGTTGCTTTTGTTATGTTTAAAACTCATTATTCTGCAGCTGGAAATGAGTTGGCCAAGTCTGATTCTGCCCCCCACTCCCCACCCCACCCCTTCGCATGACATTGTGAATGCAGTGACTCAGTCTGCTGTTCCCACTACCAATTATTTCAACCTCTTGACAAATATGCAATTAAATTAGGTAAAATCTTGCTTGCTCACAGTAGCCTGTTTCTAAGTCAGAACTTTACTCACAGATCTTCTGGGAAACGGCAGACTTTCCTCAAGACTATAGCAGTCAGTGTTTTGCGGTATGTGTCTGTGCATACACGTTTGTGTGTTACGTGTGTGTGCACACAAGTTTTCTAGTGAGTTCAGTCTTCTGGATTTTATTCCTAGATTTGTAGTTATCAAAATCAGCCAGACAGCCTTCTTGCACACACAAATAAATGAAACAGAATGATTTTATTAAAGGATTCTCCACTCCAGCAGCCTTTGTCGCATTAGGGATTCATGACACCAAAGCATTCAGTTTATCAGCTCAAATTTATGTGGCAACTAATTATCCTATAAATTAGCAGAATCACCTTCAAGCATTGTTTTGAAAATAGTTCCGCTTGAGCAGCCAATTTGGTTGAACGAAGTCAGACTGCAGTCATTTGTATGCATGGCAGCGGCCCATCATTCTCCTGACAGTGGAAGAGACAGGTTCACTTGGCCATCAGCTGACCGTTGCTTCGTTTCTTATGGATGTCATCTGCTTCCTAAATTAAGCACTCGTGTTACATGTAGTGCTGACATGTTGTTTTGTTCGATTCCTTACCGCTACTGAGCGCCAGTGCTACATCTCGTTGTAAAATCGAGGAATCAGAGCAGCAGCACTTCCATTTAACTGCTGTTATGCTGTTTTTCCAGGGTTTAAAGAAAAGCAATGACAAGATCAACATGACTGTTGTTTCACGTCTTATGTCTCCTGTTTCATTGAGAGCCTGAATTATATAATCTGTCCGTTATCTAATCACAGCAGTGCGGTAGGCAGGTTTATGACAGTCAGTGTGGCATCTGTGGATGCACAGTGAGAAATTAAGGGCAGAACTGTGTCTTGACTGCTTAGTGAAGAACGCCCACTCATGTCTTGAAGCGCTGTTCTCTCTCCGTTCTCCGCTAAGAGCTTCAAAAGGTTATGCAGAAACAAGTCAGCTAAACACCAAGAACACACTTAGTGCCAGCAGCACACACCAGGGCTCTTTACATTTATAATAGCTCTGCTGTCCTCAAGGCCACTACAGGGATGCAATGAAGCCCTGTGATGTTTCAGACAGCAACACACAGCACCAGAGAATGCCCTTCTCTGAGTATTGGCATCTGCACAGCTATGTGTACAAATCACAAATGTCAACACCCACACGTAGGCTATTCTTCTTTCCCCCAACTCAGATCAGAATGCTTTTTAGCTTATGCTGAACAATCCCCTGAGGTGTGTTTTGCTTTAAAAAACCGAGATAAAATGTCAAACTGAGGTCAGCATCACTAGTTTTGGTTCTTGGCAGTGTAAACAATATTTTATGAAATATGCATAATTTGACTCTTTTTTCCCCCCAATGTTCTACTCTAATTCATCATTGTCCAGGTGCACCTTATCTAGGGAAATATCTCTGAGAACAGTGCTGAACAATGGAGCGTAATCCGGAACAATGTGTTGTGATCTGATGAGACTGTCTGCTGCTGTGGCAGCAATGGCCGAGTTACATTAGGGGAGTTAATTTAGTGCTTCTGCCATCTTGAGCCAATATTTACATCAGAGCAAACCATCAGCGTGTGAATCTGTGTATTTAGCCGTCTCTCCAGAGCCCCAGCATTTCCAGTAATTAGCAGGGAGTACACCAGATGTCTGTGATATGCTAAGAACGTTTTGGTGTCAGAGCTCAGCGCTCAGGTCAGTTTGCTTCGCAGGTTATAAAAAGGACAAGAAATGGCCTCTCGTGATTGCTTGATCAAAAGCTTAACTTCAGCTTTTCCCCCGCTGATGACCCCGCTCACATTACTTTTTTTTCTTTCTTTTCTAAATATGTAATTTAAATGATCCTTAAATAAGTACTCACAGCTTGTGTTCTCTCTGGTCGGGGGAGCATAGAGAGCTCCTCAAGTCAGTCTATAAACCATACCTGACCACACCGGCTATCCTATCAGCGAAACTGACAGTGACTGAGCTGCCAGGGAGGGGTTATCGACATGGCTAGCAGAGATATATTGCTGTCAGGTTATAAATGCCCCCAGGTCATGCCACCCGCTTTAAGTGGCAATATGTTGTCTCATTTGGCCAGCGCTGCTAGAGGTTCCCCTTTTTGAAGGCCTCAATTCTGTCGGAGACTTCCCTCACCATCTGTCAAACAGTCTGATATAGCCTAGGTTAACATTTAGCCTTGCCAGTGAGGCGTTTGCACAGTCACATATGAGTGAACTGCTTAGTTATGATTTGACAAATGGAGCCTGTCATATGCCCAAAGGCTTGTTTGTGATTTTATTATAGTCATAGAATGATTCGGTCGACTTGGCCTCTTGATGGATGCACTTGCTAAGCATCGGCCTCCTTGCAAAGCCATATGGTTATGAAAACGAGATTCGACTTATGACAGCAACAGGGCAACTGTTTATTTGCAGAATGGATTCCCAAAGAATTTTGAAATCTCTGAAATTCCTTCAGCCGTGGTAGTCAAACTTGCTTGGCAGTCGTCCATTGTAACAAGCTTCTATGAACATCTGGCAAACCAGACGTGCTCAGTGGAAGGCTCAAAGTATTGGAATGCGACCCAAACATACTGACTGTGAAACACA
This sequence comes from Tenualosa thibaudeaui, assembly GCA_027481765.1. NCBI lineage: Eukaryota > Metazoa > Chordata > Actinopteri > Clupeiformes > Clupeidae > Tenualosa > Tenualosa thibaudeaui. The sequence continues at coordinate 18,090,018 of JAIFZK010000004.1, read as the reverse complement.
CAAGGTGGGTGCATGGGAGGATGAAATACTGAACGGGTTTTCACACATGACTCTCCTAACCTTGCCGTTGCTGTGATGTTTCCAGAGCAGCAATTCTCTACCTCATACTCTTCAATTTACCATTTCAGTCCCAAATCAAAATGGAGTGTGGACACGGATCATTGAGTTCCTCAGTCCAAAAGCTGCCCCTGTCTTTTCTGTAACACGCCGGTACCATCAGGTTTTTTGCCAAATGTGTGAAACCTTTAACAGTGTTTTCTAAGTCAGTTTGCATTTGAGGACACTCATTGTACTGACATTGTTCTGCTTGAAACTGTTAGCTGTGCAGTCAGGTTCAGCTTTTTAAAACGTCCATGCTGCATTCAAATACCAGGAGTCTCAAGCTCACGGTGGTGCTCTTGCGGTTTACTGGCAGGATATGAATCCTCTTCCTCATAGTGATGTCATGCCAGGAAAGATGATAGAGAAAATCCTACTATCTTTCTCATTTGGAAGAGCCTGTTGCATGCCTTGAGATTGAAAATGGTTATGGGTGAGAGCCAAAACTCAGACTGAGGCTTGTGCTGTAAAAAGGGCCCCTTGGCTCAGCAGTGTGATAACTTATACATAATAACCATCTCAGGCATAAATATTAGTGGAGAAACATGTCGGTTTTTATACGCAGCACTAGCCCAGTTTTTATCCCAGTGCAGAATGACAGTGAAATATGGGGTGATGTTCAGGACATTATCTGCAAAAAGGCCAGAGCAGTCAAGCTCTCCTTGCCACCCCACCCCGCCACTGACCCCGAATGAGCCGCCGAACGCCCCCCCCCCTCCCCCCAAATCTCACTCCTCACTCTCACTCTCTCATGACACCACTCACTCACTTACAAGTACTGTACTGTGTCCAACACTCAGGCCCATTAGGGGAAATGCTGAATATGCAGATGTCAAGCCCTGAGCAAATGTGCTGACTGAGTTTCTCTGGAATGCAGAATGGAATCTGAGGGCCTCGGAATTTCAGATCTCTTCACCTTAACTGTGATCGCAAGTAGCATTAGAACTCCCATAACTATGTGGGGTTGTTGTTGTTTCGTGTAGAGAAAATGTATTTATTTCTGCTCCTTGTCCACAGTTCCATTGGCTGACACTGATGTTTTCATTTCTGCAGTATGGTGGTGTTTTGCCAGAAATTATTTTGCTAACCAGAGCACTAATGTGAAGAACTGTTTAGTGATGGCAAAGAGAAGACTAGTCAGTCTGCACACAGACAGCTTCCTCATCTCACTCCATGGTTGGTCTGTCTTGTCATAACAATGCAAAGCTTTAATTCAAGAGATCGAGGTCACAGAATACTGTCAGCAGGAAAAAAGAGAAAATTTGATACAACATAGTGCATTGGCAGCTAACACTAACTGAATGGGGCACAGAAACTCACTCTCAGTTTTGTTTCCCTATGCCCCATTCATTATTTGGTGTATGTTGGATCAAATTTACAGGTTCTTTTTCCTACAGACAACACTGTGACCTCGAACAACAGGGCTATTGATTGATGCACACCAGATTTCCCTTTTTGTAATGGTGTGTTCCGTATCCACATTTAGTGCATCTAGTGGTGTGTGTGTGCGTGTGTTCTTAAAGGTATGAAGAATTAAATGGACTGCATTTATATAGCGCTTTTCTACTCCTACAAGAACTCAAAGCATTTTACAGAGTATGCCTCACATTCACCTATTCACACAAGGAGGTGGTGGAGGCTGCCATGCAAGGTGCCAACCTGCCACTGGGAGCAATTTGGGGTTCAGTATTAACACTTCAATGGTCAGGCAGAGTGGGGCTCAAACCTGCAACTCTTCGGTTGCCAAACAGCACCTCTACCACCTGTGCCACCATCACCCCAAAATTAGCATTTTGCTATGTAATTTCACAAGCCCCATGAAATGTTTGGGAGGAGGTAGATCCATGCACCAACACATGACTATAAAGTTGGAACTGTTTATATGCAAAGTTGCTGCCCTTTTTAAAGTGGTCACTTGTCTTATAATAAATAACATCTGATGTTTGGTTGGCCATGGATATGGCAAAAAGGCATGGTCTGTGGACATATCATTTACCCATAATGAATTACTTTCAAATCTCTGAAGGTCCTAATTCATCACCAACTGATTTTAACCCCTGTGCTAAACATTTATGCGATTTATCTCCACGGTTATAAGCCATTTCCTCTAGTCAGAGAGATATTACATAATCCTGACCTTTCCAAGCAATTTAACCTTTTAAAATGCCACCCAGAGTTTTAGTGGGAGTGAGTAAGGGCCATCCTGGGTGCCACAGTCTTAAGAAAATGTGTGTCTTTCAGATTCTTATAATGACCTACGCTCATGCAGACCAGCGCACACTGTAAAGAAGTTGATATTCTGACTATGATGTCAAATTAATTAGGCCTTCTGTTACATGTAGTTAGAGGAGCTGTCTAGGCTACATCTATGCAAGGCTTGGCATACATCAAAAAGTGAGGACAATTAAAACAAGAAGACAAGGATACATGTGATGCTACTAATTTACTATGGGAGGGTGTGATGATAATCCACCACAAATCAGTACCATACAAAGCATGTATTGCTTTATTTCATACCCTCACAAAATGGACAAGTCACAGAAGAGTTCATTTCTGACTCTTTTTTTGTAGGATGCATCTGATGTGCTTTAGAGTGGATTCCCCTGTGCCTCCTTATTGTCTTGGATGCTCTGTTTAGCAATCATTCTTTTTCAGGTCAGAGAAACAAAGAGCGCTGATGCTGTGCTGGTCTCTCCCAGGATTGACTAAATGGCAAAGAGCAATTTTTCAGCAAGGCCAGTGCTTTCACACATACGCATACATAAAGTACATGTGGGAGGGCAATAATTGCTTCTGTCAAGCTGGATTAAATCAAAAGGATGATCCATTCAAAGCACTTCACCTTTAGAGGACATTGTGAAACTGTATGAAACTTTAATGAATCTACAAGAAAGATTGCCAGTGTAAAATGGTGATGGATAAAAACTACTCCTTAAAAAACTACTCCTAAAAAACTCCTTTAGTGTGTGTTCCCTCAGCTCCCCACCCACCCCCTCTACTGCATGTAGATCTACTGAAGAGAATTGCATTAAATTCTGTGGAAAAAAGGTTCAAAAACTTACTCGTCTGTAAGAGTTTGGGTTTTTCTGCATCTGGAGCAGCGGTGGTGGCATTGTTCATCTTTGAGGAGTTCAAAAATGTATGTGTTTATGATAACCCATCATAGGCCATAAAGCTTGTTTATATTCATGAGTGAGTGGAGTGCCTCTCTGAATCAGACAATCCATAATCATAAATCTAATTTAAAGCATGTGTGCCATTCAGCCATAATTCTGGAATTTACATTGATGTCTCCGTTTTGTTAGTCAAAGAAGCATCACTTTCCGAAAGACATTTTCTCATATGATTTAGGTTGAATACATCTGCTATCAAAACATTTGATTTGCAAATCAAAGTAGAAAGTTACATTTGCTTAGAATGAATGATCCTCAAAGCACAGAGCTTACATACAAGCACAACACAGAACACAGTGAACTTCGGTCTCTCAAAAATCTCTTTGCTTACATATCTCGGACATGAAAATATGTGTGTTACAAATGGCTAATTTGATGTCTGCATTTGGATTAACATATGACTCTTGCTGTCCCTGGATCTTAAACATAAAGATGTTGATAATGAGAGGGGTCTGCCCTGCAGGTGGTGTTTATTATTCTCCCTTGCCTCAGGGAGAAGCTACAATGAAAATTACAGCACAGCTTTCAACTGGATGCAGGAGATGCATGACACCCCTCTGTTCACATCAGCTGAGGCATGTGGGGGTATGCAAAAATAGGCAAAAAGCTCCCCCGAAACGTGACAATCTCTGCTCCCCAACATCATCATTTGCAAATGCTGAAAAGTCCCATGGTAGTTTGACTCTGAGAAGCTAAGAAACTAAAATGAACTTGTAGAATGTATAAAGAACTACAGTATTCATCAAAATGAGCCAGAAGGCAGCATTTATATCATTACATTAGCAATTTAGGAAGCTTCCATTTTTGTTCGGTTTTAAGGTTGTCAGTCTAGTCTTTCCAGGTTTTTTTATATTAGGAATTTATATTATTAACATTGAACATTATTTTGCTGGTTTGTAATTAAGGCAGCTGAGGTGGTACTGTCAGCCTATTGAGCCTCATTCGGATTAATATTTATCTGTGAGTCACACAAACTAGCTGAAGTGATGTGAATTCAATTCTAGGCTGATTGACAGCAGACTCTTTCTTATTTATCCAAGACTCATTGACGCTATATATTAGCAATTAACCATGCTCAAAGCTTCATGCAACACAATTGGCTCCACAGGTATGGCTGAATGATTTCCAACAGAAGTGAGAGAATGTTGCTCAGGAAACAAACAGTCATGGCTAAACCTTCCTGCAAATCCCTCCAATCCTAAGAAACCCACTGTGCACACACATGGAGTGACCTGTGCTGAAACTCTATCAGGGCCATTCATGCCATGCAATATTTATTCTTCAAACCTATTTAAGTTCCATCAGGAGTCAGCTTGATTGCCGGCATCCTGATGGACGTTACATTATTCAGTATCCTTGCTTTGCATGAAGGCGAAGGCTAAGTACATAAAGGCCCGAATGAATCTGGAGGTTGATTTTTAGATTGACCTGTGCGACAGAAAACAAGGCAAAATCACTGATTGGCACTGAAAAGAGTAGATATTAAAATATGGTGGACGTGTCCATATTTGTGTTCATTTGGTTTCTTCACAACTCAGCAGTATGGACTTCATATTTGCCTGATCACTAAAAGGTGTCATAATTGTATAAAATATAAATGTAGCAAATGTAGCAACAAAAATGCAGAACATCTACAGGGCAAACTAATAATATCTAACAATGTCTGAATAGCGAATGCCTCACACTACACATCCTCTTTATAGACGGAAATCAATGTGCATTTAGGTGTCTTAGCCATGGTCATGCAGGTAACATGAAAGTAAACCTAGATAGAATATCTGATGAGTAGTAAACCCTCAGAATCCATCTGTTCTCCTGAGCAGAGATAATCACATAGCAGAGCTCTCCAGCTCTTTGCTTTGTCTCCACGCAAGACTAATGCATGTGGTGCTGTGATGATGTATTAGCTTGAGAGCTGATGAAAGCCTTTTTGCCAAAATTGGGCTAAAGTGTCCGGTCTGATCACTGTCAGGCCAGGCGGGGGCGGCAGCCTCGGCTGATATGTATCATCTAAAATGTTACGCTCTGCAACACCTCCAGGAAGTGCAGTGCAGGAGCCCTCAAAAGGACTTGGATTTACTCAGTATAACTCATGCATCTCTGGGCTGACTTTTGCCAGTCTTGTGACACACTAAAGGCTTGTTCACACCAGTAACAATGACTATAAAAACAACAGTGACTAATGATGCTAGATTATGATCGTCATCTTGCTCAAAATCAGTCTAAGAGTGATCCTTAACCATACTGCTTGTGTCCTTACATCTGTATCACATCACATCTGTATGCAATGTGGACACTGTGTAGGAACTGGTCATAATAGTTCAAATGAACTGTTCATATTACTATATTAACTGTTCATCTAGTTGAGCCATAGTAGAAATTATGATATTGTTGATAGATAGAAAGAAAGATAGATAGATAGATAGATAGATAGATAGATAGATGGCATAGATATGATATTGGAGACAGCGATGGCTGTGTGGCTTAATTGGCCTTGTGAAGCACCTAAGATGTGAGGAAAGCAAGCCCCACACAACATACAAATGCCATCTGAAATGAGAGGACTCGCCTCCCTCATTAACCATGCTAACCTGCATTTGCTTCCTCTCAATTAGGTATGCAGTGCCGCAGCGATGTCCACCCCCACTAATGCGCCCACGACCAAAGCACCAGCACTCAACGACGGCCCAAAAATACATCTCTCCTCGCGGCCCTCTCAGGAGCAGACAGCAGAAGTGGCCCAGAGGGCGTGACGCCACCGTCCGCTGAGAATCTGAAGCATCAGGTGGGTGTGATGATGATCCATTTGCCACATGTGTTCCTGTCCTCTCTCTCTGTCAGTTATTCCAATGCATAATTAATTCTAATAAGGTGGTAGCAACACTGTGAAGAAGGTTACCGGCCCCGTTCCCCCATCTAGCGCCATTAGAGGGCTAATGTTTTGATGACCATAAGCTTGACTGGAATCCAGTTGATTCAATTAAGTGCGACGCGGTAAAAGTTACTGAGACGCCGACACGGTAGATATTTTCACCCTCCAAGCCGGGATGTGCTCTTACACACAATCCACACCCGGATTCGTCCTGTCATTTTTATTTCCCTTGTGTTTTGCACAAACCCTTAAAAACTTCGCAGTGAAGCAAAATAGTCCATTATATCTCCATTATTTTGTTATGGCGAGCCAAGCCTTAATGACTACTTTCTTCAAATGGCAGCCGCTCCATGGGTGTTGTATAGTAAACACTATCTACAGAACAAGTATAATTGTATTGCTGCTCTCTCAGCAAGCAGGGTGTTTTATCATCAAGCAGTGTGGTGGAATTAATGTCTTGCTGAGGCCTCAGTAATGCTGTTTGCTGTTATGTGGACACAACAGAAGTGACCAGAAGTGTCCCTCTTACTGTTTTGCCAGCTAGCGGTGATAAATTGTTTAACCCGCACTGGTCCCATATGTGAAAATACAAGTCTGTCTGTCTCTCTCTCTCTACACCCTCCTCCTTATTCACTCTCTCCGATTCTGAACTTGCTCTGCTATGAAATGAATGTAAACCTAAAAAAATATCACCCACCAACCCCCCCCCCATCCACCACCTCCCCATCCTTCCTTCTTCATACTCAACTGCCACTCCATTTATCTCTGCCTCTCTCTAGACTTCATGTGGCGAGGACATCTCAGAGCGATGTTGGGCCGTGTGGGGGTCACATGGTAGTGCAGCAGCTCTGCGCAGGCCCCCGCAGCTCTGGGGAGCCGTTTGCTGAGCCTGTGCAGCTGATAACACAGCCTCTGTCACACTCCAGCCAAGAAGCATTTGCCGGAGACTAAATCGCATGATGGGATTGTGACACGGCCCACAATGGCGTTGGAAATTGCGTTTGGGCCGCCTCTTTTCTGCAGCCGTGTCAAGGCCATTTCCAGAGTAGCAGGCGCTTTCAAGCTTCCACTGAACTGCACTGCACGATCTCTGCAGCTAACACACACCGCTAGCTTACTTTCCAGCAATTACCAGCAATGAAATGCTAATCAAACTCACACACAGGCTTGCTCATCTAGTACTGATATTTGGGTATTGTCTGTGCCAACATCTGAACCCAGCTGCTAGTTCTTTCAAAGTTCTCCATGTTCCTGGAAGCCCTTTCTTCCTTTGCTGTGATAGGCCTCGATAGGCTCTCCTCCAGATTTGGCCGATACTATCTGGAGAGGTGCAGCTCTTATCGATGTGCAACATCTGGCTGAGAGTGATGGGCTCCTCTAGACGATGCCCTTCAGATGCGCCTGAGCATCCTCCACCTCAAGTGTGCGCTTTGTGCTTTTAGGGAATAATTACTCCCCCTCTATCACACTTTCTTTCCTCCTTCCCCTTACTGTATTTTAACTTACTGAAGTCTCTGCATTTCGCTGTGAAACCGTATTCTCCTGGTCAGGCTTGTTGTGGACTAATATGTATGAATGCCATTGACACGTCTGGGTCACTGACAAGACCAGAGCTGACTGAGCTCCATTATTTCTTGAGAAGTAATCAGACATGAGCTAACATACGGATGGAGGATTTCTGTGGGTTCATTTGTTGGTTTCCGTTCCGTTCCATGTAAATGGTTAATTTTATTTAGTTTTATCTAGAGCTTTATCATGGACCCCAGCCTTTCTTTATGATACCCAGATAATTACTTTGTTAAATGTATAATGTGACACACTTATAGAATTCTCAAAGCTTTGAGAACATACTCTTTAATTAATTCCCAAGTCTATTGACACTCATATCCATGATTATGTACCTACAGCTTAAAATATCACTCAACTTGATGCCTTAATCATGTAATTCTGTAACGTAACAAAAAAGTAAAGCATAAAAGCCTAGCGCTAAGTAAATGTTTTACATGTTGATGTTCTTATATTATATGGGATCCACTGAATGTATGTTGAGTGCTGAAGAACAAAACCGATATCTGTTTCTGTTTCTAAATTGTGTTTGTGGGAGCAAAGGTATGGAGGCATGTTGAGGTGATGTATACTGGAATGTTTTGGGTGTATATGACACACATGTTAAAACACTTACATTCACCTGATCTGTGTGCTTTTCTGAAGAATCAGAGCCACCACTGTCCTGCACTTCTGTTACGAACGACTGCTGTTTTCATCTCCTAGTCGGCCTAGTCTTTGTGTGGACTTCGCATTGTCATTCAGTGAATGAAACAATCACTCTTCCATTGTTCCATCATGAGCTGTAATGGCTTGATGTCAGCCATCTCTTTATGGAATTCCAGTCTTCCCCGGGTGACTTACAAAAGCATTACACCACACCTTCTGACCTTGGTCATTACAGGGTTGGTCGTCATGGGGGTAAATGGGACGACGTCATGTGGTGTGAGTGGTCACAGGTAGATTTGAGCCGAGAGGAGGAATCAATATGTGGCTTTAGGCCTCTTTCCCTCAGGAGTTGTGGAAATGAGAGCCCACTCTGACCCCTGTGAAAGGGAATCCCTCTGCTTCTGACTCAGGGGGAGGTGGGGGGCAATGACCACTCTTGTGATACAGCCATCAACATTAAATCTGGCTAGTCTGTAGTCTACAGAAGAATTTTGGATGAATTAGAATTGTGGATGAGAACAGTCTATTGTTTAAGGGTTCTGAAAAAGTCACGCTCTTCAACACAACCAACTTTGATGAGAGAATTTCATATTATCCCCCTAGAGAAGTCTTCATTGACCACTGCAGCCTATCTCCTTTTTGTTCAGACTTCAAAGGCCAGTGTAGGACATTTCTACAATGGTTTGACCCCCAACTGACCAATTTCACACTTTCTCGAAACAAATAACAATCCATTTTATATACGTACAATGTCACAGAGGTTGAAAAGAAATTTTCTGTTACACTGAGCATGCTGAGAAGTTTGAAGATGCTGTACATACAGAGAGAAGATTCCCTCTGCACCCAGCGTCGGACAGGCCATGAGCATATTACAATATCAATAGCTGAAGTCTTGCCCATTTGCAAATGCAATTAAAAACTCAATTTTAGGACCGCTTTGTAGAGAATGATAAACAGAGAAGTAATCCTTAGATTGTTCCACAATTCTGGCTGAGCACATGACTGGTAGGCGACTCACGACGCAGAGATTTTGGTCGATGGAGTCATTTCGTAAAAGCATTGACAGGAACTGAGGGAAATTTGAAACCGCGCGAAATGGAGATTCGCAGTGTCTCATCCGAGCTAAACCATAAGTTTAAAAGCAAAAACTAAACACATATACGTAACCGCATCTATAAACATAACTAACAGTGCTGTATATTCAGACAAAACAACAGCTGAACTGATGGTCGAATTGCTGCAAAATGTTTTCCACTGCGGAAGCCCTTCAGAAGAGAGCAACTGACTGAACTGACTTTGGACAGCTCCTGGTGCTGAACGCTGGATGCGTGGCTGCTCCGACTGGACACAAGCAACAATAGCCACAGAGATTGTACTCTGTACATATTCTAAAATTACGCTATTAAAATAAACTACTTCCTAAAGTCTTTCAAGTCCACATTTTATTCTGATGTCAATTTAACAACACAAATTCACTCGAGCGCACCTGAAAAAAGACGTTCTTTCCTTTGATTATCATCGTCATTTTATTACAGGGTTTTGCCTATATTCTTAACACAGGATCCGCCCAATAAAGCACTGTGGTGAATGATTCTGAATAAAGCGATCGATAGTGTTCAATAAAGGGGGCTTCGAGTTACTACGGGGTCTGCCATCTGTATCCAGACTCTTGTTCACCGTGGCTAGTTGTGGAAAAGTATCCAGCACATTTTAGACTGTGGTTTAATTAACGTTAGTACTTGTCTCGTTGCGCAGTTTCTATACGCTTTCGAATTGAACTTCAGAATGGGTAGGGGTACAGCTGCCTGCAGCTTTAAAGGCGCTCATTGGTTATTTAGCTAAGATCATTGGCCACATGAGGCTAGTGTGCCTGTATTGATTTCCCCTAAGTGTTGACAAACGCACTACTTGTGCCTTGCAGTTTGAGTCTGCCTCAGTCGGATGCATAGAGAAGCGTTTTTTGTTCAACGTCATTTCAAGTTTGATCAATATTGTCCTGCTGGTCCAATTGGAGGAGCTGTATTCACAATCTGATCCGCCACTCGCACCACCACCACCATCTTTAGGAGAAGTCCTTTCTTTTGCCCACAGTTGCAGAAAAATTGCTCGGCAGCCCGGCGTGCACCCCAATGAACCTAACTGGTGCACTGTGAGCGCAGAACATTGATCTAGACGGGTTTTGCGCCGGCTACTGCGTATGTTTTGGTTCAAACAGTTCCTTTTTATGGGTTGCTTTTAAAAGCTCGGAGAAAATGGCACAAAGCGTGTTCCTTTTTTTACTGTGGCTTTTCGGCAGCTCCCTCGCAGGCTTTCCCAATCAGATAAACATAGGTAAGTAGTAGGTTCTTTTGTTCTGACGTTTGATGTTTTAATACATTGCTGCCTTTTATGTCATCTTGCTTAATTGTAGTCGGCGACATAGCACAAGAAAACCACTGCAGAAAGTAGCTCAGTTGCCGGGTTAGTAACGTACGCTATGAACTTGTATTTCGAGTAAAAATGTAGGAAAACAGCTGGGTACATTTACGAGTCGTCCGAATAGAATTGTCCTAGTAATGTGGGGTTCTGTTAGTAATGCAGAGGACATCATAGGCTTTAGGAACGGACGCTAAGATACCAACGCGAAAACATGACGAAATGTGAAGTTAAAAGGTCATTACATATCTGACAGGAGTTTCAGTAAATATACTAGTTCTAGAAACATGCTTGAAAGACATGTCCATGCAAGTGCAAGTGTCAAAAGCTAGAGTCCATTACTAATAGGCGAATTAATAGATTTCCGGCGTCACATTTTTCTTTTTGCTGACTTAAAGTTGTGATATTGACCATACACAATTGCTAATGCCAGTATTCATCATTTTCTCTTCCAAGGGGGGCTTTTCATGCGGTCTACCGTGCAGGAGCACAGCGCTTTCAGATTTGCCGTACAGCTCTACAACACCAACCAAAACATGACTGAGAAGCCTTTCCATCTGAATTACAACGTAGATAACCTCGAGTCCTCCAACAGCTTCGCCGTTACCCATGCGTGTGAGTATACTCGGCATCATAAAAAGGTCCCTATACTATAGCGTAGTCGTAAATGTATTCTCTGAGCGCTTGGAGTGTTGCTCGCCTCGCCTCTTCATACCCCTTCTTTCTCCTGCATCGCAGCCTACTGCCTGAGAATTTCAAGTGGGATATGGATCTTTAGGAAATGCAGGCAATGCTTATTGCACAGAAAGAGCGAAAGCAATGTTATCAATGGTGCCGAAATACCTATTATATACAATCTAGCTTTGAATTTAACTTCACCTGGTTATAGTCTCATTTGTGGATCAGTCATAAACCCATCATTAGGTGTTAGTGTTTGTCAAATAATTAGGCAGGCAAAAAAATCTATGTGGAATTAAGTTCACCATTACACCTTCAGTGGTGGAAGTGTCATGATCTTAAAATCAGTGGGAATATTTTAATGACATATGGTGGTTAAATGTTTTTATTTGCACAGTATTCATGGTTTGATGAAATACGTGATTAAGGGAATAGTGATAACTTTTGGAAGTGTAAGCACATGTGTCAGTACCATGCTGACACAGGGATTGCTGCTCCAGGTGCTTAAAAAAAAACTTTATATCTTCTTCTGATTAGGTTTGTTTCTGATCATGTCAGTATATTTCTGACCCTGGTGCCTGATCCAATGTGTCAGTTGAAGTTGCTGGAGGGGAAGAGATGAGAAGAGTATCCATCTCAGAAATAGTCTGTGGGCACACATTGTCTGTATTTCTGAGTTTGTCCTTTTGAATTCAAATCAAGTTCCCTTGGCAACACACCCTGAGTGCTTTGCCTCTGTAGATATGGAGACACTGGCGGTTGTTGAAAAGATAGCATAACCGATTATACAACTGTGGATTTCAAGGATTCAGTGCGGGTGATTTTTAAATGTGCCTTTATCAAGTGTGTGAAATTGTGTAACTGTGTAGTGATGGACAATTTGAAGGTGTTTGCCTACTAATGATTTGCCTGCTGCATATGTGGCTGGTTTACCAAAGAATCTCCTGCTACCTGATAGTATTCAAAGAAATAGCTAATCCATGTGTAGTAGTAATTTGATTTGACCAGTCCAGACATTGATGTTTGCCTGTTGAATTGTCCGCAGTGTTGAACAACTATTGACCCCAGTATCAGGACATTAACAGTGGGGGTGGGGGGTGGGGGTAGTTCCCTGTCTACTTACCGACTTCCCCATCTAAACCTGTAAACACCTACCCCCTCTGACATATGGCAACCCAATGGCTTCTCTGCATCAGCAGTTGCAGTTCATTTGCACCCAGACCTCATATTGCCTGGCTGTGCCGACACTGAAAGGAAAAAAATCTATACCTACATGGCCCTCCCCATCAAGACCAAATGAAGTGGGATCTGTCTTGGCTGTGGGGTGGGGGTGTGAAGGAGACTGAGGAGGAAAGGAAAGCCAGAGCGTCAGCTGCGAGCATGCGATCGCATCCTAATGAGCCTTTAGCGGTGATAAGAGAAAGGGTACGATAAACAACAGTGGGGTAAATAGATAATAGATAACGCGCACAATTTCACGCGTTTTGAAGAAGCAAGGGACCATGGGAAAGCAAAAGTGAGAAGGCTAGATTTCAGAATCTAATTAAATCCAGAGGCAGACTGTTTGCAAGATCCAAGGAATCCTATGGGATCTGTTGCCCCATTTCTGCTCTCTCACTGTCATGCTCTCGCAGCTTCATCAAGAGAGCCGCAATTCAAGACTGCCTTCAACATGCCAGGCATTCCAGAAGATGGCTTGATGATTGTTGAGAAAAGTGTCATTTTCAGACTGGAGGACAAAAATATGAATGAGGAGGGGGGATAGCAGCTATTGGCTGTCAAAGGATATCACAGTGTTACCAGCGGCCTACGAGATGCATATTGACAGATCGGCTCGTTGATGTTTCATGTGTTTGTGCCATTCTCCACATACTGACAATCAATCAAATGTTCCATTTTATTTCTGTGCCGAGGAGTGTTTTAAACATATGTATTCCTCTTGTACTTTGCTGAATATGCCCATGTTTTTGCAAGAGCTGACTTTATGTATCGCTATTAATATACAGATGATTAATGCCCACTGAAGAATTGTGTAACTGTCACCGATGGCAACAGGGAGCCTTGTTAAACCAGTCTTCTGGCAGTCCTCTGCAGAGTTTGTCAAGGTATGCAGTCTGAAAAATGATGAGAACGATGCTTGATGTGATACTTGGGTGGATGGTATTGCGGGAATCTCACCGAGGTGAGGCTGTGATGTGGAGAACACTTTCATTGACTGTTAGAGAAGGTGTGACGATGGCTTAAGCATGAGCCTCAATGCAGTCTGTATAAAAAGGCTGGCTGTTGCACCAAAAAAATTCCTGGAGCGTTTGGGTAATGTCCCTAAAGCAAGAGAGCGGTTTTGCCTGTAATTCCAAATGCAGGGGAGAGGAGTACTCCATTTTAAGATAAGAGGGAGTGCCAGGATGAGGGGAAGGCTTGGATGATTTCAGCTGCCACCCAGCTGCCGACTCACAGTGGAAACTAGATATTAATTGGGTCTGTAACTCCCTATAACCAGGAAAAGTCCCGCCACATCCCGTGAGCCTCATGCCCAAAGGTGTTTCATGAACTCCCACTGCAGTGGGACTGTGTGAGATACTGCATGATGTCATTTCTGATACAGTGTAGCCAGCATAGTTTTCATGCACCAATTTCCCAGAAGGTATCATGTTAGGATTTACGTTATCGCCCCACACAGAGATTACATATCCAAAGTCTGGGAGGCTTCATCTGGCATATGATCACAGGGCACAGACAGTCAGTGGTGTGGTGATGTCAACAAATACAAGGACTATGAAAATCAATGGTTCTGTTTGTCAGCTCATCAGCTCATATTTTGGAAAACATGGAGTATCTCATTTGTTGTGTGTTACAGACAGAACAGGGAGTACTTAAATGCTCAGATGACGTCCCGTAGAGATTCTGTTCGGCACTCTCTGTACATTCAATACTCTTGAACAAATCGGCAAACAGAAACAGAGGCAGACTTTGGGGACCTGCCAACTGCTTGTTCAGGCCTACTCAGACGCCTGTGATTGGCACATGACCAGGCATGTATGTTCACAACTACGAAGGCTCCCTGCTGAGGCCTTGTCTTTGTACGCAGGAAAAAAAGTGACTCACGCTCAAACATATTTCTGCTCTGAAAGATGAAACACAGATTGAGCTCTTTTCCTTACTGTTGTCTCTGTAATCTGTCCATACAGTGGATGCCATCCGTGGACGTGTCATATTTTTGTAACGTGTTTTGTGGTTGTGTTTGCCTTCTGTGCCTTTATTTTTCTCTCTCTCTCTGTCTGTTTTGCAGTAGCATTGCAGACATACACATGCTCTGCACATTTGTGCAAGTGGTCAAGTTGACTGAGGAGTTTACTGTGATGTCCAAAATAAACTGACAAGGAGTCACATGCTTAATCCACAAAAATAGATGTGTGTTCTGGCTGCGTAGACAGAAATAGGCTTGGCTTGTCTCTGTTTTTTTTGGATATGCACTTTTCTTTTTTGCTAAATCAAACACAATGCCTCATATGGCCTAGGCATTTGTTTGGTAAGAAGGCAAGTCAGTGCTAGAAAAGCAACAAAGAAATAATGATGCAATCATGTCTTCGGTCCAGAATACTGTTAGCACTGGATGGAGGAAATATGGGTCCTGCAAACACTTACATTTTTTTAAGACAAATTTCTTCATTTTCCAACTATTGGTCTTTGTAGTTTCATGGTAAATATATAAGAATGGGTAGCAATAGCAGGACTGATAATTTCAACATACCAGTAGCTCATTATAAGATCATTATATGCATAACAGTATCCACCACGTCAGAGCCTGTACTATTACTGACATGAGAAAGCCCTTTGGACTTGGATGAATGGCAGAACTGTGGAAGATTTGTTGCCGTCACAATGATGCATTTCGTTTTTCATCCACTTTCTACAGTGACTCACCAGTGAAGCATCTGATGATTCAATGCTTTACCAGACTAACTAAAAGATTTTTTATTTAATTAAACAATTCTGTTCTAGCAAAGTAGTTCCATCCACTGTTTACTGGAGTACAGTCCACAGTGTATGTAATCCTTTTGTGCTCTGTGTGCAGTTTTCACCTTGAGCCACACACAGTTGTGTTTCTGTCTTATGTTTTTATTTCACCAGAGGTCATCTGTTTAACTTGCTGTGTGTCTGTGTCAAGGGAGCCTAATAGAAACCCTTTTTTTCCTTTTATTGTGCAGTTCTGTGTTTTCGTTGCTCCACTGCACATGTTTTTCAGTCCGGCCCCTCTGCCATGTCTTGTATCCGCAAACCTCAGCTGTGCTTTCGCTCTGTGTGAGACTAAACTTTTGTCAGTGCTCTTTCTTGTCTATTACTCACAGCGGATGGAAGTGCCACATGGCATTGTGCTTTTTCCTCCCAAGCCAACACTGACTGTTGTTTGTTTTTTGTTGTTGTTGGTGGTGGTTTTTGCTTTTTTTTGTCTGGGTCTCAGAATGTGCCCATAATAATAAGCAGTGCTGTGGTTTGTCCTGTTGGGACGTTGTGCTGTTTTCTCCAGTTCTCTCAGGACTCTCATTTCATTAGTGTCTTCCATTTTGTGGACATTGCTTCGTGGGTAAATATGAAATGTTTACACAGACTTTTGACCCTTTTCTTTTGATCTGTGTGGATAGACTCTTCTGTTTACAAGTTGTTGCTGTGATCTGATGTGCAATGAAATGTGCCGTTTGCTACTCTCAGACTCTTATAAAACTTGTATACATGCAAGAAACTGGTGGAGTGATCTTTCCTATGAAATTAATAATTGGATCTTTTTTCCTATAAAGTTCTTAGTTCAATAGGGCCAATTGCCAAACTGAGCTACTAAGTGATTCTGTGTTCTGTACCTCTTAGCCCAACAAACTGACACACAGGGATTAACTATATGTAGAGCAATATGTTGAGCATCTTTTGTCGATGTTTGGTATGTCCTCCTCTGTTCTGTATGTCCTCCGTGACATGCGGTCTTGCTGGTTAAAACCAGTTTATTGTTATGATATTGTCAAAAACCAAAATCAGACTGATTTGGTTCTACATACTTTTTTAAATGCAAAAGTGTGTCCTAACTTTTTAAATTCTTTATGTATGGGATGCTAATTTACATTCTGGACTTGAAAGCAAGAATTTTTTTTTTACTGCATGAAAAAAGGAAAGCATGTTTTGGACATGTTGAAAGTTAAAAAACAAAACATTTTATGCCCCAGTTTTTAAGTTTGTGCTAGCATTGAAGATTCTGCATGTTAGAATATCACTAGCAAAAAATAAATCCTTATTTATTCCGTGGGGCACTAACAGAAAGCTATTCTCTGAGTTTTTTTCTCAGCAATTGCTTTTAAACCACGGTATTAATTGAATTAGTGACCGTCAGCAAAACAATATGTGGTTTTGCTAATCCTTCGGGCAGAGCTTTGTAAATTTGCTCTATTCAACTCGGAGAAGCAAGATAGATGTCCCACTTTGAAGTAGACACCGCAATTGGAAAAACATCCCTAATGACTTCTGTGGGGCCATTATGCTCGTCAAGGCCAGAACTTTCAGGTATGTTTAGCATTGTTGAGAAGAGTGGTTCAAAGCAAATCAGCCAACATGTAAGGGCTCTCCCTCTCTCTCCTGATAGCCTTGGCTAGCACCCACAAGAGGGAGTGTGGGGTGGGAGGGGGATTGTGGAGCCTCCTCCCTCCTGAAGGAACAGGGTGAAGCCAGCAGCGTTAAGCCAGACATATATAGTCACATTTATTAGCCTCCTCTCCTTGATTTGTGTTAAAAGAATAAACGCTCAATGCCAGGCTCTTTCATCTCACCCCTCTGTCCCCACAAAGTCCCACATCCTTCATTCTGTCATTAAGCTAATGGCGTGTGTCCCCTCTGCCAGGGCTTTTACATGTGCTTGCTCCTTTCTTACAGGCTTCTCCAGGTACCTAAACACCACACACACACAGCACAGATGGTGATGGCGACTGCGACCCTCCACAGTACCCTATTAGTTTTACTTTGGGGAGGATGGAGAAAAAAGGAACAAAGGCAAACAACAGAGGTCTGCCTTAATTGCATTTGCCCTTCTGGAGGCTTAGGTGAGGACACACAGCAGAGAGAGAGAGCGGGGCAGCTGTGTGAAACACTGTATTCCTCTGTGGGTGGGGTGGCACAGAGGTGAAGGCTAAACTAAACAAATATCTGACTGTGTGAAGGTTTCCCTTCAAACCGGCCATCTGGGTGTGAATACACAGCATATATCCCTTTTTAGATTTTATTTAAAAGATATATCTATGGCTGTGTGATTGCAGAGTGAAAATCAGTTCTTGTGTGTGAACACACACACTGTGACACACCTGTTGGCATATTATATTTGCTTGGTCGTAATTCTGTGGGGCGCAGTGGCTGAGATCAGCCTTCTGGCAGTGAGAATGAGAGTTGTCACGATTCCTGTCCACGTCAATATTCACCTCAGGTTATGGAGTTCAGGCTGAGCCATGATGGAAAGCCAGCTGCAAAGAGCATATCTAATGTAAGGATGAGAGATGAAGCTGACTCTCTCTTTTTTTTCAATCGCAAAGAAGTATCAGTTGTGAAGAAGTGTGAGGGTTTATTTTCCCTTAATTTCCCTTCTCTTTTTCTCCTTCTTTTGCATATGATTGTTTTGTAGGGCAGATTTTCGTAAACATTATGCTGTCCAGCGCTTGATTTTGGGCCGGGTACGCATTGTGATCTCAGACTGACAGATTGAAAAGGAAGGGATTAGCAGTACTTCCAGTGAGAGTGAGACTAATGTTAGACAGATTTCTGCTGCGCTGTATCATAGGGAAGAGCGGAGCTGAGAATGAGGGTGTGTCTCCAGGGCAAAGTAGGTGCCAGTCAGGCCACACTGTGGCCCAGCTGCACCCTTGCTGTGGACGGGGAGCAATTTTTTCTCTCTCAGGACGGGGGAAAAATTAAGGAGTCAGAGATTTCACCCAGACCAGATGATAGAAGTCCTCAGTCTGATGTAACATACACAGTCCACAGCTCATAGGTCTTGCCTTGAAAGGGCTCTCAAAAATGGAAGGTGTTTTTTGAAACTCAGTTGCTTTCTCTGCTTCAAAGGAAGCACCGCTCCTGATTTCCTCTTCATTTATGCTGGAGTGGGCGACTGTGTGAAAATGGTTGAGAGATGGGTTGGTTTTTGTAAGACGGCATGATGCTCTGTCATATTTGACATCCAAGATGAAAGGTTGAGCGGACACCTATTAACAAAATGAGCTCTTTTAGTATCTGAATTAGTGGTACTAGAAATTCGCACACTCTGAAATCAAAGACACCATGTATTTGAGTTGTACAGCACATTACATTTTAGAACACATTAAAAATACATCACTTTTATTCTTCTGGTTCAGAGCACTTGCATGTATTTAAGCAAAAGGCATGCTGTGCCTGTGTGCTGTAAATATGGAAGCCCCCAGAGACTGCTCTGGAGGATGTCCTTTGAGATGTTAATTATTTAATTGAGCTTGAGTCGAAACGTACAGAGCCATACAAAGCAGTGACTAACTGCCCCATGCGAGTCTGTCACATCTCATTTAATACAAACAAAAGAACAAGGAGAAAAGTGATAATAACCACCCCATTTAATTAGCATTTAGCAATGACTAGCTGTAATAAAATCATGTGCTCCCAGGTGTGGCAGTAGCTCCACTGAACCAGATAGGACCAAAAGAACCCATTCAATGAGGTCGATCTAGTGAAAACGTCAATGACCTTTACATAACCTCTAGTCAGCAGGAGCCCTGCACACACCTCAAGGGGCTGTATCGCCGGTCATTCGAATTCTTACGTTATTATGGGTCAGCTGAAGAAACTTCAAACGGACGACCCTGTGTGCTTTATGACCCAAGAGCGGGGGGAAACGATCTACCACGAGGATGGGCGACCGATGCAGCTCGATCCGGAGGTAGCCACCACAGATACAATCGGTCTCTCAACACAGATGAGGGAGTGGAGGGAGTGGCCGATGCAGACATCAGAAAGGTAGAGGTGTAGAAAGGAAGCACCGCTAGTGCTATCAGTTTTGAAGAGCACATGAGCGCCTAGAAGAGATGTGAAGCACCCACGCACTAGAGTAAATCCACCTTGGTTCTTCAGATTGTGAAGCAGTAAGGTTTGAGCCGGTGGGTGGTGGGGGGGTGGGGGGGTAGGTGTGATGGAGGCTGGCTGCTGTTGAGAGCCAGCAGGCTCTGGCAGAGTCTGGAGCAGCCGTTTCAGGAGTGGGAAGGATTGCCTGAGTGTGCGTGAGCGGGGAAAACAATGCAGTGGTATGAAAAAACGGGGAATATCGAGGCAAAGTTGAGAAAAAATGCAGCTTTGTTAAATGTAGGATTTGAACTTTTGACATCTGCGTTAGCCCTAGTCCTAGTTTTAATTCTGCCTATTTTTGTGTTTAAATGTTTTGTGGAGTGCAGGGATTGTAGCCAGAGAGCAAAAAACTAAATGAGGAGGCTGCATCATCAAAGTTCCTCACTGCTGACAAATGAGCTGTCTTTTGCAGAAGGGAAATAGCAAAACAACACAGTCCACAGTCCACTGAAACAGGCACAAAAAAGTATCGAGAAATGTCTATGGTTTGACCACGCAGCTGTAGACTATATACATATGATGTTTGAGGAGTGGGAAGAAGGCAGAGGGGGTTGTTGAAAGATGCAGCTGTAATGAGATACAGCTTTTGCCTCACTCAGAGGCTGATTCAACACGATGAATTTTTAATCAGAATATCAAAAGATCCTCTTTAAGTGAACCTGAGGAGAAATGTTGCCATTACAGGCATGTTTGTCTTGGAACCACTGCTGCTCGCAGATGTTGTTTGATAAAACAACAGCTTTCAACCAGCACCGCTGCAGCAGTTTAAAGCCAGTCAACTGTGTTTGTCATTCAGTCGAGGAGGAGCTCTGGCCGCCTCTGAAAAGGATGCGGCCGACAATCTTTTCCAAGACGCTCAAAAAATCATATGCGGATCTTAGCATGAATAGATACTATTTTCTGTCTTTGTTATTCGTACCTCAGCATATGCTTCCCTGCGCTCTAAATCACTGAGAGTGCCTTGCATCTCCGAAAAGCAGGTGTTGTCTTTACCCAGTGAGTGAGGAGGATATCAGCATCATGGTGTGACAGAGAATAATGCTCAGCTGACCATGAAATGTAGTCATAAACAGTGTGAAGAATCAAGCTCTCAGACCCATCAAATTCCACCAGAGGCACAGAATGCATGTATTTACATGAGCTGTTAGGAGCCGTCAGTAGTTTGCGGTAACGGAAATGGAAGTAGGTTGCGTGTCGACTCAAGTGTGAGGGAGGTGAGGTGTTGTTAGCGTGGGTGGGTTCTAGCGCTGGCCACTGACTCAGACCGTCTTGTTGACTGTTGTTTATCAAAAGCAGGATTGCCCTGGTTTAAGATGGTGTAATAATAAGTGTTGAGGGTTTCTTGAAGCACATCGTCTCAGATTGTCCGGCAAGCTTTTTTTTTTTCCCATCCTATCCTGTCTTACATCCCGCCTCAACACTGTTTTCTGAGAGGCCATTTTAAGACCTTTTCTCAAAGCCATCACAGTTGTACATCAGGCCTTGGGTACCAATCAGTGTCTGGCCCTATACTCTCAGCCGGCCAACAACACCCGTAATCAGTGACCGCCTCCTTCACTTCAATTCATGGTCCGGCCCGACGCTGGAATCAGTCTATTGACTAGGACTTTTTTTCTCTGCTACACAACAGTGCAGTGTCTCTGGCCTCTGCCTTGGCGTGATTGTTCTCGGCGAGGTCAGGCGAATTGTCTCGGCTCGCGCGGCCACCCTCCCCTCGCCTTTCAGCGAGGCCTCAGCTGCCGCTCAGAAGCAGGCCGACAACAATACTGTGCATTAATTAGTTTCTTTTTTTTTTCTTCTTTATTTTGCTGTAATCTGCTCTGGTCCCATAAAAGCCATCCTCTCTATTGTTTAAATGCAATCCCCTCCGCGATGTGTTCAGTGTAAAGGCCAGTGAGGGACACAATGGCACCAGTCACAAATGGATGCTTGTCATGTGTAGGGCTATCATGTTCTAATCCAGAAGCATATGCTAGAACACAGTGGCGGCGCCGTGGCACAGTTTCAAAGCCGACCGTCGTCTTTGCAGGGACGGCCGATCGGCTCACGGGCACGAGGGAGCCTCTCTGTAGCGGTCTACCGCCTGGCTGGCGCCTAAACACCAGCAGGCTTAAGCCCGGGGCCTGTCAGAGTCCGTGCCTTTATTACACAGGATTGTGAGTGACCATTTTCACAAAGGCTGCTGGCCGCGCGGAAGCATCAGAGTCTTCTCACGAAGCCTCCTTCTGTTCCCAGTGTGGCCAGCATTAGCATATTTCTCCGAGCAACACTCACAGTCGCAGTGGTGTCTACCAGAAAAAGCGTAGGCTCTTTAATATTGAAGTAGGCGCATTACATAATGCAAGATTAGGGGATGTATGTAGCATGTAGGTTTCCACGAACAACAAAGTACGGCATAATTTCACTGCTCTTAAAAATCTGTGTGTGCAGTACATGACTGATGCAGTATACCATTATGCAGAATACTACTCTTAGTAGATGGTTCTACATGAACATGTGGGAAACTGTCCTAGCTTGTATTTTAACCCGTACTCTGTTTCAAAAGTATGCAAGTGCAGACAAGTAGACAGAGGCAGCCTAAGAGGAACTCAATGTGGCATATTCACTCCTCTCAGAAACGACTTTGTTGTTTGTAATTTGGCATTGATCTTTGGCTGGCTTCTTCCAAAGAGTGACATGAGAAATTGATTCTTTTCTAGAAAGTGATTGTCACAAAGAAGGAGTCACAATAGTATATATAACCACTTCGATGAGACATCAATGTTAGGGTGAATAAAACAGGATGATTCTGTTGCATGTACGCTCTCTCCTTCTCATGGCTGAATTCGGACAATACTTGGGGTGTTATTGGCAGATTTCTCTACTGTATAGTTGAGTTGTTTTGTCTGTGTAAAACCCACACTGATGCCCGCACACAGCTTTAGGCTGCTGCCCTGTGTTCATGAATGTGAGCATTTGCACACATGCTTGGTAATGATGAGCATCTAGCGAGTGGACCAGTGCAGTGGATCGGATTGTGATGTCCTCTCTAAAGACTGAACGCTAGGCTATGTGGTTAGTCTCTCTGATAGTCTGTACTGCCTCCTAATGTGACAGCACACTTAGACGAATCTCTTCAATCCCATGGACCAGTGAGCATCAAAGAAATCATCATCTCAGGCCAAGTGTCAGATCCAGTATTGTAAATCAGGGCATAAAATAACAGATCACGCTCAACTGAACCAGCATGGGCACTTCATTTACCGTATTTTATATTTGCACACTGCTTTTTCTCTTGTCTTGTTCAGAACGGGTGAGTTTAATTGGGTCTCAGTGTAGCGCTGACCGAACCCTGGCGTGGGAAGGAAATGAACATGATGTGTGTGTATGCTTCTCGCCCGTTTCTTGGGGAGAGAAGAGAAGAGAAGCGAGGAGGGAGTTGCTCTTGCTTACTTCACGCATCAGTACTTAAAATCTTATGGGCAGATTCAGTTTCATACATAAGAAGACCTTATGCATGGTGCAAGTGAGTGAGTATGTGTGTGTGTGTGTGTGTGTGTGTAGTGTATGTCTCTACCACTTCTGCATGACAAATCTGCCAAATGAAAGCCCTTTATGGCCAACCTGCATATGAGTTCATTACTTTTCCATCTCTCTCTATCTCTGCCTCTCTCTCTCCTTCTGCCCTCCTCATTGGTTGACATTGTGGTTTGTCATTTTGAGGAGGATGGGACATGAATCAGCAAGTGAACCCTGGGCGGACAGATGCAGGATAATCCTCCGCAGCTGTGGCCTGAAAAGACAGTCTGGAACATTTCCATGTCAGCCCCTGACTCTTCGCATGGCTTTGGTCTTGCTGGACCTGAAGGAGCCAGTCGGAGGAGAAAAAAGAGAGAGAGAGAAAGAGAGACAGAGAGAAAAAAGGGAGAAATTAATAAATAAATGTGCAAACAGGAGGGCTTTTGAAGCAGCACACCAGGCTCTGCGGAGCTGCAAGAGAAAGTAAAGCGATGCTGTCACAGCTCCGGGGGCGACAGGGCGTTGCTATGCATTCTGGGACTGTGGAGGCTGGAGTCTGTGGCCCTAATAAGCTGCTTTGCCTCGACAGCGGAATAAATGTGATGCGTTTTTCTTTCTTTCTTATTTATTTTTTTGCTCTCTTGGCCTCATAGCTTCCCTGGTCCTGACAGCTTGTGACCCACCAGTGGCTAATAGCTGTCTCTTTGATCACCTGCGATGCTTAGCGCTGTGACTGCTTTCTTCTCTCCTCCTCTTAACCTGAGCAGCCTCCTGAGGCAGTGGCCCTCCCTGCTCCCAGGCCGCCGCGTTGCTTCCCATCATTCGTATCCGCCATTCTTTCACCAGGATGCGCCTCCTTGTAAAAATGTGACCTCCTGTTCCTCCTCCTCCCCTCCTCCCTTCCGCAGCATTCCTGTGGCCTAATGCCTTTGGATCTTTGCCCCTCTCTCCCTATCTCTCACTCGCTCTCACACTCTCTTTCACAATCAAACACTCCCTCACACCCTTGAAAGCCCCTAGTGGATGTGTCAGTGTCGTTGGCATCTGTGGCGGATGTGTGTGTGCAGGCTTTTGATGCTGATGATGAATGGCAGTGCCGCCCATGGGAGTTCACACACCCCACCCCCTTTCCTCCCTCCCTCTCCAACACCTCTTCACCCATCCACCACCCCACCCCTCCCACCCCACTCCACTAGTGCACTGTCATGCCAATGTCCCTCTGCTCCTGTTGGCATCAGTACCGTGCTGTGCTGTGCCATGCTGTGGTGTGTTGTGCCGTGCTATGTTGTGCTATATTGTGCTGTGCTGTGCTGTGCTGTGCTGTGCTGTGCTATGTTGCATTGTGTTGTGCTGTGCTGTGCTACATTGTGGTGTGCTGCGGTGCGGTAGGTGGTGCTTTTACGTCAGTGTGCTGCCGCACCTCCGAGCGTCACGTCTGAGCTGGCCATGGAGCCTGTCTCACTGAGCTGTGCTGAGTGCTGCACAGGCCTCAGATCTGCTGGAGACAAACATGAACCAGTGCAGAGGGGGTGGGGGCTGCAGTGTAGTCAGGGCCTGTGATGACACTCGTCTATGCTCTATCTCCATCTCCCTCTTTCAGTCTCCATCTCTCTCCCTCTTTCTTTTTTCTGCGTGCTCTTATTCTCTCTATTTTTCCATGGTGTCATTCAGCCTTTCAGCAAGCTTCTGCCACATCATCAAGGATTCCTCAAACATGACACTCTCGAAGACACAGGAGGCAAAGGAGCACAATGAGAGAGAGAGAGAGAGAGAGAGAGAGGGACAGAGAGGAGTGAAAAGAAAGAGAAAGGAGAATTCTAAATGTGAGGACTTCAAGGTTAAACAGCCTCCCCCTCCCTTTTATTATTCTGGGCAGTGGAAGGTGCAAGGAGCTGTGTGTGTGTGTGTGTGTGTGAGAGAGAGAGAGAGAGAGAGAGAGAGGGAATGAGAGACAGCCCCATGGAGACTGTTTTAAATTCATGTCTGTAATCAACCAAACAATACAAATCCCTCTCCAGTCCGGATCAGCCACCATCAGCGCTGCTGGCCATGAATGCAGATATGGAATTTGATCAGAGCTCCGCGGGCCTAGAAAAGCTTATTTTCACCCTGCTTTATCATGCCCGAGACCCGTGTTGTGATCGCTATCTGCCAGGTCTTGGTTTCCATGTTAGAAGGCGTGGGGAGGGATTAGAGTAGGTTTTTAATGGGATGTGCGACCCCAGCGCTAGGCAACGTGATAGCCCTAAAGGACAGTAACCGACAGTCGAAATAAATTCATTTCAACTCAGGGGGATGTCAGAAACTGATACTGCCTGTGTTAACGCATAGATATTTGCTTATGTTGTTTTTATTGTGTGTGTGAGATAGTGTGTCTTTGTGTTGTTTACGTGTGTGTGTGTGTGATTGTGCCCAGGCACTCAAAGAGCTGAAGGGAAACTCTGTATCGAGCATGGAGCCACTGCATAATGTTGATGATTAGGAACAGACATGGTTGTGCTCTCATCCTCGCTGGCTGTGCTGTGCTGGTACACTATAGGTGCTGTGGAGGAGGCTGTGAAGGATGGGTGTGTGGGTGCTAGCAGCATGGTTCACCCTTGATGATTTAGCAGAAAGAGAGGGAGAGAGAGAGAGAGATGCACGAAGGGAGAGAAGAAGGACGAGAGAGAAAGAGAGAGAGGAAGTGAGGGAGAAAGAAAAGGAAAAAAAATGTTTGGAAATGCCAAACTCTGTGTGCTGCTACTGAAAGCTGGACAAGCTGTGTGTAGCCTATGCAATGGCCACATGTTTATTAAGGAAAGAAGAGGAATGAGGGAAGGCAGGACCTTCTGCTGTAGCTTTGTTAGTCAGAGAGAGGGAGAGGAGAGAGGGAGAGAGAGAGAGAGAGGGAGAGGAGATAGAGAGGGAGAGGAGAGAGGGAGAAAGAGAGAGAGAGGGAGAGGAGAGAGAGAGAGGGAGAGAGAGAGAGAGAGAGAGGAGAGAGAGTGAGAGGGAGAGGAGATAGAGAGGGAGAGGAGAGAGAGAGAGGGAGAGAGAGAGAGAGAGAGAGGGAGAGGAGAGAGGGAGAGAGAGAGTGAGAGGGAGAGGAGATAGAGAGGGAGAGGAGAGAGAGAGAGGGAGAGAGAGAGAGAGAGAGGAGAGAGAGAGAGAGAAGCTATTAGAAAATGTCCTTTTTTAACTGGACCCTTAAGCCTTTAGGGAGGGTGCTGGTAGCCCAACCCCTCCGCTTACTTCTTCTCTTCTTTCATCAGATTGTCCATGGGTGTGTGTGTGTGTGTGTGTGTGTGAGAGAGAGAGAGAGGTTGGGAATGCAGAAGCTAGATGGAATGCTGGCCTTGATTATCACCCTTTTCACTCTGCCTGGGACGGATGGCTTGTGAGGAAGTGTGTAAGGAGACAGCTGCCTGTCCTGCCATGACTGCATGCTGTTACCCCTCCACTCACCCCCCAGACCCCCTTTCTCAGTCCGTATCCTCGCCTCTCCTTTCCATTCGGCCTCTCCTTTCATTCTCACTTCTGCCATGCCTGTCTTCCCTTCTCTCCTCTTCCCCTTTCTCTCTTCCCCACTCATCTTCTTTATTCTTCTCTCTCTCTCTCTTTCCTTGGCTATATTTGGCTGTCCAGTCACTGTCAGCCCCCCCACCCTGGCCGCCTGAAGCTGGGCCAGGGGAGGGGGCATTCCTTATCCATCAGAGAGCATGCTCAAGCCCTGCGGCGCTGATTGGGGATTAGTGGCTCGCGAGGGGGACTTTGTCAACAGCCTCCTGGAAATCCAATTACAGAATATCAGAAACCTAACATGTTTCATACCCTACTTTCTCTCTCTCTCTATTTCTCTCTCTCTCTCTCTTGCCTGTGCACACTCAGGGAAACGGAAGCCAACTTAGGCAGACACACATTTGCACACACACACACACACACACACACACACACACACACACACACACACGCACATACACGCACTTACATATACATAAACACATAAGCACAGTGAGACACACAAATATCACACAACCACACATGCAGAAGTTCTGTTACAGATTGGGCTGAGCAGATAAAGCCTATTGAGGCATTTGTGAGGTCTAGTGTGCACATTCTCCTGTAATAGTAGTACCAACACCAGTCACAATGGAGTGCAGTGAATGCTCAGCTGTATAGGTGATTTCTATGGATCCATTGTTTGCTCAACAATTGGATTGTCTCTTGTATCTGTCTGGAGAGAAATGTGTAGTTTTTTAATTTTTTCTGTGACAGTGATCGTTCTTGAATCTGGAGAGAAATGTGTCTTTCTTTTATTCTTTCTATGACTGTGACTGTAATGGTTAATTACCTCCGCTACCTCCGTGTCTCACAGTCAGTCAGTGTCGAGGAACTCTGCAGCACCTATCATCTTGCATAAGGCATCACCACCACTATTATGTTACATGTAATTAATTTGGAGCAAATACTCTCCTTTTGTTGTGCAGCAGATGAGCAGAGCTGGGAAAAAAAACAAAAAAAAACGAGCTGCATTGGGTGACATTTGAAGATAATTACTTCATTTCAAGCAGCCTCTTTGAGCATCTGTATCTCTGCTACCACCCCCCACACACACACACACACCCCACCCCCATCCTCAGGTCCCCAGCACAGTCTGATGCATTTAGAGGTCTTGCAGTAGTAATTGTTTCTGTAATCATGGCAACCATCTCTCCAATCACCAAAATCTTAAGTGGTCTTCTCTAAAGCCAACCCAATAAGACAACATGTGTGTGCGTGTGTGTGTGTGTGTGTGTAAAAGCACAGCTTTACACAAGGCAATGAGCGAAAGAGACATGATAAACAGAGCTTCTAATAACCTCTGTAATGAAATCTTCACCCTTCCCTCTTCAGGGTCTGCCATGATGCAACACAACTGCTTTTCCATCAAAGCATCTTTCTCAGCCCTCTCTCCCTCTCATTCTCTCTCTCTCATTCTCTTCCTCTCATTCTTGCTCTCGGATAGCCACACTGTATCGAGGCAGCCTGCCAAGGCAGTCAGGTAAGAAATCTCCCTCTGCAGTGAGCGCGGGCAGAGAGCTGTTAGGTGCCTGATGGGCAGTTGGCCGGCCGCTCGGAGGAGTAAGTGCCAGTATCATGAGCATGGCACGTCATACAGGCCTGGAGCCTGGCAGGAATGGGGAGCAGGGAAGGGAGGGCATTTGTGTGTGTGTGTGTGTGTGTGTGTGTCCGGCCCCCGGGAGAAGAAGAAGCAGCCAGGGGTGCGGCGGACAGCACTTGCAGTGGTTTGGGAGGCTCCCCCTGCTCCCTGTGCCCCGGCTGTCAGAGGCTACAGGCCATACACTGAGACGCGAGATTAGCCACAGGAGGGTTCGGGCTCGCAACTGGAGGGGCAGGCTGCCAGCCTCACAGCCATCCATCACACACACACACACACACACACACACACACACAGACAGACAGCAGGATGAGCCACAGAGAGCTGCTTCTGGGGAGATATAGCACAATGAGATCCAACTGTATCAAGCGTGCTAGTCTCTCTGTTAGGTGTCTAGGTCTATTCCTGTCAGCGGTGAAGTGGTACCACTATTCCAGAAACAGCCTGTGTCAAATAACATTAGGTAAGACATTATATAACATCCGATTAAATTATTAACCAGTTACGTATTTCGTAATAGAAGTGTATTCTATCAATTTTGCTTGTAATGCACACAGAACCAAGCACTGGTGTATTTTGAAGGGTCAGTGAAGGGCACTGCAACTGTCAAGGGGATGTGGAGGGTTGTTTTCAGGACTGGCCTTTGAGCACATTGTCTGAAGCATCTCATAAAGAGAAGAACAGATCCAACACATACACACACACACACACACGCACACACACACACACACAGTCCACCCAAGCCCAGCAAAGCACTTATGAGCTATCTGGCAGTGACAGTGTTTTCTGTGTTTTGGAGGAGGACAAGATGATGAGTGTGTGTGTATGTGTATGTGTGTGTGTGTGTGTGTGTGTGTGTGTGTGTGTGTGTGTGTGCGTATTTGAGAGGAGAGTGGTTGGGGTGTGGAGTGGGATGATGGAGGCTGACATGGAGAGGGAGTAGGAGAAGAGCAAGACAGAGAGAGAGAGGGAGGGAGAGATAGAGACAGAGAGAGAGAGGGAGGGAGAGATAGAGACAGAGAGAGAGAGGGGAACAAGAGGGCGGAGGAGGAATTATGAACGACCAACACACACACTCCATGATTGCCACTGACATTCACAGCAATTGCTTCCTGTCCCAGGGCGATGTGTGACTCTGCCCACGTCGGGCCTGTGGAGGGAGGGGAGTGTGTGTTTGTGTATGTGTCTGTGTGTGTGTGTGGTGGAGTGTGTGTTGGGGGTGCCTCCTACGCAAATCACAACACTGATTACATTATTCAGGGTGGAAAAGAAGCCTCTAGGACGGCAGCATTTAGAGAAATTCTAATCATTTCAACACCAGTGGCGAATCCAGCTCTTTAGATCACTCATGCATGCGAAAATGCGCCCCGCTCTCCTGCTCGCGTCTCTGATCCGCCAAAAGGCTGGCGGGGTGAGTGGCGGCACAGTGTGTTTGTTTTGTGGCTCTGTGGAGACCGCCAGCACTCCCAGAGGGAAGGCGAGCGGTCGGGACACCCGAGCCCTCGAGGTCTCGGGCTGATGAGGGTGGCGCCGAGAGCTGGGATTCGTCAGCGAGGCGAGGAAATAAATGAATATGTGGCTTCTTTCTTTCCCCTTCCCTGCTCTTCACCTCCTCCTCCTCCTCTCCTCCTCTCTTCCCCTCCTGGTAAACATGCCTCGTTGGAATGTAACGTGACATGTGAGGAGCACTGAATTATGGGACCTGATGAGCCGAGGCCCTCGGCTGCCTCCGAGTCGGGGCGCACAGTCTATTTCCACCTACAGCATTTATTTCAATTTCGTCTAATTACTCCAAGAAAGGGGGCAAGAGGAGGATAGCACAAACGCTGAGGCACTAACTCTCCGCAGTCACAGCTGTTATCTTCTCCTCCCTCCTTCTATCCCTCCATCCCTCCATCATTTCTCTTTTACTTCCTTTGTACAAAGTGGCCAGGGTGAGAGAGCAGGAATGATATTACTGAACACAATCTGAAATGCACTCGGGTGGAGAGGACAGCCAGGCCTGTCGAGAGGAAAGGTGAGAGAGAGGGAGAGGGCAGGGAAAGGGTGCTTAAGGGAGAATCCAGATGGAGGGGGGTTGGTGGGTGGGGGGGAATTGAGGTAAGCGGTTTCAACCGGAACAGCTAACCGGCTGCGCTGCACGGCAGACAGGTGATGCAGGAAGGACATGGAGGGTGAGAGAAAGAGCAAAGAGTGCAAAAGAGGGAGAAACATTTTTATTAGTGGCAAGAAGCGAGGTGCTTGTTTGAAGCCCTAATCAGGCCCAGACAGTTGGAAACAGGGAGGCAGACAGGCTCTGGAGTCCCACAGGAACCCGTCAATGGATGTGTCAGCAGCATCTGTAAATTAAAACAGAGCTCCAGAGAGGGAAAGAGAGAGAGGATGAAAGAATGGGCAAGAGAAAAAAGGCAGAGAGAGAGAGAAAGAAAAAAGGTAACACATGAAACAAAGGAAAAGCAAAAAAAAAAAAGAAAAGCAAAATGATAGAGACCGAAGGGTAGAGGACACAGCCCCTCTCTCTCTATCCCTCTCTCTCTCTGCAACCCCCGCCTGCTGTTGCTGTTGCTGCTGCTGCTGAGTCGCCCCCACAATATCCCTGTCAGTCTGCCGCAACCCTGTTATCAAGGCTGTTAGCCAGAGTGATGCGTGACGCCGCTGCTGCCGCTGCTGCTGGGGCTGCTGATGGAACTGCAGCAGGAGCTGCAGAGATTGCTGCTGTCTGCTGGAGGGGAGAGAGGGAAAGAGGAAAAGAGAGAGAGAGAGAGAGACTCAACACCTCTCCACCATCCACCCCTAGCACATCAGGGGACCAGAAGGGCTCTTCAACTTGAAGACACCCCAGTCTATCTCCTCAGCCCACGATAAGCCCCCCCTATTTGTAGCTAATAAAGAGGTTGCATCACAGGGGACTTGACATGGTGGGGTCTTGATGGGGGTCGTTGTTACTTTGTGTGTGACTGTGTGTGTGTGTGTGTGTGTGTATGTGTGTGTGTGTGTGTGTGTGTGTGTGTGTGTATGCCTATGACTGCACGGTCAGTGTGGCGGAGAGAGCTGCGATAGCGATCACATGGATTGGCTATCAGCGTGCGGGCTGCTTCATTCATCTGGGATGGAGACATCAGCAGCACGCGTGTCTCCCCGTTGTGCACACTGGCCTGTTCACTCCTTGTGAATTTGACGTTTGACATTTGTGAATTTGATGCAGGCGGAGACAGAGAAGGCATCGCGTTCTGAGTAATCCTCTCCTGCATCTCTCTCAGCATGGACCATCTTTCTTCCCTGCGTGATACTCATGAATGTTAGTAGTCAGCGGCATGGCAGTAGATCTAAGCATGTAACCGAACATTGCCAGTGCACAGAAATTGGCATAATTAAGTTCCATTTGCATCAAGTGTTTTAGGAAGATTATGAACCCTTGATCAGCCAATCAAACAGAGCAGGCTTCAGGAAGAAGGCCATGGATGAGCTGTCTCTCCCCCCATTCTGACAGTCTCACCAGAAGCACTCCACTCATTTGTGAATAATGCAATTATACTTTTTCAGGCCAAGCACATGTTGTCAAAGCAGATTTTCATCTTGATCTGGATTTGTTTGTATTTCTAGCTAGAATTTCGCCTATTCTGTGGTGCTTATTTTTGGAGATCTTTATGGGTTTTTTTGCTCTTCTCCTTTCCCTGCTTAGAGCAAGTCTGTTTTTATTTCCACAAGTGAGCATTCAGAGTCTTTTTCTGCCTTTAAAATATGGCTGGGTTGAGTGTGTGGGTAAGAAATCCCATTTGGTTTCTCTCTCCATTTTTTCTCCTGTTTCTTTTTCATGTTGGGGCGGCTATGTTTTTTTTTTTTTAACCAAGAGCTAACAGTGCATTTTTCTCTCTCTTTTTTCTGATTCCAGTCTGCTCCCAGTTCTCCAGAGGCGTGTATGCCATCTTTGGCTTCTACGACAAGAAGTCCATGAACACCCTGACCTCCTTCTGCGGGGCCCTGCACACCTCCTTCATCACGCCCAGCTACCCCATCGACTCTGATGTGCAGTTTGTCATCCAGATGCGCCCCGCGCTCAAGGGGGCCGTGCTCAGCCTCCTCTCCCGCTACAAGTGGCAGAGGTTCGTCTACCTCTATGACACAGATCGAGGTGAGTGTCTGTCTGACATGCAACATGGTGACCTGAAAGGGAAAAAACAACATTGATCAAACTGAAGTCAGCCCCACAGAAAAGCTGTAGACTGTAAGTTTTTAATCAAAATCAAGAAAGATAATCAAGAATAGGTGGTAGATTTGATTCTTTGCTCTGGTGCAACCAGTTAATGCAAGTCAAAGATGAATGCTTTTAGTAAAGCCAACACCTTAAACAGAAGCCTTCAATCAGTGAACTGAGGAGCTGTGTATGATCATTGTGTTCCTTTTCCAATTCATCTGGCAAAAAGGAGCTGGGCTTCTCAAGCTGTTAATCAATGCAGTGTGTTTGTGGGTGTTACCTCAATGCAAGTTACCTCTTTCCACTTGGTTAAATAGTTTTATTAATCCAGAGGACAGGTTCATATTTCAGAAGCTAGTGACATGAATTAGAGCTAGAAGCCAGGTCCTCTGGAAGGCAAACTGATGAGCGAGGCCACTTTCTCTCCTGCAGGGGTGTGTTTGAATGTGCAGGGGGGTTCATTATTCTTGAGAGCGCCGCACAAAATGTCATTTGCCACCTTTGATTCGAGAGCCCAGCTAGAGATTTGGCACACCTGTTCCTCACAAAGATGTAGGGAAAGACTGTGCTTGAGGTAAATAGCAGTTGCTCTCTAATTACAGGGAATGATCTTCAATCAAAATTGGATCATGGATGCTTTTTAAAAGGGCTTGGCCATTAAAATGCAAAGAGGCTGCTAGCCCCCTGTAGTCCTTTCTCCTGAATGCCTTGCTTTGTGTTTACTCATCACCAAGAGGTCCTGACCCTATGGCTGTGCTTGAGAGATCACCTCCATGCACACAACACACAGCTCAACCTATAGAGGCTTTTCTGTACTAGGTTCTTTGTCCTGTGCATTGTGTTGAAAATATGAGGTGTTTTTTTTTGTAAGCGCTCCGCCATCATTTACTTTATGCTGCTTCAATCCATGAATGAATGAAAATAACCCAATCCCCTTGTTCACAAATTGGAGGAATTAAGCAATTAATTTAAGGGAAATGCCTTGTGTGTGTGTGTGTGTACATGTCTTTCTCTCTCTCTCCCTCTCTCTCTCTGTGCATATGTATGTGTGTGTGTGTGTGTGTGTGTGTGTGTCTCTTTCTCTCTCTCTCTCTTTCTCTTCCTCTCTCTCTCTCTGTGTATGTGTGTGTGTGTGTATGTGTATGTATGTGTGTGTGTGTATGTGTGTGTGTGTGTGTGTGTGTGTGTGTGTGTGTGTGTGTGTGCACGTGTGTGTATGTGTGTGTGTTGTATTTGTTCTGCCACTGCACAGGAAGGCAAATTAAAGCGTTAATGTGGGAACGCAGGTATCTGGGCCCTATTAGAGCAGCGCGTGAGCCGCTGGCTGAGGTTTAGTCCTCTGTGCTTCTTTCAGATAATGTGTGTCTAATTAGATTAGACAAAAGAGAGGGAGCTCTGTGGGCTGCCATGACTCTCCAATCAGCCACCCCTTTAGTATCAGCCCACGTCCAGCTACACCACTCAAAGGTCAGCTTGTTGGTACACACAGGCAAGGCAAGGCAAGGCAGACTGATGTTTGGTGGGCTTATTAGTAGGATAAAAACAAGGAGTGTTGTTCCAAATGGCAATAAAAAGATCCAATGTCAAATAAAATGGATTCAATATCAAATGATTAAAATAACAAAAATGTCACTGTTCTGCACGTTGTTTCAATTTTTTCGAATTGTTTTAGACCAATAGTTTCTTGTTTTTCAACTGACAGTTTGTATTTGTTAGCCATTACATTCTTGAAATTCTATATATTTAATTTAGATAGTCTGACTGAGCCAATTTCCTTTTGTAATTTACATCTTACATTTTCACTAATACATGCGGATTTGTTTACAAGCTAAAAGATAGGAACCAGTGATTATTTTCAAAGATTTATGTTGACCAAGTTGCTTTCAGTTTAGTTTGTCTGTGAGGCGCCAAGGATTATCTTGTGAGCGCGAATTTGCCAAGATACAATAGACAAATCTTTTTAAAAATTTTATAACCAAGGACAGTGTGGTTATAGATGTGAAAAAAAGATTTGATTATTGTTGTATGAGGTTGATGTACCAGGAAGCATAATTAAACAATTAATTAGACAAACAAATAATTAAACAAATGGCATTGTTGACACGGACATACAATACGCAAACCAAATGGCCATACAGTATGTCAACATCACACTGCTTGAGAGCATCTTTTTGCTCTGTTAGTCATGTTAGTGATATGACTCTACCACTGCACCCTCCTCATGCCAGGCTCCTCATGCCAAGGCTTCTTGATGGCCAATGGCGAAATCTAATCCTTATTAGTGGGGCAACTCTGGCCCTGGGAGAGGATTAGAGGCCCTCTGCATTGATGCTCTCTGTCAAATACCTCAGTGGGGTTTGACACTTGGCACATCAAGTGGACAGATGTATCAAAGCGCCCTCCTCTATCGCGGAGCTGCCTCGGCAGGGCAGCATACACAAGCCAGAGATAAAAGCTGCGGGAAGAACTACTCACACACACACACACACACACACACACACACACACACACACACACACATACACACACATTCACATACACACACACACACACACACATGCATACATACATACACCATACACACGCAAAACTTTTCTGTATATGTGACCCTCACAGAAATCAAACATTCTGACTAGATAGATAGATAGCATTCCACAACACTTGAAGTGTGATAGTACAGTGCTATTACTAGACTGTTAAGACTGTTACCATGTAACATGTTGCCTAAGTGATATGAGTGACATGGTGATGCTTTATTGTTGTGTAGCCTAATTCTTTAACATTAGCCTAATTCTTGGCATTAGTTAGCTGCTGGCATAGCATAAGTAAAGAGTAACCAGCTACTGTTGTGGACTTGTGTTAGGGCTTGTCCTAACTGCAAGCGACCATCAGAGCATTGATGTTTTTTTCTGCCTGAATCCGTTAAACATGCCATTCTATTCTGATAGATTCCCTATTCAAACTAAAAGAGCAAAGCAAGCGACAGCAAGAGAATAGAAACGGGTCGAGTGACAAAAGTCCTGTCAAGATGTTCCAAATAGAACATTCCAGTTGAAAATGAAGTAATCAAACTGATTTTGTCTCTAAGGATTGCTGGCGTTGCTTGCTGCTAGCACACAGTGTTAGACTGTATTCAGAGCGCATATTGCATTTTCATGGAATTCTTTTGCTGCTTGGCTTATTTGTATTTAATTCAGTGGCCACACGTGGTGCACTATGATATTACATGTTAGAACATGTTAGAACATGTAGGTGGAACATTAATGTTGGCAGAGCTCTAGTAGTGGTCTGCATGCCAGCCTCGCTGGCAATCTGGACTACTCTGAGCTGACACGTTTTTGACAGTATATCAATATGGTTGTTTCTTGATATTCTGTTTATATTTCTAGGTCAGTTTAGGATATGTTAACCCAAAAAGCACCACTTTGCAGCTTACAAGCTTAAGTCAGAGTATATCATGCATATACATAAACATTCTACTACGTTTTCAATTCAATTATATTTAAACAGCGCCTTTTACAATAGTATTGTCTCATGGCGCTTTACAGCAAGGAACACCCAAGAGCAACGGGGGCAAGGAAAAACTCCCTTATGTTTAGTTAGTGTAGGAAGAAACATTGGGCAGAGCCACGATTCAAGGGGCTAACCCAACTGCCAGGGGTTATGCAGGAAAAGTACAATCAGTAGTAGCCATGATAGACTGCAAGTTATCCATGGTTTTAGCTAAGCATCGTAATAGTTCCAAAATATTGTCCCATAACATTACATGGTAGAGTTTTGAACACAGACTACTTATGATTAATACACTACTCAGTCATCAGTAGTAGCGAGTGACCCAAGAGATGATGCGGGTGGATGTGGAGACATAAGCAGCCCATGGCTCTGACACAGTTTGTGCTTAACACTGCCAAGTGTTTACTCTGGCGGTCAGTCAAGGAACCAAAGACTCAGCTGCTGGGAGTCTGTTGCTCACTAACCAATGGAGATTAGTTAGGCTACAGGCTGATTTTAATTTCATTAACATTTTTTTGTGAAAATCATTTCTTATGGAAATAACCTAGATTAGGCTTGTCGGTAGAGATTAAGGACTTCAGAGTGGTGGACAGACAACGGATGCCTGGGTTGGGGAACCACGAGAAACCCTGCAGGTATGACAACAGCAGGCTGGGCTGGAAGGCAGTAGGTACAGTACAAAAAGACCTTTCGTCAATGGATTATGTTGGGCAAATGTTAGTTCTTTTTGTATGAGTGTGTGCCTTTTCAAGGCAATGGGAAACATGGTCAAGAGGATCTGTGCCCTACAGGCGTAGGATGAGAAGGTGATCCCGTCTGTCAGCTCTCTATATGAAGCTGCTTACCTGCAGTGCTGGAACAGAGCAACTGCATACAGAACGAGTGGCTACAAGGCAGATATGAGTAGCCTTCTCTAGCTCAGCGCCTATGCAACCCTTATGATCACACAGTGTTTTTTATTGGGGGGGGGGGGCATAGCTGCAACTTGAGGGTGTGCCTGGCATTAGTTCACCTTGACATTTGTGTGCCAATTTGCTGTGTACTGCCTGAAGTAGAATTCTGTAATTTTGATAAAAATGGTAATTTGGGGTTTTTGAAGGAAAATTAGACCCCCATAGCTACTTGAGTAGGTATTGAATTACATGTCAGTTTTCACCAAATTTCAGTAGAAAATGTTTTTTTTCTAGGTGTAAAAATGTTTGCCGTTGCCATAGATTATATGTATAAACAGGCTGCAAGTGTGTTTCCATCCAGTGCTCAGACAATAGCATGCACTGAGCGCTACTGGAGTGGAGAAATGATCCAACATCTAGTCCAATCAGTATGCACCATGTTAAGCTCCTGTCTGAGATTTGTCACACTGATGGTAATTGGCCTTCTATTGGTGGATTGACGACCTTGCCCAGCGTCCCCTCTTATGTCAAACAGCCATGCAGTCAAAGGCAGAACAAAAGGGCAGTGGTGAGGCATAGTGCCTGTTTAGAGACTAAGCAGCACAAATAACAGAGGCATACAGATCACACATTAGTTCTTTGTTAAATGAAGCCTGATGCACTGAGGGTGTTTACATTGTTCTCGGCTGGATTTGAAAAAGAGAGAGAGAGAGCAATTAATTCCATCATTCTCAAAAGGATTATTATCTTTGTATCATAGTGGTGATAAATACTCTAATTAAATATGAATAGAATAAAAATATAATTTGTATCCGTATATTTTTATGCTGCTCCCACGTCTTCATTGTTGACATATGTGTATGATAAAATACAATTCAGTCAAATACAGTGTATTTTTGCTGATAGAGGGTAAAGAGAACCATTGCATATGGCTGACTGTATTGGTCCCTTTTGGAACAAACCTGCATTTAGACCAGGGCATAACAACACAGGATGCTTTGTGTAAGAGGAAAGCTGAAGCTGAGCTGTGACTGAATATCTGGTCTCTGAAGGAATACACAGGAAGCGCACTGCACTCTTGAGATTCTGTTATTATGATTATGATTATGCTGATTTTAAAATAATAATAATAACAACAACAACAATAATAATAATAATAATAATAATAATAATTCTGTTTCAGTTTAACTGAATAATAATTCATTTTCAAGTATTCAGTTTTTAATAAGTATTATTATTATTTTTATTATTATTATTATTTTAATCATAGATATTTTCACCTGTCTAACACTCCCCCAGCCCCCCCAGCACCCACCCCCCACACACACATACATACACACATAACTGGCCACCCTGCGTGTCACCTGGTCTGAGGGCACTTTACTTTAAGGAGCTGCCTGGTGTCTGGAGATGTGTGTGAATATTCATGCTGTCCTGCCCCACCCATAGTGAGCTAGTGCAGCTATAGATTCACACTGGTGCATACTGCAGGGTATCATCCTCCTCCTCCTCTTCATCCTCCTCCTGCTCTCCACTTCAGAATACCCGCTAGCATCACTGACAGCACTTACTTCTTTTGTGTCACCTTGTTTTAAGGCAACCATCTCCCAGATATAAGTTTGGCTGAGCTGTGAATGTATCCTCCACTTCCCCCCACCCGCCACACACACTCTCTCTCTCTGTCTTTCTCTCTCTCTCTCTCTCTCTCTCTGTCTTTTTCTCTCTCTCTCTCTCACATACACACACACATTCTCCCCTTCTTTATTCATTTAAACAAATAAGTGAAGAGAGCTCAGAGAAACAAAGTGTGTCTGTGTGTATGTGTGTGTGTGTGTGTGTGTGTATGTGAGGAGGGCTATATGAGGAGAAGTGAGATGGATTTTGCCCTCTCTGTTGCGGCGGTCAGGTGCGGGCAGATAATTGCCCGGCTTGTGGAGCAGAGACGGATGATTACGGGGTTTATTGTCTCTCCCAGGCACAATCAACCTTACCTCATGTCCCTGATTCAGCACTCTCACCTCCACTTGATTTATGGGGCACTCTCTCTCGCTCGCTCTCCCTTTCCCCCTCTCTCTCTCTCCCTCTTTCTCTCTCTCTCTCTGCCCACTCTACCTACTCCGTTCTCCCATATCTACTCCTCTGTTCCTCTCTCTCCTACTCCCACCTACTCGCTCTGTCTTTCTCTCTCTTTCTCTCTCTCTCTCTCTCTCTCTTTCTCTGTTTCAGTCACTTTTGCTGCATCAGTGTGAGTGCATAGTGCATTTCTGCAGCACCTCCATCTCACCAACTAAATAAAAAAAGAGAGGAAAAAAAGAATATATATGGAGAGGGAAAGAGATGAGAGGAGAGGGGAGAGGAGGGGAGAGAATGAGAGGAGAGGGAAAGAGGGCAGACGAGGAGAGGGGAGGGGAGGGAAAGAGAGAGGAGGGGAGGGGAGGACACACACTGCATCCAACCCAACCCAGCCTAGCCCAGCCCAGCCCCACTATCCACCCCACTGAGTCAAAGCACTTTTGCTCTCCATTGACATTTGTGACTGGCAGAT
Source organism: Tenualosa thibaudeaui (assembly GCA_027481765.1). Taxonomy (NCBI): domain Eukaryota; kingdom Metazoa; phylum Chordata; class Actinopteri; order Clupeiformes; family Clupeidae; genus Tenualosa; species Tenualosa thibaudeaui. Next base: position 18,050,671 of record JAIFZK010000004.1, on the reverse strand, counting down.
TATATGTGTGTGTGCGTGTGTGTGTGTGCATGCGTGTGTGTGTGTCTGTGTGTGTGTGTGTGTATGTGTGTATGTGAAGGTTGGGGGATGTATGCAAGTGACATTTTCGGGTGCGAGACCTGGGGATCAGTATTGGGTTAGAGGGGGGAAGGGTGGAGAAAGGGAAGAGGGTGAGTGATAGTATGGATGATAGTATGGATGATAGTATGGATGATAGTATGGATGATAGTATGGATGATAGTATGGATGATGGCCATGCAGAGATAAAGAGGAGGGTGGGGGTCTCTGCATTGCCAGAAAAAAAAACAACAAAACAAATGGCTGACTGCATCTTCCCTCCTCTGCTGTGAGGTTGCAGCACAGCCTGACGTGAAAGCAGGTCCGCAGAGCAGCCTCCCTTTTAACATGCTCCCCTCTCTTAGTTCAGTCAAGGGCTCAAACGGGACACAGCCCATTGGAGAGAGAGGCCATGGAAATAAAAAATGGCAGTCTATTCTGAGTCACTCGCAGTTGATTGCTGATAGCGCTGTGGACCGAGCTGTGTGTTTGTTTATGCGGAGTGGTGGTAGAGAGATCTGGTCTGAGAGATGGCCAGCGTGTTCTAAACAGGCGGCTCTGTGGAGGTTCCTGGGCTGATGGTACTGGGTCCGGGCGCCATATGTCTCTCCCTTCCGCTAATAAATTCTGTCCAGCCAGAGCCCGGTTCAGCACGCCGCGGCACAGGCTGGGGAGGAATCTGCTTGGAGAACGAGCCCAGCACAATAGCTAGCTCATATTATGTGTGCCTATGTGTGTGTGTGTGTGTTTGTGTGCACATGAGCTCTGATCCTCTGGTGTAATGACAACAATCCATTACTAAACGTGGGGGATGATGTGCAATGTTGAATGCTAATCTCCATACTACACACGTACAGACCGGCAGCACCTACCCACTGTGGATGTGTGTGTTTGGGTGGTGTGTGTGTGTGTGTGTGTGTGTGTGTGTGTGTGTGTGTGTGTGTGTGTGTGTGAATGTGCTTTTGTATATGAAATCTGTGTGTGTGTGGGGAGGGGTAGGTCTAGGTCTAGAATCGATGTAGATTTTCATCCATTTGTGGGTATTTGGATAAATGTTTTTGTATGTGTGCATATGTATCTATGTATGTATGGATGTATGTTCATGACAATATAAATCAAGCTTAAATGTTTTATTTTTTAAGACATAGGAAATCTAGGTTATTCCATATGTTGATTTAGCTAAAAAAAGATGTGGCTAGTAAATAACTTCAAAGTCAAACCAGAATTTTTTTTAAAAATATTATTGCCACAGGTAATCAATTTGTTTTCTTTTATATGTTGTATTCGTACGCCAATTTATTCTGGAGTTCAGGTTGGCATGACATGATGGTTACAAATGATGGTTGAACTAATGGAACATGGTGCCTGGAACCATACACTTTCTGTGTAAGACAACAGCACTCAATATTGCATGGCAGAGCTTGTAAGCGAAGATTGTGTGTGATGTGTGTCAGGCGAGATCCAGCAGCCTCCTCGCTTTATTGACTAAAAGCTTTTCATTAGAGGAAATAAAAAAGGCTAAAAGCCAAAGTCCGCCAAGCAGTAAAGCGTTCCTCGCGTTCCTTCCCCCCCCCCACCTTCTTTCTCCCACTGTGATGCCCAATTTTAAAAATGGGCTGTTGGATGGGATGTGGCTGAGAACATTTTTTGTTCTTCATTTTTCTTTTCTCCTTGTGCTGTACCATGAAGCCTAAAGGATGGAAGGACAAGAAACTATTTTCCCCCATTTGTTTTTAAAATACAGACTGGGTATCAAATGTTAGCCGGGCCACTGTAATGGTGGATTTATATCATGGAGTCTGGGGTATATAGCACGTGTTTGCCCTTGAGGGCCTGCTGTGCAATTTTCCCCAGAGCTTTAGCCTAGCTCGTCCACAAATGCTGTTGCAAATCTAATGGCTGTTAATAACATTCATATGATGTGCATAGTAATTAGAGACATATTGGCCTCTCCCGGAGTGTCCTTCAAAGCTCCTGGCTACCCGCAGGCTTTTTTGACATGGTGAAATCGATGTCAGAGTACGGCCCCGTGTGCCGACCGGGGTCCTGATCAATCTGCTGACATCTCAGCACGCCTCCGAGCCCCATGCACCTCTCTCATCTCTCTCTCTCTCTCACTCTCTCTCTAATGGAAAGAAAAAACAGGTAAATAGCACTAGCCCCTTCCCCAAACTAATTCAGGCTCACTGCCAGGTTGTTTATTACATATTGCTTATTTGCTTCTGGTATTTGTTGTTTTGTTTTTTCTCTCTTGACATATAATCATGTGATATTGGTTGCTAAGCACCATGGGGTTGTGCTTTTTTTTTTCATCCACTCGGTTTAATGACGCTCACTTTTCACACCTCTAGTTGGATAAGAGCTGATTAGCAACTAACCCCTGACTTTTGTTGCTATCAGTCCTCACAGTCATAGAAGGGGACAACAACAAAATTAGACCTGGCTTCATAAAACCCTTTTGATAGACGGCCTTTTACTTTGAATAACTCCCTTTGTGTTTGTGTTTGCTGGGCTCCTGAGATCAGGTGGACTACACAGCTACACAGCTAAGCAAATAAGGCCAGAGGTTTGGACTGTAGACCTGTCTGACAGTGGAACTCCTCCATTGGTGGAATTCCATTCCAACTTCATTAAAACGTCACAATGGAAGTGCTGATGTGTTTCGAAATACCCACTGTGGTGGTCTCTACAGCGTCATGTTCATGTGTGTGTTCGTGTGCGTGTGTGTGTAGAGGGTGGTGGGTGAGGGTCGTGTAGATGTAATTGTCCACATGGAGGCGTGTGCTAGTCTGCTTCTCACTCAAATGGACGGAGGCATGAAAAAGGTGTGCTGTAAGCAGCTCCGTTGTGGCATTTATCCCACTCAGCCCCCTAGACTCCTCTGTAACCAGAGCGCAGAAACACCGACTGGCACAGCTGGCAGAGAGGACTAATGGCACGGGCCAAGTAGCACGTGGGCGAGTATGATTAGATGACCAAGCACGCTCCGTCTGACCCCCCCACCTCCCATTTCTCTTTCTACCCCCAGCACTTAATGGCCGAAGCACTACTACTGAGCCTAAGCGCTTGCTCTCTCTCTCTCTCTCTCTCTCTCTCTGGCTCATTGCCATTCATTCAGCCTGTCCTTCATGCGCACCACAAACCGCTCAGTCTGTGAGAATTCTGAAAGCTAATGCTGAATCCTGAGTCCCACGAGAGGGTAAGGATGCCATTATGCCGCTGACATGTCCAGGAAGGAACGCCGTCGCCTTTTGAACCAGTGTCTTCTTTATCTCCATAATGACTGCCTGTAAAGAAGGCCTGTTGCCTTAGAGATAGATCATGTCTTCATGCTCTGTGTGTGTGTGTGTGTGTGTGTGTGTGTGTGTGTGTGTGTGTCTGTGTGTGTGTGTGTGTGTGTCTGTGTGTGTCTGTGTGTGTTTGTGTGTGTCTGTGTGTGTGCTGAGTGTGTCTGTGTTTGTGTGTGTGTCTGTGTGTGTGTGTGTTTGTGCGTGTTTGTGTGTGTGTGTGTGTGTGTGTGTGCTGAGTGTGTCTGCTCGTTCCATTCATCTGCAAGCATCATTTGCAGGTAATTGCTGTCTGGAAAGAGTTTGATGAATAATGATGTCAGCCCTTCAGAATTCAGCCTTTGGTTGGATGTGGCTGTGCTGGTGTGTTTATGGGCACCTGTGACTGGGCGTGGGAGCAGATGGGGGCTCCAGTGAGGCTGTGATTGAGCTCCTCGTGTCCGGGCCTGTGGAGGGCCTCGTCAGGGTGGAGCTTTGCGACTTACTGGCCAGCTGATTGATTGTTTCAACAACATGAATGTGTCATAGATGGCAAACATGTTGATTACAGGCCATCTTATCCATCTCCCTACAGCTTGGGTTGGTGTGCATGTATGATTATATGTGTGTGTGTGTGTGTACATGTACACAAGTGTACATATGTGTGTTTGTGTCCATATGTGTTTGTGTGTGCATGCAAAAACTCTTAATGCTCCATTTCCCAACTCCTCTGCGTTGACTCCTCACAGCTAACATCACGAAACCCTCTTAGCTCACTAACTGCAGCCTGTTTGGGATCTGGACAGCTGTGTTTGTGTGTGTGTGTGTGTGTGTGTGTGTGTGTGTGTGTGGAGGGGGAGGATTAACTTTAGTTTACTCCAGATTCTGGAGACGCATTGGTGTGTAGTAGGGAATGAGAAAGACAGCCAACTGTCCAAATCCTAATAAACTCAGACACTGTCTGCCTATGCAAGGGCCTAATAAAAGCAACACTGGGCCATAAATCGTGTTTGTGGATTTCCAGCATGCGTGCCTTTCTTTGTTTGAGAATCCCGGCCAAACTCATCTTCAAGAGAACTAAATTATGCATGGGTCACCATAAATCAGTGTCAGCTCCATGTGACAAGGAAGGGCACACCAGGGAAATCGCGAATGCATAAACCAGCCTTCAACAAGCAGCGCACCGGTGGCAGGTATAGGACTTCTGAAATGACACACTCCGGAGAGAGGGCTTCATTTGAAACTCTCCACCCACCCACCCCGTGCCTACGCTGTCACTACATTGCTCCATGTGCCTCATTTTCCTTCTCAATCCTGAGGAAAGCCTCCTCCAAAAGTCCTCCAGAGCCATTGAGGAGTAAATGCACGTCTTTTTTTTTTGTCAAATGCATGTCGAGAATCATCTAGCAATAACTGTACAATAGACCTGGATTGCCTCTTAGCAACCTCTGTTAACTGAACCTGGAATAAAGCCATTTTCCCACCTCCCCTCTGCCAGCGCCATCTACCATGAAATTGTAGCTAGGAGCTCTTTTTTTTTTTACCCACAACGTTATACGAGACGAAATGACCTGCCCTTTGCTTCGAGGGACCACCGGAGTGCTTTGATTGCCAGGCATGCTACAGTACGTAACAGATTTTTCAGGCAATTTGTCCAGTCTGAAACAATAAGGAAAGCAAAAAAAGAAGAAAGGAAAACACAATTTCATTTCTCCTCCATGTGTGAAATATAGTAGGGTCTGCCTCTGTCTGTTGTGCCACAAATGTGTGTGTGAGGCAGTGTTTTTCCGAGCATTAATTGTGTGTCATGTTGCAACGTGATGAAAAGGTTATGGGATATTTAGCACAATTAGCATGGACAGCCAAGCTTGCACACAGAAAGCGCTAGAAAACAATGTCAGTCCTAGCTTTCATGTAGCATGGTTTCTGCTCAGGGGGAGGGTTAAGACTCGGCTCAGATCTGGAAGGGAGACAGCACTGAATATCACCAAATAGACAGACCGGTTAGACATGAGCAAAAACAGAAAAAAACTCACCACATTAGACTATGGATCAATGAATCAGGTCTTATTTTCTTTGCCAAACTTAAGTTGAATTGCATGTCTTTTGTGTCTGTGTGTGTGTGTGAGTGTGTGTGTGTGTGTGTATGTGTGCACCTGTGTGAAAATAATGCTGTCTTGGGCCCGGGCGCCAGCACATACAAACCCCTGAGTGTCTCCTTCCTTCCATGGGCCCCCTGTCATGTTTCCATCCCATATAAACAGCTTAAGAAAACATACTCGCCTGAGACCTGCATTCATTTTTCATGCATTGCCTTGCTTAATGCGTGCTTAATTCAAAGCAGGTGTTGCAGTATGGGGGAAAATGCGGCCCAGTGCGTTTGTGGGGGGTGGAGGGTGGGGGTTGGTGGAGTGTAGAAGTAGGGGGTGGGGGTGGGGGGGGGGGGGGTACTTTGGGGTTTGCGCCAACAAGGCTGATGGGAAAAGATGCCAACGGAGCCATCTAGGATACAGAGAGCATCACTGCTTCTTTAAATGAGCCTCCACTGAAGTGGCTCCAGGTTCTATTGTGTTTTATGTCACTGAAGATGGGGGGCACTTTCTGCCAATGCTGCTCGCTCCCCTCTCTCCAACTGCATTAGCGTGCTTCCCGTATTGACGGCACTCAGAGAGCTCCTCCCTGAAGCGAAGCGTATGATTATGTAACGGCATTGCTGTCCCACCTCTCCCCAAAATGCAATAGGGCTCTTCAGTGATACAGAGATAATTGCTGCCCCACTAGTCAGTTGCGTTTCAGTGGCCGGTTCCTGTGGCAGGGTGTTATTTTTGCATCAGGAGACCTGGATGTTACGGCTGGAAACAAGCCTACCCGAGGAGATTAAAAATTCATTCTGACTGACCAAAAGATGAGGGGGGAGGGGGGGGGGGGGTGGGGTGGCGGTGGGTTCTCACCTCCCTCGTGACTCATGAGGGGTGATGTAACAGATAATTGGACAATGCTTCACTGAGTGTGTGTATGTGTGTGTGTGTGTTTGTGTTCTTGGGCTTGATTATCTTTGTGTCTACACAGAAGCATAACGTACTCTGTATCAGGCTTCATGAGTGTGTCTGAGTGGGAGAAAAAGAGTGAGGCTGTGTGTGTGTTTGTGTGTGTGTGTGTGTGTGTGTGTGTGTGTGTGTGTGTGTGAGAGAGAGAGAGAGAGAGAATGTGTCTGTGTCGGTGTGTGTGTGTGTGTGATTGTGTCTGCGTCGGTGTGTGGGTTTGTGTTTGTGTGTGTCAGGGAGAGAGGCAGCGAAGAAGATAGTGACAGCATGTGTATGTGTGTGAAGACAACCGGTCTTCATTGGTGTGTGTGTGTGTGTGTGTGTGTGTGTGTGTGTGTGTGTATGTGTGTGTGTGTGTTGGCGTGTATATAGCCGAGGGCTCTCTCTCAGTCCGTGGGCTGGGCGAATGAAAAGCAGTGGTGAGCGCCCCCCTGCCCTGCTGTGTGGATGGGCTTTGAAAAACACACACAACACAACACGCTGCTCCAGCTTAATTTCCCATCAGCCGCGCGGCCCATTGGAACAGTCCTTGGCCCCACCGCATTTTAATTACGCTGAAAAGGGCCCATCAAAGCCTTGGCTTCCTTGCTTCAGTTGCAGTTTTTGCAGAGGCTCGCAAGAGTGTGTGCTGCTGCTGTCTGGTTTCTCTCGTTCTCGCCCCCTTACACACACACACACACACACACACACACACACACACACACACACTGGTATCTTGGCGACAACAACACTGAGGATGTTCTCATATGAGAGTCAGTAGGCTGGGGGAATGAAAGGTGTGTGCGTGTTTGTACTCTGCGTCGTGAAATCCTGTATTACAGGCAGATGAGTCTCTAATCCCCATCAGACCCTGCCCTTCATCACCACACTGGCATCCTCCTCCTCAATGTACACATAAGCAGGGACATGCTTGTCTGCCTCTGCCTGCGTCTGAGCTAGAACAGCAACTGCAGCCGTAGCAAACACTCATCACACATTAAGTAGGTATTTATTTTGGCACAATGAAGATACAGTATCTGAGCCGACACTCCCCTCATTAACACACTCATTTTCGCCCCGGCAAACTAGCAGTGGATCGGCGAGCAGGGAACTAGTCGCCCCCTGCACTATCGCTGTGGCGGCGTTTGCTTAATGAAACATGAAATGCTGTGGAGGCGTTTGAAACCATGGAAATGGACGGGGTCTCTGTTTCATTTGCGTTGTCCTTGTGCCCGGCTTCTTCAAGAGGTTTTTCCTCACTGCTGCAGAGACTGTCTCTGTCCCTCTCTCTCTCTCTCTCTCTCTCTCTCTCTCTCACACACACACACATACACATCTCCTCTCTTTCTCTCTCCCTCCCTTTTCTCTCTCTGTTATTTTCCCATGGCTGGGTGTTTGCTCTAGATTGGCCTGTCATTATCTGTTTCTTCTGATCGTCAGCACACAGGGCCTCCTGGGGGGATTCGGCGTCTCACCACTTTCATAAGCTGTTCTCTTCCTTCTTTCTCTCTCTATGCCTCTCTCTCTTTCTCTATTTGTCTCTCTCTCTCTTTGTCTCTCTGTCTCTCTCTCTCTGTCTCTCTCTATGCACCGCTGTATGAGTCATGGCCCTTATCAACCCAGATCCCACTATGCTCATTTTCACCTTGGATTCAGCACCCTGGACAGCGCTGGGCAGACTGTCTGTCCTAAGGGCAAGCTCCCTCTCTCCTTTTAAAAAAGGACAGATCACAGAGCAAGGGAAAAAAGCACACAGTACCTTCTGTCACTTTCAGCCCTGCTCTACCACAGGGATTTTTTCTATTGAAACCCCTCTCCCTCCCCCCAACACACACACACACACACACACACACACACACACACACTTCCTTTCCAGGGAGCATAAATTATTATTTGGGCATGAATGTTTAACGTTTGGACACACTGTTGTGAACAGTCATTTTCATATAAAAAGCTACACAGCCTCTGCCACCTTCAAAAAAAATAATAATATGAAAGTCAGTGAGATGTGTCTGTGGAAAATATGAAATCCATTGCAACACCAATGCAATTATTTTGGGCATTTGCATTTTTTTCCTGTTTTTTTTTTGTTCAAAGGAAGATGGTCACAGTTTCCTTTGCAATAACTGAATTATTCAACTTTCATCCTCATAGAAGATACTCGGCTCTGCCCAGCAGCAAAATAGGATCATATGTGAAACCCCCTTTTTCAGGGCAGCTTGCCTTGGATGTGGGTTTTTGCAGAGTGAAAGGAAATAGGGAAAGATAATAGCCAACAGTAAACAGCAACATGCTTGTCACACTTTGGGTCCAAACGCGTTGGTTGGAAATGGCCAATTTGCTCATATTTTCCCCACCTGTTCAAAAGGACTAGGGGAACATGAGAAAGGAAGGGAAAAGGAGGTGTGTGTGTGTGTGTGTGTGTGAGGTGTGTGTGTGTGTGTGTGTGTGTGTGTGTGTGTGTGTGTTGGGGGGGCTAGGAAGGTGTGTGTAACACAACAGTGGGGAGAAAGCTGGTGCCATTCTAGGCCGGCCCTGGCCCCTAATGAGTTAGTCAGAAGAGCAGGAGCTGGGTGGAGATTAGATACTAAATTCAATTAGAGCTTAGCCGCCACGGGTGAGGCTTCAGACCTCATCCTGTTAAGGCCTCGCCTCCAATAGGCTCCCCTTCAGGCCCTTACTTACAGCTTCATTTCAAACGCTTGGCTTAAGAAATCCCTCTGCTTCTCAGTCTGTCTTCTCTTCCTTCCTTTCTCTCTTTCCTTTCTTTCTTTCTTTCTTCTTTCTTTCTGTCTCTATTTCTTTCTTTCTGTCTTTCATTCTCTTTCTTTCTTTCTTTCTTTCTTTCCTTCTTTCTTCCTTTAAATCTTGTTGTCTTCTCCAGTGAATTCTGACTATGATTGTGAAGTGGTAGTGTTTGGCTAAAGATGACGCTAGTCCTCCAGGTGCGTGAGCATACGTGGCAGACTGGCGGATCTTGGCCGATGTGCCAGATGTGATGTGTGACTGGCATGTGTGGATAATACCACCACAGGCAGACTGCTCTGCTCAGGTGCCGCTCTCTGTCTGCTCAGTGGCAGCGCAGACAGGGGTGGGGGTGGGCAAGGAGGAGCATTCCATTCTATTCTGCTCTGCACCGAGCCACGATCACGCCACACCGCAATGTTGATGGTCTTGCTGAGCCCCATTTTAAAAACTGTCAGCGCACTGCCACTCGGGTCAAGCCTGTCAGAGATGGTAATGCAATTTCCAGTCAAACATGTGAATCAGAAGTAAAAGGGATTTTAGAAAGTTGTACCCGGAGACGGGGGAGGGGGGAGGAGATGTGAGCTCTCTTGACAACTAGCAGATGGAAAGATTCTGCACCTTAGTTCCTGGTGAATTACAGAGCTGTGAGGTATACAAGTGTGTGTGTGTGCGTGTGTGTCTGTGTCTGTGTGTGTGTGTGTGTGTGTGTGTAGCTGTGTGAGCGTGTGTGTGTGGCTGTGTGTGTGTGTGTATCATGCGCTGACACTGCAGCGTGCCACAGCCTGGCGGTGTATTAAAAAGCTTGTGGCTCATAGGACTGATGAGTGCTGAGGACGGTAATCACACATGCCAGATGTCTCCCAGGCTGCATCCCGCTCTCCCACATCCACATCCCCACCACCAGGCACCAGCCCGGCCCAGTCCAGTCCAGCCTAGCCCAGCCCTGCCCACCCCAGCCCAGAATTTATAGATCCCGATAAGGAAAATCTTGTCGCCATCGTCTCGGGAATTTATGTCATCAGCTGTGTTGCATTTCATCATCTCGGCAGCGAAGAGCACGCACACGCACGGCGTGCGGTATGGCCTCGCTCTGAAAGACAATTTTACTGGCTCACTCGGTCTTATTAATAAAGCCTTACGGCAGGAACAGGTAAACACGCGACCCCCTAGTTGAACTCTGTCAAGATCGCCCGTTCCAGACACTTCTGATCAGCTTAATGCCCAAAATGGCTGCCGGCCCAAGAGTGCAGAGGCCGCTGGGTTGTAAATGGCTGCTGGCAAGGACGGAGACTCACTGGCCATGATTTACCATGGATGGTTATGCAAATGGACTGGAGGGGATGGGAATCAATGAATCATCTGAGATTCAAGTCTAGATGTCAATTAGCGTTGACTCACTAATTAACTCTATAATAGCTGAGGAACTGCAGTTGGAAGCTATTTGATGTGATTGTAGCTCAAATATAGCAGCTGGGATGTGTTTGTGTGTGTGTGTGTGTGTGTGTGTGTGAGAGTGTGTGTGCGCATGCGTGTGCGTGTGTGTATGTGTGTGTGATCGAGGCTTTTCAATTGATTGTGTATATGGGAAAGTTGCAGGTGGTTTTGGGTTGTAGCTATCAGAGCTTTGCGTTAGGCCCTACAGTCTCCTCATCTTTCCTCTAACGTCAGTGTGAACTTTCTTATTTTTTTGCTGACTTTGAAGAAAAAGCGAGCTGGGGAGGGGGTGGGTAGGTGGGTTGGGGGGGACTCCAATTCGTGGGGAGAAGAATATTTACCACAGTCAGATTTCATCTGCTAATTTCCATACAAATGTAAAGATGGGAAGAGGCATTGAATCTTTTTGAAAAATCTTGAAATGAACTGAGCTGGTCCAATCCTGATATGTCTAGGCAATGGAGTTAAGATAGTGAAGGTGCTAATCATCTATTTCCAAACAATATTTCATCTTTCATCAAAATTTCATCTTAATCAGGACGGCAGGCTTGTGCTTCAGTTCTGACATGTGGTTCTAAGAGAAGACAACTTCAAAAGGAGCACAAAGACTGAACAATGAGTCAGAGAGAAACCTAAAAGAGGAAGAGTTCTAACAAATGCATTCCACTGTGTTCAGACATCTCACCACCGCCTCCCTCTCACTCTGCCGATCTCCCGTCCCGATCTCCTCTCTTTCTCTTTCTCTCTTTCTCTTTCTCTCCTAGAAGCCAGCAGTTTTTAATGTCATTTGGATTTTAGGCTGTCAGACTGGATGAGTGATGTTTGTAGCCGTCACTTTAATTAGACAAATTAAAAAGGAATGCATAATTATGCAACAAAGAGCTTCAACAGAATGTGCAATTTGCAAGGGTGACTTCAAATCTGACAATACAGTGATGTGGAAAAAGGTTCAGGTTGGGACTTCAAGCAAGACAGAGACACACAGCGTAACCTTTTAAATGCTGCAGTTACTTTTACATATAACTGTAGTTTTATATTATTGTACACTAATGAAGCAGGTAATACAAGGTGGTTACTTTCTGGTGTATTTTTGAATTTGTAATGGGAAAGTCTTTAGAACTCAGACACTGAACTCACAGTCATTCCTAATATAAAGGACTGCTGCATGCAGTAATATATAAGACACACAACCAGCAGTCTAGTGGAATAATCTAGAGAACAGAGTGAGTTAAGCATCACTATGTTACAAGCACCTACGGTGCACATTTACTGTTTATGCCTGCTGTGGGCATGGTATTTCAAGGATCATCTGCCAGTAATTTTTTTTTTTTTGGAGACCAAAGATTCTAGAGCACTCTGCTCTGCTCTAGAATCTTGGGTTAGAACCTGTGAATGAACCATCCCCCATCCCCACCCTCTCCTTCCATTTGGCCACAACCAGCACCACCAGCACCAACACCACCACAGAGTCCTACTCTGACCCAGCTCCTGCTCAACCTGTGGGGGACACATGCTGCTCAGTACAGGCCTCCCCTCACCGAGATGCTAGGAGCTGTGCCAGGCCAGGGCACATGAATAATGAATACACCACAAATGCTCACCCTGCCATCAGACCCTACCTAACCACTTTACCAAGTGAAGTTAGGCCAGATTGATGAAAAATACATTCCATACACATCCTGAACGAACTCCCCATGAAGCGCCGGAGGGAGTTTGGATCTGCAGAGCGTGCGGGGCGCACACACAAACACACACACACACACACACACACACACACACCCTTGTTGCAGCGTGCCCATACTCAATGAGTAGACACACGTGTTTTCCTGTGACTGACTAATGACTAATGACGCATTGTAGGGAGAAGTGGGAATTAACCCAGCACAAACAGCTGCTGCTTGTCTCCTTATTCTGTTTGTATCTACAGTATGTGAGCCTTTCTGATGATTAGCCCAATTTAACGACATGCCTCACAAGTCTTGTAATAAATACCAGCTTCAATAAGTAAACTGAGTACTGCTTGGATGAAGAAGAAAATTATGAGAGTGGAATCATTTTGTAAATCCTCTCAAATTCATCCTCCCCAAAGGAGCCCAAGTATTTTTTTTTCTTTAAATGTCAAGCAATTGCAAATTCCAAATGAGAGATGAAAGTTGAAGAGCAAAAACAGGAGCCAGCATGTCTCGCATTGGTGCATCTCATACCCCCCCATTCCCCTCTCACCTCCTCCTCCTCCCAGAGCAGGAGAATAGCGTAGCCGTGTAGCTGCCCCGTGGCTATGCCTGTATATTCTCCATTACCATGCCAGTGCTGTATGTACTGCATGTCTGTAGGGTGCTAAAATCTGTCCAAGCGGTGGGGAACGTTTGGCTTTGGTCCACACCTGCATCGATGCCTCACCCCACAATTCACCCCTCCCCCATCCATGCACCTACAAATGCACTGACAGGCTGTCTCACCACAGCGTCTGCTTGGACTAAGCTGGAGCCGGAGGTGGCTGTGGAGGGATGGTGGGTGGGGGTGAGGGTTTGCAGCAGCAGAGGCACCGAACTGGAGGATGGATGGAGGTGCTGGGAGGGGTTGGGGTGGTAGGGTGAGGGACGACACGCTGCGCATTTGTTTCAACCGTTTGCAGGAGCTTTTCTCCGAAAGGTCACCTGATGGAGACGGAAGAACGGCAGCAGCGGGGACAGGCAGGGTACACAGGCGGGAGAGAGAGGGGGGGGAGAGGGAGAGAGAGAGGGAGAGAGAGAGAGAGAGAGAGAGGGAGAGATAGAGAAAGAGGGAGGGACGGAGAAGGAGGGAGAAGAGGGAAGAGAGGGGGGAGGCAAAAGAAAGAGACCGGGCCTTATCTGGATGGCTATGTGTGCGTGTGAGGGCACAACCGCTGAGCCATTGAGTGGTCTGGAATGGAATAAATGAAGAGATAGCCGGAGACGCATGGCAATCTGTCCGTGCGGGGAATGGGCTGGGTGCAGCGCTGGGGTTGGGTGGTGTGGGTGCAGAGCTGGGGTTGGGGGGTGTTTGTTGTTGTGGAGCGTTTGCTTTGTCAGGGCCGTCGCCTCTGTCAAGCGAAGGCGATAAGGGCGCCGCAGAAAGTCACTTTCTCAGGAACAACATGAAGACGGGCTCATTCAGCTCAGCATTATTCATACACCTCCCCTCGCTCATTTGCATAATCCCCAATGGCTACCCGCTTTTATTTTGAAATAAAATTAATTACCCAGTCGACCCAGACTGAAGGGCAAAAGGGAGTTGCGTTGTTCGGGCAAAAGTTTCTAAAGCCAAAATTCATGGTGACTGGGATTTTGCTAAAGCTCAGTCGACTCAAATGAATAAGTCAAAGAACTCAGTGCACACACTGTACATTCCAAATCAGTTGCCATACGCAATGAATGTAGTTGCTGTAGTTGATTTGCATTCAAAGCTACACTAATCTATTCTGCTGGGAGCAACCCTATAAAACCTCCAGCAGTTTTCCCAGATCCATCTCTCCACTCCTCACAGCTGAGTGAATCGCTTGAAAGTACAGTATGTCGTTTGGCCACATGGGCACTTAGAGCTTGGTAAAACTAATATCTCCCTCATCTGAATTATGTATGAAAAATGCTCTTGTTCAAGCAGTGTGTGTGTGTGTGTGTGCCCCTGCCAGTGTGGTCTTCCTTAACAAGAAGTGCAAAATAATTATCTTTTCGTCTCTCCTTTTATTTGGCTTCACAGCTGTTCTCAAGGACAATCTCACGTGTGTGCTGCCCAGAGATGGGTATTATTTTGACGTGGGAGTCATTGTGGCGAGCCTCCGCTCCCTCCATTTGCATTCCCTTGTAGACATTTATTGCCGCACATGTGAGAGCGGCTCATATAATTGCCCCTGTCCGCTTTGTATTCTGTGTGTTGCAAAGCGGCCAGACAAAACTGTCCTTGACTCACTGCAGAAGGAAAAAAAAGTCTCTCCCCTTTCTTCGCCCACTCTGTACTCTGTTAGTACATTTGTCTGAGCAGAAAATGTGGATCACACAACAAAACAAAATAAGTGCACACACAGAAAAAAAAAAAATCTGAAATTGTGAACAGAATGTTGGTCTAGTCTGTGACTGTAAGCGAGGAAGTGTTTGATGTTGGAAATATGTCAAATGGTTAACATAGCAAAGCTAGGCTAACCTGGAAACTTGTTTTTTTTCTCTCTCTCTCTACTCTCTCTCACTCTTTTTTCTCCCACCTCTCTCCCCCATCCTCTTCCCTTCATCAAGGGTACTCAATACTTCAAGCAATCATGGAGGCAGCTGTGGCTAATAACTGGCAGGTAACGGCGCGGTCTGTGGGAAGCATCACCGACCCCCAGGAGTTTAAGCGCATCATCGAGGAAATGGACAGAAGACAGGAGAAGCGCTTTCTGATCGACTGTGAAGTGGACCGCATCAATGTTATCCTGGAACAGGTATGTCCAGCCCAGAGAGGTGGAGGGGCTGAGGGAGAAGAGGGTCTGGGAAGGGCTGGGGTGAAGTGAGGGGTAGGGGGGTTAAGGGGTTGGGGGAGAGGGGGGTATGTCTGCCTGAGAGCTGTGAGGCTGGTTAAGCTTGCTAAGTGAGCGAGTCACTGCTCTCATCCATACAAGGAAAGAGTGTTCGCTTCCGTTCTCTCTCTCTCTCTTTCTCTCGCTCTCTCTCTTCACCCTCTTTCTCTCAGCTTGTCGCTTTCTTTTTTGTCTCTCTGTCTCGTTTTTCCTTCTTGTCCTGCACGTCTCCTCGTCTCTTCGCATCTGTCGCCCTGTCTCTCTCTCTAGTCAGTCACTCTGACCGCAGCACCCATCGTCTGTCTGATGGCCCTGGGTCAGCCTCTTCTCTCTGACCTCTCTTCTCTTGAGTCGTTGAGGTTTTTTTTTTCCTTCTGCCAGCGTGCCGCTTCACCGACGGATACCGCCAGCCTTTTAATCCCTCCGCTAATGAGCCCGAACACCTCAATCACAGAGCTCACGTCTCCTGCTTTTGGTGAAAAGGGGGAGAAGAAAATGAGGATTTGAAATTTGCTCACAGGAAAAATGCAATTAAGATGAATAGATGAGTGGCTATTTACCCCGTGCCACCCCGCCCCCCCCACACACACCCTCCCCTTGGACTGAATTTCATCCAGCAGACCCCTCTGGCTGCCTCTCTACCAGGCAATCAACCTACCCAATTGGATTCTGCTCGTTAACATGAATTTAGATATACGGGCTCATTCCACTATACAATACCTCTCAATGAGTTTTTTTTTTTTGTGTGTGTGTGCGTGTGTGTGTGTATGTGTGTTTATATGAATCTAATTTGATTGCAAAGTCATATTCTTAACGCAGAGTGGCTTTTAGTATTAATTTAGTGTGTCTAATTTAATTCTTGTGGTGCAAAATTCCTTACTCAATAATTCCCCATTAGGCTGCACTGAAAATCATTTCCTCTGTGTGTGGGTATGAGAATGCATGGGCTTTATCCTCTTGTAAGGATAGCATCAGTCTGGTAAAAATTAAAAAAAAAAAACATGGGAAGAACAAAGCAAGAGGGCTATGTTTGATAGCACCCCACCCCCATTAGCACACTCAGACACAGGCACTGACACACACACACACACACACACACACACACACACACACACACATCCCCACACACGCACACACACTCACACCCACACACACACACACACACACACACACACACACAAAAGCAAAACAAATACTCGTCCAGCTACAGTTTTGACTTCTAGTACTGCCAGTGCTCAGGATTAATCTGCATGTATTCAATATGTTTCCCATCATATTCAATCAGTTCTCCTGCTTTAATGGAACACTGGCTCCTCTCACTCTGCTTCCAGTCTCCTAGATACATGTGACTCATATGAATCTGTGTGCAGCGGTGACAGGACAGGGTTGCGGAGGTGAGAGAGGGTAGCAGGATGGGGCGGGGGGGACTGCTTAGAGATACATCTCCCCCTTTTTTCACTCGCAGCAGGCTCTCCACCAAAATTAAAGCTAATTGTAGCTAACACAGTCCCTGCTCAGCTAGCACCGGCCAATCAGAGATCCCGGACGACCCGCCAGATTGCAGTCCTGCTGAGGGCTGGGAGGGAAAGTGAGAGAGAAAGAGGGACAGAGAGAGAGAGAGAGGGAGAGACAGACAGACAGAGAGAGAGAGAGCCCTTCTCACCCACTGAAGCCAGGAGTTTGAATGCATATGAATTGCAGACTTAGGCCCCTTCTCAGCTCCATCAGAAGCCTGCTGTCTCGCACAGGACAGAGTGAGCGAGCCGCTGTGACGTCTCAAGGGCAAAGGCAGCTGAAACAGCCTAGTCCTGATCCCCACTGATGATCACTGGAGTGTGGTGTCCTTAGCTCGCCGGCTCATCAGTCTCATTTTATATGGGGTTTCCATGGAGTTGCAAGACATCCAGGATTACTGGTAGTCCATCATAATGCTATCAGTGAAATTTGCCTGTGATATTGTCACATATTGCCAATATCTTGAAGGATGGTGTGCAGAATGGATACCTTGGTGATGTTTTTAGATGCTTTCATTTGGACACATAAACACTCACACACACACACACACACAAAATACCTTTTTTGCCGTTGCTGTGAAGATTCCTGTGTGAGATGACCCCAAATTAGTATTAGGATTAGGATAGGATTATGTATTTCTAATGAGCAGGCTACCACATCTGTTACCTGAATTGTAGGTACATGTATGTGTACAGCGGTTGTTTCGCTGTTGCAAGTTGTAGGCTAATGAAAATTGACAGCATGACCTCTGGTAAACATTTAGCATTACCAATTACCTCTTAGATGCATGCTTTCGGTCCAAATCCATAAGCCTTACTTGGAGCAATTTATGAATTTTAGAATATCTATCCAAATAGAGAGATGATGTCTGAGTGAGTGTGTGTGTGTGTTTGTGTGTGTGTGTGTGTGTGTGTGTGTGTGTGTGTGTATGTATGTGTATGTGTGCTGATCTCTCTTGTTTTGTGTCAGACTGTCCCCCCATGTGCTTCTATCACTGGAGTCTGCTTAAAGGCAACAACCTGCTCTTCTCTGTTGTAAGGGACGGGCGGCCATGAATGAATGGCATCTGGGACAGGCCCAGGGCTCCCAAGCTGTTCAAAGAAAGAGAAAGGCAGTTTGTGGTGCCAGCCGCTCAACCAGAGAAGAGGGGGAGGAGGGCACCTGGGGGAAAAATGGCAGAAAGAAAGAGAGTTACAGAGTGACAGAGAGAGAGAGAGAGAGAGAGAGATTGCTCAGGGGAAGTCTTGCAATGGTTTTCAGCTATCTACAGATCGGCAGCCATGGGTTGTCTTGGCTCGTGTGGCTGCTGAAGGTGGCTCCTGATCCTCTTACTGATAGAGAATGCCAGGAGTGCCGGTGCTGGGGAAATCTCTTTCTGTTTGTTTGGTGTCCACACAATGCCTTTGATTCCCTGCCATGTTTCTGTTTTTTTTTTGTTTTGTTTTTTTTTTGTTGATGTTTTTGTTTTTTGAATAGCAGATGAAAATGTGGAGAAGGAATTTTTTTAAAAATACATTTTCTTAGGTGTGCCAGATTAATGGTAATTGCTCATGGGGAAAAGTTGAATTAATTTACCATTGAGACGGGTGACAAATCTGATGGTTCCAAAAAAAGCACTCTCCTTCGTCTTCCCTCTTCTCTTCTGCTCCATCTTTCTCTCTCTCTCTCATGAGCTGTAGGGGAGCATGAAAAAACTTAAATGGGTTTGATCACACATTTGTCTTATCAGAGAAGAGGCTTCCTTTGAAATGAAGACATCTGTGGCCATTACCTCTGAGACCCCAAGCCGAGGATCGAGCTTAATTACTGAGGGAGAAAGAGAGTGCGAGTAGGGGGAAATTTTTTTTATTTGAAGCAGAAATTTCAGCGACCTGCTCCTAGAACCCCAGTGAAATTGTACCAGAGAAGACAAAAGAGAAAAGGAAGCTTTTTTAGATCTTGTTGAAAAATAGATAAAAATTGAGCTTGATATTTAGAGCCTTTGATTGCTCGAATTGTGAACCCTAGCCTCTCCATCATCTCCTAAACAGAGGAAAGGGCTGTGGGGCTAAAGCCACTGATCCTAGGCCAGCTCCTGTCCCCAGCAGGGAGGCTGGAGATTGGGTTGGGCTCTGGGAAGTAATGAAGGTTAAGGAGAACAGGCAGAGGGGAGAGGGAGGGGGTTGGGGGGCAGAAGGCAGCGATCTCCTACTGTTTGAAGTGAAGCCCCCTGAAGACGTAGGCCTTTAATGCTCCCACGTCATTCCCGCCTTTTGGGACCGTTTAATGTCTCAACTCAACAGCCTTTAATAGGATTAGGGCCGCTCTATCAAAGCCCTGTGAATGCTACTGTGCCTACTTCCTCTGGCTGACAGAAGTGTTGCACACGAGGCCACTCTTTTCACCGATGGGAAATAGGAACAATTACTGAAGTTCACAGTATGTATGACAAAAGGCCAGTGATTAAAAAAACACATCCATAATTTCAGAAAATAGTGGGATCACTGTCAGCAGAGCATTACGTGTGCAGTTTGGCAGGATGGAAGTCTTTTGATTCCTCCTAATGTTTCAGCTGAGATTAGCCAATTAGCACGAGATGACATGACATTGCATGTCTCTGCACGATGGCATGGACTGGATGCGGCAAAGACCAAGTTGCACTCCAAGTGGAATCGAATAACAAACGACCGCAATATTTCAGAGAGCAGACACAGAGAAGTCCTGCGGCTCCTGCATAGGATAGCGCGGCAAAGCTCCTCGCTGGAGGAGAGCCAAATGGGTTCAGTATGCACGCGGGCATAAATCCAGACTGCCAGGAAAGAGTGGCCTAGCAACGGACGCGCTCGCCAGTTAATTAGAATGTATCCCCCCAGGAGTGCTGCGGCTTACAGCCTCCGAGGCTGGGCGGGGGGAAATGCAGCCTGCAGGAAGGAAAATGAAGATAACTGAGTTTTTTAAAAAGGCCTTTTGGAAAACATTTTGCCTATTTGTCCCATTCTGTCTCTCTGTCTCCTCCCTGCTGCCCCTGGGTGTGTGATATATAGGCATTGGCTATGGGTTATTCTCAGCACTGGGGGACCAGCGCATCAGAGAAAAATGATGACACTGCAGATTTTAGAGGGAGCACAGTTTACAGGGCTATGGGGCAGGGATGTGAGGAGTCTGAAAATAACCCCCGGTGTATGTTGACACAAGACTATGGTCTGCTAACCAAGAGACAGAATTTCCTTACTCAGCACGTTTTAACAGACAGTAGGCTACTAGCACAATGCGAACTAAGGATTTTGACCAGTTTTATCAAGTGTTAGTAATGCTGTGTGGATCACTTATGACTCAGTTATCGCTTTACTTTTGTTTTTAAATATCCAACACGATGATTGTGATTTTCTGCTGATTGTTTCTGACAAAGGAAGTGGTGAGAAATCAAAGCCTTTATTGAAAAAATCAACTATATATTTGCAGTACTTCTGGCTGTAGTGTTAGGCATGCACTAGATGCACTTGTTGTGGTGATTTTCTGGTTTATCTCAAGAAGGGCAAGCTGGTCATAGGGCTGGTTGATTCCGGTCCTGTCTCCAACATGTCGGTATCAGGAGTGGGAAGGACAAGACAACATTTATGCAGATTTTAGGCCTTGTTGAAAGACTGCAGCTGTCAGTTTCTATTACTCTGCCTAAGTGGGAAAGGCATGCCCATAGGTTTAAACAACTTCAGTAAGGCAAACAGACCAGATTCCCATCCAGGTGAACAGTGACCAAGGTCAGTAGAGATGGACAGTGCATTCCAGGTGATTGCTCCTCGTTGCACCTTGCCAGAATGTTCTTGGAACCATAGGGTCAAGGTCACGGTGATATCTAGATGAACCCCGCCACAGCTAGAACTGGCTGCAACTACGCATGGCTATCAGTGGAGAGAGACAGCTCTCTCACTACCCCCCCCTTTCTGTTATCATCGTCCTTGTAACAACACTGAAACCACGTCCTATGGTGACTCAAGACCGGGCTGGAATCAGAACAAAACTACATCTTTTGTGCTGTTAAATGCTGTGTATGTAAGTCCTGTGTATGTATGTTCTAGTTACATTTTAATAAAGAGAGAGTGAGAAATAAATATATATATATAAATATAAATATATAATTATGTAGCTAAACATGCAGGATGCTCAGCAGAACATGCAAAATGTCTCAAATACACACCAGTGACTTAGATGTCAACATGACAGTATACATTAAGGTCATTATTGTCATAACTTTATTTATTAATTGTGTAGGAAGTATAGATCATACTGCATTCAACTTTGTGTAATGGAAATGAATACAATAACATGATCATCTTGAATGTGGTTTACTTCAGTAAGGAAGCTTTATGGTTGTTGTATGTTCAAATGTTGCTGTGAGCTGCTTTTGAATAAAATTACTTTACATAGGGAGCTGTTTGTTTTACATAAGGTGTTGTTGAAACTTCTGCAGCCATATTTACAGAATTATTTAAAGTGTTTTTTTTTTTCAACCTCGCTATTTACTCAGATATACACAAACAGGTTTGATAAGCTAAGAACACAATTCAGAGCTTTCTTTTCCTATTTTCCACAGTTTCCCACTTAGAGAAAAAAAGAACAGTCTGATAATCTCTCAGAGGCTTTTTGTGCTGAGGTGCATTTTGTAAAGGTCATTCAGAGCCAAGAATGACCCAGCAGATCCCAGCCTGAGTTTTGTATTGAACACCCAAGAGTGAATGTATTGCTTTACTCTCATCCCCGAACTGCTCTGGCTATCCACCCCCACCCACCCCAAACACACACACACACACACACACACACACACACACACACACACACACACCATCACCCCCATCCTCTTTCTGTCAGGGCTGTGTGAATAGACTGGCCCTGGGTGAATGCAAGGTCACCAAGCCTGTCCATGGCCATCACATTATAGTGAAAACTTCTCTCAAGGACAGAAAACCTCTTTCTGGTCTGGGGGGATAGAGAGGGGAGGGGGTTGAGGGGTGGGGTTGGTGGTGAGCAGGCGTAGGCGTAGAAGGTGACTAGTTTGGGGATCCATGTGCCAGGGAGTAAATGGGAGGGTAGAGAACGATTACAGTGGCATTGGAGGAGATTTGGGGGGGTATTTACTTCTGCAAGTACAACCTAATCCAGGCTTTTAAAGCCTCTTGACTGTGTTCTTCGGCTGTAATCCCATCTCAAACACATCTTGATTTAGACTAGGCGTTGCTCACTGTCTTACTGCTAATCTGCTGTTGTTATGTACAGTGTATGCCTTAAGTAAACCGTTTAGTCCTCTAAAAGCACTTTCCAAATTCTTTCATCAGAGCTGAGGTTACAACAGCCTTACTAAAGTATAGAGGACTTTGGTCTGTACAGAAATGTGGTTTCATTTTGACAGGTTGGGAGTTAAAGTCTTAAAAAACAACATTAACAACATTACAGAAAATGCTAATGAGCCAGCAGTATCAGCCACTGAGTCACAAAGCCATTCAGAAGCACATGACTCACAGCCCGTGTTCAATATTGGCCTGTTTAAATATGAATACAACATATTTTATTTGTGTAGAAATGGTGGAAATAGAGCACACTTCCCTTTTCAAATGCTAAACAGCCACGGCTAATGATAGGGAAACTAAGGGCTTCCTGTGAGGAAGAGGATGTGGCAGGCGTTGGCATGGGGCCCCTGGCTGGAGTGACATGATGAAGATCTCACAGTGCCCTGGCTCAGGTGGCCTCCTCTGGCTGACTCACCTCTGGTGGAGTGTACGGGGCAGTACTGCGGCCAGCTTGCACTCAGTTGCTGCCATTCCCACAGCCACGGCAAGTTGGTGCCCAGGTTTTCAACAGTGCCCTGGTGCCTTGGCCTCAAACCACTCCATTCTAGCCAAAAGTCAAGGGCAGTGCAATTACAGTGATTTCCACATACAGTCAGACTGCAGTCTTGCAGGAACACTGGCACATGCCAGCCTCAGCAGATTCATCGTCAAGTAAAATGTTGATGTGAATGATAACACACAAGGTGTGAAAGAACACACATTAGATTAAAATGTCACAGAACTAAGCCATTGAATCTCTTTTTCTGTCTCAGGCTCCCCTGTACCAACCCCACCCCCCTCCCCCAACTCACACACACACACACCGCCCTCCCTCTCTGTCTTCATATCCTCTCTGGCGTGATATGAATTCACAATGTTGTCGCTGTCAGAAATGACTGACCTACTTGAACAGCCTGATGAAATGAGCGGAAGAGGAGCACAGAGGATTGGCGTCCTCTCGGGCGACACGCTGAGTGCCGCGACAAAAAGAGGTGGGGGTAGGGGGGGAAAACACGGGCGATCATTCACAGATGTCAAGGAAGAAGCCAGAGAAAAGAAGAGTGCTTGATTCAATTTATGTAAACCTCACATGTAAACACAGGCATTTTTTTTTTTTTTTGCAAAGGGATGGCAAGCGGCATGGCCAATGGGCACAGTGTCACTCTCGAAGACGCTGGGAATCGATGCGAAGTAATAGCACCACACAGGAGCATGTCCAAGGCTAGGAGGAAAATTGGGGGGGGGTTGTGCAGTGATTAATTGATATCAGAGGGTTACTACTCTGTCATGTTGCCTGCAGCGGGAAATACAGATGCACCAACAATTGATTTAGGGCTTCGGGGACAGCAGGTTCTGCTGCTGTATCGACTTTCTAAATGGCCAATGGAAAAGTTTCAAAACCGTTCCATCAAACACTTTGCGAAAAGCACTTACAGTATTGAAACCCTGGTTCTTGTGGGTACCAAACACCTATGTGTGTGTGTGTGTGTGTGTGTGTTTATAAGTGATGGATTGATTATTCGCCTTATTTTTGATTTTCTGCGTTGTGCTCTTCACGCGCTGCTGAGTTTTGCGAGGCACCCATACCACTATGTCCATGGTCCGTGAAACAGTAGAAGACAGCAGGAGCCAGGTAGAGTTGCTGGGGGTTTTGGCCTGTCAGTCGTGGAGTGGCAATATCCCCGGTCTTCCACATGCAACACAAAGACACATCAATCAATGCTGGCCTCTGCTGTCACCTTTACAGTGGAGCGCTTTGTGTTTAATGCAGTTGTGTAATGCAACGGAAGGGTCAGCACCCAGATGAATACATTCTGCCTTCTGGCTCTTTACATGGATGGCTAACTGCCATTGATTTTTTTCTCCTCCTCTTCTCTCCCTTGCTCTCTCTCTCTCTCTCTTTCCTTCAGGTTGTGAGCCTGGAGAAGAATAGCCGAGGCTACCATTACATCATTGCCAATCTGGTGAGTATGAAGAGACCTCCTTTTCTTCTTGGAGACCTGTAGCACTCAGTGTGTGGAGGTGTGGAGAAATATCTCTAATTGCATGTCACCTCCAAACCTCAGTTTAGATCTGTGTATCCATTACACTAACTAAAAGTATATAGTTGAAGTAAAGTAAGTACTGTGTGTGAAGGGATATTCACCAAATAGGATATATAGAAGTAAACTGGTTTATCTACAGTAAAAGTAGTGGCGTTTATATTGAGTATTATGTGTAAATGTAAGGGCTATATGCCATAACTATTTACATTTTCCAGAATCTGAGCACTCTTGGTTTTAAAGTTAGAAAAGCAGGGCCTCGTGAGAGAGAGAGAGAGAGAGAGAGAAACAGAGCAAAATGCGTCTCTCACTACTGGCTCCTCCAGCCAAAGCACAGAGAGGGAGAGGCGGCTGGAGCAGCTGCAGGCCCCAGCGTGGCCCTCTCTGCCTGAGCCGCATGATGTGATGAACGCTACAAGACGCTACAAGACTATAACTTTTCCTCTTCCACTGTGAGGCAGCCGTGAAGAGTGATGTTGAAAGACATTATCATATTATTTTTTCATAATTGATGAAGATAGTGAGAGCTATTTTTGTGCCTGCCTCGCACCCATAAATTACTGATGTTTATTGCGCATGCTTTGCTTACAGTATGCGCTACATGGAAGATGTTGCATGATAATATGGCCAAGTTGGGTTTGAGAGGCTTAATGCAAACAATTCCTCCTCTGCAGCTGTCATGGTGGCTCTTTTGTTTGATCTTCAGGGTTTCTCCAATGTGAGCCTGGACAAGGTTGCTCTCGGTGGAGCCAACATAAGTGGGTTCCAGATAATCAATCCGGAGAACCCCATCGTACAGCAGTTCCTCCAGCGCTGGGACCGACTAGATGAAAGAGAATTCCCAGAGGCCAAGAACACGCCTCTGAAGGTAAGCCTTTCATGGTATATGCAAAAGCCTCCAGGCAGGTTTTTTTCAGGAGAATGTTCCTCCCATCTTCCATGTTTCTCTCGCTTTCTCTCTTCCTCCCACTTTCATGCATTTCCCCCCCTCTTCTCCTCTCCTCTATCCTCACTCTTGCTCCTCCCTTCATTCTTGTTTCATTCTCTTTCTTCCCCTTCAACACAATCAATATATTGACATTGTGGCTGAGGCAGCCTAGACACAAGGCCTTGAAATTACATCTAATTAAACAATGATGAAGAAAGAAATAGATTTTAAATAGCACTTCATTAGGTTTCGTCATGGTGTGGTGGCTACAGCTACACCAGCTCACATCTCACCAATAGTAGAGGTCAAAGAAGCCTTTAAGACAGCCACAAAGATAAAGGATCTTCCCCCACCATCACCTGTGTGGACCATCACAGGATGGAGGGAAAGCAGAGAAGGGTAACACTCATGTCCCATCTCCCTCCGATGGAGTTGCTTTAACTGAGTGTCGTCCCTCTCAAATTAGACTTGGCAGGGACTTTGCTAAGCCACCCACATCTATTCATTTGCAGCAGTAGATAAAAGAAATCTGGGACTTGCTCAATGAAAAGTTACAGATGATGTGAAATCAAAGGAAACCAAAAGGTAGGCAGTGTTCTCATTTTGGGTGAATATTGGATAGATTTTTTTCTTTCTGAGTACTTCCGAACAGTGACAAAAACTGGTTATCCAAATATACAACACTGAGGTTTGTTATTGACTGTGCTGTTGCCCGTTAGTCATTAGTTTCAGTGTATTATTTTGCTCCTTGTGGAGCAATTTGTGGCTTTACTGGCATATCATTTTTGTGGCGCTCCAGAATATAGTCTGCATTAGCTCATATTAAAGAGTGATCCAGTTACCTACAAACCTAAGGATGTAACGCTAAGCTCATCAGTGTCACTTCACTGTAGCTGACATCTCACGTAAAATTTGAAACAAGCTAGAACTGAGCACTGTGTTAATTTTCTTACTTTGTGATCGTCACCTAACTGTGAAGAACTCTATATAGAACTCCAGGAGAACTCTAGAACTCTATATAAGTATAGTAATATTTCATTGCTGTGTTACAGACAAAAGCAATTATACTTCTACAGTAGTAGGTGAATGCATTGTGGCCCAACCTATATAAATTGTATATACAGTATATCTCTATGTACATGACTTGCACTACAGTATATCCTAGCATATAATAGCAGTTGCAGTTATAGCTACAGTACAACACCATATACTGTACACTCCTCCAGGAAATGGCTTGCCATTTGACAACTTTTTCTGCAGTGCTGTCTTGCTGTGTATAATTTTGTGGCTGAGTGCTTTCGGTGCACGGCAGACGTGATCTCTCATTATCGTGCAGTACACCTCTGCACTCTCCTACGATGCCATCCTGGTGATCGCCGAAGCCTTTCGCTACCTGCGGAGGCAGCGGGTGGATGTGTCGCGGCGGGGCAGCGCTGGAGACTGCCTGGCCAACCCGGCTGTGCCCTGGAGCCAAGGCATCGACATTGAGCGAGCCCTCAAAACGGTAGGAGGGCCAAGGCTGCCTTACTCTCTGTTAAAATGTGGGTGGATGGGTGGGGAGTTGTTTGTTTGTGTGTGTGTGTGTGTGTGTGTGTGTGTGTGTGTGTGTGTGTGTGTGTGTGTGTGTGTGTTTTTGTGTGTGTGTGTGTGTGTGTGTGTGTGTGTGTGTGTATGTGTGTGTGTGTGTGCGTGCGTGTGTGTGTGTGCGTGTGTGTGTGCATGTGCGTGTGTGCAAAATAATCCATAGCTGAACAGGAATATTACTCTAAGCTCTCGTGGACTTGTTTTTTCTCTTGGCTAGTGCCACTCAGTAATAACACTAATTATTACACAGTAATAACACTAATTGTTACTTCATAATAACACTAATGTAAATGACTGTTTTTAATCTTTGCTCTTTCCCTTTTACTCTCTTCTCTTCATCTTTTTGTCACTTTGCTGTTGTTTTCCGTGGCACCTTCTGGCAGGTCCAAGTTCAAGGTATGACTGGAAATATCCAGTTTGACAGCTACGGTCGAAGATCAAACTATACCATTGACGTGTACGAGATGAAATCAGGTGGGCCAAGGAAGGTAAGTAAAAGCTCCACTGGCCTCAGAAATCCAGCAGCCCACACATTGTGAGTGCTCTCTAAATTGGGAGCAGAGGTCAGTGTACTGTAGGATTGCAAACAGGCCTGCTTTCAAAGCATTGAAGTCAGGGGGAAAAATAGCTGCTGTAGACACAGGCGCTGTATGACGATACCAGACCTGGTATTGTTTCTTGCCTTTTTGAATTGTGTGAAAACAATAGTTACCTGCTCCAAATCATGCTGGTGCTCGAAGACAATTCAGGAAGAGAAGAGAAAGATAATTCCAGTAGACAACTACATTGTACTGTGCGCTGTTTCTGTTTAGATTACCGGCCGGCTCTTTTTTCCAGGCCAGGACACTTTCTGCCGTAGATCTAACCAGGCTCCTCGAATCACAAGCAGGTTAATTGCCTTTTTTGCAGGTCAAATGCGCACTGCGGCAAAAAAAGAAAAAGAAAAGAAAAGGAAAAAAACAAGCTCTTTTACAAAAGAAGCCCAGTGGCTGTCAAGACATCCCTGCAGCGGAGTTAGAAAAACATTCGGCTGAGTACAGACTTTCTATTATCAAGCATTTCAAGCAAGACAAGCCTAAGGCTGGTCTTTTAGGAAGCGCATAAAGATATGTTCCTTTGCTTAACACGAAATGTGCTTATGCACATCCTTGCTCAGTGTCAGCACATACATGTCACAACAGCTCATTAGTGGACACAGCGGTAAAATAAATCTATACAGTCCTAGATGTAACAGTTACGCACCCCAACCCCCCCCACACACACACACACACACACACACACACACACACACGCTAGACATGTTACACACTCATTTAAGTGCAGATGACACACATGTGCAGTCAGAAGTCACCAATTTAGCCTAGCAGCCGTATGAGAAATGCTGCTCAGCCAATGAGCTCATGCAGCAACAGCATCAGCATTGGCAGCAGCGGTGGCGTGGACCAGCCCCCGAGAGGAAGAATGAGAAGTGGCAGTGCAGCAGCTGTCCAGGGTGATTCATGAGGAGATATTTGCCCCTGCTGTTCAGTGGGAGATTCCAGGGGCTCAGCCACCGCCGCTGCCTCAGCTCTCCACACTCTGCCTCCTGCCCAACCCCCACCCCACCCCACCCCACCCCACCACCACTACTGCCAATCATCCACTAGCTCTGTTATCCACACCAAAGCCTCAGGAGGTCTGTGCTCAGCCAGCGATGTCTGGCAGCTGTAAGCTGCATCCACAGAATGGCTGCAAGCACTGGCCTTAACACAGGTTAAGATTTTAATCAAGGGACATAACCAGCGTGGGGCGCGGGGGGGGCGGGGGGGGGGTTGGGGGGGCATTGTGTATAGCCGTTAAAAAGCGGGTGGTAAAATAGACTGAATAGATGCCTCAGTGTTTCTACAGTGTCCTTATTTCTTAAATTATCTTTGGGGCTCACAATGACCCATCTGTTAGTTCACTGCCCACACACACACAAACACACACACACACACACTAACAGCCCTCCTCCCATCCTTGTACAAGGAGAGTTATAAGCTGCGGAGTTTGATAAATGTTTGCTCAGTGCTGGCAGGCATTTTATTGCTGTTAGCCATTTCATGCTGATGATTTTGAGCTGGACTGACCAGGACCCGGCCCGACCCGGCTGACAAAAAGAGGCGCCTACCCACCGTAAACATTCTTCACATTTAACAAAATGTCAGCCGGGACGCAGTTAGCGGTGGGACTCAGCAGGCCCCCAGAAACTGCGTCGGAGTCCCACACTATCTGCTCGTCAGTTAAGCAGTTGTGATGGCATGAGCTAATGCCGTTTTAATGAACACAGAGCCGTAATGGCTTGCGATGAAAATCCCAGGAAAATCTGAAGTCCCCCACCCCCACCCCTCACTGCTAACAAATACCCAAACCCCTCCCATACTGTCCCTATGGAGAGAGAGAGAATGAAGAATGAGAATGAGAATGAAACTGCAAGGCAGCTAGAAGAACGTCTAAACCTTGTCTCGGTTGATGTTGAAAATAACAAAACTTGTTTTCCATTTTTCAGATCGGGTACTGGAACGAGTTTGAGCGCTTTGTATCTCTAATGGACCAGCAGGTCTCCAATGACTCCTCACCAGTGGAAAACCGAACAATTGTGGTCACTACTATTATGGTACACCATGCAGTTTTAAGTGTTTCTCTACTTCTGCCTCTCAAGGTCAAGGTGTTGATTCCAGGATTGATAACATTCTGTCTTGGGCGGGTAGAAACACATCTTATTTTGTGTTGCTTTCCATCCACTCACTACACGTTGAAACAGTCTAGAAAGCCAAGACTGTTTCAACTGTATTCGTGTGGGTGCCAAAGCATTTTGATTTTCCATACTTCAGTGACCAGTTGTAGCAGTGACATCACAATAACGGCATTGGTTGTGGTAATGGTTCAGTTGACTCCATCAAAAAAAAAAAAAAGAGAAAAAAATACATTCAATACATACGTAAGTAGAACAATGTCTGTCTGTCCATCAAGTAAATGGTCGATGACATGCTGGATACAAGCAAACACCACGAGGAGGGAAAAAAGCAATGGTTTCTCCCTGGCAAAACAAATTAGGGGGAGGAAAACGATCCACTGTATGCGTTTGTTTCGCTGCCCTCGCTCAAATCTGTTTTGCATTGACCAGGGAGTGTTCTGCGCTGAAATCTGACATTCTCTGATCCCTAAGTGCTGTGTGAAGCATTTGTTGGAGGCTTTTATTGGATAATTCTATTAATTCAATCCATTTAAACTTCGGAGGCAAAAGGTCAGAATGCTTTTTTTGTTTGTTTTTTATTTTGTTTTTTTACTCTTTAGCACTTTTTCCAGTGAAGCGTTTATGCAGCAAGTTAATGACTGCTCTTCTTTGCTCCATCATAAAACAATCATGCCGGCCTGTTAATTGCTCTGTGTGTGGCAAACAGCAGAATCTAATACAAACAACTGGTTCACGGCAGTGTTACTTTCTTGTTTGCTTGTGAAAGGAGGAAGTTCTAACAGGCCCGAGCTGCTCCAATGATGAAAGCTTCTTGGTTAACACAGAGCAAAGATTATTTTTTTTTTGTTTTGTCATTTTCTTGGGGGTGGAGGTGAGAGGTGCATTCAGCACAGAACAAACAAACCATTGCTTTCACCCACTGGCATCCTAATTGTCCATGCCTTTAATAGGATGTGCCCTCTCTCTCTCTCTGCAAGCAGCCCCTCTGTTTGGTAATGATTTTCTAAAAAAGATTGAAAGAAAGATAAAAGCCTAGAAAAGAAAAGAAAAAAACAAGCTGCAGCAGTGTTTGAAATGAGAGGAAGGAAAGACAAGCAACAACAACAAACCTGCTGCATTCTCCTGCCTTAATTCTGTATGTTTACAAGTTTTGCCCTTTAGACCTTAATTGTCGCGTTTGGTTTCTGTTTTGGTTTGACACTTGTTTTTTTAAGTTGTTTTGGGAATGATATGGCCTCTCTGCGCATTGGTGCAATGTGCTTGATGTTGAAATCAGTAGCACCACAAAAGCCCTCCTCCCTCTGGTCACTGCCATTTACTTTATGAATCAGACCCCATCCCCACCCCCATTTCTCCTCACCCAACTGCTCCTCTCACCCTCCTCTAACCTTCTCTGCACCCCCCCCCCACCCCACCCCCCTTCCACACACACCTCCGCTCCACCTCAGATGCTTTGCCGATGCCAATCAGCCCTCCCCCGTCCCGCAGAGCTTCCACTACCACCGCCACCAGACCGATATTAGGAAACAGGCTGTTTATTTGCAAACACTTTGGAGCCTGAAATTTGGAGCCATTTCATGTGGAAGTTGTCAGTGTGTTGGGAGGGGGACTGCTGATTTTTGACGGCGTGACGCAGTGAGGTGCCCACGATGGGCTCCAGGCTCGACAGCATCTCTTCCTGCTGCTTTTGCCACTGATGTGCTCCCCTTGTGTATGTCAGTCAGTGTGTGTGTGTGTGTGTGTGAGTATGTGTGAGAAGAGAGAGTAAAAAAGAGAGTACTATTTGTCTGATGTATGTCTGTATGTGCACTGTATGTCATATAAGCATGCCTGCATGTATTTGAGGCAGTCAGCTGTTGGTATTGTGGGGCTCCGGTCCGTGCCTATGCATGAGTGTCAATAAACCAGTGTATGTTTGGTTAACAGGAAGCGCCCTATGTGATGTACAAGAAAAACTATAAGCATCTGGAGGGGAATGACCGCTATGAGGGCTACTGTGTCGATTTAGCTTCTGAGATTGCTAAACATGTGGGCATTAAGTACCAGCTGTCCATAGTGATGGACGGCAAGTATGGCGCCAGGGACCCTGAGACCAAGACGTGGAACGGGATGGTGGGTGAACTTGTCTATGGGGTGAGTACTGGCAACAGGGCCATCATGCCCTCATGTGGCTGTTTTTTCAGCTGCCCATTCCATTCTCTTTTCATCTCGATAGCGTTTGCTTTTATTCACAATCAGAAATTGGCCAATTCCAGGGCTATTTAAATATGCAAGAAACAATCAGGCTCTAAGCTGGGTGGCTTGCTTGTGTGTGCGCATGTGCGTGCGTGTGCGGGGCCACCGAGGCGTTGCTCGTCTGGTTTTATTGGATGAGGTGTGAAGCCCGGCCAAAGGCTCCCGTCCTGACGTGATTGTTTTTTTGAAGCCCACTACATCACAGTGCCTCCATTGTGTGATTCATCTCCATGCGTTCTCTCCTCTGTAGAGCGACTTCTCACAGCGGGACCTTGAGGTTTAACATTTCTCAAAAGCATCTCAGCTGACCAGAAATGCTGGGAGTCCACTTGAAGTCATTCCTAATTCCCATCACTGCCATTTTTTTATGATTTTGAAACCAACTGAGAGCCATATACAAAATGCATGAGGGTTAGGTTACCTCATCTGTTCAATTTCCAGACCATCAGTGAGAGAGATTGCCTGGTTTGACGGCCCTAACAGCAGAAATTATCCTCAAAAATAGGCAGACCCACTGGCTGTCAGAGAGATGAGTGTGTGTGTGTGTGTGTGTGTTTGTTGGGGGGTGGGGGGATCTGCCACCTCTCCATCAAGAAATCACCCACCATTTCAGCATTCATATGTTTATGACCAACAGTCAAGACAAATCATTGCCATGCCATTTGACCTCTTGACCTCTGAAATCATTACGTTTTGGTTGTCTCTGACAGGGCAGGTCCATGACCACTCGTTTTTATGGCTTTGTTATGGATTGTTCCGGAGCTGCTGTGCTTTGCTGTTAGGATTGAGCAGATCAAAATGTATAACGTATTCCATAGTGCAGCTACCATGGAAACCAATGCCATGATTCTTAGCTGTGTTGTCATCATGTTTTTGTTTTGTTGAGGTTGACCTTGCCCAAAAAAAAAACAGCAAAAGAAAGATTTGTCCTGATGCTGTTGAGTTTCATTTTTATTCTGTAATCAATGTGGAGTGCACAATTTGACAACAAAGAGATGCCCTTCACGAATCACTGCCCAGGCAAAGAGGCTGTTCTTTGATGAATCACCAAAGCACTTGAGGCGGTAATATTGTCTGCAAGCATACAAGGGGTGCTTAAATTCTGTTTTGTTTTGGGTTTTTTTTTTCACCTGCTGTGCATTTCCGTAGTAATTTATCCCTTTTTGTGGCAGTGGGACGTAAGGATGGTTGTTTTGGGCAGAAGCCATGTGCTGACGGAGGTGGGAGAGAGGAGGGAGGAGAGGAGGCTGGTAGAGAGGAGGGGACGGAGAGGAGTGGAGTAGAGGAGAGGAGAGGAGGAGTGGAGGAGAAAAGAGGGGAGGACTGGAGTAGAGGAGAGGAGAAGTGGAGGAGAAAAGAGGGGAGGACCGGAGTAGAGGAGGGGAGGAGTGGAGGAGAAAAGATGGGAGGACTGGAGTAGAGGAGAGGAAGGGAGAGCAGAGGAGGAAAGAGGGAGCTGGTAGAAAGGAAAGGAGGGGAGGAAGAGTGGAGAGGAGGGTAAGAGAGAGGAGAGTGGGAGGTTGGATGGAGGCAGGTCTGCTGATAAAACATGCAGATGATAAAACTAGCACTTGAGGGAACAGTTTGCTGATTTGATTTGATGGAGAAATGTAGAGTGGATATGTCAGTGTGTTTTGTTTTGTCTGTTTGTCTCTCGCTTTTTTTTCATTCACTGTCCCCATATTAAAGTCATCAGCAAGATTTCCATTTCAGTCTATTTACTGTAGTGCAAATATGTACTGTGAATATGTCTCCCAGGGAAAAAAAATGATTGTCTGAAATTATTTATATGGTGTGCCATGATAAGATTTTGAAGCATATTTCTGCATTACGAATAAATCACTTAGTATAAATCCTTAATTAGCTATTTATATGCAAATGATACAATGATTTATTAGCTCTCTGCTCTCGGCAGATTCCTACCGGTCATCTCAGCAGAGATAGAAAGGCTGTTTGTGCTTTTTCCCTCCACTTCTTCCAGCCATAGTTTACGTCACTGTGACCTGGTGCATAACAAGTCTTTGATGGCCAGGGAGCCATCATGGCACCATAAATGCGTTTTTATTGTTGTGTGTGGTCTGTGCAGTAAACTGCTATCACACCTGTCACGCCAAGCTCCTAAGGCATAAGTCAGTGGCGTAGGAGAAGCGTGGGAGTGGTGGGTGGGTGAGAGAGCTCTGGCAGAGCCCGCCCTTAGCCAAGTGCTTGCACTTTAGAACCGGCCCTGCCGGCAGTCTGGCAGGTCACAGGTTAGAGGTTGTCTAGGGCAGGGGCTCCGGGTGTAAAGGCAGCCTGACCTGAGTATGGCGTAGAGTCAAGATGTGTGTGGGTTAGCCATCCCTGTTCCACTGTTGGTGTCTGGGGCATATAATATCCAGCAGCACATTCTGACACAATCTATGTTTCTTCTGCTGGGTACAAGGATGAGTATGTTGACTCAGGCCTAACTGACTCACAGTATGTGTTGAAATGTAGAAGTTCAGTGTTGATTTATGGCAAAATAATAGCCAGCTGATAGTTGATAAATCTTTGCTATGTGCATATTTTGACTGTAGCTCTTTTTATCCTGAATAAAGTACTGTCTTGAGGTTTGCCGAGAAAATTATACATCTTTCTTTTTTTATTTCTCTCCCATTGCTCTGTCTTTTCTTGCCATTTCACACACATGGAATGTTTTGCAAACGATGTCTCATGACCTCATCTGACACCCTCCAAAGTAATGAGCATTAACAAATGTGCTGTAAAACCCCAGTCAAATATCATGAAAAAGCAATGAAGTCCCTGGGCCTTAGCAAGAACCTCCCCAGTCACCACCGCAAGAATTAGAGCTCTTCTTTAAAGTAATTAGCTTGTTATCAGCAGTTGCAGTTTCCTGTGAGAAAATGTAAATGTGTGCGGCTTTGACGAGGTTGCTTAACCAGGGCGAGGGGAAAAAGATGGGGAGGACTAATGCACGCTTGTACATCTTCCTGTTTCCAGAGGGCAGATATAGCGGTCGCGCCTCTGACTATCACCCTGGTGCGCGAGGAAGTGATCGACTTTTCCAAGCCGTTCATGAGCCTGGGCATCTCCATCATGATCAAGAAGCCGCAGAAGTCCAAGCCTGGCGTCTTCTCCTTCCTCGACCCGCTGGCGTACGAGATCTGGATGTGCATTGTGTTTGCCTACATTGGCGTGAGCGTGGTGTTGTTCCTCGTGAGTCGCTTCAGCCCCTATGAGTGGCACCTGGACGAGCAGGACGAGACCAAAGACCCGCAGACGCCTCCCGACCCGCCCAACGACTTTGGGATCTTCAACAGCCTGTGGTTTTCTCTAGGGGCCTTCATGCAGCAGGGCTGCGATATCTCTCCAAGGTGGGTGGCCGCTGGGTAGAGAGTGGGGTGATGAGGTGGGGGAATTCTCTTTCTCTTGACTCTCTCATAACTGGGGCGGCAATGCAATCATGAGCTTATCTTTCCCTCCGGCTTTCTCTTCTCTTCTCATTTTGTCTTGTCTTCTCTTCTCTTCTTTTCTCTTCTACTCCCTTTCTTCTTCTCTTCTTTTTTCTCATGTCCTCTCTTCTCTTTTCTCTTCTCTTATTTTGTCTTCACATCTCCTCTCTTCTCTTCTCTCAGCGTAGTGACACACAGATCATCAGTAGCTGCTTCTGTTTTTGTGTTTAAATTGCTATTTCCTGAATGCCATGTGGCAGGCAGTGCAGGGTTAATGTGTTATCTGGTCTTCAAAATTCCCCATCTTACTTCCATTCGGCTCTTTCAAATGCACATCAAAAGAGCCTCAAAAAGTTCATTTCACCTGCCAGACAGCTGCAAGGGAAGTTTACAGCCCTGCATTGTGTTGGCTGTAATTGCCAGTTTTTGTTATAGTGTAGCTTTTGAATAGCCAGACATTCTCTCTCTCTCTCTGTCTCGCTCTCTCTCTCCCCCTCTATCTCTCTCTCCCCCTGCTCACCCTGTTTTCTGTCTTCTGTTCCTATGCTATGTTCTCATGAATCACTGGTCATTGGTTTTTCCCCACTTGCAGAGCTATACCTGCATCTGTAAAGGAGTGTGGTTGCAGATCCCCCCCTCTGCTGGAACTCTGATTATGTAATTAGGAATCCTTTGTGGCCCAAGTTGTCATAGATCGTTCTACAGTCTCACCATGTCCTTATCACTGCAAAGGAAATATCGGTTGTGTATTTCATTTATGAACTGATGTACATAGCATATAGTGAAGGCAGTAAATGCTGTGAATATAGAAATGCCCTTGTGGTTGGAATATACATACATTTGTTTTTCTTACCTGACTACACAAAAAAAAATCTTCTCTTGGATCTTATTTTAGGTTGCAGTAGAGGCAGTAGGCAGTAGAGTACTATCATACTATAATTTAGAACATTCTCCTCTGCTCCAACAGCTACTTGGGTTAGCACTATATTGCATGTGGCTGAATGACATGCTCAATCTTTTTTAATAGCCGTTTTGACATTTTAATTTGAAATCCAATATTTATACTGCATTGGCTACTAATGTTTTGCCATATAATGTGACATTAGTGTATACCAGGATTTTATGAATGATGAAAAAAATACAGAGTTTACAGAATCACTTCACCCAAAACAGGGGAAATGTATTGAATAATATATTGATTAATTATTTATTTTTATGTTTGGCACTCACTGCCAACAGACAGTAAAATACCACATTTTGTGGCAGCACTTAGTGGGAGCTCAGTATCAATATGGCCCATTTAATATACGAGCCCAGGCAACTGTGCCTTCTTTCCCCTGAGGCTTATGGCCTAGATTAAAATTGAACTTTGACCCCCTTAAACCCCCCAGAAATGACATCTGCAGTCACATGTCACAGACACACTTCTTCAAATAAACTCCCGTCTCTTCCCACCCATGATCATGTCTTGGAAACCCCCTGCTGACGCAAGTGGAGAATGATTGGGTAGAGAGTTCAGGCAGTGGGAGAGTGTTCTGTGTAATGGGACTTAAATGGGATGGCTGTGTTAAGCTAATGACAGTGTCGATTAAACTGTGTGTGGTGTAAATCTTTTATCAATTTGTCAAGACATGCATCATCCTGACAGCGGAATGTCTTCCTTCATGACAGCCTATCATGAGTCCTCTGATGCCCATACCTACTGATTGCTTCCATGAGCCCCACCAATTTTAGCATTAGGTACTTTACTGCCAAAGAAAGTACCACTCTCAAAACTTGTTGTGTGTCTCAGGCTACTTGTGTGCATTTGTTTTCATATGCATACAGCTTGGGATTTTGGTGTTTTTCAGCATCTTATTTTCTGTAAGTAGGTGTTCCCATGCTGACTAAGCTCCTAATCACCATACTATAATCTAGTCGGTGATGAAGCCATTTTATTGAGTGAAGACGGATTCAGTGTAAGATTGTGTGGGGAAAAAAAAAAACTATTAGATGTAAGCACAGGGACAGGTTGAGGTGTAATGGGAAGAAAGCAGCTGTGTTTTTGTTGGAGTTAATTGTGCTTCTCTTTAGTGTGTAGGTGGATGAGTGTTAACACACCTTCCCTTTTGTTCTCTGGCTTCCATCTCTCTGTTAAACTCTCTCTCCCTCACCATATACCCCATCTCTCCACCACAACCATCACCCCCTCGCTCTCTCCCTTGCTCTCTCCCTCGCTCACTTTCTCTCTTTCTCTCCCTCAGGTCCTTGTCAGGGAGAATTGTTGGAGGCGTCTGGTGGTTTTTCACTCTCATCATAATCTCGTCCTACACGGCCAACCTTGCTGCTTTCCTCACTGTGGAGAGAATGGTCTCTCCCATTGAGAGCGCAGAGGATCTCGCCAAACAAACAGAGATTGCCTATGGAACTCTGGATTCAGGCTCCACTAAAGAGTTCTTCAGGGTGAGTAGAGAGTTCTGTAGGCTGAGTGCCTGCTCCATCTCTGAATGTGAAATGTAATGCAATCAAACATATAAACCAATGCAATGGTCAACAATTGGAAGCCTGCATGCATGCACCATAGATTAATCAGACTAGGAACTTTTTTTCCTATTCTGTTTTCAAATATTAACTAGGTATCATCATATCCTATATCTCACATCCTACATATCACATCCACATATATAACATCCTATATGAAGCTACATTATGCAATTAGTTTCTGTTGATAGCAACCTTTAATTTCGAGACCGTAAAGGCAGACTGTGGCTTTGAGAAAACAAAAAACTCTCGGGTTCACCTTGGATTTTTGAATGTCTTCTAATGTCTGTGTGTTTTGCAAAAACAACAGTTAAAGTGACACACACGGCACAGCTGAGCTGCAGGCTGCCTCATCACTTTAATCAAATTTTAACATGAGGCTTAACTTTGACACGCAAGTCAAAGAAAACAAGTGAATCGCACTGGCATATTTTGCTGCACAAATTGTAAACACACCAGTAGTTGGGAGAAAAACAAGGTTGAGGTTGATCTCTTACCACAGTCATAGCACCCGTGGCACTGAAAGACCTGCAGTAGTGGTACAAGGAAGTGTTCAAAGCAAGGTGCTGAGGAAACTTGTGATTGGCACACCCAGCAATGGAGCAGTGAGCCTGCCGAGCCCCCGACAATGTGATTAGCTTCGGTGATGGGCCAGACAGTTAGACAAGACACCTTCCATCACTGTTGACTGACACCCACCGCCACACTGTCAATCAGGCACCTATGGAGTTGTGAGCGGAGAGAAGCAAACAGCTCCTGCAGGGTTCCATAGCTTGGCAGCTGCTTTGAGGAGTTTACGGGCGCTGTCAGGTGATTTTGCCCGAGGCCACAGCCTTTCTTGTGTTGGCGTGGTGAATCCAAAGAGAGGTTAATGGGCAAGCTTCTAATTAATATGAAGCAAGGCAAATAGGAGGAAACGGAGTGGAAATGTTCATAAAAAAGCTGGAAAAACATTCCTGTCACGCCACACCTGGCCCCAGCTGACTTTACGCAACTTCGTGCAAGTTGAGCACCAGGTGGTGTAGACAACCTTGGATCAAGTTGCACCTCGGGGAGCGACTAAAATAATGTGAGTGTCTGTGAGGTGCTGCGCAGAAGCCAAAGCTACACCTCCTCCGCCCGGCGCAAAGAGGTCAACTCACCAAATATAATTAGTTGGTTTTACTTGGCCAGCAAATTGGGCCTGATGAAAAGGGGCCTCGGGGGTCAGTGCGCACGCTTGTGAGACGCCAGAGATGAAGTAAGCAGAGTGTCCAGCGGGCTCGGCTGGACCGGTAAAGCAATTAAAACAGAAATTAACTCTCTGAAACGGTCAGACGAGGGGAGACGCGTCCCTGCTTCTATCTCATCACAGTTTGCTCTTCAGGGGTCTCCAAATGCCAATCTTGGGAAAAAAATGAAAGCTTTCTATTAAACATGTGAAGATGCAACCTAATATTGCTTAGAGGTGGTTCTGCCAGCATGCTGCTTATTTATTAAATGCCTTCTGTCTGACTGTTATCCAGCTACACATTTATACTGATAATTAGGCTTAGCTAATTTAATGCTAATTGAATACTATTGATGCTTACAACAGTAGAAGAGGACGTATGGGGTAACAAAACAAACAGTCAAGTCAACCACACGTGAGAATAATGAATAAAATGAATATCCTAGAAAGCACAGAGTGAGATAATACAGAGTGTTCAAAGGCATGATGTGTGTGAAGATGTCAGAGGCTCGGCAGCGCCTTGCAACACTGTGTCGCCGAGCTCATGGCTTGAAAGAGTTCAGTCGATTGCAGGTCTGCATGGCAGGCTGTTTTCATGTCATTAAAGGTTTGAGAGAGATAACTGATGGGGCGGTTAGGGACTTGCAGATTCCACATTTTCCATATAATGAGTGCCCTAGTTACACTCAAAGCTTTCCAATCTGAAATGACATGTGTGAACTGCTTTTCCAGGGGACTTTTAATTAAAACTGCAGAGGGCTGACAGGGAAAAAAACACTGATTAATGGAGGCTCAAGTCCTATTTTAGATCTGTTTTTCAGGAAATACATTCCCGTTTAATTAGACCCATACGGCAGAAACCAGCTGGAAATATGAAACGAAGCACAACATTTTGAACCAGACATATGTCATCATCTTTGACATAACTCCCTTCCATTTTTGTAGTATTTACACAGTTTTACATTTTTTTTTTTTTGCACCAAAGTTGTTGATGTGTGAAACACATTGCATGGACACATTTTCACAAAGGAACGTGGCACAAACAAACAGAATGTGGGGCAGCTCATGCATGAGTTGTATGTA
Organism: Tenualosa thibaudeaui; assembly: GCA_027481765.1. NCBI lineage: Eukaryota > Metazoa > Chordata > Actinopteri > Clupeiformes > Clupeidae > Tenualosa > Tenualosa thibaudeaui. The sequence goes on along the minus strand of JAIFZK010000004.1, from coordinate 18,011,066 downwards.
GAGCAGTAGAGTATTTATCACAGGCATTAGCAGATGGACCTCCTGCTCCCACTGTTAACATCACCCAGAACAACTGGATCTGTCCAGGGCGCACCACCCACATTCGGAACGCGTGACGGAATACTGGATGATTACGGCTGATTTTTCTCATTTGCTGCCACGCTTTGGATTGTGTGTCACCTGTTCCGTTGCGCCCAGAGATACTGACGCGGAAGCCATCAGAATGGCCATTAAACACCTTCACGAGGTTAGATCGTTAACCTCCCTGAGGATAGCAGGGGCACTTCAGGGCCAAGCTTATTATGGAGGAAACAAAAAAAAATGCCAATGAAAACTCCCTTGAGTAAGCTGAATCACATAAGGCATGGGAATTGGAGCACATTTTCATAATCAAATGCTGTGAAACTACGCTTGTGATCCTAGATGGTTTCCTCCTCGAACATGTGTGTGTGTGTGCGTATGGTGTATGTGCTCCTGTTCCTGCGTAGCTCAGCCCATAAATTCAGCTATGTTGGAAGCCCTCAGCTGTCCTAATGCGTTACTGTAATTTACAAGTGGCGGCTCCCAGGAATGCCCCGACCCCTAGGTGGGCTTTGGAGCAGACATAACTCACTCTACCTCTGAGCGTCTCTCTGTTTGTCATGTTCCAGTGCTGGTGGGCAGCAGAGGTACACCCTAATTTGTCCTCATTTAGCTGGTGTGTGCCAGCTCACCCGCTTACCCATCCCCACCCCACCCCAACCATGTGGCAGTTGCCAAGGCTTTAACAGGGACAGGTCACCGTTTTTGGTCCAAACTCCTTCCCTCTTCAGAATAACAATCTTCAGTCCAGCGCCACAAGCATTGAGAAGGCACGCACGCACACACACACACACACACACACACACACACAAAAGCTGCTTGATAGATGCACGCTTTCTCTCAGTGGGGAGGGAGGAAGAAGGGCTTTATCTTTGATCGATAGCCCCTCAAGGCTTCTGCATCTGTCCTCCCAATAAAAGACGCCAGCTGGTGGAGAGACTCCCACAGAGCACCGCACAAACCAACGTGGGACTGCCGGCTCTGCCAGGCTTCCCCGGGCAGTGGGAGCAGCACAGCAACATTGCATACCACATCTTTACTAATAAAAGAGCCTTACAAACCACTCGGCTCTGCCACAGCCTCTGTTCATGACTATATAGATCTATTCACATTACTGACGCTTTACCTGCAGCAGAACCCACAGCTGCCATTGTGTAAAGAGGCAGGCATTTGAATGTATCCACGTCCCCTTTTAGTACAAGCTGTGTACAATCTAAGGGATTTCTTAAACCATACCAAAGAGTTTAAATACTTTATAATGGTTGGCAAGGTCTTACATATTTGATCGATATTTTTTTGAGGGACATGTGACCATCAAACTACCTTTCATGTTCCATGCATAATTCAGAAGCTTTATAATAATGAATGGCAAACGAGGGGAAGAGAAAAGCCACATTTGCTCCCAGTGCTTATATATTATTTCTTAGCCCTGGTCTCCCCCCACATGCATACCATAACAGGTAGAAAATGAAAATCAGGAACCTTAGTGCAGGATCTCTTTCACCTCCTTGAGCGTGAAAATCAATTTCACAACTGAACAATTACAGCAAAGGGACACTATAACTTATACATTATATAAACCAGTATGCGGCGCTGATAAAATAGAATGTAATGTCAGCTATTTTTTTCTGACCAGTCTTTTTTTTTAACAATATGAAAAAAAAAACATTGAAAACATGAAATGCAGGATGACGATGGCTGTGAAATAGGGTATGACTAACGCTAACAGGTCAATAAATAAAACAGAACACCGGGGACGTCCGGAAATGACTGTCCCCATAGTGACTCATCTCAGTGTTATTCCTCTGAAAGGGTCAGTTCTTACAGCTGAGATTAGAGCCCTTTTGCAGGAAAGGAGGAACCTGACAAAAACAATGACAAGCTCATCTAAAACAAGAAATAACCTTCAAATGGGACCGGGGTCGCTTCAGAGGCCCCTGTCTAGCACCAGATGAACTGAAACGACAGTTAAGTGGGGGGAAAAGGCAAGTAAGTAAAAGAAAGGCAGAACTCCAGCATGAAAGACGGAGCCCTACTTATTGGCTTCAAGCACTACAGCTCAAAAGCCTGCCGTTTAGTATTCCGAGCATATGCGCATCAATGACAATGTAAACCTCAAGAGTCCTAACTTTCCCTGCTCTGCACAGTTGCGATACAGGTAGAAGCAGCGTATTTCATAGTGCCAATAGGACGAAAGCTTACAAAAAAGTTGAGTTGAAAGAAGAGCTCTCTAATGTTTTGCGGTAGCTTTTGAACAGTGGGGCCTGGAGAATGTGAGCGAGGGAGGGTGAGAGCATGATGAAAGTAGCCTGCAATGCCACAGGATAAAAAAAACTCCTCGCTTGTTTGGAGCGAGGGCCATTTGGGCAGTGTCCGGGAAAAAGGCTGACTAACTCAGAATCAATACAGATTATCAGGGTATTAATGTCGAAGAGGGAAATGACTTTCGACTTTGAGCTGCTTTTCCCTAATCATTCTTGCTAGTTCTTTTTCTTCTTCAGTCAGTCCTCACCAGGCAGTACAAACATGGTTACCACTCCAAACGCGACGGTAGAGTAGTTGACTTGATGAAAGAATGCAGTGAGAAAATGTATAGGAGCAGATGGCCTGTAGATTTATGTGTTTGTGTTTATATTTATTTGGAACGCTTCACTGTTGTGCTGCCAGCCTGTCTTCACACCAAACCGAAGATTTTCATCTCACCCGCCTGTTTCAAAGCAGTCATGCGTTTTATGCCATGCATAAAAAGTAAACATTTCCAGTGCTGTTTCTACGGAGCGTTGGCTTTAACTTGAGAGTGCCGTGTAGATCTGCAAGGCTTCACTTCAGGGAAAGAGGGGTTTATCTGAGGCCATTTGATTTTTTATTCAATTTTATTTCACCATGGCTGCAGTCTGAAACACATGAACTTTGTATGAGGTCACAAAACCCAAGATGGCAATCCGTTCCTTACCAGTGCATTCACCCTTTGAGAGATTTGTGTGCTGAGTTAGCTTAGTAATTTTTAAGGTACAGGAGACAGCGATACAAGCTCGACCGTCTCTGCAGTAGCTTGAAACCACCTCACTCTTGCAGCCCACCCATCCATCTCCCCTTCATCAGAATAAAGCAGCAAGATGTTTCCCACTACCACTCGAATGTCTTCACTGTTGTATTCAAAAAGACTTTGGTGGAAACTGTGTGTGTGTGCGCTTATGTATGTGTGTGCATACTAGCATTCCACTGGGAAGGCTGGCAGAACAACCTCCTCTTGGCCGAGGGAATTGCATAGCGAGAAACTGGCAACTGTAAGAGGCGGGTGCATGCAAGGCCAGTGGAAATCACATCTGGAGGGTCCTTCTTTTGCTTTCGCAGACAGCCCTGGTGGACCCTCTGTCTGGGCTGCCGGTCGACGCGGGCCAATCTGTCAGACTGACATTCTCTCTCCTCTCTGTCTGAGGCCCTTGTTATCAAGCCTACCCACAATCCTCAGGAAAATCTCTTGTCTGCGCTCAACTGAGGATGGAGTTTTTGAAAGTTAACACTGAACCCCGAGGATCCTGGTGATGTTACCTCAAAAAGCTTTGAAAATACAGCTACATAATGTGTGTCTTCTGGGCATCTAGGATGAATGAAGAGGGTGTTATTAGCACAGGAGGCCTTGCTTGGTAATGTAGTGTAATTTTCTCCAACAAATGTCATTAAGCTACGATGGCCCTGCTTGATTCATGGCTTCTAATCAAGTTTTTTTTTTTTAATGCATATGGCCAGTCGCTTTGAGAAAGACACTCTCATTGAGACACTCATTGAATCTCATTCCACATTCAAGGCTCCCCACCCTCTCTTTGTGCTTTCCTTTTTTCTCCCTCTCTCTCTCTCTCTCTCTCTCTCTCTGCCACACTCGCTCCAGCTACTGATGAGCCTTCTTTAGGTTCTTGTTGCACTTGCCCCACTCTGATATTGATGAATTGACTTCATAAAGCTGGAGGCAGCACTGTCTCAGGCTGCACTAATCAATGCCAGATCCCCCCAGCCCATCTCCTTTGTAAATATCCCTGTGGATTTGGAGTGGAGTTGGGGGGGCTATGCTGCATTAGGCTGATCTGCCTCACGAGCGCCAACTAAACCTGGCATCACAGGAGACGTCGTCCTCCAGCTTGTGTCCTTCCAAAAAATGTTCAAACGTAGGCCCCTGTTTCCGAGGCCAACCGCTGGCACCCGAGGCAGAATTTTCCACCTATTTCCTTTAAATATTCCATGAATTATAGGCATGAGCTTGGCATTTGTCTTGTTTACCGTTTGATTGATACTACTCGCTCGTGTCCTTTTTGTCTTCTCAGACTGACCCCTTGGCTCATGATGGATGGTTGGAAATCATTTAATGGAGTGTGTGTTGTCAGTTACGTCAAGGATAATGGATCTGTTTTGTTAAACGTGATGCATTGTTCATAATTTTCTCTCTAGTTCTCGGGGGTTAAGTCATGTGCATTACTTGTTCATCTTTAAACTACGAGAGAGATGTGGGCCCGGGCCAACCCACAGCCAAGCAAAATACTGCGGGGCTGACTCAGAATAATTAGAGTACATTCTATCTGTTAAAGGAGGCTTTGAATAACAAATGGCAGATACAGTCCATTTCAGATTATGCAGTGGAACAGTGTGTGTAACCTCTGCACTTTCCTATTCATTTCATGACTCACAGTGGGGTGGCAATTATGCAAAGTCTCTCTTGTTTTTCTCTCTGTCTCTGTCTCTGTCTCGCTTGCCATCTCTCTCTCTCTCTGTCTCTCACTCGTTCTCTCTTTCCTTTTAGAGGCCATTTTGGAAATGCCCTGTGCCCCTATCAAGCCACACAGCTAGAAGGGCCAACTCGTTTGAAATTCATAGTTTGATGGCAATGTGTCATGCTTGCATTTCCATTGTGTGTGTGTATGTGTGTGTGTGTGTGTGTGTGTAGGCAGACACAACTCTCAAACTCCTTCTGCTCAGAATCCAAGGGAAGCGTCACGGTTGATTTGGGAGCATCTCTTCCTGATGCAGTCCCAAGTGTCCTTGACGTGGTGGTCGGGGGTGATGGGTGACGGCTCTCCTGTCGCCTCCACAGAGGCGTTTCTAATTTATGTTGCCACGCCAACAGCTTGTCTAAAGCCGGGCTCTCTTGCCAGTCTAGCCATGCCTCCTAAGCCCCCACCCGAGCTCCCCCATTCTACTGCAGCGTCGGACCAAATCAAATTAACACAACCGAGAGTCCCACCATGTCTTGGTGCCGCATTTAAGCCCAGGAGCAAATTCCCTCTCTAACAGCTAACAGCTTCATTTATGCCAGTTGTGTTGCATAAATGAGTGAGACAATGTCCCGATATTAATGCTGCTAACACCAAACACAGTCTCAGTTCATCTTTTATCACCTCTTTCTGTTTGATTTCTCCTGTGAGCCTTTCTTTCTCTTTTCTTTCGTTCACTAACACCTCATGAAGAAGCATTACTCTGAGTGGTTCAGGGTAATGCTCTGTGTGCTCAATTATCAAGGACAGTGAATGTAATGAAGGAGAATATAATGAGGTTTTAAGGTAAAAAAAACATGAGTGTTTTCCTCTATTCTTATGGCAAGGAAATAACCTCACAATAATAAAGTAAAGTAAAGCAAGTAAATAAACTCACAAATTTTAGACTATTTAAAGGGATTATCCAGAGTGAATCATCTGTAGCCCTGTTGTTTCACGTTGCTGAGGTATGAGAATGACAAAAGGTACTTCGTAGACCAGCAGTCACAATCATGAGATGAGATTGGTCCACTTTTTTCCCTCTAATTGAATGGTCTGTTAAAAAAAAAAAAAAACGCTGGGATGTCTAACAGCATTTCTCTCTGTCTCTCCCCCTCTCTCTCTCTGTCTTTTCCCTGTCCTCTGTGCAGCGCTCCAAAATAGCAGTGTATGAGAAAATGTGGTCATACATGAAATCGGCTGAGCCCTCTGTCTTTGCCAAGACAACACCTGATGGGGTGGCGCGGGTACGAAAGTCGAAGGGCAAGTTCGCCTTTCTTCTCGAGTCCACCATGAACGAGTACATTGAGCAGCGGAAGCCATGCGACACCATGAAAGTGGGCGGAAATCTCGACTCTAAGGGCTATGGTGTGGCCACCCCCAAAGGCTCAGCATTAAGGTAGGTGGAATAATATAACAATATTCTCCATGTTGTTATAGTATTCCACCTACCCTGATGTCTTGTGTTGTCATCTTTCCTCCATCTTCTTTCCTTTTCTATCTTTTCTTTCCTTTCTTCTTTCACTCTCTTGCTCCTGCTGGTCTTCTTTCTCCCTCCTCTATACTTTCTCATACCTTTTCTTTATCTGTTACCCTCTATCTCTGTTATGTTCTACTTTTTTTCTTCTTATTTCTTCATCTCCTTCTTCCTCTTTTTCCTCTTTCTCTTCTTCTTCTGTTTGTTTCTGAATGAGCACAAAGAGGTAACGGTATGATGCTTTTAACTGTGCTTTGATATCAAGATTGAATCTTATTATCTTTCTCCTTCTCTTCCTCTATGTGTTTGACTGTTATTATTTCTCTATGGAATCAGTCTTACTTCTTAGTGTCAGAGTTAAACCCCATTTCATGTCCTGTGTCTCTCTCACTGTGTTCTTCTTTCTCTCTTTCTCCTTTCGATCCTTCCTCCTGTCTTGTGTGCTGTCCTTCCTGACTGTTGTGTTGTCACTTTTAATTTAACAGTTCAACGGTTTTTCAATTTAGCTTGTAAAAGCTGCGCTGTCACTTGTGACGAATGTTAATTGCATGGTGTTTGTTGTTGTTACTTTTCTTCTCAATGACGAGTGTCCCCATCCCGCACACTTCAGTTTTAAGCAACGTAACCCTCCATGCCACCTTGAATATTTAACACTTTCTTTGCTCTAAGCCTTTCTTATCTCCATAATATTCGTTAAAATTCTTTACCAAATTGTCCTTACGTGCTCTTTCAATAACCATTCTGACTACTTATTATGATGATTACAATAATAATCACTATAAGTAGTAGTATTATCACTATTTGCTATCGCTACTATTATGATTACTACTACTATCACTATTATGCTATATTAGATTTCTCACGGACCTGTGCATTTTCTTACAAGTTATGTTTTATCGTTTCAAGAAATGCTGTTAACCTGGCAGTTTTAAAACTGAATGAGCAAGGCCTCTTGGACAAATTGAAAAACAAATGGTGGTACGACAAGGGAGAGTGCGGCAGCGGGGGAGGTGACTCCAAGGTCAGCCTCAATGTCACCAAAATCGGGTACCATAGTGCAGAGTAATCGGCAAGGCTGTTATGTCTGAACTGAACGTGAAGGGCCACGCCTGCCGCCCATGGCGGTCCTTTTTTTGAGTGCGTGCTTATTGCATATCTATCTATCCATTTGAGATCCAACCAAGAACCCTGACTCGGCTAACGGAGGGAGAAAAGGACCAGTGAGATTTTGTCTGCCTGAGGAGATTGTAGCAAAATGCTGTTGCATCAGCTCTAATGAGAAGTAGAATGGCTTAGGAGGGAGTGAGAGAAAAAGAGAGAGCGAGTGGGAGAGAGAAAGGGAGGGAGGGAGCGAAGGAGGGAGAGAGGGCCTCAATTTCTGGGGGGAATGCTGAGCATTGAGCTGGAAATGAGAGAGAGGGAGCTGTCAGGTGAATGAGCAGTGGCTGCCCTGCAGGAAGGCAAAGGGAGACACACAGTTAGCTCTTCCTTTACCTTCTGCAGGGGAGCTCAGCACTGATGGAAGGAGTCTTTACCAGTAAAGACAAACCGCACCGTGCATTCAGGGCTTTTCCCATGTCATAAGGGCTGCAGTAGAGTATCTCAGCTCCACAGCAGGACATGACAGACTGGAGGAAATGATCAGAATTTCAAATACTGCAAATGGAAGGGATCCTTCCGGAAAGATATTAGATTCAATTTGCAAGGAAGGGAGGGGAAAAAATGGGAGAGTTTGGTTGTAAACAGCCTCAGTCCTGGGGTTTTTCCAGAGACTGGCTCGCCACTTAATGAGGCCTCGGACTGCTCCTCACAGTGAGGTCTGTACAGAGCGGCGCTGCACAGCTGAGCCACAGCAGTCCAGTCAGGCGAGGCGAACAGCGGAGTCTTGAGGGGACTAAGCATTGCAGGAAAACGTGAGAATTCTAATCCAAGCGGGCCGCCGCTCGCAGTCGATTAAACTACCTTTTATCACTGTAAAAAAAATCAAAGTCCTTCATTTGATTCCACACCAATCAGGATGGGAAAAAGTCCCATTAAAATAAATACTGTCAATATAATGAAAAAGGAATTTCCTCTGAGGTGGCACTGTGACAACTGACTCATGTCAGACAGTTAAATGTTAAAAGCTAAAATGAAAGTTTCATTGGCCATATCAGTGGAAGTTCGAGAGGATTCCTTTTAATTACTTGAGTGTAATTAATTAAGATTAATGGCAAGAAGAATGCTGTCTTTATTTTTTTACTTTTTTTGTAGGACAGTTGTGGTAAGTTCTCTTGGTTTCTATTTTTTGCCAGAGCTCCACAGCAACCCATCCCCACACATTTACGAGCCCACATTTCCAGGATGAAAATGGGAGGGTAGAAAGGAGGGCAACATTAGCAACATTAGCAGACAGGTCAACAGAAACAAACACATAGTGTAGCTTGAGAGTTTGGGAAACATGAGAATGGATTCTATCAGAATGTCGGTGCCTGATGTCTGTTAAACAAATTATATTATATTATATTATATTATATTATAGAGCATATGATGTATAGAGAGATTTGGTAGTGTAGCGTAGAATAGTATTGTCAGTGTCACCTATCTGTTGTACAGTCAGGAGTGTCAATATATTCCCTGGTGCAGCACCCTCATTAAATCTCAGATGTACAACATGTATCCAATCAACATAAGTCACAAGCTTTGATTGGTGAGTGAGTCACAGAAGGCATCAGCGATTAAATTTTTATTGATCTTCATTGATGGATCACAAATAGCTGGCACATTTGCCCTCCGTGCCTTGCGGCAGAATGCTCAATAGTGTGACGATGTTCTGTGGAGCCATGAATCTTTATTTTTGCACAGGTTCCCAAGTTGGATGTCTCTGAAGCAAAAATAAAGACATAAACAGAACAAACAGACGGGTACGCACAAACACCTAATTTCATCCTGAAAATGGGGTCTGGGCATATTCCCACCCTAGCAAACGACACACTCAGCATGTAGTGCCACCTCCGCTCCTGCCTCCCCTCCCTCCCCAACACAGAGGCTGGCCCTGCCAGACCTCCAGGCCTTCTGTCTGACCAAGGAGAGCACCTGGGAGCTAACAGACAGGGTGATGGTTGTGTGGGCTTTCATAATCACATGCTATGTTCCAGCTCTCTCTCTCTCTCTCTCTCTCTCTCTCTCTGTTGTTGTTTTTCCCCCTCCTAGTTTCCCAGTGAGATCAAGCCTACCTTGGCCTCAGTGCGCAGTCCGTGGGCAGCTTGTACATGAGCCTGGTCCTTTCAGGTTGCAGCGGCTCTTCTGGACCCAGCCAAAACAAAACCAAACAAAAAAAAGCCAGCTGTGTGTGTGTGTGTGTGTGTATGTGTGTGTGGATGTGCATGTGAGGGGGGCACAGGCTAAAAAAGGAAAGAGAGAATGAAAGAGAAGGAAAAAAGCAGCCTTTGCCAAAGCTACCTGTGTGTGAGGGAAAAAACAGACAACTCAGAAGCCCCCTCTCTCCACTTTGCCTTTAGGCAGACTGCCTCCCTCCTCCAGATGGTTCCTCTCACTCCACTCACACTTAACACTTAAAGGATAATTACATTGTTAATCAATGTCTCCCCGGGCAAAAACAAAGAAATGAAGTTAAACCACGTAGCGCAAGTGGCCAGCGAGGAGGGGGAAGGCAATTTTCAGCCAGAAAATCCATACGTATCCAAAGAGATTCACCGTTTAATTTGCTACCTCACAATTTTCTCGCAGACACTTGAAACAGGCAACAATTTCAATTCCTTGTAAATAAAATCATTTACCAGAATAAATTCCGAGCAGCAGACTTAACATGGCAGAAGAAAAGACAGGCAAAGGTATATTCTTTACAAAGGAGCTTAGAGTACTCATATGGCATCCTGGTCTGACCTTTTCATCAGTAGACAAATTATTTACAGTGGCTCTGATCTGCCACTTTCATCAGGATTACAGAAAAAAACATTCCTGCTGTCACTTTAGTCTGGCAGTATTACAGGGGAATGTTGCCAGCTCTACATCTTTGAACAGTGACCCCACCCCCACCCCCCAAATAAGGTACAACTCTCCTCAGCAAAATAGAACTGGTGCTTCTTTTCTTTTGATTGCCTGTCAGTCAGTAAAGGGTTCCTGTTCGATCACTCGTTGGAGGTCATATGGTTAACTGTGACACCCACGAATGCATTTCCTTTGCTTCCATAGATTTGCAGGTTGTCTCTTCAGTACCTGCCTGTTCCTGTTAACAGTGTATGCCGATTACTCAAAGCGATATGGGTAGGCCCTGGCACGTTAGCTTAGATATGGTGAATAGAAGGTAATAGCTAGTTTGCCTGCAGTTTGTGATGTTGAAATGGCCAGGAGTCCTGCTTTATCGCTTTGTAAAGTATGAAGTAGCTAAGACTTGAATAACATAAAATAACATAATATAATGTTATTTATGTTATTTCCCACGTGAAGAACTCCTGTAAACCTTGCAGTATTGAAACTCAGTGAACAAGGCATCTTAGCCAAGCTGAAAAACAAATGGTGGTACGATAAGGGTGAATGTGGAACCAAGGACTCTGGAAGTAAGGTCAGTTGCTGCAGGTCTTTTGTACTGATTCCAAAATTGCATTTTGACGTATTGTTCATATGCAAAGAAAAACAACACACAATTCAGATATCTATCTTTCCTCATTTTTTTCTGATGTAAAAGTACAGTTAATTTTTTTTTATATTGCCACTCTAATTAGACACTCTGTGTGGCCGAAAGAGTTGCACAATACTCCCACTTGGAAATAGTCTTTATTTTTTGAAATCAAAAATTACATTAACATTTTACCACTGTATGTGCTACCATACTTTTTTTCATACTTTAAGCCCCATTATGATACATACATTTCTATAAATGCATCGGCTACTATAGCTCATGTGGGGAGTTTATAAAGAGTGCTAATGACAATTTTTAATTTTTGTTATTTTTTTGGTAATTTTACACTTGATATTTATGACATAATAACCATTGTGCTGCTGTTTTTAATTTACCAAACTTTTTATTAAAATTTTGATTTATTAGCGTTGTTACTTATTTGCATGGATATATGTCTATTAGATTCTTTTCCCTCATGTGGTGTGAACAACAAACAAAATTTTCCAGTGTGACACGCTGCTTCTAAGGAACCTGTAAGGAGCCATGGTAGCATGTTGCTTCCATTCCACTGGTCTTCTAGGAAACATGGGTGTCACATTGTCAAAATTTAGTTTGCACTCTACATGAAGTTAAAGAATATAATACACTTGTTTATTAACCCTCTGAGGTTATTTACCATTAAATAGTGGTGCAGAAACTCATAACTCCAGTCCAGAACTCATAGGGTTAAACTGCAAATAGTAAAACTCTTATGAACAAATTTTTAATCAATAAGTTTGGGAAGTAAACAGCAGCAGAATGGTTTGACTCGGCTCTTAAAATAACCCCTTTTTTAATTTAGTAAATATGTCAAAATATTAATTTGAATGTTTAGATTTGTTTAGCCAGTACAACACAACCCTATTGATCTGCATAGGTTCAGTAAGGGCTTGCTAGATTTATTTCGACCTGAAAGTTACTGACCAGCTTCCTCAAAATGAAGAAGCCATTGGTTAGCGTAGCTTAGCGTGACCTCTACATTCACCAACAGAACAGAGTGCTTCTAGAAACCTTCTGTTGACTGGGCCTCCATAGGAGAGCTGTCTGACCACGCACTGGCCAGGGGTTTCTCACAACGCCTGACCACTGCAAGAGAGCCAGACACGTGCCAAAGGTCAACCTTATTGCAGCTAGAGCCTTGGGCGCTGTGCAGTGTTTCTCACGCCTCCTAGTGTTCCGCTACCTGTGGAGGCAATGTAATTAGCCAAAGGTAGCAGTGGAAACACTGACTCAAGGAGGATGCACAGATGATGGCCTGTAGTTTCCCCCCTCAGGGGCTAGCAGTCCTTGTGTGGTGTTTTGAAGTAGAGACCATTGGCAGAATACTTTAGTGGTAGCTATTTTGATTTAGTTATCATTTAGCTCAATGCTTTTAACTGAGAGCCCCCGCTCCACTGCTGTGGAATGCTAACTATGTTCTTCACCTTCCTTAGGACAAGACAAGCGCACTCAGCCTGAGCAATGTAGCCGGAGTCTTCTATATTCTGGTTGGTGGGTTGGGGCTGGCCATGATGGTGGCTCTAATAGAGTTCTGTTACAAGTCACGAGCAGAATCCAAAAGGCTGAAACTCGAAAAGAATGCCCAAAACTTTAAGCCAGCTCCCCCAACAAACACTCAGAACTTTGCCACATATCGAGAAGGCTACAATGTGTATGGAACAGAGAGCGTTAAAATCTAGGGGTACGGCTCATAGTCCTGTCCCATCTTATGTTATGTGCTGTGCTCTGTGTCTTTTGTGTGTGTGTATGTGTGTGTGTGTTTGTTGTGTCTGGTGGTGTTTAGTGCATAATTGCAGCAAGAAAGAATTTCTGCAAGTAATTTGGGTAAAAGTTTAGGCATGGATTTATATATATAAAAATATATTCAGAGAACTTAATTATTTCCCCCAAATTAAACTGCTCTCTCAGGCATGAAATGTTTATTTGCACCTATGAAAAAAATTGTTTTAAACAATCTTCAAAGACAACATTTACTTTCATGTCAACATTTACTTTCAAGTCATGTAAGATGTAGCATCATGAAATCAGTAAGCTTGCATGTTATTTTTGGTACATGGTGCTGTTTCCAAAAGTATACTGCTCAAAACAGAGGATTTACCTTTTCTTCATTATCTTATCTTTCTTCCCCGTCTCCAAAACAGGTGCAATGAATTTCAAGTACTTGCAGTATTCCTGGTGATTGTGATGGAAAAAAGTAAACAAAATAAACAACAAAAAATAACTTACAAAGATGGCTGGATCCTTGGAAGAGACTCTTTTCCAAGCCTCAGGCCTAAATGCGGTTGTGGACAAGGTGTGGTAATCTAATGACATGATGGCCTTCTGTCATGTGTGGAACTGCATTTGCTTCCTTCAGTGCCTTAAGGAACATTCAGAAAAAAAAATCACAACAATGCAACTCATCACGGTAATGTGACATCGCTTGAGACATACACACCAACCAAGGAATGCTAACGTAATGTAATCTGTGAACGAAACCAAGAATCAAAGCCATCACCTGGAATCCTAGCACATTTTTGGAAGTGCCGGCTAAACCTCTTTTAAGGAAAAAAAGAAGTAGCAAAAGTCTTGGTTTTCTACATTCTAAAAGGAATTTATTAAGGACTTCCAAGTTTTGGGACAGCCTGATTTGCATTTTCACACGCTTACTATTCCTCTCATTTACTGTATATTTGCTTTCCCAATGGTGACAATTTATGAAACAATCAATTTAATCAGAATTTTAAAGTATTAAAACCTAATATATTATTGTGGCATTTCATTTGAGGCTGCTGGTTGAATGGGACTGAGACTGTTCCTTAGTTTATGTTACCATGGAGGTTCTTGCTCAGCTATGGTGCTGCTGATCAACTCCTCAGATTTATTCATCTGCAAGAACATGTGGGTGAAGAGTCCAAAGCCATGGAGAAGAGACCTCGAGAGCCACCATACTTCCAGCTCATATCTGTGAACACATGCACACACAATCAACTGAATGAAGTCAGCGTGTCCAAACAAAGATCCTCTAATGTGATCATGTGGTTGAACAGTTTCCATGCCACCCACATTTATTCATAAGCATACTGATCACTTTGGAACACCAACATACATAAATGAATTTAGCCTTTTTTTGTTTAAGTTGTAATCAAAAACTACTGTACAAGAACTATATAAAGCTGATCATTTAAATGTAGATAAATAGCAGTGCATAGAAGGATAACAGTAACAGCTTTAGAGATGTAGTATTTTGATTACCTTGCAGTCGCCCAAAATAATTGCACATTTCAATCCAGCTTTCAGTTCATTTCAATATGTATGTGTTTGGTGAATTACTTTGTACAAAGAATAGACTTACTGAAAAGGAGAATAGATTTATACAAGGAGATTACAGGGGATGTCTTAAATGCTTAGCACACTTACATATTGCTGTTACATTTTTGTTTTATTTTCAGAAGAAAAGAAACTGTGATTCCATAGATTTTCGGGTCAGACGATTGGTACCCTGAAAGTATGGAAAGATAGTTTTCTATAGAGAAATGTATAAAAGAAAAGGGAGACAAATAAATAAAAAATATGTACATTTGTTTAAGGATTTAATACAAAGTCTGAGTAAACAATGAGTTCACAAGTGAGTGATTGATTGCCCATTTTTAAATGCATGTGAAGATTAGTGTTATATAAACCCTGCAAACTACACAAGTCTTTAGGAGAACAACAGTAGATGATCAGCATCATTTTCTTCTTTCTTTGGCCTTTGTTTTTTGTTTGTTTACCCTTTTCCTCCCTCTTCTGTGACTGCACCTCAGCAAAGATAAACTTGCCGAGCATCTTAGCGACAACAACAAACAAAAAAACAAGAAAATGCATGTGTGGATATAATTTACTCAACCTCATCAATGAGGCCTTGTACAAAGAATTTTAATACATTTTGTAAATAAAAAAAATGTATAGAAAATATAATTGGCTCAATGTTTTGATTTCAATGATTATTTTTGCTTTTAATGACAATGTTACAACAACTCATAAATGGTTGGCCAGTTTGGATATAGCTAATCCTGACAGGCACAGCATCTCAGTTTTGGTAAGGGGCTGAAGGTCCTGGAAATCACAGTAGTAGCCTATGAAGGAATTGATGCACTGGGAAAGATACCTTTCTTCAGCAACAGTGGTTGCCAAGCTTTTAACTGCCGCATTCCCCCCTGAGTACTCCCTCCACCATGGACTGCTTGCTACAGCAATTAAACATTTTCAATAATTATAGCAGCATATTGATAATGTGAACTCATATTGGTACATAACCACTTAGTGGGATTGTACTTGGGATAGTTTGAGTATAAGATCTTTGTCCATGTACAGTTTGTACCTGCATTTTATACTGATGGGAGCGGAGTACCTATTCACAGATTTAAAGTTCCCCTTAGAACTGAATACTCATACCCCAGTTTGAAAACCAACTGTTCTACATCATCCCTGATTGTGGAGGTAATTTGTAAGTGGGAAATGTAAAAATCTTGTGTGCTGTTTATAAACTACACCCATTGAACAGTAAATTCTTCCACTACCTCTCCTTGGTCCTAATACTGGATAGGATTAACATTTGAAACACTTTCTGCTACTGCCGTATGACTTAATTATAGAGGAATCATTTCGGGCACAAATCTGAGATATCATTTAAAATACTTCACTGGAAGACTTCTCCGGGACCCTAACCAGGAGACCCAGATTTTTTTTCTCCATTTTACTTAGGCAGAGAACAGACTAGTGGATTGTCACGGCTACCTGAGAGCTAGCTGGATTGATCAGCAGTCATTGTATGCTGCCGGCACTGTCTGTCAGTTTAGCTCAGCTTCCCCTGTGAATGGGTCTCTCTCTGCACTGTAATCAATGGTCATTAGCACAGACACTTCTAAACAAGATACTTTACAGCAAGGTACTAGTAGTGGGGAGAGATGCACAGTAGTACAAGACAAAACAAAAATAAATAAATGAAAATAATGATTGCTTGTGCTGTTTGAGACTGGAGTTGGACTTTAGCTCTGCACCTTAATACACGCACTCACACATACACACTAATATAATAGAAACGTCCCCTCCTTGCCTGTATTGTTGACGTATCTATCTCCACACATACACAATAGCAGGAACAGATAAAATGACTAGCAGAACTGGGTGCTATTGGATGCTTTCTAATAAAAGTACAAAACCAATACACTTAGTGGTGTCGTTTTTCACTTTTTAAAAAACTTATGATACTGATATGTGCCCCCCCCCCCCCACACACACACAAAACAAAGGCACTACCCATGAATGATGCACCACCACCAGATTGCACTATGAAAACTATCTTTATTTAGAAAAAAAGCATACACTTGAATACAGCAGATTAAAAACTCCAAAAAGTAGTTCAGATGCCTCCTAATTTATATTTTGTGTGAAATCCACATTGCCAGTTTTGTACAAATCTTTTAAAAACTTGATTTGGAAAAGAAAAGAAAAAAGAATTGAAGCGAGTGACAAATTAAAGTAACAGTGATGGCTCATAACATGTCCCCATTTTTATTTATGTACACAAAATATACAAATAAACCATTGGTACTGTCTTAAACACCTGTGCCTTAACTTCCCATTCAGATTAAAATGTAAAAGAAAACAAAAATAAATAAAATCCAAACTGAGTGGACATGTTGACTCGTTCAAATTTCACCATAATATATAAAAAAAAAACAATAATAATAACGTGTCGAGAAAGAAATTATACAAAGGCAGGCATGTTTGTAAAGCAACACCATCTACTGAGATTACACCCACGTATGACATCAGCAGCACATTGTGCTAATATTTAAAAGAATTGACCTTTCAGTAAGTCACTGAAAATACACAAGGAGAACGCTGGTTAAAATACGAACTACAACTTTGTCTAAGCAACACTATGAGTAATTAATGCAGGCAAAGGGTGGCTTTGTGTATGTGTGTGTGTGTGTGTGTGTGTGTGTGTGTGTGTGTAAATATGCACAGGAATCCTCTCACACATTGATAGGGATAAGCAGCAAGACTGCATGGAGAAGAGAAAAACTGCCTGGAGACCAACGCTAACCCAACGGTGTTGCAGGCCCAAGGAAGGAACTCTAAGACAAAAAAAAAAAAAAAAGAAGAGTGATCAGACAAGCCCAAACACAAACACAAATAAACACACACACACGCCAAGTCCGGAATTGAGTCAGACTCAAAATTAAATTGATTCAATTTTGCTCACTATGCCAATTTTAAACAGTTTCAAAGGCCAAAGGATTTTAGTCAGTCAATTTACAGATTAGACATCTAAAAGCTGTTATGCAGGATGAATATCAGATTCCTATATTTGTATTTTATCAGACACTCCACCATCACCACCGTCAACAGGCTCTGTCACTGTGTACATTACATTGTGAACTCTACATCACCCAACTGATACAAAAAGAGTAAACTACTCATTACTTAACTTTGGTCAATTCAATTCAAATCAATAAACTTCCAGATTAAAGGCCCATAAAATCAGGTTTCTCTTACCTGAAATGAGAGAACCCTCGACCCTCCACCGCACAGAAACACATTATCTGTGTTTGTCAGAGGACTTATGAGTGGCAGTGTTAAGGCAAAACATGGACACCCATCACCGCACACACACACACACAGTGCAGAACACTTCTATATGTCAGCTTTACAAATGCATAAAACTTGTCAAGATTCTGGAGACTAGATAATCATTTATGTGTATTTGTTGTGTGTGTGTGTGTGTGTTTAAAGCCTGCTATCACACTTCTCTCTCGGAAGATCAAAATGCTTCTCCAGGTCGACACTACAGCGCCAACTCTAGTCAGAGTAGTTTTACTGTCGCTCAATTTGTCGCCATCAAAGGATATTGTTTTTTGTCTTCCTTTGCGCCGGTGCTTTCTCGCTTCTCTTTCTTCTCTGACTTCTCCTTGTCGTGCCTGGATTCCTGCAGCGGAGGGAGGAAAGTAATGAGTCATGAGACCAACACGTAACCACAGCAAGAAATGGAAAAAAAAAGCCCTTTTATTTAATCAACAGGGTAGGCTTCCACTTCAGAACAAATTATTCAGCTACATGCATGTTTTCTGGAACACACAATGGTCTACACACAATGGTCCTCAAATGACAGGAGCTTCATTCATGACAGAGCTGTAAATGGTGTTTAATGTGTGATATATACACACAAATCTGCGTAAAGGCAAGAGACAGAAGTGGTGGCATGAAAGCTGATGAGATAACGACTGTGGGACGATTGCCACTGTGTTAATAAATCTATTACGGCTCCATAATGACGCTGAAGCGGTGGGTAATCAACCAAGGCTGAAGGGGCCTGCTGATCAGAGAACGTTGGAAGGTTTACGGCTCATTATGGCAAGAGTTCATCGAACCCGCTGAACAGATGCAAAAAAGCTGATCCCAGGGCTAGTCACAACTTCAAGGACTCAATGCCAAGATTTATTAATGTTGTTCTGACCACTCCATCATCATGTTGTCCAACCCTGTGCAGTTTAGCCGATTTCCACTCTTTTACTCCTAAAAGACCAACTAGCCATAGAGGACTTTTACCATGGGATAGTTTCTATAGACCAGTAATATGCTGTTATTGACCTGTTATTGACCTGTTTTGTTTGGTGATACTATTGTCTTTTTGTTTTGTTCCCTTTATGATACAAGTCCTGGGCTTAATCAGTAGCACAGTATCAATGGAGGCAGGGAGTCGTTCCCAAATCAAATGGCCCCAGGGCTAAATCTATAAAGGCTATAGGATTGCTAAGTGGGATAAGTGACAACTAGCTGCCATTACAGGTTCTTTTATAGGTACGCATTTTGGTACAATCTATCTTTACACACACACACACACACACCAAACAGTAGAGAGGCTGCAGAGGGTAAATTGACTGGATTGCATTTACATAGCGCTTTTCTACTCCTACACGCAACTCCAAGCGCTTTACAACGTATGCCTCACATTCACCCATTCACACAACGGTGGCAGAGGCTGCCATGCAAGGTGCCAACCTGCCACTGGGATCAATTTGGGATTCAGTATCTTGCTCAAGGACACTTTGATGGGGTCAGGCGGAGCAGGGCTCGAACCTGCAATTCTCTGTTGAACCTCTATCACCTACGCCACCATTGCCCCAGGGTGAAGTGAAGCATCTTATATGAAGATAACCATGTTGACTTGCAGCATAATGGTGAGGAAAACTGGCTATAAAAACCTAATCACTACACTGTTACACTCCTGTTAGACACAAATAAAAACATTTTTATTGGCTCTGACACACGTACACATCCACAAATGTATTTTTGATAAACACAAGCTAAAATGGATGTGTGAGGTCTGTTATGCCTAGTTTGCCATGAATCTTATTCATTATCTATCTATCTATCTATCTGGGGCTCTTTGGCTTTTATTGTGATAGGCCAGTGAAGAGAGACAGCAAGTGATTGGGGGAGAGAGAGATGGGGTAGGATTGGGAAATAACCGCGGGTTAGATTAGAAACATGTATAGGCACTGTAACAAGCTGTGGCACAGTACCCCTCGCTACAAACCTTTACCTGGCGAAGCGTCAGAAGCCTTGGCTGTTAGAATGCAAATGGAACTCCTGCCTTTAGGAACCATGAGTTTGGCCATTTTCAGACTAACCCGCGGGTGAATGATGCAAACTCCTTCTAGCGTGTTACAAAGCAACAGCACCTAAGCTGCATGTAAAAAGAAGCAGTGCACGTGTGTGAGTGAATGTAAGTGTGTGTGTGTGTGTGTGTGTGTATGTGTGTGTGTCTACCTTCTTTCCCCGTGTCAAAAGAAATTCTACAACTGTAAAGCAGTGCGTGTGCGTTAGTGAACGTAAGTGCGTGTGTGTGTGTGTGCGCGTGTTTACCTTCTTTCCCCCTGAGGTTTTTTCGGCTTTGGCCAGGTCGCTCTTCTCCTTGCTGTTAGACTTGGAGTTCTTGCTCTTGTCCTTATCGGCCGAGCGGGGAGAGTCAGAGGGACTGGCGCTCTTGCTGTGCTTGGAGGAGCCTGAGCCAAACAGGGACACAGCATGTGTGAGAGAAACATCACACACATACACACAAACACCACACCACACACATACACCACACAGGGAGGGACAGAGAGGGTGTAAAGGACGAGGGCAGAGGACGTGGCAGAAAGCAGAGTATACTGAAGTGACAGAATAAAAGAGCAAAGAAACAAACTTGAAGGGAGTTAGAAAGTGGTAGCTGGAGTATGTCTGAAAGAGAATATAAAATGGAAGGAGTGTGTGTGTGAGTGTGTGAGTGAGTGAGTGAGTGAGAGAGAGAGAGAAAGTGAGAGAGTGAGTTAGAGTGGGAGAGTGAGTGAGTGAGTGATTGAGTGACTGACAGAGAGAGAGAGAGAGAGAGAGAGAGAGTGTGTGTGAATGAGAATAGAAAGCACGGGCTATAGACAGGACAGACATTGCAGGTGTATAAAAAAACAAAACAAAAAGACACCACTTCAGCCCCTCCCTTACATGCTTGATCCTCTCCCTCCTTTCATCCCTCTCTCCCTCCCTCTCCACACCAAAATGAAGGGGATGCTATTCACACTCACTTGTTCCATTCTCATCTTTGCGACGCTTCATCTCCTGGCTTATCTCGCGCTCGTTGTTGGAGTGCTCCTGGATGAAAAAAAAAGACAGCACACAAGAGAAGAGGAGGGACACACACACACACACACACAAGAAAGACAACCATCAAACCTGCTACTTGACACGCGCCACCATGCTTTACGAGATGTCTTTGTACAGTGCTCTGTGTTTCAGTGAAACT
This sequence comes from Tenualosa thibaudeaui, assembly GCA_027481765.1. Taxonomy (NCBI): domain Eukaryota; kingdom Metazoa; phylum Chordata; class Actinopteri; order Clupeiformes; family Clupeidae; genus Tenualosa; species Tenualosa thibaudeaui. The sequence goes on along the minus strand of JAIFZK010000004.1, from coordinate 17,990,298 downwards.
TCACCATCGGCGGTAAATTAAGAAGCAGGGGGTGTCATGCTTAAAATATTCAATGTGCAAATTGCTAAGGCCACAGATACTCTTGGCCTTGATAACCATCCCACAATGATGCACATGAATGTAATAATGTCATCGGCGTAAGGGTCCTTGAAGGAGAAGGGGGTGAGAAGTGAAAGGACAGGTGGTGCATGTCCAGGTAGATGGGAAGACTCACTCGTTTGCGGTCCTTCCTGTCCTCTCTCTTCTCCCTCTCTTTGGAGCGGTCGCGGGCCTTCTCAGACTCTTTCTTCTCCATTTCCCTCTCTTTGCTCTTGGACAGCGCTGATGTGTTGTGGTTTCCATAGTGCTGTGAGGAAGAGGAAGAGGAGGAGGAGAGAGGAAGGGGGGTGGGGGGAGGAAGGGATTAAACATGAGTGTGTGTGTGTGTGTGTAGCATGGAGGAGCCAGTCGGCCATACTGTGAAGCTTCATTAACACGCCCCATTAGAGGCGACTAGAGGCTCGACAAGGCCTCGCACCTGGACATCACACCCCCGCAAGACATCACTGGCCTGTCCCTCTCTACCGCCCAATCAAAACATGCAAGCAAACACACACACACGCAAACACACACATACATACAGGCAGATGCACGCATGCACTCACACACGCACACACTGTTCTCACCTGAAGCCATTTCGACCTTGTTTTACATAGGGAAAAATCGACCCTATCTTCAATGTGCTGCCAGTTTCAATATTTTGCATATAATATGTCACTGTTGGCGTATTCCATTGGATTCAGCAAAACCATTTCAAAAAGCACAAGAAACACTAAAGACGTGTTTTTCGGTTGTAAGTTGTACAAATTTGTTGCAAATGAGCTAATGATGATCTAATGGAGTGTCACTACTTCTGTGTACTATTTATGTTTGGAGGCCCTTATAACGTGGCACTTTCTTCCAATTTTGTTGAGGCCCAAAAGACAAGGACAAAGGAAAGCACTGATGAATACACAAACAAACAAACAAATAAATAAATAGACCATCAACACCACGATCATTGAAGCAAAACCGTGAAGACAGCGTCCAGCAGCCGTTTTGGAGGAACAGAGACAATTCAAGTTCAGCAACTTGGAGACTGCAAAGAGAGTGTGACTGTTCTGAGTGCTTTGAACCAGCTTTTCCTGCCACCGGAGTGGCATATTTCCTCAGCCTAATTAGCGTGGGCTTCTGAGAGAAGAGCTACATTCATCTTTCAGCGCACAAAACTACCAGCGGCCTCCTGCAGGCGTTCATCTAAACAGTTCAGGTACGCGCTCAGAGTAAGTTAAGGGTGGCATTTAGCACCCCTTCACCACACTACACTGAAGAAAAAAGCTACGGGTTCAAACGGGTTCAGGGGGGCTCTGAAAGAGTTTGTGCTGAAAATCCTCACAAGCAGGCCTTATTGCTCCCATTGCACAGACAGGGGCAGGTGCAAAGTCTGGGACAACAAAATGGTGGTGGTCTAGAGTAGACTAGACTAGAGTAAAACCTGACTGAAAATCACACAGATATTTCTGGAGTTAATATCCCTTTGGGGGAAAAATGACTTGAGGGATGAGAGACTGACAAAGCTAGTGACTGAAGGAAGGGAAGAATGGAGAAATGAGGGAAGGAAGGATAGAAAGGATGGTGTTCTGGGCACTAAGCAGTGCCTGGGACAGTGCCAATTAGACTAGCATTAAGAAAACTGACACTGAAGCCCTCTAATGGAGAGCTGTATTAAAAAAAACTGCTTTTAACTGTAACTAGCCAATTCAGATGAATATAGAGCGCCACTGTGACATCCATTGTACAGCATGCTAGGATGCTTTAACACCACTGGCATCTTTTAGTGAGGAATTACTGATGAGGTGACAGCTGCAAGGTGCACTGAGCAACAGTGCATAGTACAATGATGGGTATGAGCAGTCCTTAATGAGTCCATGCACCATTAATCTTCTTTCAAAGTCTATGTGAACACAAGCTGCCTATGAAAACATTCCTCAAAAAAGTGGCATATTGCCGCATGGAGCTGCTTTGAATGCAATTATACTAAAACACAGTTAAACAATCTACAATCGACAATCTACTCCAAAAATCTTGTGTGAAAACGTATAAATCTTGTATAAAAAATCTTTACTCTGTACCAGGTCAATAAGGTCATACTGACACAGGCAGAAAAGGCTCAAAGCAAAACACAAACCACATCCTGTATTCAGTACATTCATTTTCATCAAGGATGTCACAATTGATTATTAGTAATCCACTCATCACAGTGGGGTGTAATTATCTCTTTGATAAGGTGTTTATTTTCAGGCTGACCAGAATTGAGGTAATTAATAAAGAAACCATATGCACAGTATTTCATCTGAACGGTGCAAATCATTTAAGGGTGACTTCACAGCTGCACTTTTTGGTGTGATTAAATTAGACTCCTAAAACCATTTTTTTTTTAAGTAGGTGTGCAGACTAATTTCTGAACTAAAACCAACCACACTAAGATCCTTGGGAGATGGTCTACGTGCTGTTGAAAACTAGCTATGGAATGGTTTGTTTGTGGTGGGAACCAAAATCCAACCCAATATCGATTAGCCATGTTTCCATCTAACTTGTTAATGCGCATTTCTGCTTTGTGAATAAGGAATCCTCAGCTGGAAACAACTGCAAATGCGCAATCCCCTAATGCAAATATAATTTTTATCTGTTTAAAGGGGGGTTGATTAACTCTTGATGCAAATAAGATGATTAAAGACAATGGAAATAAGTTTAAATTGCACATATTCATATTTATTGTGTTTCTAGCCTGTCGTAATAGGTCCTTTGATAAGAATAATGTCCATTTTTAATTGACATTACACATTTTAAGGACACACACATATTCTTGACCTGAATTTCCATTAATGCAAATATAAAAAATATGAATAAGTTGAATGAAAATATAGCTATTTACTCCCAAAACTTTCAGCAAAAAAGCTTTTGTAGTCCCGTGGGCTTTGTATTCTTAAGTGAGACAGAGCAGGCAAAGGAGTACTGGAGGAGACTAGGTGGAGAATGAACACAAGTCTAGGAGCACTATGTGGCCTTTGCAGTGAGAAATAGCGTGGTATTCTCTTGATGTTGTCACAAAGCATGCACGCTTTCCTTAGTATCATAAACATCACAATTATGAACAAATGGTAATTCTTGATGTTCCGTGCTAAATAGGTGTGAAAACACTATAAAACTAACTGCTGGGTGTGTTGTGATGATTAGGTTGATCCAATCAAATTGTTTATCCGGTAAAGCATCAATTCAGCAATATAAAATAAAATAACTGGGTATTTGCTTGTGAGCAACAGACAATTTAAAGACTAAGTTCAACACTTTTTCAAAGCATCAGTTCTGTATCCATCTACAGAATCTACTCTTGACTACTGAATAAAGGACAAAGGGTTATTTTGACATATGAAGACTGTTACCATAAAGTTATCTGGTACATGTGAAGTCATGCAAAATAATAACATATTTTTACATTTTTATTTTTACGTTACATATTTTTCTTTATTATTCATGTCTTATATAGTTTTCTTCATCAGGGTGACCAGTGGATCCAACCAAGTTACAACAAATTGGCAGACTAGCTACTCAAACTGACATGGTTGTATTAAAAGTAAGCCCCAAGTTATTTTATGATGTATCATTTAAAAATCTCATTTTAACTTAAGTTAACACTTTATTTAACTTTTTAAACTCCAAGTTTTTCCTGCATACCGAAACTGACATGTTCCCCCTTAAACAAACACATTTTGTCTGTTCTCATTTGTCCTTTTATCCATTCCCGTTTCCCCCCCTCGTTGCCAATTCATCACAAGGAAAGAGTTGAATCAATACCATTTGTTTTGAACGAGTAACTGTGACACACATGCAGAAATAATTCGTTCAGTCTGACATTCAGTCAATGCTGCTGTATGTATCGTCTGATCTGACACTTTCTGGCTGGCACCATTACACTGCGTGCAGTCATATATGGAGCCTTAATACCATAATTACATAGATAATATCTGGGATCACCTTGGGAGTGTTAAGTTCCCTTTGATATGCGAAAACGACTGCCTGCTGGAAAATTCCATCACATGGCCTTTTTTTATTGCACTTATTCCCAGCCTCCCCTTCACTGAGTGCAGTGCAATCAGCATATTTTCAAATATCCCGTCTTTTCCGTCAGTGACCACCACAACAAAAGAAAGGAAGACGGAAGACGGATGACAGAGGAGGGGGGTGTGGGTGTTGGGAGAGAAACATTTTTATCTCCCGAGTAGACGGGAGCTATTCAAAGGGACTCGGTGCAGAACAGCAGACCAAGCACGTCGCTTCAGACAAATCACACGTCTGAGAAGTCTGAGGGCAGAATGGGGCACTCTGGAAAGGGAGGAGCCATTGTCGAGTGGAAATGACATTCCCAGAGAGGGCAATACAGCACTTTTACAAAAGAGGGGGGGCTGGCAGAAGAATGTGGCAAAGAAAACGCAACTGTGGCTGTTGTGAACCACGTATATCTAATTCTACAGGAGGGATGATAGGATATAGCATCAGTTAATTCTGAGGGTAATTCTGGGTACAAACTGAAAACCTCTCCTTCAGATTAAGGTCTGAATTGTCTCCTGGAAACCTCTCACTGGGTTAGCAAAGAGTCTTAAGTAATTGAATCACAAGTGGACCGTGCTCAACACATCAACACTTTGTGATCCGATCACTGCGTTTAAGGCACACTTACCCCAGCATCTTTCATAGTGAATAGCTTTTGTATTCATGACCAAGAGGCTAACTGCATATTCACACCAAGAGCTGCTAAAGCTGTTAAATTGCTTTTGTCGCTATAAAGCACAACTGCTAAAATATCTGTTGTCAAGTCGCTCATGATGCACCCTTTGACATTTAATTTACAGGCAAAACGTTATAGGTAGTTCGCGTAAAGTTTAGCAGTTTTCAACTTCTTTTAGTCACTCCAGTTGCCCAAATGTGTTGCTCGTCCCTTCAGTCGCATTTAGCGGTCTTGTCAATAGAGATTAAATTACCTCCGACAATTTTACAACTTCAGTAGCTCTTGGTGTGAACACACAGTAATAGTCGAAGTCACAGTCGAGCTGTGAATATAGTCATTCAACGTCTATCTGGTTGAATATGGGTGTGAATGGCAATCACTGTCCACTTGTGACAAGACTGAAAAAGTCACATTTTTGACCAGGGCCCAATGGGGCCTTAGATTCCAGGATATAAACTTCATCTTCCAACTGCTAGAACAGATCCTAAGGAGATGCTAAACTGTGCCTTTTTGCTGCATGAGACAGGCATCTTAGTAGAATCTTTAAGCGTTCTCTCATGGAACAAGATGAAGAACCATTGTTATTCCCACCTCACTGTGAGTACACCTGTGGGCAATCTTCTGGCTGGCGTGCTGAGGGACATGAAAACGGGTATTTGAAAGAGACGGGGGTGGGGAGTGTGTGTGTGTGTGTGTTTGCGACAGACAGGTAACAGCGAAGCATTAAAAAGAGCTCAAACCTTTGAGGCAGACTCCTTGAAGTCGTTGAGACTGTCCTGTAGGAATGAATGGAGATGACAGATGAGCTGGAGGGGGTTGGACACAGCAGCAGACAGAAGGGGGGGGGGGGGGTGGAGGCAGTGCCGGCCGTCACTCAGCACAACCCCCCAAAGACCTTCAAGGACTCAAGACTTTCACAGCGTTAGAGACAGCAAAGCCACTCGACTGTTATAACACAAAGTTATAACAAAGAGAATTTCAAATGAAAGACTTAGCCTATTCTGTGGGGTATGTCAGCTGAACATCTAAAAGTTTTCAAAAAATGGTAGTAGTAATAATAATAATAATTAATAAAAAAAACATACGGATGGTTCACCAAGTCACCAAGGAGCTGATTTAATGTGAAAATCGAGAAGGAAAATTCATTTAATAATACAAATCCACAAACATATTCCTAGCAATTCAAAGTGTGGGTGTTTGTGAGCACTACATCTAAGTGACAACAGCCTGGGATAGGATTCTATTTTTAGATGGATGCAAGCCAACCTTTAGGGGGTGTTGCATATAGTGGAGCTCACTTAGGGGAATTAGTAAGTAAGGGAATCCTGCCGCCTTCGGCAGGAGGTGAGGGAACTCAGGAGAGATGGAGGTGCATGAAGGAGGAGGTGGAGGAGGAGGAGGAGGAGCAGCGCTACCTCCCCCACCACCTCCTCCTCCTCTCCATGGGGCTGGGTTGATTCTTCTGGAGAGCCTGCGCCCACACTTGGTGTTTATCAATTTTTTTCCCCCCACGCTCTCCTTCTTTGGTGCTTTTGACGCTTGACTCCTCGTTGCTTTTTAAATACGCTGCACTGCGCCGTGTTGTGCTGAGCTGAGCTGAGCTGGCCGGCAGGCCCTGGAGTGGCTGCTCCGCTGAATGGCTTGAGGGCCCGTATCGCGTTGCCTCAGTGCTGCTGTCGCTTCGTAGGCTCTCTGACATGGGTGGGGTGGGGGTGGTGGTGGTGGAGGAGTAGAGCATGTGGTCTCTGGGTCTGGAAGAAGACGGGCTGGTGAGGCATGTGTGTGCGTAGACGAAGGGGTCGGACTGGATCACATGGGAGGGCTACGGGGGAGTAGGCTGGGGACTTCTCTTGCTGAGACACACCTCTTCCACTTCAGAGGGTACAGGTGCACCAGCGCAGTCTTCTTACATAACAGCTGTCGAAGCAGATGGGGGGTGTTGGACAAAATGCTGTAGCAGTGATCAAGCTGTGAAATAGTAGTGAACTCTCTCTCTCTCCCCCTCTGGGTTCAAACAGCGGGGCCAGGTGACACAGTGAGGCAGCGGATCTTCCTCTTCTCTAGAACTCAGACTCTCATCCCTCTCTTTCTCTCCATCCAAGCCCCCCCCCCATACCCTATCCTTCCCAGCAGTCGAACAGGTGGACATCAGGGAGATGAAGTAGTGGTGGTACAGGACCAGGAGGCGGAGGGTCACCAAGACAACAACAAGGATGATGAACGGGAGGGGAGAGACATTGACATCTTGCAGAATTCAGCAGCATCTCATCTTCGGAGAGATTAAAAAAAAAAACACACCCGAGCACGAGCGCACACGTATTCCCTCCTGGCTTAGTGCGAAACACACTCACAAAAATAAAAATAAAAAAATAACACGGAAAACTGCAACAATAACAACAACAACAAAAATGTGCCGCTTTCTTCAGCAGCTAGGCTTAAAACCACCATGCTTGGGGGGCACAGCAGGGGAAAAAGGCAGATCAAAAATGGAAGAACATGGGGGTGGAAAAAGTACAAAGCTCAAAAAATATATTTAATATCTATATTTACAAACTTACAAAAAGATTTCTGTACACAAAAAACCTCTAAGGCACTTGGGCAGATTTTTTTCCCTGCCGAATGTATGTACAAAAAAAAAAAGTTTTATTTTTTAAAGGTAGAGGTAAAAAAAAGATCTTAACTGCTATATTTGAACATGAATATGTTTTCGGCAAGTCCTTATATCTTTATGGTAGAAAAAATAATTATCTACATCACAAAAGGAGATCTCGCAAGGCGTTTTCCAAGAAGATCAAAAGAACCCAAGACCAAAAAATAGTCCATATGATGCTGTAACACCAGGTTCTCTCAATCACCTCCACCACTGAAGACAGAGAGCTCCTCCTTCGATGTTGCTCCCTTCCTTTTTTCCCCCCTCTCACATTCTCTCCCTCGTTTTCTTTTTCTCTCGCTTTTCTCTTTCTCTCCCTCTCTGCGGGGCAGGAGGTGCAGGGATGACCAACGCTGGGGGAAAACAGCACGTGCTCTCTCTCCGACCAGGAAGGGACAAGAGGAAACAAGGGCACAGGTCTCCTCAGGCTATACTAACCTTAACCGTGGAGGAATGGGATGGTGAAGAGTGGCTGTCGAGCTTTCGTCTCTTTAGCTCTGGAGGGAAGAGAAAAGAGGGAAGGAAGAAAGAGATAGGAGGGAGGAAAGAAAAAGAACTGGTTAATAAAGGTAGAGAATTCTTTTAGCCAGCAGGGCAAGCTAGTAAACACACAGAAATGTTTGTGTGTGGGTGTGTATGTGTACACACTCGGAAATTATACAAAGTAACCACAACAAGCAAACTAGTGCTAGGGTGGTGTCAAAACACCATTTCCTACTCTACACGGCAATAAAAAGGAGGTTTGGGAGATTGTGTAAAGCCACTGCACTGAGGTCTGCAAATCACACCCCATCATCAGAACTGTTCCTAAGCTGCTTGCAGTTTTCTTTTTTTTTAGGGGAAAAAAACTGATATTGATTTATGGCAAATGTTTTACAGCAAGAATTATAGGCTGATGATGTATGAGTAGATCTTATTGGTGCTGCATAGTGTTTTTTCATCCGCCCCTTCCCAAATATACTCAGCATGGCATATTTATGGCCATCGTTTCCACGTGAAATATAGATGAGCCTAAAGACGGCCTAAATGATATGAAGATAAATACGACGAGTTGAAGCTCACGACTCTTTCTGTGCGCAAGTCAAATCTCTTTGTTCCCCTTGTGTTCCCTGTCTGTCACCTTTAAGATCTTTAGGGCTTTAGTGTCTCGCTGCCATTCTCATCTCTCCCTCTTGATGTGTTTTATTTGAGCGTCTTCCATTCAGAACCTCTGCTAGCCTTGTGAATCTGGCCACCTTTTCTTAGTGACAGTCAGTGTGGTCTTGACATACAGTACTCTCTAGGTAGATTCAACCAACTTCACTCCATAGCTTAGCAAAACATACAAGCTACAATTACAAAGATCGTCATCTTCCTCGATGGTTTTCCTGACTTCCTGTTTTTGTGAAAGCTGTACTGAGCTCTCTCCATTACCCACACCGTTCCTACCCCTCTTATCAACTCAGTTTAGTCTTTTTCGAGCCCTCTCTATCAATGTCTTTCTTACCCCGCTCAGAGTCAGCTCCGTCGGAGCGGGGGACGGGGGACTTGAGCTGGCCGCCGGCTCCGCTCTTCTCCCCCTTGCTGCCGCCGCTGCTCTCCCGGCTCTTGCCGTCGCGCTCCTCTTTGGCGCTGATGCCGCCGTCTCCGCCTTTGCTCTTCTCCTCCTTCTGCAGCTTCTCCTCCTTGCTCCGCTTGTCCCTCTCCACCTTGGGCGTCTTCTCGCGACCGTCGGCGCCCTTCTCGCCGCCGCTGCTGTCGCGGGCGGAGCGTTCGTCCTTGGGCTGCTGCTTGTCCTTGGTGCTGGTCTTGGAGTCAGGGGTGCTGCCCGGGGCCTTGTCCTTCTTCTCCTTCTTGTCCTTGGAAGCTTTCTCCTTCTCCTCCTTCTCCTTGCTGGACTTGGTGCTGAGGGGAACACACACACACACAGCATAACGGTCACGTTACACACTGATCAAATGTGCTGATGACTGACTGACCCACACAGAAGTTCACATTTTAAAACATGAAAGCAGTAAGCATTTTTCAATGTGACTTGGGCTGCAATGATCAATCAGATGTTAATGAACAAACTAAATGAACTAAATGAACAACAACTGTTTTGATTATCAACTAATCAGATTTTTTATTTTTATATGGAGAGTAGCTCAAACTACTCTAAATGAAGCCTCATAAACATAAAAACCATGGCAATCAAAACAAGGCATCTGAGGACATCATCTTGGGCTTTGGGAAACACTGATTAAAAACACTAATCATCCAACTAGTGCAGCAGCCTTAAATTGTGCCAATTCTGAGGGTAAACTGTTTATTTCTGCACCACTAAAGCACCAAAAACACTTGACTTGAAATGTCATTTGCCGGCAAAATGTCATTTGACGCCACATGTCTCATTAACACTGAGGTACCCAATATCCAAAAAGCTCTCCTTGACAGGTCTTTCCTGACCCTGTTTCTTTTCCTGTCTTTTTTGCTCTTCTTTCTCTTCATTATGGTGAATTATGCATCCCTCCTTCCCTGGGTGACGGCTAACGGAGGCACTTTCCCTGACCCCGGCAAACTTGTTTTAAAATCCCCCCTCAGGAATCTATTACTTCCTCATTATCTTCACACTGTTTCCAACCAAAATAAATGGCCGCATTTTCCCACTCCCCCGCCTCCCATTCTAACTCCTCGACCTGCCGCTGTACGCTATGAAATATTTCTATTAAAGCTATGCTCCACGCAGCTAATTTAACAGACTCTCCTGCCAATTGTTGGAACACATTAACTGTCTTCAGCTGGCGAGGGAGGTCCATTCTCGCCCCCCACACCCCGTTTTCAAGACGGCTCAATTTAATGAAACGGTAACGTGGCAGTAGCCCCAGAACACGGTCCAATTTGATTATCAAAGCACAGACATTGCAAAGAACTGTGAAAGCCTACAGATTTATACGTGTTATTCTTTTCCTCTTTTCACTCCTGTAAGAGGAGGCCTAAAATGATAGAAGTGGCACAGCACACACCTGAGGGCCCAAACCTCCTGTAATGGGATGGGGGCTGTACTTCTGTGTGTGTAAATGTGAGCCCGCGAGAGAGAGAGAGCATGAAAAGCACAGGTGAGGTGTTGTGCTGAACTCAGGTGTTGAGCTATACCATGGGTCCCCAACCTTTTTACCTAGAGCTACTTCTACAAAATCAACATGGCCGAAAGCTACTCTTCTACTATTCTACAGTGATAGGCCTGGAGACAAATGTTACATCTGTTTACCATCTTACACACTTACAGCACAATACAAACACTCATCTAAATCTAAAAGTGTCATCTAAATTTGTGGGGAGAATTTTTTTTTCTGGGAAAGAATCATTTTGTACCAAACAGGGAAGAATATTTGAATTTGACTTCATAGAGATTTTACAGGTTTAATACCTTTTGTGATTATGTTATGAGATTTATTTACTTTGACCCTTTGGAGAGCAACTCTTAAGCAGGTGGCGAGCTACTGGTAGCTCCCAAGTTACCTGCTGGAGATCTCTGAGCTATACATTGTGTGAGTATTTGTGCGAGTGTTTGTGTGTGTGGTGTGTCGGATATGGAGAGGCAGGTAAGGGTGTGGATAGGTGGGTACCTGTTTGGGGTGCTGCTGCCGTTGCTGCTGCTGCTGGCTTTGGAGGCTGCGCTGGTGCTCTTGCTGCTTGTCTTAGTTGCCTGAGACTTGTCCTTTGATTTCTCTGGGAGGCAAACAGCAGGAAAGAGAACCCAGAGAGAGGGAGGGTGGGAGGGAGAGAGAACAGTTTTCATAAATTACAGCATTGTAAACTTGCAGCAGTACCACTTGACACACACCCATTGTGTTGAGTAAAAGTGTATGGTTGGAGGGGGGGCTACTAAAATATCAGGGCAATAAATAGTGAGAAAAAGCAGTAAGTAATCGCTGGTTTGGCACACTGGCGATGGTGGAGTGGTGGGCACATTGCCCCCACTGTAGTGCCACCCACCACACACACACACACAGAGTGGGCACAGACTCTAGGGGAGGGTAAGCGTGCAGCTCAGGGGAGTGTGTGTGTGGTGGGTTGCGATTGGAACCAGGAGAAGAAGGCCGACGGACGGACGGCCAGGAGTGTTTATGTGGACATAATGCCCACTCAGAAAGATGGGCGAGCATCCTTCAGCTGCCATTGGTGGCTCATAAAAAGTGAATGAGAGGCGAGCTGGTGGTGCCTGGCCGACGTGAATAATTTAAGCCAGCGCTGGGTGAGTCTTCAGAGAGGCCAATAATGAATTTATGCGTATGTGTGTGTGTGTCTGCATGCATGTGTCGGGCTTAGGCTGCTGTGATGAGCGAGGTCCAATCAGCATGGGGGATTTGACGGTAAACAGTAAACGTAAAAACATGTGTGAAATGGCTGCTGTTGTTATGAGCAGTGCAGGCGAAAGGGTGCATTAGCAAAACAAAAGCGCACATTCAAACAAATCCACTGCAGTGCCAAAACAAATGAACATGAAATTATTATGGCATCAGATGGGCCAGCAGAGCAAAGGTCGATCTTGCATCAAAAGCCTTCCCACTGGCTTTCTCTGCGGCCGTGTCCTCACATTCGGAAGCTTCCGGTACATTCTGAGACTTACCCGCGTCGTCTCCGTTGCCCTCATCGGCCTTGCCTGTGCCGGAGGTGGCGGCAGGTGCCTTGGCGGAGCTGGCGGGCCCATTCTGCATGCTGGCCGGGGTGGTGCTGCGTGGGGGCGGCGGTGCCTCCTTGTGGTGGAACTCGTTCTCGGGCACCATGTGAACCTTCCTGCCTTTCAACTGGCCTGAGTAGCTGAGAGGTCACACGCACGTCACATGGGTTAATGCAGGGGGAAGGGGGGAGGGGGGGCAGGAAGGCACACACAGGTGGAAGCAGTATACAGCATATGGGAGAGGTAAGCCCAAACACAACCCAGACACTCTGACCCTCCACGCCCACCCCCACATACACACTACAGTGGCCATGAAGGGAAGGCAGACTCAGGATGCCAAGATTGTCATCAGCTTCACACACGCACGCACGCACACACACACACACACACAAGCATGCACGCTTCTGTTTTCTGAAGATGAGAGGAGGTGGAAGCACACTAATCTGACAAACGCACGCCAATCTTCCCCACTCCGAAAATAGATGGCATCAGAGGGGGCAGGCCAGGCAGAGTGTCGCTCTCCGTCTCTTGAAGCCGCAACTAATTTGCCCGCTGCTGACGATAGTCAGCACCCTCAGGAATGAGCCCGTACGCCCACCCACTTTGAAATAAATAAATAAAACAGATAGATAAAAGCCAACCCCCAAAAATGTAATTGGATGTGTGTACGTGTGTACGTGTGTGTGTGTGTGTGTGTGTGTGTGTGCGTGCGCGCGCATGGGCGGGGGGTTATCCAAGGCCCTACTCAGTAGGGAGGCGGGGTTTGAGGCTGGGGGGTTAGCGTAGCTTGTTAAGATTGATAACTGATAAGATGGCTTCATCATGACCAGACAAAAGGCCACAGCACCCACATTCGCCACAAGCGCTGCCGGTTGAGTTGGTGGTATTCATTAAGCACGTCTGGACGAGGAGGGGCCTCTTTTTTTTTTTTACAGCAAACCTGACCTTCTGCTTCAGCAACTCACATGGAACACTTAGGGAGAGAGTGAGGAAGAGACAGAAACAGGATGAAAAAGAGGGACAGAGAGCCTTCTAGAAGAATGAAAGAGAGAAAATAAGTTTCTGCAATAGAGGGAGATAGAGAATGGAAAAGGTGACTAGGTTATGGGCAGCCTCCTCCTAACCGATGGGCCTCTGTGTGTTTGTGGGGAGAACAGATATATATTTGAGGGTGGGAGGTGTGTAAGAGTGAGATGAGAGAGTGAGATGAGAGAGAGAGAGAGAGTGAGATGAGAGAGAGAGAGAGAGAGAGAGAGAGAGAGAGAGAGAGAGAGAGAGAGAGAGAGATAGAGAATGCCTTCCATTTCACAGCCCTCTCAGTAGACCACCACTACAAGCACACAACTCTTGCTGAGGGACAGACAACTCCACACAAACACACACACATAATTGCTTCTTTACTAAGGTCACAAAATCATCTACATATTCGCGCACACGCACACACACAGTAGCCTTATTAAGAGGTTAATCCTACCACCCTCTTCTCCCTGTGTGAGGTAAGAGTACAGCTGTGTGTGCGTGTGTGTGTGTCTATGTGTGGGTGTGTGGCCTGGGCTGGTCAAGCAGGTTGGTGTTATGGTGTGGTGTGGTGTGATATATGTGTGTGGCCTAGACTGGTCAAGCAGGCTAGTGTTGTGTGTGTGTGTTGTGGTGTATGTGTGTGTGTGGTTACCCCATGGCTAACGCATAGAGGTCGGGCCTCTTCTCTTTCTCCTCTTGGCAGATCTTGAGCACGCGGCACTCCAGCGCCTGGCCCAGGTTCAACACTTTGGGGTAGAAGGGCAGGATCTTGGTCAACACGATGAGGATGTTGCGGATGTGTGTGTACTCGCCCGTCTCCAGACAGTGCACCGATGCCTGGGGGGGAGATGTGGTAAAAAGAGAAAGAAACTCATAGTAAATCAAAAGACATACAAGTGAACACTTTCCTAAATCATTATTAATCTACTGTGCACCATTGTATTCAGTGGATGAAACACTAGAGGCATAACAGTGACTGATGATAAAACAAAAGAGCAATTTGACTGAAGCTGGTAGGATGTGTCCACACTCTCAATGGACACTCAATTTGACTGAAGCTGGTAGGATGTGTCCACACTCTCAATGGACACTCAATTTGACTGAAGCTGGTAGGATGTGTCCACACTCTCAATGGACACTCAATTTGACTGAAGCTGAACAGTTTTCATAAATTACAGCATTGTAAACTTGCTGCTGTACCACTTGACACACACCCATTGTGTTGAGTAAAAGTGTATGGTTGGAGGGGGGGGCTACTAAAATATCAGGGCAATAAATAGTGAGAAAAAGCAGTAAGTAATCGCTGGTTTGGCACACTGGCGATGGTGGAGTGGTGGGCACATTGCCCCCACTGTAGTGCCACCCACCACACACACACACACAGAGTGGGCACAGACTAACTCTAGGGGAGGGTAAGCGTGCAGCTCAGGGGAGTGTGTGTGTGGTGGGTTGCGATTGGCCACCAGGAGAAGAAGGCCGACGGATGGACGGCCAGGAGTGTTTATGTGGACATAATGCCCACTCAGAAAGATGGGCGAGCATCCTTCAGCTGCCATTGGTGGCTCATAAAAAGTGAATGAGAGGCGAGTTGGTGGTGCCTGGCCGACGTGAATAATTTAAGCCAGCACTGGGTGAGTCTTCAGAGAGGCCAATAATGAATTTATGCGTATGTGTGCGTGTGTGTGTCTGCGTGCATGCATGTGTGTGTGTGTGTGTGTCGGGCTTAGGCCACTGTGATGAGCGCGGTCCAATCAGAATGGGGGATTTGACGGTAAACAACAGTAAACGTAAACATGTGTGAAATGGCTGCTGTTGACTGAAGCTGTCAACACTCTCAATGGACACTCACTTTGGTGAGCTTGTAGTGCCATTTGTGGACGACGTGGCGGAAGTTCTCGTAGTCCAGCTGGTCGGCCTTGTTGCCGCCATCGAAGCCGCTGGCGCGGAAGATGGTGACAAAGCCTGGGTAGTTCCCGCATTCCTGGCCAGAGAGAGGAGGAAGAGGAGGAGGAAGAGGAAGAGGAGAAGAGTGAGACGATGCACACAGGGAAACAAACGAGGGGGAACGGCTAACACGGAGTCCACTTCATCAAGAGCCGTAATGAGTGTGAGGAGAGTAGGAGTGTATCAGCGCGCTGAGAGGGGAGGTGGGCGGCACAGGGGCCAGGGAGCAGCTTACGCAACGCAACAGAGCCTTCATCAAGGGCTATTGTTCTTCATCTGGCGGACAGATGAGTCTACGCTTTGAAGTGTGTGTTTGGCAAAGGTGGTGTGTGTTTTTGAGCTTGTTTGTCCAAGTCCATATGTAAACCGTGTGTCTGGGCTGACTGCTGTGTGTAGTTCTGCATGTGTGCTGGCTGAAGAGACTGATTAGAGCTGGCATGGGTTACAGTGTGGTGGGGGGGTGTGTGCGTGTGCACGAGTTTGAATGGGTGATTAACGTTTCTGCAGATCTCTCACTAAAATATACTGTTTATGTGTCTGCTGGTGTGTGCCTGATTCAACGACGTGTGTGTTTGTGTGTGTGTGTGTGTGTGTGTGTGTACCTTCTCGTAGATGGTGCGGTCGCTGTGCCAGCGCGTCACAGTTTCCAACATGCAGCAGAGGAAGCGCCCGTAGCGCCGAGACTCGTTCTCCGTACAGCTCGCCACTGTGTAGATGATGTCAGAGAACACCTGAGACAGAGAAGAGAGAAAGAGAGAGGGGGGGCAGGGTGTAGAGAGGGAAATAAAAAGATGGAGACGGAGAAGTAGAAAAAGCGGGGAAATTGAGGAGGAGGGAAGAGTTGCATGTGACGAGGGGGGGAATGATAAATGCAAATATGAGAGAATGGCAGCAAGAAAAAGCAAGAGAGAGAGAGAAAGAGAAAGAGAGAGAGGCAGAGAAAGAAAGAGTGAGAGAGAGAAAGAGAGAGAGATAGTAAAGCCAGGAGAAATCCTATCAAACAGCGCAATCAAGTTTAATAGCCTTTCACACCACGCCGCTTTAACACACGCAATTAAAGCACTTCACACTTTCAGACACAGTGGGACATTGCAAAGTTCATAAACAAATCAAAGCTATGGGGAGTGTGTGCGAATCTGTGTGTGTGTGTGTGTGTGCATGAAGAGTGCTATTACTCATCTCGTCAGCAAACACAGGTGAATCAGTCCATGTTGAGGCCCTGATTACTTAGTCAAAATTACACAGGCAGTTCTCAGTGGCTGGTCAGCCATCACATTCACCACTTAATCTGCATGTACAGTGAGCTCAGTGTTTCAACAAAGAGCATCAGCACACCACATCAACAACCCAACAGCCCAATGGCTCCTGGAGGGGCTTACGGTTTACCATCTACTCAGCCATGCACTTGCATACTCTACACTCCGTCACTGGGCTGTCTAGCCTTTGATAATAGGTCTTACAGGTCCTTAGACACATCTAATGATTATGGTGTGTTGCGTTTTGGAAGACAACATGTAGGCTTATGAACGCAGATGGTTTCATCGCGCAAGAGAGTGTAGATCGGGTGGGCTCACAACCATAAGGCTTTGGGAGCTGTGCCCTTCAATAGGCCCACATAAAAGTATGACCATATCACAATATTTAGATGTAGCTTTACTCTTCTTTACGTTTCTTTTGGTACTCTGACCAACGTCGGCGCTGGCAGACTGGGCGCCCGGATGATCCTGTGGAGGGTGTGTGTGTGTGTGTGTGTGTGTGGTCACTCACTCGGTCATAGCAGAGCAGGGTGCAGAAATTGGGGGCCTTCTGCTGGTGCACCAGCTCCACAAAGCGGGCGCAGTAGACTGCGTCGATGGCAGAGAACACACAGCGAGGGAACAGGCAGAGCTGCAGGAACTTGGTGATGGTCTCATTCTTGGTGGATTCTGGGTAAAGTGATTGAGAGAGAACAGGAGGGAAGGAGAGGAAGAAGGGCAAGAGAGGGAGAGAAAGAGAGGAAGTAAGTGAGTGAGAGAGACAGATAAATGGAGTGAGGGAGAATGATTGGAGAGGAGTAAAATTAAGAAGGGAGGAAGATAAGAGGGGAGGATCACAAGGGACCCAGGGGGAGAGAGAGAGAGGAAGAAAGAAAGGAGAAATAAAGAGGAAGAGGTGGAGTGGAAAACGAGGGAGGAATGCCAAAGGGAGAGATCAAGAAGTGATGACGAGAAAGAGTTAAAAAAAAAAAGATGGCACAATCAGGAAAAAGTGGGTCAACCCCACAGTCTCATTTTTGAAGAGAAGCCAATCAGCACTTAGGCAGTGAAAGACTCCCCCTCCCCCCTTAAACCCAGCTCGCGTCGGAGCGGCGGCCATTTTGACTAGTTTTGGCTAGTTTCTGGTGTCGGTGTGGAACGAGAGGCTTACTGGCGAGCAACCAGTTGTCCTTCTCCAGCTTGAGGCGGTGGAGTACGCGCTGGACGTGCTCTAGCTGCTTCTTCTCCTCCTCCAGCAGCTTGTCCTGCAGCGCCGTGCAGCGCTCCGTCTCCTTCTTCTTCTTGTTCGGAGGCTGGCAGACACAGACAGACAGAGACAGAGGGAAGCAGGAGCAGAAAGAGAGGGGAGAGGAGACAGCAGAGAAGAGATAAACAAGGTGGTGAAATACTTCAATACTGTTTTTACATTCTCTACTGTGAAATAGGGGGTGGGGATGCAGGAAGTTATCCCAACTTCATGTATTAAGCCTAGTCTTAGTCTAAAAATAAACTTTAATGGAGATCCCCACTCGAAAAAGAAGGCATCTCCTCGAGGGACTAAGCTTACTCTACGAATGGGAAACAGGCCAAAACATTCTCCCTCATTATGTGGCAATCCCATTGTGTGTGCGTGTGTGTGTGAGAGTGTGAGTGTGTCCGTCCCCTGGGTGTCTTACCATCTCTGTGTTTTCCTCGATGGCCTTCATCTGAGCCTTTAACTTGTTGCACTCCCTCTCGTAGGCGGAGTGTGGCACGGCCAGGTCGTACATGGTGAGCGACCAGAAGGTGGCGTAGAACTGGGGCCGCAGGTCATCCCACACCTTGGCCGGGTGGAGTGAGACCACGGCCTCGTGCACGGGCGCCATCACCAGCTCGCACGACTGCACGTACTTGTGCACCTTCTGCTGCTGCTGCCGACTCGCCTTGTCCGCCTTCTTTAGCTCATCGTACTTGGACTGAGGAGGGCAGGACAGGGAATACACAGAGGCGTATAGTGCGTCAAAAATAGATACAAAGATACAAAAATATGAGAGAAAGAGAGAGAAGAGGGGGAAAAGAAAAGTTCAGGTAGGGAGCATTGGGGTTTTTGGCAGGGGAAGGCAGTGACCTGAGAGGAGAGGAGAGGAGAGGAGAAGAGGAGGAAAAAAGGGGTGGGGAAGGAGGAAGGAGGAAGGAGGGGAAAAGGAGAAAAAAAGGGAACAGACAGAAGAAAAACTGGGGGAAGAAAGCAGGGGCAGACAGAGAGAGAGAGAGAGGGGACGAAAGAAAGAGAGAGGGACACAGAGGGACAGAAAGGGAGGGGGAGAGGGAGAATGGTAAGGGAGAGAGATGGCCTGCCGAGCATAATAAGCTGATTGTGGAGTAAACGTGCTGGTCTTATGGTTAGTGAGGAGGGCGTAAATGGGCTGGTCTTATGGTTAGTGAGGAGGGCGTAAACGTGTTGGTGTTATGAGGAGTTAGGAGGGCGTAAACGGGCTGGTCTTATGACGAGTTAGGAGGGCGTACACGGCTGGTCTTATGACGAGTGAGGAGGGCGTAAACGGGCTGGTCTTATGAGGAGTTAGGAGGGCGTGAGGAAGAGTGTGATGAAGCAGCGCATGACTCCTGGATCGCAGCCAGCACAAGCCCCATATTTAACTACATTTGCAACACACAGGGATAAATCTACAGCACTAAGCCCTGGAGGAAGGATGGAGAAGGGGAGAGAGAGAGAGAGATGGAGGAATGGAGAGAGAGAGAGAGAGAGAGAGAGGACAATGCAGCGCTTAATGAGAAATGTACCATCAAACATGATGGTAAAATATGTTATGACAACACTCTGCAAAGTGAATCCATACAGCCCTCTGTGGCAAGCACTCAGCTACATCTCTTTAAAGAGTGATGAGGGAGGCAGAGGTAGAGTGAAGAGAGAGAGAATACATAGGAGTGAGAGGAAAGGAGGAAAGTGTGTGCACATGAAACAGGGATAGCAACATAGCAAATGAGAGAGAAAAGAGAAAGAGAGAGAGCGAGAAAAATGCATGTGAGTGAAGGAAAGTAAATACAACAGAGAGAGAAAGAGAGGGAGTGACCCAATGAGAGGGAGAGATCCAATGAGAGGGAGAGACCAGAGAGAGGGAGTGAGCCAATGAGAGTGAGAGACCCAATGAGAGTGAGAGACCCAAAGAGAGGGAGTGACCCAAAGAGAGGGAGTGACCCAAAGAGAGGGAGTGACCCAAAGAGAGTGAGAGACCCAATGAGAGTGAGATTCTCTTCTGCAGTGGCTGGTCTCTGCCCAGTGGAAGACTGCAGACACAGTGGGTGAGAGGCTGGGGAAACAGGAGCCCACACAGCCTTAGTGAAGACACTGTGCCCATAAACCCATAAACAAACACACACACAGACAGACACACACAGACTTCAGTTCCAGCCCCTCCAGTCAGGTCCGTCTCTCTCTGTCGCTCTAGGCCTTGATGTGAAGACTTGTCCCTGAGGCATTTCCTTCTCTGTGCTGGCCTCACTGAGCAGTCTGGGCAGCCTTACAGGAATGCTAGTCCCCTTTGGATGCCAGCAGCACAAACCCCAGGATTTCAGCACTCACAGACTAGCAGACGCTCTCTCTGCTAGTCTGTGAGCGCCTGACTGGCTCTCAAGAATGTCAATCAAATGGGCTAGATGTTGGACTGAGAGAAGTAAAGAGAAGAGTGGATGGGAAAGATCGCCATGCTAGATTTCACATGACTGTCTCCAGCGCAATGTGAAAGCTGCCGGCAGGACACAATAAACCTTAGGCCAACCAAAACAATAAGAGAGGAGTGAATCAAGGAGATTGAGAGAGAGTGTGTGTGTGTGTGTGCGTGAGCCTCAGAGAGAGAGGGAGAGAGAGAGCGAAAGACAGAGATGGTGAGCACGGGAGAAATCCTATCAAACGCAGTAGGAGGTAGTAGGAGGTGCTCACCAGGATCTGGTGGGCGTACATAGGACGGGACAGGAAGAAGGCGGCATCATGTGGAGTGTGAAACTGGTTGCAGAGGATGTCCACGGACGGCACACGCTTGATGTAGTCCTCTGTGCTCAGGTTGGACGCCAGGAAACCGCCAAACTGCACCAGCGTGTCGTGGCACTGCATGGGGTCAGGGAAGATAGCGAAGGAGAGTGAGAAGGAGAAGAGGGAGGGGGAGATGGAGGGAGAGAGGGAGAGGGAGGAAAACAAGGGCACAAATCTGTTAGTAGTGTACAATTTTCTTTTCTGTTTGACACATTTTTACCAGACCGGAGGCACAGTTTAGCTGTGAAGTGAAGCTGCGGTAAAGTACACAGAATTGAAAGTTCATAAAATAATGAATGTCAGAGAGGTGAGGGATGTGGACAGAGTGGTGAAGGGAAACAAATGCTTAGTGAGCGAGAAGAGAAGCAGACAGAGAGAAAGTGAGGAAGGAAAAGAGTGTTTGTGTGTGTGTGTGGGGGGGGGACTCAAATGACAACCCCCCCCGCCCCCCCCAGTGTGTCATTTCAGAGCCCAGCAAAATGCAGATGTTCTTAATAAATCCTCCTTGTGCTCATTTATTTGGGAAACTGCACCTTGTTTTATTAAAGCCATTCATCACCGGCAGTTGCCCCCCGAATCAATGTTGTGCACACTAAAGCAATTTTGTCTAACTCAAGGAGAGAAGGAGAGAGAGAGATAGTGGGAGGGAGGGAGAGGGGCAGAGCGTCCGAGAGAGAGAGAGAAGGAGAGAGAAAGGGAAGACGAAGGAGAGGGTTAGAGACACTTTCTCCAATGGAACAGAAGCGCATGGGCTGCTGAAGCATGTTGGCGACAAGGAGATGTGACATCACAAAAAATGTAAATATTTGAACACGGCCCACATGAGGCACAGGCAGGACCACTGTGACATTCAAGGGACTCCAAACCCCTCTTTCATTCATTTCTTCATTCACTCACATGGACTCCCCTGGGTCCTACTGTACATAAACATATGAATAAATACATACATTTGAAAACAAAAAGGAAGAGTCATTGCGTTGGATTGCTGAAGAGAGAGTCGGAAGCTGTGAGGTGCAGCCGAGGACTCATAAAAAGGTGTGAGACGTATTTACAAACTCCCTCTTCGTTCCTGGAGAGCCTGACGTGGGCTGCATCGCCAATGAGGAAAAGATGCGCAGAGAGCCGGGCGGTCGGGCGACATGTCTAAACTAAGTGCGCCATCATTCTTCACCATACATCAACACCTTCAGAGAGCCCCCATGAACTGTGTGCACTCAACAGTGGATGGCTGACATCCCCAGTCTTCAGTTGCTAAATTAACAACGGGGGAGAGAGTGGGGTTGGGGGGGGTTGTGGTGTGTTGAGGGTGGGAGGCATTTAAAAAAAAAGATGGCAGTCGTGCAAAACCCTAGGGGTGCCAGTCCTCAAAGAACTCCCATCTGGTGGGAGACTCCCGCAAGACTCCCTCTCTCCTTCTGCCTGCATCTCTCTCTTTCTCTCCATCTCTCCTTCCCCCAACCTCCTGCATTAGGAAGAGAACAGCTGCCACATCAAATCTTTGGACAGCTTCTCGTTAAGAAGGGGGCAGCTTTTGGACTTCTAAGTGAGATGGGAATATTGGCTGTGGGGCAGAGGGGTGTGTGGGTGTGGGTGGGTGGAGGGGTTAGGAGAGGTGGGGAAAAGAGTATTTCAGAAAGAGAGCAGGGTAACAATGAAAAAAACATCAAAGCGACCAGATTGTTTTGGCCTCTCTGCTCCTCTAATCGCCCTGGAGTGTCGCGGACTTCCTCGGAGGCCTCAGCCGGTTAGGGACCAAGCAGGAGGCTCAGACACTCAGACCATGAGGAGGAGGAGGGTGAGGACACTGGTGCCTTCTGGGATACCACTGCTTCTGTGCAAGATTCTCTCCATCCAAAGGAGAAAACAGGACACTGGATGCTTTAAAAAGACGAAAAGGCTGAAGGAGAGGGAAAGGGAAAAGGCTGAAGGAGAAATGTGGGGACTATTTGGGAAGTGTGTTTGGGAGGGTCAGTGCAGGTCAGAGACCACAGTCACCAAGTCGTGATATAGCCTGCCCCTCCCACACCGCAGAAACTGCATGTTCACTACAGCCAAGTCATCCTCCATGGCCCACTCTAGGTGTAACGAACGCCAAGGTCAGGTCAGCAACGGGGAGGTCCCATGACACAGCCTCCCCAAAACCAGGCGCGAGACCACATCCAAAAAGAAAAATAATAAAAAAAGTCTGGCCTGCAGTAGACTCACTCTCTCTCTCTGGAGCTCCAAGGCTACAGACAGCTGGAAGCATACCAAAGGCAGTGGTGTTGCTAATGCTACTGCTGCTAGCGCTGCTGATTCAGCAGTACTGCACAGCCTCACTGTCCCCTCGATTGCAGACAGTAAACAGTGCTAGCTGCCACAGCGCTAGCAGGCAGACTGGCTGGGTGAACTCTTTGTTTCAGGACAGTGTGACCTTAATGCCGACTGATGTCGCCCACTCTCGCACATCAGTGGGGCTCCTGCGACCCCTGCTGAAACAAACCTATCTGATTTGGCAAAGTCAGTGAGATGGAGATGATGAAGATGAAGATGATGATGGGAGAATGGGAATATCAGGAAGCGCTACATTTAAACTGCATAACATATGAAGTGCATTGGTAGACAGCGAGCACAAAATGGAGCAGGTTCCAGGGCACCACCATTTGGAAACGTTTCATTAAATATGAGCAAATATGGTCCCTTTGTTCAAATATTGGATTATTGGACATGACCACCTGAGACACGCTGGGTGACTACAGCAGAGTGACCTGAAGAGGGGTGGAAGAATTTCTCCAGCTGTCACCACAGCGACTCTCTAAACTATAAGCCCCATAATCTCCCTGAGTTGGAAGGGAGATGCAGCTGTTCAAAGCTCTAATTTACAGTGATTTCCAAAATATAAGCCACACCATGTATAAACTTCAGGTCAGTGTTTTAGGCAAACTAAAAAAACTAAACCATCTATTGACCTCACCCCTGTATTACCCTCAGTTTACTAAACATTACCTATTGAATCACAATCAGATCAGATCAAGTAGAATGATGAAAAGTAATACAATCCTGTATATACCCCTCACACGTGTATTAACCTCATAGATACATTTAGCAAAATCAATGTATTAGCATTGGTTAATAATTGGGAAATTACAGTACTAATACTAGGTGTACTAGTGTGGGGAAAGAAGCTCATTTGTGCAGTGTGTACATCATCAGTCAGACAGGCTTTGTGTTCAACAAAGCTACAGCCCAGAGTTTTCTTTCCAAAGTTGCTCTCTCTGTCCCAGTGCGAAGAACCACAAGCATTTTGACAGCTCCTGGGCTCAACAAGACGGGCAGGCCTTCCCCATTCCAGTTCTGATGTGAGTCTCTCTCGCTCACTCGCTCGCAGCATAGGACCGTGACAAACTCCGTCACGTCTTCATTTGAGAGGGGTGGGAAGCGACTCGGCTCGGCTACGCAAAATAAATAACACAACTTGTCAGCACACATTCCTATTGAGATCAATCACTGTGGGCGGCGCAAGAAGGAAGTGTTCGTTCGCCTGCACTCTGACTCTCTAGTGAAGTGTTTGGGGGGAGTGACACGTGAGCCTGAAAGCTGTGCTGTGCCCAAATCCATAACACACTTGGAGAAAAACAAAAAAACAAACACCAAGCCTCAAGCATTTCAGGGATTTTTTTAAGACAGTCAGACAAAAGGATGTAACAGAAATGTGATGTGTGTGTGTCTGTGTGTGTGCGTGGGGGGGTGCTTATGCATAAACCATGTAATCACTTTCAATGCATATTAAATGTCTTAAGATGAGAAGATCACGTTCAGTGCGTCTGAGGGGGGAGGAGAGAGGGAAATCAGGGATGTTGTTGGGGGGGAATATGTGACGCATTGGAGATAACTGTAATGAACAGCTTGTAACTTCCTGCGTGGCGAGAAAACAAGGCGAAATTAATTATTAAGAGTGCTACCCCGGTGAGGTTAACACACTGGCGAGAGAAGAGAGGGAAGGAGAGAGGAGAGGTAGAAAAGGAGAAAGATGGAGGGAACTGCTCCATGCGCTTCACGCGGCAGGCAATTATTTGGACAATGGCGAGCCGTGGTGAGACTTCTCTTCCTGAAAGCTTTAATTTGTGGCATTCACAGGAAACAAGAAGGGGTTGGGGGGTGGGGCAGGAGAGTGTGTGTGTGTGGGGGGGACCGGGAGGGAACGGGGGTGAGCCATCAGCGACACACAGAGAAGCCAGGCATACAAATAGGAGCTGATTGGTGCATTTCTAGCACCATCTGTAGCGCAAACAGCCCCAAACTACCGAGTCCTGGGGTGAAACAATGTTTTGATGATGTTTCCCCTGACTGACGATCAACGCATACAGCTGGGTTGTCTTTGATGTGTGTGTGTGTGTGTGTCTGTGTCTACACACACGCACACATGTATGGACTCTCATTTTAACCATTTACTTCCAACAGAACGCAATAATGGACAATTCTGTTGTCAACCCATCCAAATAGGACCCCTCAAACACACACCCACACATACACCACCAGTACTACTACTACCCTGCTCCCCCCACGGAGACTCACCTGGTCGTAGAGCTTGCCCACTAGCTTGAGGTGTTTCTCGCCGCCCTCAGAGAAGACCACACCGTTCCGCTGTTGTGCCATCAGTAGGCAAAGAGGCAATGCCAGCTCGTGCTCCAGCAACGCGTCCTTCAGCCGCTGAGACGACTTCTTCGTGTTCCGGATTTGACCGAAGTAACCACCCTGCACACACACACACAAAGTCGTAGATGTTTCATTGAACCGCTCACACCTACAACAGACTGTACTTGAAAGGAGCAACAGGAAATGAAAAGCACATATTGAGTCAATACATTCACTCTCAGGGAAGTGAACCCGTGACCTTGGGAGTGTTATTGGCACTTAACCGCTTCAGTCACACACACACACAGAAAATGTGCGCACACACACACACAGAAAATGACTGCAACAAATGTGTACACACATACATGTACACACACACACAAATGCTCCATAGGCATGTAATGTGATCACTGAGCCTTGACAAAACATTGATGACTAGCCGGCGGTCTCCCTGAGTGAAGGGACAGGGCTGGAGGGCAGACTGTGATGGCCTCCGCTACCCATGACCGCTTGCCTGCCTGCCCGCTTGCAGGTGGCGGCCAGTGAGAGGTGAGCAAAGAGTTTTACTGATAAGCCCATCAGATGCACTCCAGGGCAGACCCGCCCCACCGAGAAGAAAAAGACAAAACAAAAAAAGAAAGAAAGAAAGAAAGAAGTAAAGAGGGGAGTGGGAGGGAGGAAAAAGGAGGGCAAGGAAGGGCAGCAGGTAGCGTGTGCGGAGGCTAGCGGCGGCGGCAACGGGTGCTGCTGTTCGTCACAGCCAAATCCCCCCTCGGGGTGAGGCTGGGGCACCCTTCACAACTAGTTACTGTCAATCGACCTCCATCGCGAGCGCACCGGGGGGGTGGGGGGATGGGACAAGGGTTCAGATGGGGGAAACGAAGGACAACAGCCCTTGAGGGCTTGAGGGAGAGGAGACGTCTGTTCTTGACCACAGTGAACCTGAGAGTGGGAACAGAACTCCACAGCCACAATGTTCTAGAAACGTAATGAGGACGGCAATCTTCGTAACACAGGCTGCTACTAAGTAAGTCAGAGTAACGACCACTGACTGGAACACCGTGACCGTTATATCAATGGTGTATTTGTGGGCAAGTCAGGCAGGTGAGTGTGCATGTGTGTTTGTGTTTGTGTGTGTGTTGTTCCTTCTCACCTCAGCTTTGAGCTGCTCTCCTCCAGTCATGGCTTCAAGTTGTTCCTGAGTCATCTCATCTGTGATCTCGATTCCCGCCATCTTCTGAACCACCTCCTTCAGGATCAACAGGTCAAAGCTGACAGGACAAACACAAACACACTCATTAAAAAAACAGACCACAAACAAGACCCCTCCAATCCATCTTTAAAACACAACAAGATAAAGGGAGTCTAGACCACATTTCAGACTTGGCTTGTTATAACAAACAAATATGCAGTGAATGCAAAGTGAATGAAGGACTTTATCTCACTACACATACCTACAAATGACAATCACACACTCAGACTCACTCACTCACTCACACACACACACACACTCACACACACAAAACACAATTCCTCCAGTTCCATGGAGGCAATGACAAAAGCACGTGAACAAGCCAAGAAGGAATCCCATTGATGATAAGTGCTGACTCCAGTACATCCACACCCAGAAGGAGAGAGGAGGAGGGCGTAGGAGGAGGAGGGTGGAGGAGGAGGAGAGGAAGAGTCTCTGAAGGGATAGAAAAAGGGACAGAAAGCTTATTCAGCCAGTGCTGATGGAGCTGGAATATGGATGGACAGTTTGGCAGAACCAAGGAGGCCTCTCCTCTCCTCTGTTGTGTGTGTGTATAAAATGGCTCCTGCTGACTTTCAAGATGTGTGTGTGCGTGTGTGTGTGTGGATGGAGGTTATGCATGTCTCTCAGAATGGGCAGTGTGTTAGTGAAAAGGATTCTGGGAGTCAGCAGGAACGGCTCCATCAGACCCCCCTCTCTTTCTCGGCCAGTGACAATGGCAGCGGCTTTGTGGAAAGCAGGTCAAGGCTGACGAGGCATCAGCCAGCCAGAGAGTGCTGATGACTGGGCCACATTATCTAGCCTTTACCCCTTATACCCATACACACACACACACACCTCGCTCATTCACACCTCCCTCTCTCCTTCTCTACCACTCCAACTCTGGGGAGAGAATGTTTAATGCGTCGCCTCAGGAAAGGAACTGAACCGGCTGGCGCACACGGGCACACACACACACTCACCTTTTCCCTGCCTTGAGCTGGTTGGTGACATATTGCAAGAGGCCAGCTAGTTCGATGGGGTACTTCCTGAAAACTGCTCCGCAGAGACTGGCCAGACCTATCAGAGACGAGCACACACAGCACACAAGCCTCCCATCAGGCACAGGGAAAAAGGCAACAGAAAAGGGTGAGGGCAAAAGACTCAAATGTGGATATGTGAGGATGAAGCAGTCAGTCAGTCAGTCCCGAGAGCCTGTGCCCCCCTTAACTGTTCTGGGTACAGTAATACCAGAGCTTCAGATATGCAGAAAGGGGCCAGACAGGTGCCTTTCTGCAGGGCATCAAAGCAGTATGGGGCATCTGGCCTGTGGGGCGCCTGCCCCCCCCCCCCACCACACACACACACACACACACACAACTTACTCTGAAGCCAGGATGAAATGGTCGTGTCATCATGTTTCATCTTCTCTTTCTCCGGATTGGCCAAAGCTTCGATAATGCAGTCTACGCGACAAGTGGAAGGGGTCAAGGGTCGACATCGTGCAATTAGCCTACACTGGAATGAAAAAACCAACTCTACTCTTCCCACTTCACAGTGCAAAGCACAATTAGAAGAGCTTAAAATTTGTCTTTGATACAGGAGTATTTTGAGAGGGCTACACTGGGAAGTTAAATACTGACAATTATCAGCCCTAACCTTGCTTTGTTCTGAAAATGACAGACCAGAACTACAGATGTTCATAACCATAAGGGAAACCGAATGCAGTTAGTATGCACAGACTACTCTTGTGAGGCACTTTTTTCACTTGCCTTTTTTTCCCCTTCCTCAAAACTCCCTCGCTTTGACAAGGTGAGTTGCAGCTCATCAACTGTGAAGCCTGAATAAATAACAGGGTTGTTTTTTTTCCCTCCTCTCTCTTTCTGTTGTTTTTTTTTTCCCAAAGGGGGAAAGATCAGCAAGTTCCTTCACACCCCTTCATTAATGGCAATCCCTCAGTGGGGTTATTATTCTGAGCACACGTGGGTGGATACCACAAAGAGAAAAATCGAGGGAGGAGAGAGAGACAGAAGAGAGGGATAGAGAGAAAAACGCAGCAGAGGGGCGCACAGGTAATTATTTTCGCAGGCGGAAGGATACAGGCCAGCACGTCGTAGTTGAGCGAGGTGAGGTACTTGAGCGAGTCCACCACCGGCGTGATGAGGTTGTCGTACCACTGGATCTGTGACAAGATCTGCAAGACCAGAAAGGAGGACCATTTTTTATTACACACACACACACACACACACACAAACGCCTGTCAGCGGTCTCCTCCATCCTTCACAGTGCTCCCCCTCCTCCACCTTCACCCATCATGACGGCACATCTCACTAACACCTTCTGATGCCGTCTTATAGGCTATCGAATATTCTTTTCCAAGACAGTGTGACACAGCCTATGTAATCATTATGGCGAATACCTAAAGACTGGTGATTGATTTAGACTGAGGCCTTTGGTTCTGGGCTAGAGGGCATCTATGAGCATAAATAATCCTACAGAAAATCGAATCGCATGTCATCCCCCACTGCACTCCAGTCCTTGGCCAACCCAGCTCTCTGTCGGTGCTGATCTCTGCTTTTTTGTTTTCGAGGCTCGATTCTTCTGCGATTCCTTCTGAAATGCTAATGAGGCCCGTTTTTGTTGAGCGAGCGCCAGCCAATCCAGCAGCGGCACCCCCTCCCCTCCCCCCACACACACCCTTCACATCGGAATATCTTATGGAGATCACTGCGCTAAGCTGCGGTTTTTCATCTGTGCTCAGGGAGAAGACGTGTGCGGCATACGTGGCGACAACCGACAGGCAGACAGACAGACCGCACACAACTCAGTTCTTCACCTACTTAGAGTACGCCCCTTCGAAGTGGACACGTGACTAAAATTAACTGGTGGCCTCTCCAAACATACGCACTCCTCTGCTGCACAGCACTATCATCTTGACCTTGTGTGTGTGTGTGTGTGTGTGTGTGGGGGGGGTGTTAAGGACATTTATCCTGCTATGTAGCTAAATTTAACACTGACCTCATAGATGTGCAGTAATGCCAAGAAACTTTGGGGAAAAGTGTTTGTGTGTGTGTGGTGAGGGGGTCAAGGACATTTATCCTGCTAACTATGTAGCTAAATTTAACACTGACCCCACAGATGCGCAGTTATGCTAAGAAACGTTGGGGGAAAGTGTGTTTGTCTGTGTGTGTGTTGGGGGTTGTTTAGGTTTATGTATATTCTGTTTAATCTGGTGGAGCAATGAAAATGGATGGTGGAGAGCACAGATAATAAAGGAGAGGCCGCTAAAAGGCTGTCATTAGTCTGCCGGACCATTACAGCCGTCACAGTCAATAAAGCACGCACATAATCAAAGAGGATGGTGGGGTTACTGTGGCTCAGTTTGCCAATCTGCCTGCCCGACGGCTTCACATTCTCCTTCGTCAAGCGTCTGAAAAAGAAGAAAGGGAGAGAGAGAGAATGAGAAATGAAATGGTCGTAACAATTTTATTCACAGATTTCATATATATATATACACACACACAATGATTACCCCTGGGTGAAATTGCGCAAACACACTCTAGAAACCTCTAAAGCACAGACTCATTTGCTTGTGTGGAGTAGGTGGGAACGGCCAGGGCAAAGCTGGCTTTGTGTTTGTCAGCGGCTCCTGTGCAGTGGTGGGGCGCTTCTTAATTAGTGGGGGCGCAGCGCCACGCTGGGGCTACTGAGCAGGAGCAGCTTCTGCCGTCATGTCTGACTGCTCTCTGATCAGCAGACACCTGCTGCCGCTTGCTCGCCCGCCCGCAGCCACCTCCATGCGTCGTTCGCCCACTTGCCTGCCCGCCACCTCTGCATGCCTTCCCTCAGAGTGCCCCGCTGCTTCCCAGGAGAAAAATGTAACGCCCTCTTTCCCTCCCTCCCTCCTTAAATCCATCCATCTCTCCTTCTCTCTCCCTTTTCTATCTATCTCTCATTCCTTTGCTGTCTCCAAAGTTGTGCGTGAACTTTTAATGGGAGGAGGTGGTGGTGACAGAGGTGTGTGAGGGCCTCGAGGTGCTGGTCGCCTTTTCCCTGCCCAACGTGTGGAGGCCTGATTAGGCTCAGAATGGCGTCAGGAGTATAGCGTGCCTGCAGGATGGATGGGGGCTCGGCAGACAAACACACACAACAGCACCCCATGCAGCCCAAGCAGCAACACACACACACACACACAGGGGTGAGGCTAAGACTCGCAGCACAGCACGGGTCCAGGGGAGAGCTGGGGGCTGGGGAGCATCGGGGAGGATGGAGGCATGGCAGTGCCGGTCACTCAACCATGACGGTGTCATTGGCTTTAATAAGGCACCCAGTGCTGATTAAAATGCAAGCCAGAGGTGCTGCAGGGAAGGACTGCAGAAAAGCTCAAAGAGAAGAAGGGGAGACAAAGAGAGAGAGAGAGAGAGAGACAGAGAGAGAAATGAAAGTGAGAGTGGAAAAGAGACTGAGCAATATAAGAAAGAAAGGTCCGGAAACATGGTGAAAGAGAAGAGCAATATAACTCATAGCTTGGAAGAAGGGGAAGAGTGGAGAGGGTGATGTAATAGGAATAGGGAGGAGGAGTGGAGGTGGTGCTCCTTTGGCTTGCCCCTCCCCACCTTCACCTCCACCACCACAGGGATGTGTAATTGGCTTGCTTAACCTTCAGCAGGGAGAATGCACTGGCTGGGATGACATATCCTGATTCAGGGGTGGGCGACCAAACCCAAGAGGGAGCTTTATGTTCGCTTCTCAGGAACACACACAGACACACACACACACACACACACACACACACACACACACAAACAGCTCTAGGTGTGTGTCTGCAGAGAAGTTTAATTGCCTTGACACTGCCTGCTCACAGGTTCTTTTTGGCCAGTTGAAGCTCTCTGCTTTTGGGCTGCATGGCAAACCCTGAGCAGAATTCCAATAGGCAGAGGAGCCGTGGTGCGGCAGTCTCGTCTCCATTGAGGCTAGGCTAAGGCTAGCCCGAGCTGAGCTCTACACACTGTGGCGGTGTCGGCAGGCTGTCAGACGAGAGCTGCATCTGCGTTGCTCTATATTCCAAAACATATATTGACACATATCCCTCGAAAATCCCCCTGCTTTGGCGCAGAGCCGTGATGATGTTGATCAAATGAGAATCTCTAGGACACTGGCTTGTGTGTGTGCGTGCATGTGTGTGTGTGAGAGAGAGAGAGAGAGAGAGAGTGTGTGAGTGAGTGTCTTGGCCCTCCCTAATCCTCCAGAATCAAGAGCAGTACTTCATTTCCGCTCCAGTGCCTGGTAAAACTCCTCTGCGGCACCACTGCAGTCCCTAGCACTCCATCACCTGGACTACCCCATGCACACACACACACACACAGACACACAGACACAATCCATCGACCACACAAGGCGACCTCACCTCACTTCACCCCTCCCCTCCCCTTCCTGCCTTCCTGATGGCTGTGCTTCGTGCTCCCTGAGCCTTTGCCTTTGCTCTCCCATTCACCCTGACGACTCTGGCCCCTGCATCTCTCTGCTCCTCGCTCACATCTCCCTCTCCCCTCCCTTCTCCTCCTCTTCCTCTCTGACCCCGTGTGTCCTGCTGTCCAGTCCCCATGGAGCCAGCCTAGCAGTGATGCTGAGCCAGGCATTCGACCTGCTCTTAGCACCCCCGTCCCCAACACCCCCACCCCGCCCACCTCACACCCACACCCACACACAGTTTACCTCAAATTGCTTACCTCCAGAGATTTGAAACTCCCTTTCACACCAGATTTTTTTTCTCCTGCAGGAAACGGGCCCCCTAGACTCCTTGAAGTGTTTTCTCCAGCCCCCACTTTTCAACTCTTTAAGGTCGACCTTGTTTATGCCACTACATCACTACAACAAAGCCCAAGTGCTAAAACATAAACCCCTAGCACTTGCACTAGCTCTGTCCAGCATTTTATGTGTGTGGTACACTCACTGAATATTTATAAATGATCATCTCTGACAACGGGATTCTTATTCTGCTGCACTTCAGAGGGCTCTGGCTCCTCAACTTCTATGATCTTTTCCTTGGAAACACCAGTTTGGTTCTGGGAGCCCCAGAGACACTCTCTCTCTCTCTCTCTCTCTCTCAGGGTCGTCTCACTTCAGAGGCGGGCGGGCGGCCCACAGCAGAGGGAGCAGTGACAGGAGCGATGGCCTCTCGGGGGCACGGGGGCGGGGAGGTGTGTGTTTGTGTGTGTGTGTATGTGTTTGCATGGAGTGGGTCTCTCTAGTGGAGCCTGCAGCATACATGCTGATGACTCTGGGGAAATACACCGGGGCTGCCAGCATCTCTGATTACAGGCCTGTCTTACAGCAATGCTGCTGAGAACCACGAGAAAGGAGGCAAAAACACACAAACACACACACAAACACGCACACAAACACGCACACAAACACGCAAATTTCCTTGCTTTATCTATACACAAGGGGCTATGGTATGTGTGGGTGTGTGTGTTTGTGTGTGTGTGCTTAAAAACTAAAATACTAACCTAAACAACCACACTGTGGTGCAGCAAATTTCTCTTACAACAGGCATGTGTACCCAGGATGGCATTTCTTGATCCTAATAGGGAAACACTGTTCCATGCTTATTCTACCTTAGTTAACACCACCTTATACAGGACCCAATCTAAACGGAGCTAAACACAGTTAACGCCACAAATAGTGTTACACTAAACTAGACCTGTGCCGACTCCAAACCTCCTACTCTGACACTGTGGAATGAGAGCACTGCTGAACAGTCTCTCTCTCCTGGACTGACCAACTCCCTTCACTGCCAGGCCAAACCCCTCCACTTCCCAGCAGTAAGGAAACTTGGCCAGCTGAACTCCTCTGGCCTTGTGTCCTCCCCTCTGGTTGCATTCCCAATCTTTGTCCTTAAGTTTTTTTTTTCCTGACTCCATTTCAAAATATCATAATGTTGAAGGTGATGCGTAAGGAAAACTTCATGAAGACTTAAAAGACTACTGCTGCATTTGAGTCAAGTGAAGTCAAGTATATTTCACATTTAACACAACAGGGTTGACCCAAAGTGCTTGAAGGAATTATGCCTCATGCTTTTAGGTTAAAACATCTAAAAACGACATGGAAAACCACCTGGGGACCACGCTGTCCACCAGCGTACTGCGTACTACCACATGGCTGCCGTACTGAACACAACCAAAGTCCTTCTAAGGCAAGTACTTTCACTAGGCTGCCATCTTGGAACGCCTTCAGGCAGCTATTTGGGACAAATAAGACCAGGCCCTATCAAAATGAATGGGGAGACATTCAAAACTCCAGATTGATGGGAAAAGGACTTCCCTTATCAATCTTTCCCTCCTTTCCTCCATCGCTCTGACACCTCTGACCTCCACCTCCTTCTCTCTGTCTTTCTCTCGTGCGTGCCCTCGCTCACCTCCACCCCTACCCCCACCCCAAAAGCCAAAAGCAAAAAAAAGAAAGCGCAGTCTCACCCCTGATGAAGCAATTTTATTAATCCCGCAGTTCATTAAGAGCGCTCATTAACTATGCACGATGCATACGGTGGCAGGCTCATATGCATGCATGAACACACACACCCACACACACACACAAAGTGCTAAATAAACACTTTTCTGTCTGGAGGAAGCCGTGCCTTCAGGTACCGCTGAGGGGAGAAGACATCTCGTTACCTTTAGTGCAATTTACGAGGCAAAGTGCTTCCTAGAACAGCCCTCTCCCAGGGGTAATTAACACAAGTGTCTCTCGTCTCTCTCTCTGCATATATATATGTGCGTGTGTGTGTCCCTGTGTGTGCCATGATTAAGACAAAGAGGGTTTTGTCTTTAAAACACAGCATAAGGCAAATGATGGCTCCACGTTAATGAGTGCAGTGAGTGTGTTAGTGTTGAGGCTGCGGGGCGGGCCGATGTTTCAAGAGACTCACTTCATGATGTATTTGGCCCGGTCCACTGTCTGGGCCTTCACCTTCACCAGCAGAGGGTGGCTGCCGTACGTCTCGTTCTTCCACTGGCCGTACAACCGGTACCTGCAAGAAACATGCCAGGAGGTGAGAATGAGAATGCAAACTCTCCACGCTCTGACAGGCTTGGATCCTTTGTAGAACCCATACGGTTTCAGTGTGGCATCCAGTTCACCAAACATTTCTTTCGTTCACAAAACTTTCTTTAGAACCGCTTTGAGATGTTTTGGGTTCAGGTGGGTACTTTAGAGACATGAGATTGCGTTGGGGGGGTGGGGGGTTGAAACTACTCCCTCTGCAGCTCTGCAGTCTGTCTGCAACTGCCGTGCCAAGAACACATCAATAGTCTCTCAATTAGAGGAACAGAGGCGCATCGGGGGACAGGAGTGCCTCTACCGTGCTGCTCCACAGAGACTGGAAGAGTTGTGTTGAGCTCTATTGTGTTGTTTTGTACTGTGCCATGTTGCATTGTGTGGTGCAGTATTGTGCTGTGCTGTGCTGTGTTGTATTATATTGTGTTGTACAGTGCTGAGCTGCATTGTGCTGTGTTGTATTGTGCTCTATTGTGCTGTGTACAGCATGGGGTGGTGTGGTGTGTGTACCTGTGCTGGTAGGGGAAGAGCTTGAAGAAGCCCCAGAGCTCCTCAGACATGCAGGCGTTGCAGTCCATGAGCGTCAGAGAGGGTAGCAAGACCTGGTCTGAGATGCTGAGGAAACAACTCAACAAGGAGTCCTAAAAGAGAGAGGGAAGGAGGGGGGACGAAAAGAGAAAGAAAAAGAGAAGAGAAAAAGAGAAAGAAAGAAAGACAGATAGAGAGCGTGGGGGTAGGGGTGAGAGAGGGAGGGGAGAGAGAGAGAGAGAAGTAAATCACAAGAGATAAAATGATAAACTGATGGTTCAGTGAATTAGAGAAAAAGGCCTCACAAACTCACGCACGCACACACACACACACACACACACACCATAAAGCAATAATGAAGGCAGCATGGCTGCCCAATGTAAGGCCTCATAAACAACTAGTGGTCCTCTGGGCTGCAGTGGCACAGAGCCCAGAGCAAGATCTGCAGCACTGGCACACAACCACTACCGCTGCAGACACAGGCCTCCAGCTGCCCTCCACAGCAGCAGCAAGCACGCCCGCACACACACACACGCACACAGCTCACACACACACACACACAGCTCACACAGACACACACACGCACACAGCTCACACACACACACAGCTCACACACACACACAGCTCACACACACACACACACACACACACACAGCTCACACACACACAGCTCACACACACACAGCTCACACACACACACACACACGCACACACAGCTCACACGGACACACAGACACACACACAGCTCACAGACACAGACACACACACGCACACAGCTCACACACACAGCTCACACAGACACACACACAGCTCACACACACAGCTCACACAGACAAACACACACAGCTCACACAGACACACGCACACACAGCTCACACAGACACACGCACAGACACACACACAGCTCACACACACAGACACACACACAGCTCACACACACACACACACAGGTCACACAGACATTCACACTCACTGAGCCAACGCATCCACCCACAAACAATCGCTCGTACGCACACTCTCTCACACTCAAACACACACACAGCTCAAACACACTCACACAGCCAACGCATACGCCCACACACATGGACAATCGCTCGTACACACACCGTCTCTCTCTCTCTTACACGCACACACACACACACACACACACTAGCTGTGAGGGGCTAGTCGGGTGAGGGAGGTGAGGGGCTAGTGCACCCCCACTATCTACAACAAGCAAAGAGGGCAAGAGTGAGTGAACAATATATATACACACACACACACACACACACACACACACACAAAACAGCGAAATGGAGAGGACTACAAGCAACATGGGAGGGAAGTCTCTTACCATCTCCTCTTTGGATTCAGGCCTGCTGTCTACCGTCTGATACTGTGGAGAGAGAGAGATCTCAAGTTAGAGCGATCTCAAGTTAGAGCACAGCAGGTGACTACGGAACTAATCAAACTTCCTGGTCTATCAGAAGGGACTGGTTTGGTTGTGTATACAGGCTTTTGAAGCCCAACAAATCAACTGCATGTGTGTCACACTACTTTAGACAGAACAAACTTTCACAAGAGACACTTCTTGTGACAGACACTTCACTGGCATGGTGTGTTTCTCCAACCTCTCATTAGAATATTGCAAACACTACTATGCCATGTGTACTGTGCCACACTCTGCAGGGAAATAACAAATTGCCGGAAAGACAATTATCAAAGAAACAAACATGACAGCTACACAAGAATAAATGGCCTAAGACAAGACACAACGAAAACAGAGACAATAGCAGGCTGCTAATAAGACAGTGTGACGACAGGTTTGACTGGCGCTATCTAGCTTACCTCCTTCATGAAGCTCTTGCCCAGCCGAACGATCTTGGCGAAGAGGACGGGGTCGTGGGACAGGTGGGGGCCCAGGTAACCCAGCATGGTGATGACATCACGGGGCAGCTCCTCGAAGGTCTCTGCGGGCCGCGGGGCCTGACTGTTCTGCAGGGGCTTCAGGTGACGACCTTTGGCACCTTTGGGGACCCCGGCCCTGAAGGAGGAACCACAACACAAAAACAGCTTAAAAAAGATGGCTGCTAGCTCAGATAGTAAATATACAGACCAGCCAACCTTGAAAAAACAAACAAAAAAATGAGTACCACCTCATTGTCAACAGTAACTGGCATGCAACTGATTTCGGACAGACTACTTAGGAGGCGTTAGCATTTTACAGCTGAAGGACCCCTCAACTACCTTAGTGGATGGACACCATATTAGCTAGAGTTTTACATGGAAGGCCCTATAAGCTTATCTCACCTCTAGGGTCAAGTCAAGTCATTAACATAATAGTAGAGATATGCTGGTTAACTATACTCTTCTTTAAAAAAAAGAAGAAGAAAAAAGCAATACATTGAATCGAATACAACTACCAAATTCACAAGTCAACCCCATGAAATAGATGACATGCTTTAAGCAAGTAGCATGGCCCAGACGAAATGCACTGCACTATCTATTGACCTGTAAACACAAGCTAGCTTGAAAAAGCGCTGAAAGTAACATTTAGCTATTAATGTTAAGACAAACTTAATTCATAATCTCAGATCTCTCCCAGACTGCTTCCCTTTGCAAATAACCTCATAACCTGACATGAGGAAGACAGGCTAAGTGTAGGAGGGGTCATTCCGGCTTGATATTTCTTTTTGCACGGGAGGGCCAAGGAGAATGAATACTGCGCTTTGAACAGCAGGCTACTCTCTGCAGCAGCACTGAAACCTGCCTACAATTCCTGTTAATTTAATAACTTTCCAGGCAAACTCAAGAGATTTTATTAGATTTTTGTGTACTTTTGTGAATCAGCGTATTTTCATGTCAAAATGTGTAGGGGTTGGCAGGTTTGCATGTCTATCCACAGTGTATTGGGTGATTCTGGACATGGGGTTGAATTCCATGAGAGAGACATTCCTTCAGTTGCTTGTATACTAAGCTCAGAAACATTTTTACCTCCGCCAAGGAGGTTATGTTTTCACCAGCGTTGGTTTGTCTGTCTGTCTATCAGAATAGCTTGAAAAGTACTGCATGGATTTGGATGAAATCTTCAGACAATGTGGGTATTAGGACAAGGAACAGATTATTAAATTTTGGTAGTGATCCGGAACACCATCTGGAATTTCTGTTGCATCGGTGACCCTATATTGCTTTGGTGGAGGTCTGCGCTCTCGGAGTGCTTTCTAGTTTTTTTTTTCTGTTTTTTTAAATATGCAATAACCAGTGTAAAACAAAGACCTTATTATTCCTATTCCCTTCTCTGCGTGTAATCATTTTAGAGTGCCTGGATCAACCTTTTTCTTCACAGACACAGTTTGCTGAAATATCAGAGGTCTTTAGCTGACCCTCATCCAATTCCTAAACAGACTACAAGTGGAGCACTGGCCTGTTTTAATACTCCAGACTGATCCTTGCTATTGCTCCATTTAAGGACATACTAACTACTAACCAAGCTATCTTTTCAAAGCAACACTTCTGATGGTTAATGCAGAGAAAAGGACTGCATTAGCATGTGTGTGTGTGTGTGTGTGTGTGTGTGTGTGTGTCTGTGAGAGACTAAGCAGGCGTGGCGACACATCCATGACACGTCTTCCCATGTTCGCGTGTGGTCGCACCTGCGGTAGAGCGGCTCGATGATGAGGTGGAGCAGCTGGCACAGGGCGAGGGCAATGGCTCGGTGCGACGTGGCATAGAATGGGGGCATCTGCTCCATGATGCTCTGCGCGTGCTGCCAGTCGCCAATCTTCAGCAACGCCTCCAGTAGCCCCAGCTTCTGATTGTTGGGTGGCTGCAAGGGGGAACAAAGGAAACAACAAAAGAGAGTGTGAGCGTGTGGGAGAGTGTGTGTGAGGGTGTGGGAGAGTGTGTGTGTTGGGAAGAGGCAGAGGAGGAGACAGAGAGTCGGAGTGTGTTGGGAAGAAACAGGCAGACGCAGTGGGCTGGAGGTGGGTGGTGGTGGAAGCTGTTTGTTTGAAGCTGCCAGGGCCATGAAAAGGTGTGTGGGTGAGAGAGAGAGTGAGAGAGAGAGAGAGAGAGAGAGAGAGAGAGAAAAAAAGGGGGCAACAGTCCCAGCTGACTGAAGCAAGGCATATGGGGAGTAAATTATTTAGCGGATGGCCGCGTGTGCACTCTCACCCAGTTCATCAACACACCTGCACCTCCAGGAGGCCTCGCCCCACCCCACCCCACCCCACCGTGCTGCACTGAGCTGAGGGATGCCCCAGCACAGGCACTCCAGCTCAGGCAGAGACAGAGGCTCAAGCTGCATGCCTCCAAGTCACTCTGCTTCTCTACCTCAAACACTCCTGTTTTTCTAATAAGGAGCAACAATACAATACATACCTAGACACTGACAACACAACGCCGCCAGGGTACATGCAGAGAGAGTGCAGAGTTGGGACAACGTGACAATGTAGTTGATTTAATCGACTACAAAAATTCGACATGAACAATTTGCATATATTAGTTGGTATGCTTCCTAATATCGCTAAAAAATGCTTGCACGCGATGGAGGAATACTTTAGTAGTTATTTGAACAATCTATGAGGCTATGGTGGCCCATTAGCCTACACCATGACCTGACGCACAACTATGACAAGATATGGCTACACTCTACTGACCTTTTTTCCCCAGCAAGCATGTTATTATCAACACATGGAATAGGTTTCTAGCTGTAACGTTACCTTAGTCGACTGGTTTTTGATTTAGCCTCATTTCTGCCCCACTGCTTCAACTGGTTATGGAAGGCCATAAGGGACAAAACGTGTGTTTGTCCGTGATTTGTTTACTTAGAGCCTACGGTCACGTATGAGTTAGACAATGGTCATAAGAGGAGAGATGGTTGGGAGAAAAGAACAGTGTTGTGTATGGGCTTGGGTGTTTAACAGATGCTTCAGAAGTAAGGCACTAGTTTACTAGGCTCACTGAAAACAGAAAAAGGGTCAGTCTTTTTGCACATGTAATGATTAAATTGATATGCTAATGAGACAAAGTTTTCAATTCTTTGTTTGGGTACATTGTTGTATTGATATAGTGCGGGAAAATAATAGCAAAAAACAAAATGAATCGTTAGATTTAAAAAATTTGTTGTTAGATTAGTCGACTAAATGAAAGAATAATCGTTAGATAAATCGTATAAAAAAATATCCATTTGGACCAGACCTGAGAGAGAGAAGATGTAGAGGCTTGATCTGTGAAAGGAGGCCAGTTAACACTAGAAAGGCAGATATCTGGCTCAAGAGGGCTGTCTTTGCAGAGTTAAATAGCTTGTGTTCATAGTGGACAGCTTGTGGCAATGGCTTCATGTCAAATCACTGATGGTGGCAGCAGTGTGTGTGTGTGTGTGTGTGTGTGTGTGTGTGTGTGTGTGTGTGTGTGTGTGCGCGTGTCTTGAAGTGTGTCACTATACAACCTGGCATGTGTGATGATGTGTGTGCTTTGCGCATACTTGCAAATACGTGCGTATATGTGTGTGTTCCGCATCACAGCCCCTGACATCCCAGTTTTCACTCTACACCCTCATCACTCACTGTCAGTCTGGCAGTGATTGATGACGGCAGCGGCAGTGTGGGGTGGGGGTGGGGGAACTGAGAGAGGCAACATGGCCGCAACACAATCAAGTCGCCTGGACCCCTGACAAAAGCCCAATATGACAGGCGTGGATGTAATCTTTTAATTAAAACCCAGGCGCCGCCGCCACATTCTCCCAAGGAAATTAATGTAGTGCGTATGCGTGCCCGCATGCTGGTCGCCTGGCTAGCTTGCGGCTCATGCCACTAACCCCCCCCTATCCCCCAAGGCGTGCTAAAGGAAAGGCCTCCAACAAGCACAAACACAAACTCCTACTGTGGGGGGCCATGGCGCTTCATTAATAAGCACAATTAAGAGCTGCGGTAACGTCTTGGCTGCACCACATGAAGCAAAGGGCTCCTCCGCTCAAAAACGCTCACAAAGCACTCTGATGCTAACGACACATCACACCTCAGAGGCCAATCTATTGAGGAAGAAGGAACGACGCTGGTTATTAAATGTAATAGATCACTCAGCATGGGGGGGAGGGGGCGTTGGAGTGTTTTAACTACAAACTAAAATCTGCACTGACTAGTACGTCTGGATGTTATATGTTGTGGCATCGCTGCCTGCATAATTAGCCCCACCGCAGTTCAAAGCATGACTTCCAGGCAGTAGCTATGAGATAAGGTTAAAGAGTCAAAGCACAGAAACTGTCTGATAAAATGTCTTTGCCCCAGTGAATGGGGCTTTCCCCCAAAAACATTCCAATTCTATGGCCAACATAGAATTTGAATGCTTTAACCATAAATATCACATTTCAATGATCAATTCCCTATTTACTTTCTTTAACCACTGATTGTAACCCATTTTCATGTTATAAGCACCGAGTGTCATTTTAAGTGCTGTGTGAGTACTTTAGCTTTACAGTCGAAAACAATAATAACAGTATTTCACTTAACCTCACTGTTTGAATTCTGAGAGGCATCAAGAAAATTGATGGTCTGCCCTTTGTGCCTGTGACAGTCCATGTTTACAATTAAGCACTTAAACACAGTCTTGGTAGCATGTGGTTTTCCGACACTTAAAGACCATCATTACACACACTTAACAGTCACTAACCCTTTACTTTGTGTTTGTGTATGTGTGTGTGTTTGTGTGTGTGTGTGTCTCCATCCACCCAACATGGTGCTCACCTTCTCATTCTTCTCCTCCTCCTTGTCCTTCTCTTTCTCCTTGTCGTCGCTCTTCTCCGATGGCAGCACCACCATGGTGAGCTTGCGGGCGATCTGCTTGGCTTCCAGGATCTCCCGCTTGTGCTCCTCCACAATGCTGGAGTCCAGTGGCACCAACTGCATCAGTCGACCACAGGACACCCACAGATTAGCAGAGCACAACAACCATGAGGCGCTCAACACTATGCTGAAGATCTGTGGGGAAACTAGTGTACTATGCACTGGTGCACTGTCCTAGGCAAACCAGTGTACTGTGCATAATATTCAATTCAGTTTTATTTATACAGTGCCTTTTACAATAGTATGGTCCCATTTGGCATTTTACAGAAGGAGCACCCAAGAGCAACAGGGGCAAGGAAAAACTTCCTTATGTTTAGTTAGTCCAGGAAGAAATCTTGGGCAGATGCACGACTCAAGGGACTAACCCTACTAACTAACTGCCAGAGGTTCCATAGGTGGTTATCGGGAATTATGGCTGGACATTATACAATTATAGTGTACTAGGCCAACTAGTGTACTGCATAGTGCAAAGGCTGGAAGGCCTGCTGGGACTCACATGCACGTAGAGATCCTCTAGAGCAATGAGGTTGTGCTGGAGCAGAGCAGCGGCGACATGGTAGAGGGAAGAGGGTGTCTCTCCGTTAGGCTCCTGCAGAACATACTCAGGGTGAGTATACTTCATGAAAAGATCACTTACCACACCACAGAGTACAAACAGATGAATCAATGACTGCAATGACTAACAATACAACAAGCCACATCCTTTTATAAGATACAGTCTTAATATAGGGGTCCTGGTAACTCAGTTTTTGTTACTAAGGTTTTCCTTTTGATTGATGAAATTGAGTGAGCATGTCTACAAGGCAGGCATAGTATAAGAGCTTGGAGGCAGAGGGGTGGTAGGGTTCTTATTTTGCCATCTGCATTACAAAGTCGTGCTCTGAGCTCCCCACGCTCAAAGGTGAGGAGAGATGAGCTTAAGATGGAGCCGGTGAGAGATGGCCATGATAAGAGAAGAGAAAAGAAGAGGCTCCCCTGATTGGCAGAGCCTCTCTACACAACGCAAACAGCCAGGGCTTGCTCTGCCTCCCCAAGAGGGAGTGGAAAACAACTTGCCTAAAATACTCACAGGAGGCTAATTAAAGTGATTTAATGAGGACACATAGAGTGAGAAGGGCGTGTGTGTGTGTGTGTTTGAGTTGTCTGTTTATGTAGATGTGTGTGTGTGCGCGTGTGTGCGTAGGGCACTTGTCAGACTGGTCAAATCTCTCACCTGGGAGAACTTAAACATGTGTGTGGAGACTTCCTTGAGGTGTGCTTGTACGTGTGTTCTCGTGTAAATCTACTTGCCTGACTGGCAGGCTGCTCACCACATGAACTTGAATGTGTATGGAGACTTGATATGCATCATACCTGGTGGAACTTGAACTTGAAGCCCAGGATGTGGCAGAGAGTCTGGTGCTCACACATGTAGGACTTGATGAGCGAGATGAAGAACTCATCCTGGTCCGAGCGACACTCGTACACCTCCAGGATGATGTCTAGCACGCGGTTGGGGTCCAGATTGAAGCATCCTACGGCAGAAGACACGACATGGTTTGAGAGGGTGTTACAAATCCCTATCCCACAACACCTCTTTCTTTCTCCCTCATCTCCTGAATAAGTGATGTCACACAACGGTTGACAAACTGTGACCCCCACCTCCCTATCCTAAAAGGCAATTCTACATTCATTACCAGCAATCACATCTACCAAAACACCTGCGAACTTTGCTGAACCTTTCCCACTGTCATCACGCCCCTACCCCAACAAACAAAAAAATTCTATGAACTGTTGCACGTCTCATCACGAACAGACAAAGACGAAGACTCTGCTTCGCTTTAATTAACTTCCGCTTTAATCATCTTTGGTGCCGCTCGTGGGTGAGCGAGATGATCTCCCTGTGACCCTCTCCCCTGCCGGAGCACAGAATCGAGTTGGAGAAGTTGAGTCAGCATACCTATTAAAGACTTAATGTTTTCCAAGACGAGGTGGCTGGTGATGTTCCCCGACAGGTCCTGGCCCAGCTCTGTGATCAGCTTGGCGTAGCCCTCGTTCTCCTCTCGCAACAAATTAAACTTCTGCTGTTTGTAGCTGCAGGAGAGAGAGAGAGGGAGAGAGAGAGAGAAAGGAAGGAGGAGGAATGGGGAAGAGAATGATTTTAGTTAAGAGCATGCCTAGGGCAGTGGTGGGGGACAGCGTGCCCCAAACAAGGGTAATCAGCAGGAATTAATTAACACCAGCAGAATTTTCTGATGAGGCCATGTAGTGGGTGAGGAGGGAGAGGAGACTTGTTCAGGGGTGAGGGGTTGAGACAGGCAGGGTCATTGCAGGAGCAGACTTTCATAAATGCAATTTATGAATCCAGCT
The DNA here is from genome assembly GCA_027481765.1 of Tenualosa thibaudeaui. Taxonomy (NCBI): domain Eukaryota; kingdom Metazoa; phylum Chordata; class Actinopteri; order Clupeiformes; family Clupeidae; genus Tenualosa; species Tenualosa thibaudeaui. The sequence continues at coordinate 17,946,378 of JAIFZK010000004.1, read as the reverse complement.
TATTGGATTTGAAAGTGTCTCATGGAACAGGAATATCCCAAATCATGGCAAGTCAACGAAGGGTACCCCAGCTGCCAGTTTCTAAAATGAACCCAAATAACCTAACCTAACTAAAACCTATCCCTAGCCATTGACCAAGTGCATACTGGCTCCTCCAATCAACACAATTAAGGCCTTGTTCTACAGTTACTCCAAATCTAATTTCAGCATATGCACTCATTTTACAGGATACAACTATTTGTTGTATTTCTCTATTTTAAACCATTTGTTTTGCACACAAACCCACACAGGGCATCAAGGCTAGTATGACCAAAGCAATAGAATGAATGCAGCTAGTCGCGTGGTCAGTGCATGACAATTTGTTTGCTCTTTGAGAACGCTTCGGTCAAGTGTTAACAATGACAATATGGAGAGTATCAGATCAATATAAGTTGTGATTTTGAACCTCTGCTTCAACTGACACGTACACTATCACCACAGCAACCCATGCATGTAGGCTTGAGGCTGAACACACAAATCCAACCTCATCACTTACAACAATATATGCATTGACTTTCTAAAAAGAGAAGAAAACCAATTTCACAGTGCTCACAGCCCAAGTAGCCTCTTTCAACATCTAAACTTGCTTGACCATTCAGATGAAAAGTGTAAATTACACAGGCCTGTTCTGTAAGTGGATTAAATTTTCCCCTGGCTCTGGTCTAATATTAAACATTTTCTTGATCATATAGTTTCTTATTCCTGCAAGACAACCATGAAAACAATACAAAATAACTGAAGTGGGGGACTTGAAATAAATGGCTGTAGTGATGTGAAACAGCTTATGCGAATGACACAAGGGACGAAGGAGAGTGGTTGGGGGGGGTGGGGGGAGGACATAGTGGCACCGTGCAGAGCTGCCAAGGAGATCTCCAGTCTTGATAAGAACTCTTAGGGCCTATCTGTGCACACAATAGCAACTAAATTAATCATTGTTGAAGGGCCACAGCCACAAGGCCCGCTTTTAATTTACAGCACAATGAGGTGGGGAGCGAATTATGGAGTCAAACAAGCAGTTTACCCAAGCTCCCTCGGAAGACTGCGGCAAAGAGTCTGAACCCGTTCTGAACACTGAACAGTCAGAGGGGATTCAGTGCGCAAATAGGGTTTGCGGAATGAGTTGGACTGAGGACACTGCACGTCCATGAAACAGAGTCGAGCTCCTTCATACTTCTCTTTATTTATTTACTCTCTCCATCGAGCAGCTGGATTTCCCAAGACAGAGGGTCAACAACTCCTGTTAAAGCAACGCAAGTGAAACAGCAAGTAATCAGACCGTCAAGCTCCACTGATCTGCAATAGGTACCTGCTGACAACACATATATGCAGCCTTCACCTGAAACCGTACAGGATTGGAAAATCAATATTTATAAGCAGGCAGTGTTGCGGGCTCCCCTCGCCCTATTGAAAGGCCACAGCATATGTTCAAGAGAGAGAGAGAAACTCCCAGGAAAGTAGTCTGGATCGTGTTCTAAACTCAGTGAGTTTGTGATTAAGTCTGACAAGTATCTTATATATTATGAGCTGACACATTCACTTTTCAAAGATAAGTGCTTGAACAAGAGGGACTGCAGGTTGAAAAGCATACAGACTTGCAGATGCACAGGGAGAGACACAAACATGGTGCAGGGTATCTGCACAATTGTAAAGTACAAATTTTAAGGACTTACGGCCTATAAAGGGAAAAAAATTATGAGCTTGAGATTCACAATTCACGATTCACAAAGCATCACTGAGCATCCTTTTGTTAATTTACAGACAAAGGTGTACTAGCATACCTTAATGTCAAAATGTGTTAATTGTAGGGGATGATAAACTCAAGACAGGTTGGCAGGTCTGACAAACCAAGCAAAAGAAAAAAATAAAATCTAATGTCTGCCCTCTTACAAGGAGGCTACACCTGGTATGTTACTGAAGCACTGTATTCACATCCCACAGGGAGCAAAAATTTGCTTCCACGATGATCAATGGAACAGTGCAACACCAGATCAATGGCACTACAAACATTCTTACAAAAAATAACTAACTAAATCAATAAAATAAAATTCTTTTGACCTTAACGCTTCAGTAACACACCCGGTGTAACCTAAGGGAAGAATTCCTGACTTTCTAGAACATTCTTAGTGTCTGAAATTGAATTCAAGAAATTTGAAAAGATTTTGGGGATCCATGAGGACCCTGTGGAGACAGGGAAGGTTCAAAAAGTTCATCTTTTCCTCCTCTGGTACCATTCAGTTGATGCTGGTGACATTCAATTTTACCAAACTAACAAGCAACAGCACAACTTGGGACTCACAATAGTTTGGTCTTGATTTTGACAATCTTCTGGTTGAACTGCTGGGCCTGTTTGATGAGACCGAGCGACTCCAGTGTCTCCGGATCCAGACGCTCTTTGAGGATTGCATCAGGCACACAAAACTGAAGGATGGAAAGAGAGGGGGGAGGGAGAGAGAGAGAGAGAGAGAAAGAGAAGGGAGAGATATGAATAACGTGCCCATCCCGAGAGAGCACTAATGCTTGATTGGACTCGGAGAAGCAATCCAAACAAATCCAATTGGTATTGGTAAAGTCTGAGGCATTTCTTGTCCTCCGACGCGGAGAGCTGGGGGCAAACGGCTCTATTACTTATCAGTGAGTGTGCGGTCCTGACAGCCCAAACTGCTGAGTTACACGCATATCCATAAAGCCTGCAAGTGTCCACAGCACACCAGCCTCCTCATTCAGTTTTGCACTTAAAAATAACATTCATTTACATATTCGGCTCAAAGAAAGACATGGATTCTCATTCCAATTTTCCCCACAAGCACGAAGCATCCTGCGGAAGCACATGAATATATCTTTAGAATGATGGGAAGAAGAAAAAAGAACAGTACAATTTGTCACTATGAATTTGCTCGCCTTATACGACACAAGCAACTTTTTTAGGGGGGAAAAAGCCCTCCCCGAGTTTTTTTTTCTTGCAAGGCTCTTTGCTAGGCTAACTGGGGCCCAGTGTTTGGCCATCCCCAGAGGGCCAGTGGGTTCTTATGAGGTGCAGGGCCAGGCGGGGGCCTCTCTGACTCTAAGTCTCGTTCCTTGCCAAACTATGGAATTTATGTTTTTTAATACCCTAATGCAGTTAATCCGCACAGTCCAGGGAACCGCCAAAGCCAATGGGGCAATCTTGCTCCGGAAAATTATTTACCTAATAAAAGTATGGATGGAGAAAGAAGGGAAAAAAAGAACAGAGGTCTGGCTTTGCAAAGGGTGATGCGATAAGGTGTTAAATCTGCAAAACGCTGCCTCTGAGCAAACAGAGGGAGAGTGGGAGGGGATGGCTAGTGATCATGCAGGACCATGCTGCCACACTGTGGTGGAAAGAAAATGGTGCTCTTGCAGCAAAATGTTTCTCTCCTCTCCCTCGCTCTGTCTCCTTCTCTCTCTCTCCTTCTCTCTTCTGATTTCCCTCACTCTCCTCTGCTCCACTGCAGAACTCCACCAATGGTCTACTGCAGAAGACCACTCACCAGACAGGCGCCCACTAGTGAGGTGAAATTTTCTCGCTTGTGTTTCTCCTCCATGCAGCTTGTCTCAATGTCTGCAAAGATTAGACAGAAGAAGTCAATATGGAAATAATTAGCCTAATAACAAGGTTCAATCACACTTCCTTTATGGGAAAAGGGACCCACACTACATAATAACGTATTAATCACATTGTAATATAATAATAATAATTATAATTTTTATTATAAGCTTAAATGCATTGTGTGACCAGATGCTTAATTTTTATGAGATACTTGCTATTTGTTTTACTAGCACATCATTAGTTATGAGTGTGATGTTTGTTTATGAAACATACTTCTGAATCTACAAGAACATAAAAACTAAAAACTAGAAGCTGCCCTTGCCGTCTCTGTTGCCACATGGTCTACAGATGTCTAATAGAAGATTAAAATGTGTTCAAATGCTAATACACGCATGTGGACCATCTGAGCATTGTTGGTAAGCATGTGTGTGTGGAGGAGTGTCAATGGTAACATTCTTCCCCAGGAAATACACATGATCTTAGCAATGGCAGAGGCATTCTTCAGCTATGTTAACACACACAAGCAGCCACAGTTCACCTCTATTGGTGGCAGACACCCACCTAATACACTGAAGACATCTGCTAAAATGGATGCCATATCATCACGCAATTCCTGCACAAAAGAGGAGAAACAGAAAACAGAAAAGAATAATAAAAAAGTTAGTGCTCAACATATTTCAACTCCAAGTAGCCGAGAGAGAGAGAGAGAAAGAGAGAAAAGGCAAGCTGTGACTGAGAGACTCCCTGTATACATCAAACTCAGACAAAAAGACGAAATGAGGGAGAATTAAAGAACATTCTCTGCCACAAAAGGCCTAAGAGGGAAGATAAAAAAAAAATTTAAAAGAAAGAAAATAGAAAGCGCATGAAAGGGGGGGGCTATCCATCAGGCCTAGGCTTCAGCTCTGCTCAGGACACTAGTTTCATCATCCCTGCATTAGGCGTAACAACAACAAGGGGAACAATCTAAAGAATACCACTAGGTCCACTCACTCGGCAGATCAAAGAAAATCAGTACTGAGGAGACCAAATTAGGGCCTTGTTTGAAACGTTCAAAATGAATGATTCTGGCGCACTCCTGCCAACTCGAAATTGACAGCAAAAGCACTCCAATTTGGCTTTATTCTTCAGGGACCAAAGTACTGACATAGATGTTGCCAGCATTTTGCTGAAATGTGTAATGCAATTTCAAAGAGCAATAGGACATTACTCAAGTGGAACTGCCAATACTAAGATTAGCCTTTAATGTTCTGAAAAAGGATCCATTTTAACACAAGAAAAGCTTCATAGAAACAGAAAGACTGTGCTCCATACATTCCCCTTGCAAACGGCAAAAGTCAGATCACATCCATAAATGACAAAGTTGTGAATATGTGAGCTTGATAGTTTACGATAGTTTATGTGTGAGCTTGATAGTTTACGATTAAAGAGTAACTTAGTCTGGTGTTGGTCTCAGGTTCGACTGGGCAATGACCACTGCCACAGGCAGCTCTGAGTACACACACACACACACACACACACACACACGGCTAGGTTGGGACCTTGACACCTACCATGACATCCCCGAGAATACTGGCGGCCACATCGACCTTGAGCATGCCCTGGACAACGTGCAAGGACAGCTCATACAAAGCTGTCTGGAGGTCTGCAGAGGACAGAGGACAAGTAGAGTAACTATGAGAACCAGCCAGGAGTCAGGAGATTAAAACCACACCAGAGAGAGAACACTCAATAGTAACATAAGCCAACTGAACCTTTCAGAGAATACGTGGCACATGTAAGAAACTAAAATTATCTCAATAAAAAAGTACAGTAAGTAGATGTCATCAAATTGAGCTTTCACTTCAGAGGTGGTTATATTAATGCTGTCATTATGCGTCATGTGCCTGTAAACCGTATATTCAGACTCAACAACAATGACAATGAAAACAACCACTAAATGAATATTTCAGATCATAAGGGGATGACTACATAGCGGCATTACTCACTTCTCTAAAGGGTACAGAAAAGCAATCGTGATCAGGGCGGACAAGAGATTTAACATTGTTTTCTTTTACGTGCACGTGCATCAGTGATGCAACATCACCTGTCATTTCACTATTGTTGCTTGAGAGAAAACATCAACAAACCTTTATCGTCATCTTCTGCCTTTCCTGCCAGTTCCTGACACAGCTGCAAACTATGAGAAAAAAAAACAAACAATTTCAGCAGATGTGCATACAGTTTATTAAAAAAAAAAAAAAAAAAAAAAGAACAATGTCCTAACACAGGTTATTAGTCATCAAACAACTGATTTCAAAGTTAAAAAAGAGGCAGCAGGCTAAAAATGTTGATGCTCATAAATACAATATTTTGTTATGCGATTCATAAGATTATGACAGTATCTTACTGTGACAACACATTGCTCTCCATTAACCCTTGCAGATGCACGCTGCACTGGGGTTATAATGGTAACATGATAATAATGGTAGTTCAATTAACTGAGGCTTTCCAATACATTATCAAAGAACTGTAATCTTATCACAAGGAATTGTGAATATTGCAGTATTTACAAGGCTCACTTTCAGGCCCTGTTCTGACAACCCACTGCAGACAGGACCCAAATCCAAGAATCACGGATACTTTATTGTATTTTTAATTTTCCTAACACCTCCAGTAAATTAATCATAGCTTCAATTATGACCTAGCCTACACACTAACTTCACTCTAAAGAGAAAATCATTCACAGCACTCAACTGCTAGACCGGTGCAGCAGCAGTGTTTCTCACCACCTCAAACACCTTTGCTCTGTGCATTTCATACAAATCTCCAAACTATAATCTCATCAATTGTTCGTCAGTTAACTCGTGAGTCAACTAGTTGGTGAAAAAAATAAATAAACAGACTTTGTAAGTTTTTTTTCCTTTCAACGTTGTGTAACACTACTGAATCAGGCAAACATAATTACATGCCGTGCCAAAAGCTGAATTTTCTTTCCCTGTCTACAAGCATTGACCGTGCCGCACGTGAATTTGCCAGTGCCACAAATGTACTAGACCGAGACCGGATTTGTTCGGCAACCATGACGGGTTTTATAACCTTGGAAGAATTTCGGAATCAAACTTCATTACAAGAGTATCTTTAGTTTTAACCAACTAAGGGGTTTAATGTTATTATTAGACGTCGCTTGTAAAACGTACCCTGTCTAAACTGCAAGTTACCGCCAAAATAAGATTACAGTAGTGCAAGGGCCTACAGTTTCAAGGAACTCAGCTAAAACGCGTTAACCAGCTACCGATCGTGTTTCAGCGTTACTCTTGCTTATTCCCTTAACACGCCAAAATGCACCTTGCACAGTTTGAGTTAGCGGCCAAGTGTCACAACAACTGTCTTAACTAACGACTTCGGAAGACCGGATCACCATTAAAACACTTCGCTTAACGTTAGCTGGTCTGCATGACGTCCTGTTAGCACGCTCGTGTAATAAGCTATGGTTGCCTTTCCTAACCAGGGTGTTGTGGGAGATGTAACTATATAGTTAGATTTAACTGGTTTAAACTCTGACGACAAATGCAAATGCCCAATTTGTCAACTTTGTGCTGTTATCAAGTGCAGCAACAGTTTAGTGGAGTAACGTTAATGTATAACAGTGGATCACGCAATGTTAGCTAGACCGCTAGCTGACACAAATGTTACATTGTTAACACTAGCCACTTCCCGGCTACTAACCAAGAAAAGACCCCAGCTTCCAACGGATGGGTTAGTTTCATAGTTATCAATTTAAAATCAGATTACGCACTTAAATAGAACGTAAACATTTGGAACTATTGTAATACTAAGTATTTGGGTTTGTTTTTCCCTTTGAAATATTAATGTCATACATGTGATCATATACACACATAACGTTGCGTAGGATAACTAGCGATAGCCGAATGATCACAGTGAGTTCCTGCAGTCTTTCACTGTTAGTTTAGCTTCTATCAGCTAGCTATGTTAGCTAAGTCGCAATGTTTTCACCTCGTTACCAACACATCTCACAAGCTAACCGCTAGCTTCATAACTTAGCCGACCAGGTTCTGATTAAACTGGCACATCATCAACCCTTAATATAACACTTGTCTATAACTTTACTAGACAAATATGTAAGGATAATATTACTTCAACGGTGAATGACTTGTCCATATGTGGTATGATCATTTAAGGGCTTTCAGATTATATTATTTGGTACCTACTCTCGCTAACATTAGCCTGTGATTTAGCTTGGTGGCCACAAGGAAGAGCTAGGACTGAGATCACAATGAGGAAAGTACAGTTAACTTCAGGGTAGTCGGCTAAAGCTCAGCGAAACGCCAAGCCTGGTCAAAAACAAATGCTTCAACGACTTGCATGCATGATCTCCAGTGGTACAGAGTTAACTACTCACAAATCATTTTTTCCCGATTTTTCCCAATTTTTGATCCAATCAGTAGGGAGGATCAACGTCGCCATCTTCCCCTACTAAAGCGCACTTCGCCCGGATGTTTAGCACGGTGCATCGGGTCCGGGTCAAGGAGGCGTCAGTCGAAGAGAGCATTATGGGAGCCAGAGTCAACTGTCTTCACTTTTGAATCACTGTAAACAAGGCCTCTTAAAACCAAGCGTGGCTGAGATGATCACACTAGACTAACTAAAATATATATGATTTATGTTGGAGGTTCATATTTATTTTAAAATACATGCAGTGACCTGTTAGTTATAGGTTGTGTGTGCTTCTACCTAATCTGCGATATGATGGATCAACAGCGCATATGTAATACATAATGATTTTATTTAAATATTTCAAATGGAAAATATTCTTTCACACACTGAAACAGCTAACTGTAGTTATCTCAATCTGTGAGACAAATTTTGCAGACAGTAATTTATCAAAGGTACATTTGTGCTAAATATACAATATAAAAGGTAAAACAATCCACATTGTAATGCTCAGAATGATTATATATGTATATATAATCTTAAAAACAATCCCTGGTACTTAGTCACACAAAGGAAGTTTGTTTTATTTTAAAAAGTTACTGTCTTCAGACAGATACAAATCAAAAACAGTACAGTGAATGACAGGAGGATGAAACAACAGGTAAATTGTGTGGGTACATCTGTAATGAGGGTAAATAACATACTTAGAACGGTTAACAAAGAAAACAGACATCTGAAAATAAAGCTTTACGTTAAAATGCATGTATATTTCTGCATGTATATTTACACAATCTAATCAGCAGTTCTGCCAATGTAGTGGTGTGACAACACAAAAACATAATCATTCTCTCTTACCCAAATATTCACTTAAATCACACAAACTTCTTACTTTCTGTAGCCATACACTTTGAGTTTTAAAATGAATTTAGGGGGTATTTTGAAGTTCAATAAGCCAAACGTTCAACATTAGTTAAGTACATTGGAAGATCTCAGTTCTTGAGAACATTTTTACAAGCGTACTTTAAGGCCAAGGCATGGAATGATTAAAAAGTATATACCTCAGACAAAACACTTTATAGAATGTACAAGTATGTACTATAAGTTAATGTCATAGTTTAGCTTTGTTTAGCTGCCAAAGCAATTCAAAGTGTACATTAAAATAAGATGTTAATTGACATAATTTCTCTTGATTAAATATTTTAGAGAGTTTTTTTATCTTGGAAAACTTAAAGCTGAATGTCATGTTTACATTTAGGAAAGAAAGTATAAACCCAGACTTCTTAAGACAAAACATATAGAGAAAAGACACAAAAACAATATAAAATACAAACTTTAAAAATCTTCCTTGATGCATGACTATACATGCTTTCATCTTGAAACAGCTTCTTATACATTTCAGAAGTTCAAAATCAAGACAAAAAAATAACACACAATTATAAAATCAGCACCAAATTTATATTTATTTATTTAAAATGTGATGCCTACTCCAACACTCTAATAAGCTGAATTTGAGGAAAAAACTTTTTTTCTCTTCTTCTCAGCCAATAAAACAACTCAGGTTTGCTCTAGCTGGGAGTAACACAATGGCACAATTGGAAAGCTCACCACTAAAAATGTAACCATTTCTTTTCCAAGAAAGGGCAAGCAAACTGTTAGTCTTTGGGTGAGTTTGGTTGTTCAAACCCCAAGGTTTCTTCCTTCCTATAATGTTACTCTCTGAGAATCTTTTCATTGCGCTAACAGGGCAAATACATTGCACCATATTTTCAGTGTTTACCATGGGTCGGCTATGTCACTGCATTGGTAGGGTAAGAGAACATAAATGAAAAAAAAAAAAATCAAAATCAAGAATAAAACAAAAGAACCAACACAAAATAGATCCAGAGGTGACCCTCCAGTATTTTACATGAAGGAAAGCTCAGTTAAAATCTCAATACAGACTATGATGAATAACCAGCTTATAAATTACTACTTTACACCTGATTACTTACTATTACAAAAGGGCTATACATTAAACAAATTCTTTAAGTTACAAAAGACGCATTCATTTTTTCTTTTTGTTAAAGAAATACCACAAGTCTGAGCAACCTCATGAATTATTTCTTAAAACAAGATGGCATTTGCTCCATTTTGAAATATATTTATTATCTTCAAATGTGGCAGACAAATACAACTTTTTCATAGCTTTCATGATCTGGCCGCCACCATTTTATAACCTTGCAGGGAAAGCTTACCCAATGGCTGCAAATGTTTTAGTTTGTTTTGTCTGACTGATTTCTGTTTTTTTGTTTGTTTTTTTCTTTTTTAAAGCAAGTCCCCCACTGAGCCACGCTGTCTCGTGATGCCCTGAAGTCCATGGAGCCCAGATCAGAAATATTCTCTTTAAGAAAATACATCTGTACTGCATCTACAAGCTCTCAAAATGTCTCTTCATCCTCCAAATTTTATCTTAAAACATGGAAACTCCAAGGACCTACAAAGAAAAAATATGTTCAAATTCAGTATTTTCTCCTTTTTAATGTATTATCAAGCAAGCTTATCTTTAAATGTAATTAGTTTTCTTATTGGTCCAATTTGCTCTTAATTTTCCTCGCATCATACGTTATTTATCGCATGTTTTTTCAAAACACCAGGACCAGTGCATTATGGGTAAGAGCAGCCCTGCAGTTAGAACTCTGATTGGTTAGTGCCATCTAGTGGTGGCCACACACCCCTGACTTATTAGCGCTGAAAAGCATCATAGCCCAGGAAATGAGTGCTCCTTACAGACTCGTCCATGATCGATGCTGGGTCAAAAAAGTCGGGCTTCAGTTCTGACCTCTCCCGCCGATTTTTCGATGGTGGCTGGAATAGAAAAAACAGCAAAATGATTGATCTGCACACTATTTGCACATCAGATAACAGCAATTAATCACACAGAGCAGTTAGCACTGTCAGATAAAGTCAATGAGATGAGCAGAATATTAATATTCAGTATGTATTTACAACACTTTGGAATAGAGACATTGTTTCTATACCAGATCAATATCCATGGTGTCAAAGTCCATGCCCTCGTTTAGGTCCTCGATACGACCTTCTGATGACATCATCACATCCTCTACGATCGGCTCCTCATCGTCCTCCATGAGGCCTGTGTTTCGGCGACTGAGATAACACACACAAAAGGGCAATTCCATATGGGACATGGGACATGGGACATGGGTCTTAATCTGGTGCTCCCCTACTGAGCTCAATCCCCTGGGAACACTACAAGATACATATAACAAAATGACAGCAAAAATGAAGTTCGCTTGTCTCTTCGCCCATCTCTGTGTGTGTGTGTGCTTACATGGCGTGCTGCAGGTTGCTCCTGAGCTTGGCGTAGTTCATGGCGCGTTCCTGCTGCTGCCGCACCTCCTCTTGCTGCCGCTGGGCCAACATCCAGGACACCTGGGTGCTGTGGGGCCACACAGGCACAGAGCCTCTTTAGATTACACTCACCTCATTACCTCATCACACACAACCACTCCAGCAATCCAGTCATCAAAGACATTTTCTGTATGCTTTATGTATTCTGCCTGCATTTATTTGTCTATTTGTTTTGTCGTTTTTCCTGTTTTTTTAGTTCATTCCACGACTTATCAATTTAAGTAAACTTGAGAGCCATTTTCTACCACCAACATAAAACAAAGCTCATATCTCAACCAAGCACCACAGGACAAAAACATATCTAAACCCAAGTAAAAATCTTGTGCTGAATCCCTGACCACGGTTTCCAACATAGGGACTGAACAGCCCATTCATGTGGAGCACAGGGTTGTAGAGTAGGCTGCCGTACTTGTAGTCCATGGAGGCCTGGTGGTGATGTTGTGGCTGAGGGGTCTGCGGGTGGGGGTGCTGCTGGGGCGTGGGAGGCTGCTGCTGGGGAGGTGGTGGCGGAGGCTGCTGGGGCTGCGGAGTGGGCGGCTGCTGCGACTGATCGGGCGCCATGCTGTACACGCCCAGGTAGCTGTCCTCGGGCCGCATGCGCTTGGTATCGCGCATGGCCGTGGAGGTGAGGTGCGGAGAGGGCATCATGACGGGTGTCTGCATAGTCTGCTCACGGCTCAGCCACATGTCACTGCTACTGCTGCTGCTCTCCTCTGCAGAGAGAGACACACACACACACACACACACACACACACATACACACAGCCAGTTGTTATCCACTACGCTTGTACAAATCAATTGACACAAAACAAATTAAATTAACGAAATATATAAGTCCAACAATCACAATGGGCCTCAAGTCTGAATCTCAGGGTGGAACATTGGTTGCATATTCATTGCAAGGCTCCTTCATCTGAAAGTCACTATATAAATGGGTGCATATATCTGCATGTATTCAGAGTGACTGACAATCAATCGACCCATGTTTGATTCCCAAACTCCATGTTCCGAGTCTGTGCTGCTTTGGATAAAAGCGTCAGCTAAATGCTAGTCAACTTCACTGTACCTTCAGCCAGTTTCCTCTTGCCGGTGGCAGGTTTGGCCTTCTTGCTCCTGACAGAGGAACCACGGCTGCTGATGCCACTGACCACTGACATGGTGTCGTCGTCTCCACCCGCCTGCAGCGAGTTCCTGTAGGAGATGAGCGGCAGCCAACAGTCCTCCCTCTGCAGCGTCATCTGGAAGGTCATGAAGCGCTCCAGGTACATGTGGCTGCGATCAACACACAAGCACACACATATATAAATGAGTGCACAAACACAGCTAAATCACACTTCCATCAGACCAGAAGGTGAGCCCCTGAATAGGGGTGGAAATCAACAACAGGGTACCAAGTAGAACTGAGTAGAACCTAATGCATCAATCTACTGGAGTCGTATGTCTCTGCCCTTATCAATTCATGTTATCAATTCCAACATGTTATTGAGATCATGGGCAGCTGGTCTTCCTGAAAGTAGAACTGAAATGGACAACATAGTTCTACATAGTTTACCTCATTCTAATAGGCCATTATGGCCACCACAGTAATATAGGCTACATTATAGGTTCATGTGTTGATACTGACAATCTGTGTAGCACTGTGAGGAATTGATAAGAGAATTGATTTAAAAAATCGAACCAATAAGCAGGATCAACAATGGCATCAATATTGATCGAATCCCATCAATTCCCACCCCTACCCCTAGCTCCAAGTCCCTGAGTAGCAGACTTACACAGTCCTCTTGTCCTGCCTCATGAGCTTGGAAGAGAACTCGCTGAGAATGTCCAGAAAGGCCAGATGGGCTGGTGGGTTGCCCTCGCCCTGTGGACTGGGCTCCTTGAAGGCAAACTCTATACCGTCCCTGAAGAGGGGCAAGAGAGGTAGAGGTCAGCTGGGCTTCGATCAATACCATATAGTTGTTTACAATGGAAGTGCTTCACTTTCAACAAAAAACACCTACTGTTGAAAAAGCTAAATAACCTTTGGAACTTCTGCTGTGCTGCTACTGGACCTACCAGCATAAATAGCTAGCTTAGTAAAATAAACAGACATTGGTGTCAGAGGTTAGACACAGCAGCAAAGACTCACTTGTGCAGCATGGCGATTGCCTCCCTGGTCTTGAGCTGGTCTAAGCCAAAGGTGAGGGAGAAGCGTCGTGCCAGCTCCTTGATGCCGCAAAAGGCCGAGGACGAGCGGTCGAAGTTGTTACCCAGCTCCGACACCATCTCATTGAACAGCTGCAGCACAGGAGAACAGGTGGTCAGGAGGAGGCAGAGGTTCAAGGCTCTACTGCCATTCATAGTGGATGTGTTTGTGTCCACATAGTGGGAAAGACACAGCTGAACGCCCAGCTGAGGACACGTACCTGCTGCAAGCTCAAGATGAGCGTTTTGGCACACTGGATCTTGTCAATCTGTCTCGTCTTGCTCATCGTCTCCTTGATGATATCTCCATAGTCATTATAATACTAATAACAGAGCACAGGAGGTTAGTAAGGGGAACAAATGTGTGAAAAATATAGTTGACGTCTTAAAAAACCCAGCAGTGAAGAAGCCAGAGCACAATACCCTCATGTACTGCTTGAATATATCAGCTCCAGTGTTCATCTCCACCACGTTGTAGATGATGAGCTTGCAGTAGGCAGCCAGGAGGTTCCTCCTCTTGTGCAGGGCCTCAATCTTCCCAGCTTCGTCATCTTGTTGTCCATCTGCCCAAAACACCACAGGATAGGCAGAAAAGAATCAGTGCTGCTAATGGCTTGGAGATCCCGGACCGGGCAACCTGTCTCCCTCTAGTGGTGAGCTCTATTTAGGACGTCCCCCCCACCCCCCAAAGCTTGTTGACAAAACAGCTTGAGAGGCGCACTTAAGTTTGGAATTGGCTGCAGCACAAACACAAACACAAATCCTTCCACCAAGCTCCTCTGGGAAGACTCGTTAGGTCAGGGCCCACAGAGGCTTTGCTGGGTGATTGGGCCTCCGATCCCATTAACTTAACCCTTTTAAACCCATCTGGAGATAAACACCACAGATGGTGAGGTAACACATTTACATTTACATTTATGCATTTAGAAGACGCTTTTATCCAAAGCGACTTACAAAGAGGATAACAAAGAGTGCATATTGCTAACATAAAATCTGCAGTATTTAAAGTAATATAGTATAAGTATAAGTAAATATAAGTAATATAATATAGTCTGCAATATAAAGAGAGATTAAGTGTAAGAGGTTAAGTGCATTCCTGGTAGACACACATATACACACACACACACACACACACACACACACACACACACACACACACACACACACAGAAAGACAAATGAGTGCGCACCGGTGCTTCCGTCATCGTCCTGATCTATGAAGACATGGTCCAGTATGAAGCTGAGCAGCTCTGACTGGAGGGAGGAGTCTGGACTATACACCAGAGGCTCCAGAACCTCGCGACCCCCAGACATGATTTGATGGCTGAAGATCATCAGCACATCACACAGGATAGTGAAGGCCTAAAGGAGGCAGGTACAGAGAAAGGCAGAAACAGAAAGGGGGAGGAAGGGAGGGAGGGAGAGAGAGAGAGGGAGATTAGTTACAATATTTATGCATGATTTAGTGTTTGACATAACAGGTGACAAGCCTACAGTGGATGTATACATGGAATATTAGAGGAAGGGGGGATCTCTGCCACTAATCTCTGTGATGAGAACTTTTCATTTAAAAACTTGATAGCATTTTTGAGAAAAGCCATCAAAGAGGCTTGCAGTACTCTTGCAGTGCTTTGCACACCTGTTCTTTCACTGCCGTGTTGACGTTGGTCAGGTAGCGTTGACACATCAGACAGAAAGCCCTCATCTGTTTCCTCAGGGTCACCATGTCGTCCTGACAGATGAGGAAAACAAACCATTTCAAATCAACAACAGCCTAACAGTAGGACAGACATCATCAATCAATCAATCAATCAATCAATCAAACTAGAACATCTTGAGGTCCAGGTGGGCGCTTACCTTTTTGGAAATGCCATCGGAGACCTTGGCTAAGTGCCACAGGATGACATAGTGGGTGCACTGGAGCGCATGAATCACAATCTTAAGGAGACACAAAAAGAGAAAGTTTAGACTCAACAGAACCAACAGACAGGCTGCAATGCTTCAGAATGACACTGATGAGTCTTCTCACCTGCTCAGGCATGTCCCCGTTCTCTATGCCCGAGCTCAGCAACTTATAATTGCTGGTGAACAGGTCCCATTTGGAAAGGTCATGAGCGCTGATGGAATAGGAGGAGAGCAGTTACACATCACGGTTCTATGCATGACCAAGACTGTAACATTATAGAAGATGCACTCAAACAAGCAAAGAGTCTTACTTATGGAAAGCAGTGATTCTCTTGAGTGTGGACAACACCTGGTAAGCATCATCATCATCAAGGTCTTCTCCCTGGGAGGAGAGATCAGTGTAACTCTTTGCGATACTAAACTATAATTCATACATATTTCTCTGTCAGTCTCTCAGTAGGCTATGTGTAATGGTACTAAAACAGTGTCTCAAGAAAGAGTTACATACTTGAGGTTAACACTCTTTGCAGTATAAAACTACAATGCATTAATATTTCAGCTTCATATTTCAATTCCTTCACACCATCAACTTCAGCCCCAACCTCTGAGCAAGACGGTGAACACAGACTACCTGAGATCATTAGAAAAGCCTTGGGAATAAACCTGGATCTTCCCATTACCCTCACACTCACTCGGTGACTGAGCATTAAGACTTTCAAAGGCTCTGGTTTAGCCCGGAGCGACTGGTGGTCCCACTCACCTCCTGCAGGAAGTCCTCCAGCAGCCGACTGAACTTGTCCACCTGCTCGTCCAGGAGCTGGCTGCGGGCGATGTCCACGCGGTTGAAGATGGTGTACTCCTCATTGCAGAGCGCGTGGAAGGTCTTGGAGCAAGCCTCCAGGACGTCCGTGTCTGTGTGCTTCTCCACAATCTCCCTGATTTGTCTCAGCAGCGCCTCTAGGTGCTAGAGAGGGGAAACAGGAAGGCATGTCTGTGCCATTCCAAAGCTCTGAGCACTAAAGCCAAGCCGCTGCTTTACGGCCTTACAGAACAGAATGCTTTGAGTGCCCATGAAAGTATCATCATGACTGGCCTATTCAATTCCCATCCTAAACTATTTATTACACAACCCGCAGACAGCTAAGTGAAAAGAAGCCCAGAAGAAATAAAATCAGACCTTCTCCAGCCTCCCCGTGGTGTAAATCTCCAGGTCGAAGAACTGCGGTAACTGCAGCAGGTTGGTCACCTTCTCTGCATCCACGGAGTACTGTGCCAAATAAAAGGACCAGGTGAGGTTACTACTCAGACATACACTACAGGTGTAGCCTACTGTAGCAATGGGAGCAAGAGCATGTAGAATAGCACGGGTGCATTAGCAGAGAGTCTCACTGACCTTAGCCAGCAAAGGAGGCAGGGCGACGGCAAAGAGCTCGGTCATTCTCGTCCTGTCGTCCAGCTGTGTTTTCTTCTCCTTCGCTGTCAGCACCTGAGGGCACCCCACACAGACAAACAAGAAGTCAGCCAACAGACAGACACCTGCATAGTCTATTGTAATTAATTACGGACGCGGGTATTTCTCACCCTCTTCCCTGTGCCGCGACCAACGGGTGGATGGCACTCAGCGGCCTGCCGGATGGTACACAGCATGATCTCGATCAGAGCCGTTTCCTGCCTGTCCGTCAGAGCTGGACAAACACACACACACACACACAAAAAAGACAAACAGGCGTAAACAGAGGATTTCCAAATACATCACAAAAACTGATCTAATTTGGAATCAATACAATACAACTTACATACGAACCAACACTCAACTCAACTTCCATTCCATTTCGTTCAATGATGTTCCATGTACATTAATTTAAACGGAATAGCTACTTTGAAAACACAGGCCCTGCCAGCAATGGTGAGGCAACTTCAGCTGTACCTTCCTCCCCTGGTAGGGTCTCATCCAGCAGCAGGCTGATCATGCACTCCCAGTCCTTGAGCAGGTCAGCGGCACAATCCCACATGCTGTCCACCAGGTAGGCCGCATGCTCGTGCAGCTGCAAAGCACACCACCACCACAGGTTACGTAAGCCATCAATAACACACCAGTACTATTCACCAAAGCACTAGTATAGCTCCACTCTACCATAGTATAGCATCGCCACCAAACAACTGTGGCCAACCTACAAGCCTAGAGTGAGAATGACTGAAAGGCATTGTAGTAAAGGGGCTGAGGCCCTCTCACCTCGCTCTCCAGGAAGAAGAAGACGGTGGTTTTGAGGAGGGTGGCGTTCAGGCTCTGGCGACCTCGCCTTTTGGGCATGCTGTCGTCCTCAGGGTCCCGATGACTAAAGAGTCTGAGCAGCCAAACAAGAGACAGGCAATCAGTAAATCAACGTCACATTTAACACAGACAAAACACTAGGCCAGGGGTGGCCAAACTATTCATTATTCATTATGTATGAATTAATTATGTATTATTAATCTATAATTATACATCAATTGCACATAATTTTTGTCAATAATATCATTAAATAGTTTCACAAGAGGTTGAAAACTAGTCTCTTGATTTTGCATTAGCCCTTGGCAGCTTAGATTTTTCAGGATGTGGCCTGCACACAGAAAGGTTTGGCCACTTCTGCACTAGGAAGTCTGCATCACGCAGTGCTTCAGGTTGTTCCAACAGGAAGCCCACCAGAGACGGATGGGTTTAGTTGCCTTCACTCCCAGAGACTTGCTCTTTGAGTGAGTGAGGGAGTGAGTGAGCCTGCCTTATGCACCAGCAGGTCACTTCCATGTCCTGTCCACTGGGTTCCTTTCCCTGCGGCTCTGCTGCCAGAGTAGCCTGCTCCACCTGTCCCTCCTCCTGCCCCTCCCATGAGGCCGGCCATCCGTCAACTCTTCTCACTTTTAGCAACATCACCACTACCTGCCCGGTTCCCCCTCGCTCTCTGCGCCTCTGGGTACCAGGCGGAGAGTTTTGGGGTTTAAGTGAAGCCTTTGCTCACTCAGCCACAGGGAACTGAAAGCGATACTTGGGAATGGTGGGGTGGGGTGGACTGTTGGCAAGAAGTGGGGACAGTGCACCTACTTTTTGTAGAGGAATTCTCCGGCTGCCACAGCAACCGGCCGGTGAGCGGAGTAGACCAGGTGGTAGACGCTCTCACAGTCCTCGGGAGTCAGGACTTCATCGCTGCTACTGTTATGCCAAACACACACACAAACAAACAGTTTACCTCAGCAAGACAGGAGCACATCTAAAGTGTTAAACACCTTATGAGTTGCTGGTGAGTAACATACTGTAACACGAGAGTGAGCAGTTTTATTGCTTGCACGGCGACGTCGTACTCCTTGTCCAGCGTCATTGATACAATCCGGTCCTGTGGGGGGAAACATTACACTGTGTTACACACAATCACCCTTCAGAAAGCCCAATCAAAAAAGGCTATTACAGAAATTCCGCTAACCCAGGGGGAGGGAGGGAGAGAGAGAGAGAGAGAGAAAATGAGACAGATGGAGCTCACCT
This sequence comes from Tenualosa thibaudeaui, assembly GCA_027481765.1. Taxonomy (NCBI): domain Eukaryota; kingdom Metazoa; phylum Chordata; class Actinopteri; order Clupeiformes; family Clupeidae; genus Tenualosa; species Tenualosa thibaudeaui. Next base: position 17,927,330 of record JAIFZK010000004.1, on the reverse strand, counting down.
TGAAGCGGCTGGTGAAGAGTTCCAGCTTGGTGTTAAGCTCACGGTTGTAGTAGAGACCTTGCAGTGCTGTGAGACACTTCAGCCGCACCTCACCTTGCTGCAGAGGAGCAAAGCACAGATAACCAATTAAGAGACAACGCCTTACAGACTACACTGAAATATACATCTGTATCAATGAAATGCAGATCTACATTACAATTCTGATCATGGCTGTATTGTACAGGGGTCAAAATAAACATTTTGAAATGTGAATACCTACCAGCCACTGACACATAAACTGGCGAAATTCACAGAGCCTTTCAATGGAAAATCTGTAGTTTCTGTTTGAAATCTAGCAGCCAACTTCAAAATCTACCAGGATTTGGCTGGTGGCTGGTGCTAATTTTGAGCCCTGGCTGTACATGTTCTGTACATGTTAAGAGAGGCCAGCTTACCTTGTCGTGCAAGGTCCAACCCACATACTTCAGGTAGCTGTCGTTGAGGAAGGCGTCACTATACATCTTCATCCACACACCGATCTCCTCGATGCAGATGGCACGGATCTCAGCGATGGAGTCTCTGGATGGGGCAGGAAAGAGGGTTACTTTCCACTGAACAAGAGAACTTCCACAAGAACTGCACAAAACCTCGAAACAAGCACACTCATACATACCTATATCGATGGATGAAGACACCTTTGAAAATTGCATTCATCATGTTTTCGATTTCATCCTGATTTTCTTGAAGCTACAAAAAAAAAAGATGAATGTGATCCTGATCCAGCAGCTCTCATCTCCAACAGTGAACTTCTCATCATTTTACAAAAAACTCTCACATTCTGAACAATAAATCCACTACACTTCACACTTGCCACTCTGCTCCCCTCGACTCTCCAAACAGGTGAGCAGATGGCGTCCCTGTGGAGCCTGGCGTTACATAACCCCCCTTTAGTTAATTACCGGGGCCCGCTCCAGCACACCTCACTCGCTAGCGCTCCGTCAAGCGGCCCACCGCCTAAAAACAGCAACTTCTGTGGCTAACGCAACATCACACTGGGCCTCCTCCGCAAAGAGAGCAAAGAGAGAGAGAGTCAAGTCTATAATGCAGCCTGTGGTTGTGTTCAGTCCCAGAAGAATGATGCCACAGGTAGCAGACAACCACTTATTCTCCGCTTTCAGTAGAGTAAGGCCAGAGAACTGCAGGAGGATGCTGATGCTCTGGCAGGCACAACTACTGTTACTAATAATTACTACACAAGACGCCTACAATAACCAAATATGTCTGAACTGTAACAACAAATCTGAGGTCAGTCAAGTCTCTTGTAATAGGGAAATGGGAAAAGCTCGAGAGAGAGAGAGAGAGAGAGAGAGAGAGAGAAGGAGAGTGAAAGAGAAAAAGAGAGAGAGAGCACGAACAAGAGAGAGAGAAACAGAGAGAGAGAGAGCAAAAGAGAGAGAGAGAGAGGAGAGAAAGAGAGAGAGTAAAAGTGTGTGGGAGGGATGTCCACTCACCTCCTTGCGCTTCTGCAGCAGTAGCTCCAGCCGCTCGTTGGCGCGTTTGCCGATCATCTTGTTGCGCTCGGCCTCGTACTGGCGCTGCGTGTTGTCCATGTTGATACTGAGGTTCAGCGCCACATTCACTAAAGCCGTCATCAGCTTCATGGCTGCACAAACAGCAACAGGTTACTTAGTAGGTTGGCCATGAGGGACATTCATGAATCTAATACAAGTGCTAATTGTTACGTCATCACGCATCACGCACAATAGCAAACACCAAGATACAGCTAACCACACAACTGATGCTTAATGTAGTGAAAAAAAAAACTTTTATGACATGAAGGGAACAGATCAAGAGCATCCATAGCAAATCCCCAAAAGAACAATCCCTTATGTCTTCTGTTGTGTCTAGTGAGTTTGGAGTGCGTGGAGAGACTGACCTGCGAGTGTGCTGGTGTGCCTGAAGGCACGGACCTGCGAGTCGGACAGGCCAGTGAGGAGCGAGATGACCGTGTCCATCATGTACTCGTCGTAGATGATGCTGTACTGACATTGCCGAACCAGCACGCCGATGAACTCGCAGAAGCTGGCCTTGAACTTCTTCCACTGCGGCCCCGTCATGGTCAAGGGGTAGTCGCCGCTGTCCTGGAGAACGCACAAGAAAAGGCTTCAGGATGCACTGGGCAATAGCCTTCCATCATCAAGCATGTTCAGCAGATGTCTTTTTAAAACTTATGTTACTGCATGTCGCAGCTCCAACTTCAGTCTGATTCATAGTTTACCCACCTCTCATTTTACCTCTAGACCCCTGTATGTGTGAGACTGTGTGGTTTGTGTTTTGTACATGTTTGTCAATGTTGTGTCATACTGTCATGAGCACACTGAGGGTACCTAGGTGTATGGCAATGGCATATTGCATCTTGAGACTGAGTCTGAACAGTCAGGGGTAGGGATGTGAATCGAGAACTGGGAATCGAGTAGAATCGAGAATCAAACGCTTCAATTCATTGGAATCGTATCCCTCGGACATTATCAATGCCGAAATATTTTACAGACCATTGTCAATGGGTCCTTAAAATACAAAATTAAATGGATAACACAGCTCTACATGGATTTCCTCATTCTGATAAGCTGCTATTGTCACCTTAGTGGTATAGGCTGTATTATTGGCCTGTGCTGATACAGAAAATCTGCGTAGAATACATTCCAAACAGTAAGGAACTGATAAGAGAACTAGTAAAGAATTGGACCAATAAGCAGAATAGACAATGGCATTGATACTAATAAAATCCCATCAATTCCCACCCCTAGTCAGGAACTGATAAAGGCCTTGCTCATTCATGTGCATGCAGACATTGTGTGAAGAGTCAGTGTGATACCTCATCAAACTCCTCAGTCATCTTGCGGATGATCTCCGAGTTCTGCATATGACGGAACATTTCACTGCTGACCACGCCTGTGACAGAAAGCAGAGAAAAGGATCTCATACAGCGTTGTATTAGGGCAGGATTACACACACCTACACACTATTAAACCGAGGACTAATGTCACAGTTTTATCAGCATCCTTACTGGTGATAAGATATGTGGAGCAAACAAATGAAGAAAGCCTGAGATCATCAATACAGGTCACTTTCTGAGGCTCTGAGTTACACCATCTTCAGGAAATCAGGTGTGCAGTCACAGTTAAGTCCTACCTTTACACCCTGAGCACTGTATAAAGAAGTTGATCAGGTCGAGGAGGGCGATGTCCCGGTCATGCTTATATGACTCGATCCAGTCATCAACAACGGACTGTGGGAAAGAACAACTTCAAAAATCAGCACAGGGCAGATGACATCCCCCCCCATTAAAAATAAGCACCAACTGGAAATATTACCAGTTCAGATAACAACATTAACAGAATTCATGTACTACACACACATTTTATTTTTCACTGACTTCAGTACAGAGGAACAGTAGAGCTAGCTGCAAAGTGTTAGTACCACAAACGCTACACTGACCTGCATAGCACTCTTGCCCAGCTTGACCACCTCAAACAGCATCATGTTCTCCATGCCGTTCTCCTGGTGGTGTCCATTCATGCGGCCGAGGCCCCCCTTGCCTCCAAGTCCACCTTTGCCCTTCTCACCGGGGCCCTTCTTCCCCTTCTTGGCCTGATAGAGAGAACAGAGGAGCAAAGGGGAGCTTCAAGCGCTGCCATAAACACTAAATAATCACTTGAGTAAATCATCTATGTCAAGACCTGGTCTGGCTTATCAGAAAGTCAAGCAAATAAAGAGAAGTAGGTTGCGACTAGAGTAGTTAAAGAGACATCTGAGGTCTGGTCCATACCTTCCCTTTGCCTTGACTTGCAATCCTGCCATCAGGATCATCGAAATCGGTGTCCGAGGAGAAGCGTGTATCCGTGTCCCTGCAAGACAAAAGGGGCAGAGGAGTTCACTCTCGAGGCGTCTCAGAATTGGGCTTGTGACTCAAAGCTTTGAGAGCGGGCCAAATACTTACTGAGGATAATGAAACTCCGTTTGCAATTCTGGTGCTGCTATCATTTCTTTAACATCTTCTGAAACAACTCAACTAGTTAAGTTCTGCCAGCTGTCATAAGACACACAGACCAGTGGCGGAGGTATCAGTTGCATATGACCTGAAGAAGTAAGAAGTAAATTCACTCAGTAAATTCAGTAAATTCACTCAGAAGCCAGAAGCATAGTAATGATGATGCAACCCATTACAGCGACAACGTAAGTTCCCTATAGACTGTATCAATGAAGTAATTGACAGGGATTGTTACATAATTTATTATGGACAGGGGTGGAGGACTTACATAATTTGCTAATACATGATCGGCTTAAAATTGAGGATTTAGCATACAGCACACAGCACTTAAAGGATCCTCGTCATTTGCAAATACACATCACCAAAACACCACTGGAGCTCAGTAACTGTGTCGTCGAGCATTTCAGCGGCTAACTCTTCAACTTAAACTTTATTGTCCAGAGGGCAATTGGTTGTGCAGTAAGACATCAAGTAAGACGCAAGACACAACAAACCATTAAGTGCAGTGTGTCCACAACCATGACGTCCAATAGTACATTACATACATCACAGTGCATTAACATCACAAGTACTAGTTCAATGATGTCCACTAACAGAGCTCTGTTCTGACTTTCTCCAGTGGCAGCTGAGCAGACAAGTGTTCAACCCATCATCCCTTTGGAGTGGCCATGCCTGAGAACATGTTCCTCATGATTGCTATTCACCGCATGGTCAGTAGGGGAGCAATGTTGCACTGCTCAAGAGCCACAGAGTCACAACACCATGCCTCTCAGAGAGAGACCTGACTGAAGGATTAGGCACTAGGCTCCATGCAGGCGGCCAAGATTTCACACTCAGATCCACTCAGCTTCTGCAGCTACTCAGGGAGAAGACTGGATGCACAACAGCAGACACTATGACTTTGGTTACATGCAGGGAATAGTTTTTTTTTTTTTTTTTTTTTAATGAAATACTGGCAATATTTGCACACGAGTCATGTAAACTCATCATACCAATCATCATCTTCTGAATTTGGTCGTATTCTGGTTTCTAAAAACCCAAATAAACCCCCTGGTTTATGCCTGAATTAAACAGAATTCAGGATCATGTATACACCTGAATCGAAAAATGCTCATTACATTTTCTTTTTTGCATGTGGGCATGCTCAATCGGCACAGCACATCCAATACAAGGCTACGTCAGTGACCTTGCTGGAATATAGCAAGTGACATGCAAATGAGAATATTCCCCCAATCAATCAGAATATTAACCTTATTCAGAATTCGCTGTGTATGTTACCGTAGTCATTGTTGATAGTACCTTTTATAAGCAAGTTTGTGTAAATGTGAATGATACTGATACTGAAATCATGTCAGAGAGCCTAGTCCCATTCGCATTAAGACGGTCTGAGGTTTCGGGGATGAAGGAATATTGCAAAAGAGAATTTTTTCACTTCAAATAGATGGTTATGACTATCTAACTATCAATAAACACTTCACAAACATATGAAAAGTGACTCGTGGGGGGTAAATCACGCACAATATTTTAACTTAATGTAAACCCTGGAACTGGAAAACATTTTGACACAAATTTCAGGGGGATCAATATTTTGTGATATCCAGAGCCTCTTGTAAGTGGCATTTGTGTTTAATGGGAAGTGCAGTTATTCTCCAGTGTCCAGTGTTTCCTACACAGCTTAAACCAGCAGCAACCTTACAGCACTCTCTTGCTTACTTGAGACAAGTGCAGGATGCAAGTGCCTACAGGCCGGACAACACCACATCACCACATCTTATCACCATATCTTAAAGTAGATGCAAAGGACAGCACACTTCTTAGGCTAAGGTTTGAACCACTACTCTTTAAACTTCATGCAAGCAGGATGGGGGGAGGGGGGTCTTAGAAAAGTATTATAACCACATGTATCTGAGAATAACTAAACATGCCTAACAATTGCGAAACACATGCCCAAGAGATATTCTCTACACCAGGAGTAGCCAAGCATACTAAAAAATCTACGCTGACAAAAGCCAATGCAAAATGAAGACCACCAGTTTTAACTAGTTTTAGATCAGAAAATCCGGAGGCTGTCTATTGCTACACTGTTTAATGACGCTATTGACAAACACATCACACTGAAACTATGAACGGGCCACATTAAATTTTATTTTTTGACTTCATGGCATGCTGAATGAAAGAGGGCAGAGGAGTAAACTATTATCTCCTAGCCTGGATCAACTCAGACCACAGCTCAATGAAGACTGATGAGCAGGTCCGATGAGCAACTGCCTTCCCATTTCCTGGTGCGCAACCCAGCAACCATCCCAACCCAGCACCAAATTTAAAGTCAAAGAGAAGGATTTAATGGCTACCAAAACTCTTGGGAAGAGCACCAAACGCATATTTCCTGTGAACAATGGTTTTGACTGCGGCTGTCCACTTGTGTTACTGTCTATGGATTAACCATAGACTGTAACACAATCACTAGTTGTCAATCATATTAAGCCACAATTACTGGTTGTCCATCATATTAAGCCAACCTACGACAACAGATAAGTTGTTGTCACTGACTCTTGGGTTTTGAGCAATTTGGAAATGGACTGAAATGGATTTGCCTCCAGATGGTAAAAAAGTGACTCAGTATGTGCATATCCAATTTGGTGCTGGACAAAAAAAAAACTTAAACATATCAAAAAGAGAGGAGAATGTCCACACATTGTAACTTCCTTTTTTCTTTTTTCCAGCTTTTACCAAGCAACATTTCAAGCCTTTACACTCCTCATCTGCTCTTTTTGACTTGTCTCCAAGATGACCAGCAGAGCAAAATAAAATTTGCTAGCGATGCAATTAGATTTAGCCAGGCTAAAGAAGTCCACGATATGCAGACCAAACACAATTGTCTAAAAAAATCAATCAAATCAATTAAATTCAACAATATTTACACAGTGCCATTTACAATGCCCATTACAAGAACAAATGTATGCATGGACAATTAGGAAAGCTAACCGCTACATTTAAGAAAAGTGGTGAAGTAGTAGTGAAGATGCACCATTATGAAATGGCCTGAACGCAACATTATTGTAATTCTACATATTTTACACTACAGCAGCAGGTATAGCATTTTTTTCTGCAATGCATAATTGCTCTCCTGTAATCCACTACATTTCTTATACAAAGTCTAAGTGCTATCATCTTTGCATGATACATTTGTTATGGAGAGGCACCTTCTCCAAGTACCACTAAGAAAAAGATTGCCAAATTGATTCCCTGTCCACCAGTATGAACTAGGGTAGGCGCTAGCACTGAGCTCGTGCTAGTGGCTAGAAAGCCAGGATGAAGCAACATTCTCTATTCTAACAACACTCATGCCAAGAACAGCAACAAACATGGAAACATAGCTACAAGTTCTCGCATCAAGGTTAAGAATTTCAGTCACCAATACTACATTCACAACACAGCACGACACCTTTTTTTCCAAAGTAATAATTGGCTTCAGTAGTAAAGATAACAGGTACTTTCCCTATCGGCTGTATCTTTTGCTTTTGCTTTTTCCCCTTGGCCTAGGAACCATGAACCATTCGATTGGTTAGGTAACACAATAGTCAACTTAGCCAAAGCAGCAAGGACTGTTAAACAAAAACAAAAACACATATTTGTTTGTTCAAACTTCAAGAGGAAGCAAAAGAGCTGAAGGCCTATGGGCAGACTGAGAAATCAAGCAGATTTTTTTCCCTCTCGTTTGTGCCTCCTGAAACAATGACATGATATCAAAAGTCAAAATGTCTGAGCCCTAAACAAAAAAGCTGAGAAACATCCCTAGGAACTGTGTGTTTGTTGGGCTAGACTCTCCAGTCAGTGGTTCCAAGAGCTGTGTTCACAGAACTGTTGTGTCCATAAGAAATTAAACCTGTTCCTAGGCCCTAGGCTCTTAGCACTGTAGGCTACCAGTGTAAACATCACTCTAGAATATTTTTTTTCTTGGCTGAGCACTGGCTCTTTGGCTGGCAAAAATATTTTTAAAAACTGATTATTGAGATCAGGTAACATCTACAAAGCAAAAGATGCTTTGGTGAAACAGGGGTCCTTGTGAACCCCAGAAGCAATGACTATAGTTACATGCAGGGAATATTCCGCTTGTAAACAGAATATTGGCAATATTCAGTTTGTGGGTGAGTCATGTAAACTCTGCATACCTTTTGTCATCTTCTGAATATGTCCTTATTCTGGTTTCTAAAAACCCATATCACACCCCTGGTTTATGCATGAATTAAATGGAATTGAGGGTCATGTATACACCTTAATCGAAAAATGCTCTTTACAGGAGCGGTTTTGCACCTGTGGGCATGTTCAATTGGCATGACGCATCCAATACAAGGTAACTTTGTGGGTTATGTCAGTGACCTTATTGAATATTGCAACTAACATACAAATGAGAAAATTTGTGCAGCACACTACTCTGCCACACATGTAAACAGATCATTCAAGATCTTACTCTGACCATTATGAATTCGCTGTGCATGTAACCGTATTCACCGTCACCACCTAGACCAGTGCCCAAAATAAAGTGTACGTAAAAGTATTTTATCCAAAACAACACTCTTAACCTTTGGTACTAAACCCAGGCCCGACACTTCATTCAAGAATTATGCCCATTTTTCTCTACATTAGTTCTGAAATCATGTGTTGAGACAAGAGGATCTACTGGGTTTTTAAACTTGACTGTTCCCTTCCCAGCCTATAACGGCCATAGAAAGGAGCATGAGCAAATTAGAACTGTGTATCGTTCCTACATCACTCGCTATGTTCCCTCCATTACTAGCTATTTGAATTCAGCTACAAAATTAGACTACTCTTACTGTGTGTTCACACCAAGAGCAACTATAGCTGCAAAATCGCAGGAAGTATTTCACTTTGTATGGACAAGAGCGACAAAAGCAACAAGCATTAAAAAGAAGCTAAAAACTGTGACTTCATGCAATGTAGCTATGACGCGTTTGAGGTGTAAAGGAAATGTCAATGGACACATCATGAGCAATTAGAGCGTCACCAGCGAATGTGTTAGCAGCTATTTATATGAGCAACAAAGGTGATTTTACAGTTTTAGTAGCTATTGGTGTGAATGCACAGTTAGCTTACTCTTTTCCATACAGGTGTTCAGAGCACACTCATACACTATGACTAAACTGAGGCAGGAGAACATTTGAATCTCAAGAATATTATACAATCATAGAGAAATATCCAAAAGGACTCCTTTAGACCACTGGTTCTCAAACTGGTGTCCACGGAGCACTGCCTGGGGATCCCTGAAAAAGTTTGCAACAAAGTAGCATCTAGCAGAACAAATGGATACGAGCCTTATTTTTTTGTTGTGATTATTAGGGGTCCTTGGAAATGTTCTGTATACACAGAAACTCAGCAAAGACTGGCATGACAGTGTTCTGGTCTATTACTTCCACTAGTGGGGCTATTCCCTTCTCCTGGGGGAAGGGGTTCGGGTTTACCAATTGTCATTTTCAGAATATTTTGAATTAAAATGTATGTATTCTGCACATTTCAACTGCCCTTCAACTTTTGTTTTTATTAAGTTTACCCAAATACACAAAGAAAACCTCCATCTAGGCGAATGCAGACCTGTAGACTTCATATTCACAGCCTGCTCAAAAAAGAAAAGATCCATGTGTGGTAATTCTACCTGTCACAATAATGTTCACTGATGAACAAGCTTCATTTAATTGGTTTTATTCTTCAATGTTACAATTTACTTGCAATACACTTTACTTATTCACGTTACTTATTCATACAGACTGCCCATATGTAGGGCTTCTTTATTGCCCAGGATTTGGAGTAATGAAACACGTTCTGCCTCTTTACTGCAGTTGCAGACCATTCCTTGTTCACAAGCCTACTCCTGAGCCAGGGAAACAGCACAAGCCGTAATGAAAACAAGGGGGCGGAGACCTCGAGGTCCCTCGGAATCAGCTGGGCGTTCATTGGTTGCTCTGTCGTGGTTTCCAAGAAACATCACCAGCAAGTAAATCGACAATCCTCCACCTCCATATAGGGAATTGTACTATCCGCCCTGCATATCCACGTTCACCAATCAGAATCAACTATCTGCTTTCACTGACGTAAATAAGACAAAACACTGGAGAATGCAACTCCATCACGACTGTAAATTCTCGCATCTAAAGACCCTCGGACCAACACAATACCAGCTGGATTTGTTTACCTTGCCTACACTGCAATGTCTAACGTGACTAGCTCATTACGATGGGAATGTGAAAAGGTAGCTCTCACTAATTTCTTGCTCCTAATATAGGCTAGAGTCTAGACTCTAATCGTAGTTTCCCAGTGTAAAACAGGGTGTGGCTTAAAGTCATGTTACATTTTATAACTAATCGAAACGTTCTACACTGTGTACTACACATCACAAATTATTATAACTACATAATAATGAAAATACCCAATGACTGCATGCATGCAGTGATTAAGTAAATTCTTAGAAAAATCATGCAGACAAGCAGCAGCATAGAGCTTTTGCTGAGATCATCCACTGAGAGCGCAAAACGACGGCGTACAGTTAGTTCTACATTAGATTGTGAAATGGGTCACAAATACATTGGGGTCACATACAACATAAAGCCTATATTTATCACTGGTCAATGCTCTGTATGTACAACCTGAAGTACACTTGAACTGCTTAACATTCCTATTGATTTGGTGATTTAATGCCTATAGCTGGCAACAAAACACGGTCTACGTATATACGTTTCACAGTAGAAAGCATGCAAACTTGCAAAGCATAAGTTTTAAGCGAAACATATACTTTACGAACCACAGTACATATGCAGTTTAAGAAAAGTGGCGCCAAACACTGCTAGTAGCAACACTGACAAGGCTAACTAAATCCGTTTCTAACGCGCACTACTTTTTGTCCGAATCAGGCCATCTTACTAGGGACTGTAACCAGAGGTGTTGCCGCTTTATTGTTAATTTGTTCTGATTAGATCACGAGGTTAGGTAACTAAATGCTAACTGGCAACCGGTTCCTGTCATTTTACACCGCGGTCCAAGCAGACTTGGTGTTTGGCTGAACCACTGGCTTGCATTGCCCAATGTTGTTTTCAGCCTAGCTTAACATTAGGATGTGTTTCAGGGATACTTGGCCACCGATCTAAACTGCCCCGAGACAATTTGATAATATCTCTGAAGTAAATAATATACAATTGTATATGGTCGCATGGTCATCCATCTCCGAGGATCAACACTTCCTCCACGAACAAATAGCTGCGATACTAAAGCTACTGGATTCTATAGCTAATACTAGCAGGGCTAGCTAACTGGTTAGCTATAACCACTAAGCCTATTTCCTCCTGATTAAACACAGACTATGACTGTGTATTATTACGGTTTCATTGAATACCCACATAGTTTCTTCACGCATATTGTAATGTTTACGATAAATCCCGACTAATCCAGAAACACGAATTAAGTGTAAAACAGTGGACACGTCTGACGAGTAACTAACGTTAGCAAGAGGGAATCACAGGGGAGACAAATCTCCATCTTGGACCCACTCAAGAGGCAGTTCTCGTGATTCTCCATATTTGTTTTGATGTCATTCGCACGAATCTCATGTCGCGGCGGTGACCTGTTCGGTTTAATCCAAACACTTCGCGCTCATAATGACAAAATATTTTCAGAGTGGGTGACTCCCGGAAGCTCCCATAAGCTACCATAATTATACGTGGAAAAACACCTCGTCCTTGCGTCCTCCATCTTGCCTCTGAATTTGAGTTTCAATAACTGTAGCTAGCTAGCTTAGCTTGCTGTCTTACGGGCATCAGAGTTCGTATATAATATATCCTGCTCTGCTCTAATTGTCGCATAATGATTACAAAGAGGTGGAGAAAGCCATAATGTCGTCCAAGAGAGTTGCACACAATCATGTCGTGCTGAACAGGTCAAACAGCGACGACTTTCTTTCTCGTCTGAATTCGCACATCTCCGCAAATGTTACTAGCAAGCTAAAGCTAGCAGACCAACAAAATAGCTAGCTAAACCTACAAACTTACAGAACCTTTTCCGCCATTTTATATTTAACTTACCTCGGCGTCAATGTTATTTCCCAAAAAATCACAGTTTTCTGTGGACTGATGCGTGTCGCTGTGGAGGGGAGCTTGAAATTCAACACGATTTAGTAGACGAGTTTGAAAGTGGCGGTCAGAGGCGGTTTTGGACACTCTCTCACCCCGCTTACTCTGTTGGGTTTGTTGTTTCGATGACTGAGGCGAACCCATGCTGCAGACCTGCCATCTGCTGGGCAGAAGGAGCGTTGTCAAAGTGGTAGCTGTTCGACATTTTGCGCCGAGAAAAAAACGCGGTGTTCTTGTTCACTATATACACTAAGTGGGTCAAGAAGAAAAATGGAAAAACTGCAAACACAATACATTTCAACAATTTATTAAACATGATAGTAAAGTGCATAAAGCCAAACCTGCATTGGAAAAATGTCTACACTGGTTATCTAAAGATTGAGTATTTTTCAGTTAAACAGATGATTTTTAGAGTTGTGTATACCAAAGTCCCCAGTCACTAAGGGGACCCAGATTAATTAAATAAAACAATATTATATAACAAAAAAATACCAAACTGATCAGATAAAGTTATGTATGTATGAGTAAGGCACACCTGACAATGTGCAAGTGGCCTGCCCCATATCTTAAATTAGATGTGTAGCAGATTTCTGAGAGCATTCAGTTTTACTAACAAAAGCATCTTTTGTAAAACAACCTTTTACTTCCTGTGTAATCAAACACAGTTACATTATACATCTGTACATTATTACAATGGGATAGAAAAAGATGATTTTGCAGAACATTTCTTTTGTCTACATACACAAAAGTACTTAAATAAAATCTTTTTACACACTATTAGGAATGATGGGTCTCATATGAAATATAAAGCAGCACTTCAATTTGAATGCCTAAATCTTAAAACTTAAGAGATGTAGGTCTTAATTTTTTGCATGATATTTGCACAACAGATGGGACATTTCTCTAAAGAATCTGAGCACCTCTTGCATGTGGCCAGGTGTCCACAGGGTATAAACACAATACAAATGTCATTGTCCATGCAGATTTTACACAGCTTTTCCCTCTGTAGCTTTTCCAGCTTCTCCAAAGGAGTTTCACCTGTAATTACATGATGCATTACATGACAATGTACACGAAAACATGCTGTATTACAATCAATCAATCAATCAATAAATAAATAACAATTTCACAAACTGTAACAAAACCAGAAATCTGGAAAAGAACAAAAGAACAATAATTGAACAAATACAGTACTATACCTACCCTCATTTCCATGGGAGACCTCAGGATCATTCTCTTCAGAGTTGCTGAGCACATCCTGGATAAGACTCTCAACACTGTAGTAGCCCTCTCCAGACCTGCGTATTTTCTCCAAAATGGCCCTCTCTACTTTGACAGGGTCAAACCCCAGCTCAACAGCTTTCTGGGCCATCTCAGACTGCATTACATTTGTTGCTGCAGAAATCAAAAGAGCAATGTGGCTATTGTGGTAGGCCTTCAGGTTTCTACTTCATCTCTTAAGACATACTTTAATTCTTTACAGTTGCAATGAATGTGCTTTTTACCTCGGCCTTGCTTTGAAAATCCATTTTGATGATGACTTGAAGCCTGAGGAAATAAGGAAAATGAAACCACTGAAATGTACATATTTATTGACAGAGGTATTTTGTCCCATCATTAATTTCATATTAATGACCAGCTTACCGCCTTGCCCCTGCTTGGATTTTGAAGTTGTATACTGTTAACAAACTCATGACCCTTTTCTGACAGAAGAAAACTGCACCTATTCATCCAAAAAACAATGTATGTATCCAAATGATTAATATTGAATAAAATTGGGAAAAAATAGCACTACTATTTCACCAACAATGCATATCAGCAGAAGATGACAATACTAAAAAGCAGAGAACACATTTAGCCTAACAATGCTTAATAACAATATAATTACCCAGGGTAGTATTTGGCATGTTGCTCCCAAGGATCTTCCTCTGGCTGCCAGTTTTTCAGCCCACCGCCACACCGGAAACATGTCACGCGGTCTGACACACCTAGAGCAAACAGTGACCACTTTAGTGTAACATACCCAACATAGGCTGCACTTAGTTATAGACTTGGACAGTAAGGAACATCTACAACTCCTATGCAAAAGACATAGTAGGCTTCAAAAGTAAAGAACATTTGCAACTTAGCAGGCTTAGATTATAAGAAACATCACACTGCTTAAATAATGCACAGTATGTGGCCTAAGGTGTGTTCTAATTTTTTCAGGTGTGATGCCTCAGCTTTCTACCTGAGCTGTAGAATCCTGCTCTGGCCAGCCTCTCATGGTCCACAGGATGCTGTCTGCCAGCAAAACTTGCCCGCCTTTCCTCATAGGATTCCATTGGAACCTGTGGGCCATCGCTCTCTAGAGGCTGTGTGGATGGGACATTGCCAACATCATGGCCAAGAATGAAGAAACAGTTGGGGAAGTGCCGTGAGTGTTCATTCCACGCTTCATCCCCAGGCTCCCAGCCGGCCAACATGCCCCCGCAGCAAAAGCATTGGACCCGGTCGGCCTCCCCAAGGTAGTACAGCCCAGCCTGGGCCAGTTGCCGTGGGTGGACTGGAGCAGAGGTGGGCCATGACGTGCCAAAGCTCCTGATACGCGCATCCTCCTCACACATGTGGGGCGCAATGGGGTAAGTGGATTCATCCACTACCTCACCAGTGCGAAGGCTGAACTCCATGGCCTCGGCTTCCTCATCATACACGGAGCCATTGGTCAATGGGGCAAAGCCTACATTGCCGGTGCGGTGCACACAGCTGAGGAATTTGCAAGCAGGCGACGCCTGCAGGTGGCGGTTGACAGGCGTGTCAGCGCTGCTCCAGTTCTCCACTGTTTGCTGGCAGCTGAAGCAACGCACGCGGTCCGATTCCCCCGTGAAATAGAAGCCAGCTCTGGCCAAACGCACTGCAGACACCTCCTTAGCACGGGGAAAGTGCCGGAATGAGTTGACACGAGCACTGATGGTGGACCAGTCCACTGCTTCATCTGTCAGCAGATCACCATCATTTCCGGCCATAGTTCAACAGAGTTCAAAGTTTCTATTTTTCAGAAATAGAAGAAATTGCGTCCATTGTTACATAACCACAACCTCAATGAACTATCATTATTATGCATCATGTTTCCTATTTTTGTCTATATCAACACAGAGTTTGACATATAAACAGTAATCTTGCTGTATACGCAGTTCGCGTAGTCCCTTTAAGAGGCTGCCCGAGTCACATGTGTGCCTTGCTTTCTACATGTGCACTGTAGGTGGAGCACAATGCTCATCACATTCCAAGTTTAGCGTCAGTGCAGCGAATGTGGATTGTGTAAACCATCAACAACAAATGAAAAATAGCACTTAGATTTCAGATTAATGTGCGTCAGCTTCGTGTCTTTAGCTATGACTATCGCATCTAATTATTCGTCTTCATGATGTACAAACTGAATGTTAGATTAAAGGTTACATAACTCTTGGAATGCAAGTGATCCTGTTTAAATGGCCCATCCTTAAATTGACGAGGGCGTGAGCGCGTTATCATTTTTGATAGGCTACGTGTTTAAACTGCCCTATCCTTAACATGTGTATGACTATGTTCCCAGTTTACCCTCTTCATCAAAGGCTCTTTTCAGATTTGCTTGACAGCTAATTTTACAATAGATGTAAATATCGTTACAACCGAAAGCATTAAATTTAGGCATTGTAAATTTATCTATTTGAGTTTTACGTACATACAACCGTCCTCCAAATGTAACGTTAACGTTAACTGCTAACAGTCATACCATATCCAAACTTACCCAATAGCAATTATAAACATTTGTCTAGTTTAGTGAAGCCATCGTCTCTCTTTGTGAAACGAATGTGAAACTAGTTTGACACATGGCGGTGGCTCTATGTTTAGCCTAACTATAGCACAAAAGAGTACCTTCGGGATTTTTCACTATAGTTATCGCATTAGCCCAAACATGGTTGCTTATGTTTGAGGTCTTGCAGACAGCGAACTGCGAGGATTTGCCATCATCAAAACCAAAACAAAGTAACTCGGCAACTAAGTATCTTAGCTAGCTAACTGAAATGTGAATGCTTCAGATATTAAATCCTCCGAGGACAAACACCAAAAGATGAATTATTGCCTGCTTCATAATTAGATTTTCTTTAAGGTTTATATAACTTTATAAACATCAAACCAGCATGTCATTTTATATAAACAAAACAGAAAACTACATATACTGTCGGAGAAATGTTTGCAGGGGTTTGTCATTTTGCACTTTGACCGTCTCGTGTCAAACGTTAATCGGCTAGCAAGCTAGCGAGCCAGCGGACTATCTCGAGTAGCATGACAAGTTACTAGAGGGTCGCATCACAATCCTTACCTTAACAGTGTTTCTTGTTACTTAAGCTTGTGAAATACAGCAGCAAACACCAAGACTATTGTAATGACCGATGTTGGATCCACCTTCATTTATGCCAGGGCCACAAGCGACATCTGTTCCTTATACTTTCCGGATGTGACGTTGTGAATGTGGTTGGAGTTCGGTTCTTCTATCTTCACCTGAAAATGCGAAATGACACCTCCACGGGCGTGGGAGAGATACCAGAAAGACCAACATAACATTTCATTTCCCCCCAGTTTTGATTAGTGATATTAACACTATTGACGTAGAGAGGAATAAAATCGCCCTAATCACTACGCCCAATTACTACAATGCATTTTTGCAATGCATCATAATTTCATGCATTTCCTGTATATGAACAGTAAGAAACGAAATTCATCCAGAACTTTTTTTTTGAAGAGCATATGAACAAGCTGTGACAATGGAAATGGACTGCTAAAAAGCCTTATGCCAAGTGGTGCCAGGCCATGCTGAGATGGAGCTGGATGCAGAACCAGGCTGGACCTGGATGTACATCATGTCAGACAGTGTGTGTGCCCTTTGGGTAAGGTGACCAGACCTTTGAAGTGAAAATCAGGGACATTTCCCTGAATTTTCTGAAAATCACTCAAAATTGATTGCTATACTTCTACAGTCATTATCATGAAATAATTATATACATAACTTTTTAGCTTCAAAAATTGTGGACAAAGTCAGGGGGGTTTTGCATTTTACGAGGGACAGACCATCAAAAACGGGGACTGTTCCTGGAAATCGGGGACGTCTGGTTACCCTGCTTTTGGGTGCTTCTCCATTCTAATCAGCGCCCTGTTTCACACTAAGAAAATACTGTGCAAAGAGGTTATGAAAATCAAACATTCTACAAGTTTAATTGTTCCTCTCTATAGTTTAGTTTCCTTGAGGATGCAGTGCTCACATGCCCCTGGCATCCACCCACAGAAACTAAAAAACATTTAGTAAAACCCCTAAAAAATGTTCCATGGGCCAAGTCTGAGTTGTGTTCAAACGCTGATACACCACTGGCAAGTTTCACATCCTTTGCAAAGGGATATGAGACGAGCCCATTGCAGGCTATTTCTGAATCACTAAAAAACCCCAACAAAAAAAACAGGTACCGATTAAGCTTATCCGTTTTACTGATGACCCTTCCAAATATGGTCAGATTGCGCCCCACACACATCTCTCAATGACACCAACTTTTTTCAAAGCTCTGGCCATACTGAACGTGAATTTCAATGTTAACATTGAAAATTCTGGGATGCATTGGGATGTTTTAGCCTCATGAATGTCAATGTCCATTAAAAATCAATTTGTTCCACTGAAATGCATAACAAAACTATGCATAGTTCATAGGATGGAGGAAGTTTGTACATGCCTCATTGCATGTTAAATCGATTCTAGAGGTCACAGGCTTTCAGAAAATATGTAGTTTTTGCTGATTAACCTGTCTACTGTTATATGTACTCTTAGTTCATTATTGATTCAAAAAATCTTTAACATAGGCCTGTATGCGGATAGGTGATGCATTTTGGCCTTATACCCTTTAGGGAAACAGTTTAAACAGCAAAAACTACACTTTCTTAAAGCTTATATCCTCTAGATGTGATTTCACATCAGCTTCACAGTGATGCTACTTTCTAGTCTCTGTGAGACGGTTTGTGAGAAAATCTACTTTATCTACTTTATATCTACTTATATGACATGAATTTACATGACATTACATTTACTTTAGAACTTAGTCAAGCATAGCTCACAAACTTGTTATTCACTACATGACCAACTATACATCAAAATAAATGGTAAAACATACAGAACTGAATAATAGAATGTGTTTATCTTCACGGCAAGCTACTCTCAAATAGTCCCGTTTTGAAATCACAGCAAATGCCTGCATTGTCTATCCAACTTTGGACTGATATTAGACCAGTCATCTGCCATGTGTCTCACACGATGCCTGTCCATTTGTTTTTGTTTTTCCTGAGCATGGTGCTGTGCTTTGACTACCTGTAAGTCACACAGAGAAAACACACACACACACACACACTATAGGTAGCAGGGATGGGGTGGGGCCCCTTTTGAGACTGCAATTTATGCCCAATCTCAACTACATTTGGCCTGTAATGGCCTTCTTTTTAAAACCGGTTTCCTGTGGTCTCCTGGTATCTAACTCCACCCTTCTGGCTACACACACCTAACCAGTCACGCTGTTGTCATGTTTAATAATGTCTCAATAAGATACAGAACTGAATTCAGACAGAGAAGCTACAATAAGTTGTGTAGAATTCAAAGACCTGGGTTAAATCTGAATCTGTGTTATTTTACAACTTTACTTATTCATTTTAGATTATCACTAAATAGCTATTATGGGTGGGCTGTGGCTCAAATAAACCTTAACTTATGTCCTTAGCTTTCAGCACTAACTACATGTTTTGTGGGCTGTCATGTGAGTGTCTGTCCTGGGCCATCATTGTCTGTCCTGGGCAAAAATTGAGTACATATACATATATTGAGTACTGAACCCTGGTCTCTGGATAGAGGAATAATACTACCACTGCTCCACCTCCCACACCAAACTGCTCCCACTCCCACCCTTACCAAAAATCCAAACAGAATTTAAAATACATTTGGCTTGTGTTACCTTAGCTTTTTATGGTCTAACTTTGGATGAATTTTAATTCAGTTCATATTATATTAAACAATATCAAACAACCTTATGTGAGCTAAGGATAATTTCACACCTCCTTAAATATCCTTAAGTATCCTATGACCACCTTGCTCTGATATAAAAATTATTTTCCCAAATAAAGATAAAACAATTTACCTTCCCTAATTTACCAATCAGGACACCCTGTGGCGGCTGTCCTGTTCGCCCGTGCCTAAAACCGCTACTGTCTTCTACCATGTTACTGTATTACAGAGTAGCAGACATTTACTAGCTGTAATGGTCTGTGGTCACCGGAATTACGTAACTTTATTCACTTCCAACTTTTACTGGGGGATCTAGTCACTTCCAGTAGAAACCTTGAATCCATTGAAAGAAACCTTGGGGGTATACTACAAAGCCAGGTTACTGGGTAAACTGGGTAACTTCTGGTGTAATCCCTGATCTAAAAACACGTCACTTCAGAAACAGCTGATGCTCAATGCAGGGTTCTTTTAGAGATCAGTGGTAACTCCCAAAGCTACCCGGGTTAACCAGCAACCTTGCTTAGTAGTACAGGCCCCTTGAGTCCATCTGAATCCTAATATTTGCCTACTACAAAATGCAACTCTATTGTGACACTTATTGTGATGCGAGATTGGATATTGTGTTTATGAAACAAAATCCAATAAGTAGGCCAGTGGGCGTGGAAAGACATGCATTTACGATTGCACCACTTTCTGCAACGCATGTGGAACCGAAAAAACAATAATGGCCCACAGTGCACAGATTTCATTAGAGACATTCGAAAACTTCAAAGCAACGGTTACTACAGAGTGTACCTTGGGGAGACAGAAATTCCTGAATATCTTATAACAGGAGAAGTAACCTCCGCAATATTGAATGATGAGCCAAGAAAGCATACCTGGAGCCTAATTCACGGTGGAGGCATAAGAGGATGGGTCCCTTGGAATTATAAACTATTATTTCATTTAAACACCGGAGTTCTAGATGCATCTGAGGGTATGTTCCAAGAGTTTTGTTCCACGCTAACAGAATGTTACGGAAGATGTGCGATTGTTGTAGATCCACTAACCTGGAGGACGTCTCGTCGTTATTCTTCAAGTTTATGTCGCCAGACTCCGACTTCGCCAGTGGATTTTCTGCCTATGCGCTGTTGCCCTAAAGTGGCTCAAGAACACGGACACGAACTTCTCCAACTTCCTTTTCAATGTGCTCATCTAAACCCATTGAACTCTGCATGGTCAACAATGAAGTGGTTTACTGTGAACAACAGAGGAATATATTCTGAAGCCATCTATGACAAAGATACAGTACAGAAGTACATTTTCTGCACCGAATTAATTGAAGGTTCTTTGAGGAAGATGACCAAAAGGAAATGGGAGGAAGCCATGTACAGAGTGTGGAAAAGTGAAAATTATTACCTGAATAACAAGAATGGGTAATTGCTGTAAACTTAAAACAGATGTGTTCAAAAATGAGCGTTGTGTGTGTGTTTTTTTCTATAACCTATTGCTATTACCATTATTGTACTGGTGTGCCCATTTTAAACTCGTGTTTTTTGAACTACTGTCTCTCTGTCTCCATGTCCATCACATCATGTTAGCACGAGGATCTTGCCAATTGCCTTTGCACACTCGCACAGGCTTGCATTCCTGGGTGCTCACTGTGTTTCTTTTCCCATTCGGAGGAAATGTTGGTTTTCCATGTCAAATTTGTACAAAGCCAGACAGGCTTGACATTTAAGAGTAAGAGTAAGATGTACGCCTACTCAAAGAAAGCTTTTGTATACATATGTAACTTTAAGCATCCTGGGGTTTTAGAACATATAGCCTAGTGTAGGACTATAACATACTCCCAGTATACTGCTGAGAGTTACAGGGCTGAGCCATGGGGTTACCACAGGTTAATAAAAAAAAAAGTTTATAAATAGCCTAACAAAACATTTTACAGAAAAATTATTTGTTTAATAACATTTCAAATTATATGCAATTAGGCTACTTCAAATAATCATCCTGAATAACAAAGATTAGACAAAGATTAGGCATTTTATGTAGGAATTAGGCCTACATAAAATGCACTCTTCGATTAAAAAGAGTTGGATTAAAAAGATTGGCCAGATGTTTAAGTTTAGTAGCCTTTGCAGCTCTGCTACCCTTTCCTCCTCCTGGTTGAGGCTGCATGAGGACCTGGACTTCTCTGGATTAGAGTACCTAAGTAGCTCTCAGTCAGATCACACTCTTTTTGTCCCTCACACACCTCTGCTTTCTGTTAGAGCAAGGAGATACACATCATGAAAACATCTGCAACTATGTCTCACACATGTTGGCTTCCCAACTATGAGGTAAAACCTGGAACTCCATACTAAACCTAATTAATATGGGAGAAACACTGTTTCTCCCTGTACACAGTGTCCCCTGCCAATTCTTTCCCCCCTCCCTCTTCCTCTTGTGTCCTGCTCTGCCATATTGACTCATCATGGTTCTCCAGCTTTGTCCAATTATTGACGCACTACAAATAGTTACAAATATGTGTCATCTGATTCACATGGTAGATTCATTTCTATTCTCCTCATTGTACGACCATCATATGATTGAATGCTTATCCAGAGTCATAACCACCCACTGTTACTGTATTCTTTTAGGATGTGAAGATCAGCGTAAATGACAGTAGTGATTGTTCTCTCACTTCACCAAATGTAACTCTACCCGTCATAAGTTCTGATTCTGATACTTGTAACATATCACCTTATCAAGGTATATATATAACAAATCTCTTCAATAATTAAACTTAGAAGCATTTTTGAACATTCAGCTGCACGTTGGTGCATCTGTCCCCGGCCTGACTCTGATCTTTCCTTCTCTATGACAATTAAGCTTGAGCTTGAGGTTTCCATGGAGTCTTAACAAATACAAGCTAGTATTTAGGGGTACCAGCATATATCCGCAGTACGGATTAAAATTTTAGCCGTGGGGAAACCTGGAGTGGATTAATTCTACACTGATCGCCCTTGTTTTCCTATGGCTCTTTTTCCTCTTGATTCACATTTTCCCTGCAAAAAAATCTGCATGGAGATATTGGCGGTAATATGGTGACCAGCAGACACAGTGAACGGAAATCACCCATACAGTGATGCCATATCTCTTCGTCTCTTTCTCCAGTCTGAAGACAGCATTGATCTCTGCAGTCCTTTGGAGAGGCGCTTCCTCTGCTCTCTCCACCTGATGACCCTGGCTATTAGTGGTCTGGCTGACTCTGATTCTCATTAACTCTCCATCCCTTTTGCCTGTGAAGCCCAGATGTTTTCTGTGTCCTGTATCGAACAGCAGATCCTCTGCCTCCTTGCCTGGTCTTCCCATGAAGGGTTTGAGCTCCTTGGAACAGAGCTGAACCACTGTGGGTCTAACTTGGGCTACCTTGACTTTTTTGTGTCCTTCGTTTGACCGTCATCTGCTGAATGAATTGATGCAGAGCACTGAAAGTATTCTGGTAAAATGCTGGGAGTATTTACAACAGGCAAAATAAGTCAATTAATAGCCTACATGTTTGAGGTCATGTTCATGAAAAAATGCTAGCAAATATGTCCACTAATGTATTTGGGACAAACTAAATATGGCATATAATCTTCATAGCCAGCTCACCTCACCTTTATTTGCATTGAAGGAGACTATGCAGAAATGTTATGCAGGTCTATCTTGCTGGATCTGTATTCCAAATATTCCAAACACTGTCAATATAAATATCTGTCTTCAATAAGCCCATTAAAGATGATGTAACCTCTGGATGTATGTTAATTTCCTCTATTTGTTTCATGCATCCACTCTCCACTCTGTTTCAAATGTTATATTTATGTACATTTTGGTCAAAGCAAGTAAAATGTTTCCATACAAAACACACATATACTTAATCTGAAAATGAACACCCAAAAGCCTTCAGCCAAGCTATATAGTTAACATCAAACAAAAGCTATATAATTATGCAGCACACAAATACTAAATTAATAGTCCGATTTAAGTACACAACGTTCAAAGTGCAAGGTTTTATAGAAAACCTTTTCCAACAAACAAAATTAACATCTGGAACTAACACACTTTGGTGGACATCTGTATGTAGTTCAGGTTGTAGAATTTGGAGCATGTTTTTGCTTGTCTGTTTGCCATTTAATTCATGTGTAGACAGCTGAACTTATAATTGTAAATAGTTACAGACTGCAGCCAGAGTCTTTCCACAAATGAGTAGGATGGTAATCAACCTTCAACAATCCTCTTAAGCAGTGCGCCTAGGCCGCCTTTAGCAACTTGCACAGGGGTCTTCTCCTCCTTATTCTCGATGTAAATGCTGGCTCCATGTTCCACAAGCAGTTTGGCAGCCTCTACTCTTTCTTCATCACAAGCCAAGTGCCTGAAAGTACATGAGGAATGGTCAAACCAAGAAGTTCCAGGCCGCTTAAAAGAGAAAGAAAGTTTAGATCAGGTCAATTCATATTTGTGTGATGTGATACGTACAAGGCAGTGTTCCCTTCAGAATCTTGAATGTTTGTTGAAGCACTCTGTGCCAACAGAAGCTGAATCAGGCGATAGTTTCCTTTAGCTGAGGCTCTGTGTAATGGGGTGGATTCCAGTTTATCTGTGGCATTGGGGTCCGCACCATTTTCCAGCAACAGGCGGGCTATCTATTGAAACATTCAACATAAAAGCAGACACATAATATCTATATATCTATCTATTAATGTGATGATAAATAGGGAAACTTTTTTGACAGCCACAAAAGTGGTTCATTATGTTCTAACTGGTTATGAAAATCTGCTTAGTCTTTCAGAAAACACACGATATCCACGTTCTCCATATAAACATCCTAAGAGCGCACTTAACACATGTATACCCAGCTAAAAGGGACATGTGTCACTCATTTATGTTCATGTCCATATGTCCAACCAGTCTAGAGGGTAAAGCAAACATGCATACTTCAAATCTATTCTTTGATGCAGCATAATGTAGAGGTGTACAGCCATTCTGGTTTACACAGTTCAGTTGAGCACCCTTGCATATCAAGGATCGCACAATTTCTTCTCTGCCAGCTGAGGCAGCAATGTGAAGGGGAGTCCAGCAAGCCTAATGAAACACAAACAAACAAACAAACAAAATCTGACCCAAAGTATATCACCCATAGCATCCAACCTGGTGCTCATTGCTATTTCAAAAAACATCTCCATTTGATTTTTAACGTATACAGGCGTTTTTTTTCCTTGCAAAAATGGGAATATGCGAAAAGTGTCCCTCAAAAGAACTCACATCATCTTTTATATTTACTTCGACACCAAGGTCCAACAGAAATGATACAATGTCTGTGTGGCCAGCCGAACAGGCCCAGTGCAGAGCAGTTCTCTGATCCTAAGAGAGGAAAATAATATTAAACTTAATTCTGCAGGTGAATATAACATTTACGCCACTCAGCAGATCACCAGCTATCTGGACAGACTGCCTTTCTACTGTCGGCACAAAACTAGCTTGTAAGGCTAGGCTGCCTGTAACGCTAGGCTACGCTATTTGTTAACGTTGCTAAACTTTACCTGATCCGTTTTAGTGGCCAATGATTTATCGGAAAGAATGCATTTCTTTAATTCGTCAAACTTTCCAGAATAGGCAAAATTGCAGACTTCTAAGTTAGACACAGAATGCTCCATGACTACGGCTTCAGTTATGTTACCACATCAAGTGAGAGGGGGTTTGTCTGAGCGGGATGACTTGCTGAACCCGGTCGGAAGAGACCTTGGTTGGACCGTAAAGACATATCCGGTGTAAAAAAAATCATAACACGATTTCGTTTTGTGATTGTTTTAATGTCTGTTTTATGTATTATATATATTTATATACAAAATAAATACAATTTGAACTAATAAATTTAAATCACTTAAGTCAATCAGCAAGTGAAGAAACTTTTTCTTGCATGTACTTGTAAAGCGGAACTGTTTGGTAGATTTTGTAAGCTAGCGGAACGCAACGGTGTTGCAAACGAGGTTTGGACTGGGCTGGAGGGTGGTGCGTCTCTGCTTGTGAGTTCCTTACAGTGAATTTTAGATCGTGCGGTGTTTGCTTTATATTATTATATGTGATTATTTTATATAACTGCAATCACACGAGAGAAACTAATTGAATGCGAAAACGTAGTATGTTTCTGTATGTTCTTAGTGATAGCTGCTAGTGGTATAGACTAGCAGACCAACGGAGTTGCTAGCTTGCCTTGTCTAGCTTTTAAAGAATGGTGTCATTTTCCGTCAGCCTGGTAGAGGACGAAAATTAAAAGCTTCATTCCGAAGATTACCTCTTTGTGACTTCAAGGGTTGCAAGTATCTTTTCACATGGCTTCGACAGTTGTAAGTGTTTTATACAATCGTACTCATAAGTCATCGTAACGTTAGCGGAATTGTAATGTTGATGTTACCGTTAACTTACACTGGCTCGCTACGAGGTTGCTCTTGCACTTGCTGAAAGTTAATTTACCCGCCACCAAGCGTTATTTGGAGCTGGCCATTTTGCCAATGACCTCCTTAATGTTAATATTCTTAACTGATTAATCGTGTCTGTACAGGATTTCAGAACCCATGTTGACCAGTCCTGCAGATATTCAGAAGAATTTGTCAACATTTATTATGACTGCATGGATAAGAAGAGGAGGGTATGTCTGATGCTGCTCACATCTTAATTCTGTTTAGCAACACCAGACTCACAATGACTTAAATATATCTTGCCTTGCATGACGCAGCACTTGACAAGGCTCTACTTGGATAAAGCCACCTTGGTTTGGAATGGCAATGCAGTTTCGGGACAAGACGCACTGGGGGATTTCTTTGAATCCCTTCCATCAAGTGAATTCCTAGTTCATACACTCGATTGCCAACCTGTACATGGTGTGTAGTATTAAATGTTTGTAAAGACTCAACCAATCAAATTTTGTTAACAATTAAAAACGGCACATAACCGGAATTTTTTTTCTTTTTAATAGAGCAAGCGACTCAAGGACAGACAACATTGCTTGTTGTTACAGCAGGCTCAGTGAAGTTTGATGGAAACAAACAGCGCTATTTTAATCAGAATTTCTTGCTGACTGCTCAAGCCTCTCCTAACAGTGACCAGCCTGTCTGGAAGATTGCTAGTGACTGTTTTCGGTTTCAGGATTGGGCCAACTGATGTTTTTGTATTGTCAATGATCTGTTTTTGATGGTGTAAATAAAGTTGTTTTTTGGTTACAATATAAAGTCATTTGTTGGTTACATAAAAACAAAGCAACTGTATTACAAAACATTTTATTTATCACAATGTATGTTACATAATGTGACCCACACAATGGAATAAATAACAGCATCATAAAACATTTTAACAAGCAATGTACTTCACTAGAATTACTCATCAACTGAACTGTCAAAAAACAAAACAAAAAAATTCACCAAAAGTTTTAACTCAATCATGGCATTACAACCTGAGAATGAAAAAAAGTATTTTTCAATTTAATGGGCCAATTTCGACAGCAGCTAAATTAGCTGTTAAGTAGCTATAGCTGAGAACACATTTTAGATTTAAAAAGGAATTTTCATTCAGTACTGACACTTCTCTATGCCACTATTAAAATGAGGTGAGCAAATGTGCAGACCTCTGCAGTATTGGTTTTTCAAAATGGCTTCCTTGCATACAAGCATCATCTAATGCTCCATTTTTGTAATGTAATTCCATAAAAAAAACATCCCTCAGCTTATGTATTCCATACTGGTAAAGACTTCTGAGATCCAGCAGATGAGGAAAAACCAAAAAATGCAATCAGGATCTTAAACTCACACAGAATACATTCTGATTGCCAGGTGACATTGGTGAAGCAACACACAGTAGCAGCATACAGTGTATTGCTGCTGACACTGCAGATGACTTGTGGTAAAATGTGCATTGAAGCAAAGCACTTATCTACACCTGAATGTCAAATTCCAAAAGAACAAAATGAAAGAACCAAATCATAGTGCATTTTACCTCCATAATAACACTGAAACAACCTACATTTCAGTATGGCCTTAGACATGTAATGGTACGTAACATTTAGAATAGTTAGGGCCTAATGTTTCATCTTGAACTGAATAAATTAATTTAGACCGAGAAGCTTCCCTTCAACAAAAGGTAACCTGAATCATTTTTGCAAAGTTTTCCCTACAGCTATCTGAGAACCTGCAGCTGACCTGCCCATTCTACACGCCCTGAGTCAGTCAGAAATAAATAAGTCTGATATGTCATTTCACTGCTGAAATGAGAGGAGATAGACATTACCTACCAACAGACTGTACCCAATTACCATGTGCAATTAAAGACTATATTCAAGTTCAAATAAATAACTGCCATAAAGTAAATTCTTCATTATTTATACACGACAAACAATTTACGATTCATTAATATTAGGGGCATACAGGTTTGACAACAAATCCTGTCAAGTACAGACCTAACCCCCACGTTGGTTAAGTGAGCCCCTTTATACATGTCTATCCATTACTTGATGACTGCAAATAAATACACTAACATCTAATAATATAGAGGTCTGTCATGAAGCATTGGATCTCTCTAAAGGCACAGTGACAACACTTTACAGAATTTGCCACTAGGAGGGAGTGTGCAACAGTAAAAAAACAACCATTAACCTGTCTTTCAATAATCTCCCGGTGGGAAGTGGACAAAAATGGTCAAATCATATTGCAAAGAAATGATTGATAAACAATCCTTAAATAAATACTACATAGACTGTAATTACAAAAATGCTTAAAAAGATGTATGGCAGTTTCTTGCTGTTGTGTGGTTAAACTCATATTCAGAGGTGAAGAAGTTTCAGTAAAGCTGCATCATGTCCATTAGGTGCAATGTGTCAGGCCACTGACATTTTACAGTTCCTATAACAACTCCACTGCTAAGCCACTAAGTCATATTTGAATGCTTACAAAAGGCTTCCAACACTGGACGAACAAAAGGAAGTAAACAGACAAAAAAAAAAACAAAAACGTAATACAGGTGTTTAACTTTAACATATGTGTTTGCGTGTTTTCTGTGCTAGCTTTAAGCATCTAACAGTAAGACTGGAAATATTAAACAGATCTGAACTGATACACTAAAGGTGACGGTGGAATGATGAAGACTGGGTTTTGGCTTAAGTGCTGGTCCTACTTCCGCCCGTACATTCGCTCGATGTCATGGAGATAGTGGTTCTTTAGTTCCTTCCTCTTGAGCTTGAAGGCGTCAGTGACTAGCCCTGTCTCAGGAGTCCAAGGCTCTGGGCTTAAGCGGACCTTCACTGGGATTTCAAAGCGCTGGAGTTTTACTGTGGAATAAGACCATGTTTAGCACAGGGCCTAATTCTACAAAATTTGATCAAATTTGTGAACAGTGCTTATCTGGGTCATTCATCACATCAGTCTGGCCAACATCACATCAGTAAGGTCAACTAAAATGAGGTGCATGCAGCAGTTGCTTTGGATAAAAGTGTCTGTATAAACAAAACCTGTTCCATGGCACACCTGATGTGACTGATAAAGCACTAGCACTGACTCCATCTGCCTACAGCACAGTTCTGTGCCTCTAGGGGGCAGTGTAAGGTACATAAGATGGAATCAAGCTTTTTTTGTTGTACTGTTTGAGCAGCTAAAATGCCATGGCATGATGCATTAAAGAATGTTGGAATGAAAAATCATGCAGAGCGCAAACTATTCATACCAACTTATTAAACGGTAGATGTTAACGTTTACTGATCACTGGAGGAAGCAATGGTGCTGTGGCAAAACATGGCAACAAACACGAATAGAAATCAGGCGAGGAAATCAGAAAGGAATATACATCAAAGTCAGAGATTGCACTTGTGAGATTAAAAAGCTCTAAATTCCCCGCAGCTTTGCAATATAGTGACTACAGATTACACATGACATTCTCACACGGACCCTCCACAATGCAAACACTTGTTGAATGAAATGTGAGATTAGAGTTTTTAACGCTACAGTTTCATATGATTCTGTCTTTCTGCAGTTGCACAAAACACGGTTACAAGACTCACATGAGGTGGCGACTTCTTTAATTTCTCTTAAAACTTCCATTTCCATCAAGGGGTGGTGGCAGATGTCCTCCCATGCCACTTTAATGCCTTTTTGCTCAGCCAGAGAGGTTAGTTTCTTCTGGTTGGGCACCACAAAGCTGATCACATAGTTTTGATCACTGGAGGGACAAGAGCAGTGATGAATTAGGATACAGACATGTACGAAAGCAACCACAGCGCTCCACTGTCCGTGGAGTAGGAAATGTCAAAAGCAACTGGGATGATACCTGTTGGCATATGCACAGATATTGTCGATGAGAGAGCAGTTCTTCAAGGCAGACTCCACTTTGCCCAGTGATACGTACTCCCCAGCTTGCAATTTGACAAGGTCCTTTTTACGATCTAGAACAGAATAATTAAAAAAAAAATTAACACAAATAAATGACTGCTTAAAATGTTCTTTCATTTAAATTGATGACAGTTCCCTACCACAACTTTGTTCAAAAGCAGACCAGCACATGAGCGCATGCACACACACACACACACACACACACACACACACACAAATATAAGGCCACCTACCCACAATCTGTAAGCAGCCATCAGGGTGGAACTCTCCAACATCTCCTGTGCAAAACCACCGCTGGCCGTTTTCATCCACAAAAAAGTCGTTGTTGCCGTAATCTTTCCGGTAGTAACCCAAGGTGACATTAGGCCCTCCGATCAGGATCTCTCCGCGGGGGTGCGGTTTGTCTTGGCTTGTATAACCACCTGAAGGAAGGGTTGAGTTGAGGGGACACGTCTTTTAAGATTACATAAACCATTTTTCCATCTTAATGTGACAGGCTGTTAAGGCCCTAAGCCCTGAACCCTCACAGATGTAATTGGCATGAATTAGAAGTTAGTTCATGCTTAATACGTCTTTGAGGGTTCAGGGCATGTGGAGGGGATTCAGCCACTAAGCTGTCAAGCACAAAGTAAAACATCTACATGGGACCTACCTTCAGCCCAGTCCCTCAGTTTAACCTCACAGCAGATGAGAGGGGCTCCCACACGGCCTGTGCTGTAGTCTGCCACTAAACACAACAGTACAGCAACACATCAGTACCACAACAAAGTCTCACCCTCAAGGTAAATACAACCCCTTTCACAGGATGCTTTCTGAAGCCCCACTGAGCCCCACTGTGTAATTAGCCTCTTCATTGGTGTGAGGCATGTTAAAACCTGTCCGACTTTCAAAGTTTTACTATCTGAACAAATTTCTGTCTAAAAGTCTAACTAAAACCCTTAAACACTGACGACAGTGCAGTACATGTAGCTGCACAGTGGGGGCAGCTGGGAGGCGCACTCACCCTCTACGATGGTCCCGGCTCCGCAGGTCTCAGTGAGGCCGTAGCCCTGGACCACGGGGCAGCAGAAGCAGATGTTCATGAAGCGCTGGGTGGCCGAGGACAGAGGCGCCCCTCCCGACAGCATCATGCGTATGTTTCCGCCCAGCAGGGACCGCACCTTCTTAAACAGCCTGTACAATTACGTAAGCTAATCACATTTACTTATTCAACACACTCTATTACTTAATGTACTTAAACAGCAAATGTAAGGTTTATTCTGTACATCTGATTAGAAGGAATGTAACTTCCCTATGTACAAAACATGTTTTTATGCTGTAATCTTGCTTTACCACTTTAGTCCCATATTAGTCAAGTGTAATTGGACTCAGTGGACTTGTCTACAGGAGTGTAGAAATGTTCTTACGCGTTACATAGAGGAGCATCATAGCCCTTCTTGATTTGTTCCAGCTTGTAGTTGTAGGCCATCTTAAAGAGAGTTCTCTGCACATAGTTCATCTCTTGCACCTTGCTCATCACATTGTTATTGATGCGGTCCAAGATTTCCTAGTAAGGCAGAGAAACAATAATGGGCGTCATGCATTTGTTACCTTGTACGGTAAATGCAAGTCAGGGGCAAATCACTTCATTAAGTGTCAAAAAGAACATACCGGAACAGCAGCCATGACGGTGGGCTTCAGCACTGAACAATCTCCTTTACTGCCTTTCTTGATCTTGGTTGACTGTAGGGGGAAGAGGTAGATTTCAGCAAATGGAATGGGGCCAACACACTTTGAGAGTGATTCAAAATTCTGAGGAGTATTTACCTGGTCCGAAAGGGTCTGTGGAGAGGAGTAGCCAATCCTGCAACCGTAAGCCACACACGAAATCTCTGCGGTCATCTCCAGGACATGAGCCAGGGGGAGGTAGGCGATGTACGTGTCCTTGGTCCTAATAGGAAGCACAGCATTACGTTACAGCTTTAGGACTCAGCAGAGGCTGCAGTTACGTAATGTGTTTTTGCGAGTGAATTTTGCTGAAAAGCGGACTCACCCTAGGCCAGGGATTCTTTCACACTGCCCAGTCATGCCTGCAATGAGGTTGCTATGAACGATCACGACTCCCTTGGGTTGCCCGGTGGAGCCACTGGTGTACATGATGACGGCCAGGTCCGTAGGGGTGGGTTTCACGATTTCCTGGCTCACTGACAAAAAAAAAAAAAAAAAGAGCATTAGGATGGAACATAGTTGTCCATCTAGCAAGACTGATAAGTAGCCTCTCTCTGTTGATTGTAAATACATTAAATAAACAAACACATAAATCAATAAATATTTTTTTATAAATTATGATTATAATTTATTATAATTTTATTTATATATATATGTGATGGTGTGGTTGTTGCATTTAAGTGTGTCCAGTCTGATATATTAGACAGATGATGTATAGATAGATTGATACTTTACTGATCCCAAAGGAAATTACAATTATTATGCTATGTATTAGTATTCTCCCTCTCTTGTTCAAGTCTAATTTCATGTCATGCTGTACGCTACACTTAGAGTTCTCCGGCTTGGCTCCCAGCTGTTGCACCGCCTCCATGGTGTGAAGCTGCAGGTCGTCAGGGTATCCTGCCGTGCAGATCTGCTTGTTATCCACACAGATGATGTGCTTGAGTTTATGGATCTGAGGAAGCACATTCTGAGAGACAAGGAGACAAAGAGAGGCATAGTCACAGAGAGCTCAAGTCATCAACTCTGGTGGCCATTTATAAAAACCGGGCCAAAATGGCCTTTTTGTGCTGTTGGCGCCGACGACTTGAACCTCACGGTTGGCACATACCAGATCAAAGTCAATAAGCTGATACTGCTTAGTGTCAATATGGGCTTGTCTGAGGGTAGGGCGAGTGAGTGTAAATATTACTTCACAGACAGAACTCTCACTCACCTTTAGTTTAGTCTCCAGCAGCTCCATGCTCGTCACCAGATGAGTCACCCCACACTCATTCAGGCCAAAGGCCACAGCATCTTCTCCCAGCGTAGCATAGAACGTCACCACTAAAACACAGACATCAGCAAAAAAAGATTTAAAAACAAGAAAAACATGCACTGGCCATGCTAGTTTACTACCTGCTTCAGCCCCATGAGTAACTGAGGCCTTGTCCACATGTAGCTGGGTATCTGATAAAACGAATACATTTTTCTACGATTTGGCCGTCATCCACACATAACCGCTGATGTGAATATATTTAAAACAGTCGTGTGTGGACCCAAGAGTTTTTAGAAAACGGAGGATAGCAAATGTGAGTTTGTAAAAATACCCGCCTACGTGTGTACATGGCCTGAAAATCCATGCGTTTCAATGCCACTGAAAGTACCTTACAGAACTATGTATAGTTCAGTGCATGTTAATTCACATCTAGTGTTTATGGGCTTTTAGGAAACACAGTTTATGCCATTTAATCTTTTTTCCTGTAAGGTTATTGGCCAAACTCACGTATCCACATGTAGGCCTTCACTGAGCATACACCCCATTTGTTTTTTTAACATGCACTGAGACATCATCCAAATCATGGACTATATACATATGCACAGACTGGTAAAGTACTTCAAAGGCATTGAATTGCCACTATAAGCCTAGTATTTAGTAATATGCAACAGCTTGTTGAGGATAGGTCAAGGCTTCACAAAACTTCCCTTTAGTGTTGCATTCGCTATTGCACATGGGAAGTGGTAAAGTCAAAGGAGACAGACAAGGAAGTTGTGACAAGATATCAGCGGTGCTTACAAGGAAAATTGTGTCTGAAGCATGACTGGGCTGTAATCATCCATTCAGCCCGAGTCTCACAGAAGATGGCGATGGTGCTCTTGGGCTGCTGGCCCAGGGCAGCAAGGCCGCTGCCAAAGTGATTCACGATCACTTCCATTTCCTGGTACGTCATCCATTTGTAATTTCCCAGAATGAGCTAAGAGAGGGTACACAGTGTTTTTGTAATATCTAAATGACACAGGGAGATACTGTGTGATTCATATGTGACACTTAGCCTAGATTAAGGAAAGTCACATGAACAAAGTTAGCACCAGCTAAGACTGACTGGGAAAATTCTGGAAGAGGACTAGTCTTCTGTACATATATACGTATGCTTTTGTGACATGCATTATGTGAAGTTGCATGCTTGAGTGCGTTACCTTTTTGAAGACCTTGCCGCTAGGCTGGGTCTCATTCTCCTCGCTGAGCACTTCTCGAGTGCCGAGGCAATGCCTGGGGCCGAAGCGCTCCACCGCGTGATTGAACAGCTTATCCAGCGTGTCTTTCCCAGCAAAGTCCATCTGGGCGAGACTGTCGAAGTGGTCGACCGAACGGTAAGGGCCCTCTGGACGGCCCAAGACGGGCTTGGCCTTGATACGCTTGGCCAGAGCCACCTTCTCCTGGGCCCCGGTGATGAAGTACCAAGGCAGGAACGTGAGCAGGGAGTAGAGCCACACCAGCAGGTGCACGGGCAGGAGAACCACCGTCTGGAGGTCAAGCTTTACACCCATCCTGGAGAGCGGTTGACAGGGAGCGCCGGAGGAAGAGAGGAGTATGATGGTGGTGATGGTGCCTAAAGGGGAGCTGAACTCTCTCCCGAGGGGGACGGAATGACAGCAACAGACACAGTTGCACTGAATGCAAGAGAGTGCTTCTAGGGGCTGAGGTGAATGTCAGATGTCTTTGGCTGCCTGGTAGAAAACATAAAAATGGGAGCAGAAGGAGGGAGAGAAAGAGATAAAAAGAGAGAGAGAGAGGTGAGGGATACTACATTATTTTTACTACACCCATTTCTTTGAAAACATTCCACTCTGGAGTTCACCTTCAGCCTTAAGTTAAAGCCCCCAAAACTGCCTGTTTGCCTGACATCAGAGCAGGCCTAGACTGTCTCTCTTAACTGAAGTCACGTCTGTTTGGGTCACATGGCCAAAGCAGTTCATGAGGAAGTCACAGCCATTTGTTTATGACACATACTAAAAAGCCTTGGGCGTCAAACAAAGACCACCCTCTCCTCCCCATGGACGAACACGACTGCAATCCAGCCCAGTTTGAGAGTTCTTTCAGACTCTGCAGGTGCTGCAGTAAAGGCAACCAGACAGTTTTAACCATTTCAAGTGGGACTTCTTCCTCTTTCACATGTCACATGGCCTTTGTTCAGAATGATAAGTTCATTGTGTCTGAGTTGATACTTGGAGTTGATGCTTGGAGTGTCGTCACCCCCCCCCAAATAGACTGGGCAACATACAAAAGATAGACAGGCTAAGGATCACAAGACGATTTAATTAATCTTTAATTTTCTGGCTTGACCTCAATTATATTAACAAAATAGAAAACTGCGACTTCTATTTCAAACAAAACAAAATTGAGGACATGGAAATGCTGTGGAGTACTAAACGAGTCACTATTTCTTCACTGAAGTGGCACCACCCGCAACCACACCACTGTGATAAAATCTTTCAGGTAATCCTTACTCATTTATGGTTCAGCCCTAATGAAACTTGTGTCTGCAATCTCCCCACTAATTGTGTAAAGTCTTGCATGCTTGATGAAAGAGAAGAGATAACCCACTGAAAATTAAGATAGCACTATCGTAATCAACAGATAGTTGAAGTGTCTGGGCTACTGAGGAATCACTGTGGATCCAGTCAACTACTCAAAAATGTAAGCAATTTATGCTATTAAAATATGTCTTTGCAAGGCTAATATTCATCTGGTCTGGTGAGAATGAGTGTTAAATAAACAAAGGAATGAGCAACCCCACACAAAACTATGGCACATTTACTTGATTTCTGGATTTTCATTAATCCTCATTACATCAGGATGAATAATCTCCATGAAATGAGTACGCTTAGCCCAAACCATGTTAAATTACCGCATTGGCCCGAATATAAGACAATCCTGAATATAAGATGACCCACCTTTTTTTCATTTTTTGGGGAAAAAAAATGTTTTTGTAGACCAAATTTTTACTTATATAGTAAATTATTTTATTTGAAAATGCTGGTGAAAACTCGTTGGAAAACATTTTAAAAGTTAAAAGCAAATTTTTTGATCATTACTATAAATTAAAGCATGAGATCAAGTTAATTAATATGAATAAATCTGTCATATTTAAATTGAACGAACAGCATGCTACCATATGAATGACAATTTTCCATGCAAATGCAAACAATACACTGTAGGACATCAACTAAGCAGAAAACTTAGACTAAGCAGAAAACATAGAGGTCTGCATAGAGGCTACAGCCTTGCGTGTAAAGGGACCTGCCTGCAAGACACTCAAACATAACAGTGATTTGCTTCTCTCATTTCCACCTCACAGTGACTGATTTTCAGCCTTTTCAGCCTTTTTTCCAACGGTAACAGATGTTGAAAAACACTAACGTTTGCTCAGCATTGCCTATCTGTATAAGTGAGTTTTCCTTTTTGATCATAGACTACAACTGAAAATATCCTCAAAGTCTGTGCAGGCGCTGGGCAAGACTCATTCAGTCACACAGTGACAGTCCATTGTGCCGAATCAGAGACCTTTGTTTCCCAGTCATTCCCTTGCTATAAACCCAGTCGTTCTTTTACACCACTCAAGGATATTTTTTTAATTTGTTTAAGACAATCTCTTACCTCTCCAATGTTTTTGCCGTTTTTTATTTCGCTACTTTTGTCTAGTCTACGAATATAAGACAAACACTCTTTTCTCAAAAGTATTTTTAAATACCGTATCCCGAATATGGGACGGGGTCAAAGAACACTTAAGTTCATGTAAACCCAGTCATTCTTTTACACCAACTCAAGGTAATTTTTGAATTTGTTTAAGACAATCTCTTCCTCTCCAATGTATTATATATGTCGTTTTTTTCTCCTACTTTTGTCTAGTCCACGAATATTAGACGAACCCCCGTTTTTCAAAAGTATTTACAGGAGAAAAATATTGTCTTATATTCGGGCTAATACGGTACTCGCACATGTAGTTACTTCAACTAACCAGTAACAGCAAGACTGCACTGGCCCATACATTTTATAGGCTAAAATTAAACTATTTTAAAGAGTTACAACATATCACCCAATTCAACCAACTCAGTAACTAACAACTGAAGAAAGAGCAACCACATACCTTAATATAGTTGATGTTATTTGGTGAAAATGTTGTTTAACTATGCTACGCGAACCGACTTTCAGGAAAGAATGTCTTGTTAATAGACCAAGTAATTAGCAGATGTAGATGACAGCTCTGTGCGGGATGAATAAACATGAATCCAACACACTGACACACTTTGAAACTTGGGTTTTTATGTCTCCACCCCACCCTGAGGTCAATGATAACCTCTGCAGTAATGCATGGACTCAAAGCATCTTCCTCCTGGCTATTGGTCTGTGAAGTGCACAATGCAGGGGTGAGTGAGACAGCCAATGACATGCCGCCTTCACGCTCACCCCACGCCTAGGTGAGGACAGTTCTAATCCAAACACGCACACCACCAGGGATTTGATGACAAGAACTTTAAAGAGAGATCCCATTAAAATGAGCCCACTGCCATCCTAATTGGCAACGAGCATTACCTCAACTCTAAAAAAGCGTACTGAGTTGATCATAATTATAGACAACTATCATATATTTGACTACTATCCGTCACCGTCACTCGTTTGGTA
The DNA here is from genome assembly GCA_027481765.1 of Tenualosa thibaudeaui. Lineage (NCBI taxonomy): Eukaryota > Metazoa > Chordata > Actinopteri > Clupeiformes > Clupeidae > Tenualosa > Tenualosa thibaudeaui. The sequence goes on along the minus strand of JAIFZK010000004.1, from coordinate 17,890,090 downwards.
TTTTACATACGTGTTTCCCAAAAGTTACTAATTTTCGTAATATATCTATCTATATCTATAAATACACACACACAAATGTGTCAGTTTTCTGATGTTATAGTATCTTTTCCTTTTTTTAGGAATGATGTCCTCACGTTTGTTTGTTTTTTTTAATGCTCTGCTATCCACCATCAAGAATGTTAATCTAGGCAGATGCAGGTGCAATTAAATTACGTACGTCTGTGGTATCATTGATGGAAATTAGTCACACGCTTTGTACGTCAAAATGGCATAATGAAATCTTATGTTCAGTGAAACATACAAGTTATCAGGTTAATACGGCTTACATGACGGGCTCCTAAAAAGAATGCCATGCCAACTATCATTCAACAGCGTGGGACGTTAAACGTTACTCATGGGAACACGTTTGGCTATTCTATGGCACATCACAATTCAATTATCAGAGGTTAAGTTACGTCTGAAATTAAACTAGAAGATGATTTCTCAACCTGTACAGATACTATTTAAAAGTTCACGAATAACTGCCGGGTGAAAACAAAGCAATTCGCTAACCAGCGTGCTAACATCAACCGCATCCTCCTTCCCTCCCGCTGATGTTAGCTGGCAAGCTAGCAGTTTAATTCTGCCAAAAAGGGCCATAACCAAATAGGACAAAACCCCTTACATTCACATGAATACAGATTAGCATTGTAATGAGATTGTAGTGTCAAGCTGACAATATACCCGCTAATCTGGTTGGGATAGTTGCAGTCTTACCTTCAGCCCCGCCACACTGAAGTCGGCGTTGTCTGTGCCAACAAAACTGACCGATAGTAACCTCCCTGACTCTCACCACTCAGAGGAAACACGGAAAATTGCGTCATCTGACTCCATATTTTTGAGCCAATAAGCTTCCACAATAATACCGACTTTCACGTGGTTTCCTTGTTAAGACTCTCGAAGCGCTAGCATGTATCTCGGGGTCAGTGGATACATTTCTATTAGTGCATATATTTTCACAGTAAACTACAGAATAACAGAAAAAATGCAGCTCATGATGTACCCGTATTATATGTCACAGCAAACATTTGAGATAGACACGGATGAATATGGTTAGTGTTTAACTGTCGACACATTTTGTTGAATTTTAATTTTAAATTTTACATTTCCAGAGTTTGAGGTTTGTGCTTGGATCACTGCTGGCACAAGCAAGCTTTTCATCGTAAATTATATTTTGTGAATCCCCCTCCAATTTGTTGTGCAAGTGTTCCTCTACCATTGGCTGCCATAAAACCATTCTCAGTTAATATGAGGTGTAAGGTGTTCTTTTCATAAAATGGCTTGTAAATTGCTTTGTAAATATACATTCCTTGGCCTGTATAAAGTGTTAGCTTCTTGTACTCATTGCTTTTCAAACATCTGGTGCTGATTGTTCACATGCTTGTAGTTTCCTTTGCACGTTTTTTTTTTTGCAAGCATTACTGCAAACTTAGTTCCATCACTCGGCTAAACCATCAGGTCTTACTCTGGTGTCATACTGGACACGTACTGTTCGGCAACCGAAGGTCGAGCCCCACTCTGCCTGACCCCATCGAAGTGTCCTTGAGCAAGATACTGAACCCCAAATTGCGTGAAGTGTGTGAATGGGTGAATGTGAGGCATACTCTGTAACGCGCTTTAAGTACTCGTAGGAGTAGAAAAGCGCTATATAAATGCAGTCCATTTACTGTACATATGTCTTTACAAGTGTATACACACACAACAACAAAAAAAAAAACATACCATAAAGCAGCATGCGCTATCATAATGGCAGAAGCCTATACTTATGCCATTGCAGTATTTTTAACAAAATTTGCACATGAAATCTGCATGAATTCATTAAACAAAAACAATGGGATAGCATGTAAAGCCTGTGGTTTACAAGGGCTTGCAAAAGTAAAGGACAGTGTTTGCTATCTTCAGATGGCACATGCTGCACCATGCAATGGTTGTTATTATGTACCACTGTGCAAATCTCACGACAATAATACTACCAACTCTATATGCACATGACTGCATTTTCTTAAACTATTTTTTAAAATTCCAGCACTCTTACTCAAAGTATTTTAAAATTCCTATTACACTTTAGTTACTATTGTTATACAAGTACGGTTTGTAGATATGTTAACTGGTTAATATACAGATATATGTATCGTCTTATTCCTATTGGTTTCCTAAAAACACACAGACACCTTGCTTTTTACAATTCATAACAGCATTTTATTCTTACGGGGTGTTACAGCACCTCTAAACAAATTTAAATTTTGATCTGCAGGTCTGATTAATTAACAACACAAAATATTCATCAAATGTTGACGAATGGGGCACTGTCAAGGTCTAGTGCATGAGGACAAAACTCTACAGGTTCCAGGTTTGGGGCTACTTCTTTCCCTCGACCATGATGATGTGATAGCCAAATTTCGTCTTGACGGGTGGATCTGTGTAAACCGGTTTGTCCATGGTGCTAACCGGTAAAGCAAATGCAGCATCCTGGAAAGGGCCCACCATTGATCCTCTTGTCATCCAGCCCAAGTCACCCTGTTGTATGCAAAATGCAACTGTTTACTGTTTTGCATGATACCTTTACCTCAGAGGGGTATTCCAAAAAGCAGGTTTAGTGGCTTGACTGGGTATGTTAACCCAAAGTATGTGGTAAACCTGGGTATTCAGTTCCAAAATGATCAGGTTAAGTAAGTCACTATGGTAACATACGCTCTGAACATAACCTTAACAAAACCTAATCCCTATCAGGTTATGTTCGGGTATTTCAAATGTATGTTTAAGCAAGGCCGCTACGAATCTTGCTACACAATGGTCTTTCCTTTCCAGGAAGGGTTGCAATACTGATATTGACGCCCAAATCATCCAGCAAGTTATGACATCTTGGCTTTTAACGACAATTTGCAAGGGCCCAACCCTTGTCAGCGGAACTTGTAATATTTTAATATTTAAACCTTATCCATCTTGATAGTTCTACGTTTTACACCCATGAATCCATACACACTTCTCTCCAAACAATGTGCATTGCTCTCTTTTTTGCGACTAGGAGTTTTTGTACAGTGCTGGAGACACTGTCGGTCAGTGGACGGAGTGTGCCCTGCGCTACAGCAGTTCATGCCTTCACTCGTTTTTCTGCCCACAAACCTACGAGGATATCAAAATTACAGATTAGATGGCAACAGATGGCATTTGGGATTCTTAAGGAGAGGTTTCAGTGTTTTCACAGGCTAAGAGTCAGTCCTGAAAGGGCCTGCAAAATAATTTGCCAATTTGCCATATTTCACAACATTGTGTAATGAATCACCTTTAATTGGGGAACTGGTACCCGAGGGACTCATTCACCAGGATGATGTGAGAGATAGTAAAGAGTGCACAATTAAATCCAACACAAGCATTTCAATTTAAATTGTATCTCCCCACTGCATGCTTTATTGTGTTTTATTGAAAAGAAAACACTGCATTATAGATCCAATACCAATTTTTCTATGCATAGCACATCCAACTTAAGTTTTAAATATTTCATCTCCAAATGGTATCTCTGGTTGATAGTTCAGTGTCATCCTATTTTTAAGAACAGCAATACTGATTGTGCGCTTAACCAATAGGCTAACTAATGACCGTACAACATTTTTGCTATTTGGTATTACATTTTTACTCTTCTCTCCTCATAGGCCTCGAAAAAAGAAACGTGCTGCTCCACCCCTGAGAAATGCAGCTCAATCATGATTTTGACTCTCAATAGATGATGTCCTTGTAAATTCACAACTCTAAATTAACCAACACAGGGTTGACTGAGCTAATTCCAAAGCAGAACTTTGGAACCAACTGCTCGGGTTTAGTCATCATGGGTTCAGTCAACCTTAAAGTGTTTGTTAAACCTCCTTTTTAAAATACGCCCCAGGCTGACCACTGAGAACATAAAACAGCTTTTAGCAGCATTATCTGTATTGAAATGTGTTTACATACAACTCATTCATTCAGCTGGTACATAAGGCATGGGACACCAATTTCATCTGATACATTTATGAGCCCAGAGAAGAGCAAATGTTCACAAATGTCACGGCATTGTCACATTCAGGTAAAAAATTGCATACACCATGCACAAGTGTGCCACCTGCTGGAAATGTGAGACACAATGTGAGACACCACTACTCCTTGCACTATGAAACAACAATTAATAATCTACTTGAGCCAAATCAATAACACCCGCCTACTTGTTAATGCAAGTGGATTCAGATTCTCTTAAAATCACTGCTGCTTTTCAAGTCCTAATGAATTCATTTTTGTAGCTTTCCTTGACCCAATGGCGTATTCCAGTGAGGTCAAGGTAAAGTAGACTGAAAGAAGATAAAACAGACTATTTGTCAGGTGCCTTGGATAGACCAGCAAAGACATTAATTATACAAAAATAATTCATTGATCAAAATCAATTGATCAAAAGTATGGCATGAGGTGCTTGTGAATGAAGGTATGTGGTTTTCAAGTAAATTTCAAGTAAAATATCACAAGTCCCCAGATGAGAAAGTTCACATTGGTGGATAATTGAACTACAAAGTGGGAACAATGCTCACATTTTCCCAAATGAGGTGGCATTCATGTGGACTTCTCCCCCATTATTCCCAGATGTCATGAATCCAATATTACAGTTCTCCTACCAGTTCACGTCACTTACCCCTTGTCTGGCTTTGTCTTCACTGTACTGTGTGGCAACTTCACTGAAGCGTACACCAGATTTCAATTTTTCCATAGCCTCCATGCATTTGCCATGTTTTTCACAAAGAATATGACGGACCTGCCAAGGTAAACAATTCAAGAAGGCCCACTACAAAGGGTGTCTTGATGAGCACAACAAACCAACTGACAGAAGGCTATCAGAGCCTAGTTGTGTAATTCATGACTAAGGTAAACAAACAAACAAACAAACAAGCAAAACATGTTCTTAAAGGTGGGTGGGGTAAGTGATCTGTGATCATGTAACAGTTTTTGTCATGTTTAGCAAAATATCTCAATTCGCCACCTCTTCCTTCTCTGGAAACGCAAACTAAGTGGTGGCAGCCCTCAACTGAAAGACATGATGACGGAATCTCCGCTACCTTGACAGCTGTGCCTCCTTTCTGAGCTTTCTCTTTCTTGTCCGAGTCTCCACTGCCAGAGGCGCCACCTCCACCACCCCCTGTATGTGTTCAAACAATTAACTGCATTAGGAGAAACTACTCTGAAATCTGTATTAACATCCCGTCATCAAACCCATCCCACTTCCAACAGATGCTAGAGAAAAACAGGCAGCATTGGACTACATTAACCATCATGGTATCAACAAAACGAGTATCGATTATTAAAATAATCGACAATCAAAATAAGAACTTTGCACTATGCATAGGACGAACAATTCAGGCATATTTTCTTTCAGATGACAAGTTACACTTCACAGACAGGGTTAGCTGTCTAATAGCTAAACATTACAGCAGAAACATTAGCAAAACATTACAGCAGAATTAGCCATTATGCCAGGGATTACTTTTCTTTTTCCTTGCTACTTACCTTTACCGCCCTTACCACCTTTTCCTTTGGGTGGCATTTCCTGAGCAATCTATTTGATCAGTGAAATCAGATTTGCACACAAAATGTAACTGCTTGCTACTCTCATGCACGACTACTGCCCAGCTTCCCCAGGATCCCACGCGGTTACTGCGCAAGTAAAGCGCATTATGGTGAAAACGATGTTGGTCTTACCCATAAAGTGAAGGTCTTACATCTGCTGTCTATGGTTGTCACTCTCTGACAAACCCCATACAATTGTCCAGTCATGTAAGTTGTAAGTTAACAAGGGATAAAGACCTGTGTCGTAAAAAGATAAAAACATTACAGAATCAACGAGTGTTCTGCGCAAATACTAACTAAACTAGTAGCACTAGAACATGCGTTGTGGGAGTAAAAGTTCTTTATCACTTTATGTGAATATAATCAATAACTATTGCAACCATACGATTTATATTATATCATAGTATTATTATGTGAATATTAAGCGAATTACAAAATTATTTGTAAAACGATAAATAAAAGTGCAACAGTGCCGACATCTTCAACCAATCGCGTTTCAGTATACAGGATACATTGTACCGATTGGCTTGTTGGTTGAAGAGCAATATTTGAAAAAATCAGTGTGTGTGTGTGTTTAGTTCGACCGATTTTGTGGATGTTAACAAATACGGAGCTATAGTACTGTTTGACAGCATTTTTCTGAAGTTAACTGGATCGGGGGGTATTTGACAGTCATCCGTTAAATACGACACGGGCTCGGTGTCTCCACCAAATACGTTCGCAAGTGTCTCGGAAACCACGAAAAGCGATAGGTTATATATCCCAAAGTAACTTGGGAGTCATAATCACCGCTCTGGTTACGTTTCTTGTAAGAGTCGCAACCTAGGCTAGTAACGATACACCGCGCTGTAAATACGGTTTCACGAATTAATTTTATTTACACAACTTGACAAGCTGGATTCTCGAAGACGTTCTCTAACAATGAGTTCACAAGTGGGTTCCAGCAAAAAGGATGAAAAAGGCAAAAACATCCAAGTGGTTGTACGATGCAGGTAAGCAAAGCGTTTTAGACTTTTTTTGTTATCTTAGAAATAAACTCGCTGTTAACGTCGGGCTGTAATGTAACTCGTATGTGGTGTTACTGCAGACCATTCAACGCATCAGAGCGCAAGTCGAGCTCGCATGGAGTTGTCGATTGTGACCAAACCAGAAAAGAAGTAACTGTTCGAACTGGAGGTGTTACTGACAAAAGTGCTAGGAAAACCTACACATTTGACATGGTAAAAGTCATAAAGTACGAGTATAGATAAATAATTTCTTCACCTATGATGGATGTCTTACTTACCTGTTCTGTGTTTAGGTGTTTGGACAGCCGTCAAAACAGATTGACGTATACCGAAGTGTGGTGTGTCCAATTTTAGACGAGGTGATAACGGGCTACAATTGCACAATTTTCGCGTAAGTCTGAATGAATGAATAGATAAATAAACATGTATATACAGTCAAATGGGCCCATATCTTCTACACTTGGTAGACCCGCGCACAGGACGTTAAAGCGTCCCATCATGTGTTTCGACCTACTGGTGTCCTAGTTGTCAAATCCAATTTCATGCTGGTGTTTGTTTACTGTACTTGTTGCCCATACAACTGCCTGGAGCGGCGAGGTCGGCTGTCTCAGTAGGCATGTTTGAACTCAATTGTGTCTTTATTCATTCTCAGCTATGGCCAAACAGGGACAGGGAAAACCTTCACGATGGAAGGCGAGAGATCTCCTGATGAGGAGTTCACATGGGAGGAAGTAGGCTAAATTGATTCCAAATTTTGTCTGAGGAAAGTGGTTAATACCTCAACATGAATCTGCTTTGCCCACTCTTAACATCTTTCTCCGGACCCTTTTCTGTTAGGACCCTCTGGCAGGGATTATCCCTCGCACGCTGCACCAGATCTTCGAGAAGCTAACTGCCAGTGGCACAGAATTTTCTGTCAAAGTCTCCTTGCTCGAGATCTACAACGAAGAACTCTTTGACCTGCTGAGTTCCTCGGACATGTCGGAACGCCTTCAGCTTTATGATGATCCTCGAAACAAGGTACTATTCACCTCGCTCTTTTTAATTATTTATGTCCTCTAGTGCAGTTGTGGATACTATATGGGCCCTCCTCTTTTGAGGGTTATTGCCGGTTCCCAATATTTAATGAAAACTTTACTAAATGTTTTTTCACCTTTATATTCTCAGCGAGGTGTCATTGTGAAGGGACTGGAGGAGATCACCGTGCACAATAAGAATGAGGTTTATCAGATTCTGGAGAGGGGTACTTCCAAGAGAAAAACAGCCTGCACTTTAATGAATGCATACTCAAGGTGCAGACTTTAAATGATCATATGTTACTTTCTTTTTAATATAAATAACTTGTATATTGAGGTTAAATAGATAACATCTTTGCATTCTCTGTGTGAGTGGATTTGTTTACAAAGGGTGGTACTGTCAGATTGTAGCAGTTTTCTGACTCATCCATTTTTTTCCAGCCGTTCCCACTCTGTCTTCACGGTCACAATTCATATGAAGGAGATCACACCAGAGGGAGAGGAGCTGGTGAAGATTGGCAAGCTTAACTTGGTAAAAACCATTACCTGACCATAACAATCATTTTCTAGGGAATATGTCAGTTTAGAAGGAGGTACAAAAAATTTAATTGTTGTAAAATTGTTGTGTTTGACTCACAATACCTCTGAAGCCCTGCACTTTCACCTGGAAGGTCATCTGTCCTTGTTTCATTCCTGTAGGTGGACTTGGCGGGCAGCGAGAATGTTGGTCGTTCTGGGGCCGTGGACAAGCGTGCCCGTGAGGCTGGCAACATCAACCAGTCCCTGTTGACGTTGGGCCGTGTGATCACAGCGCTGGTGGAGCGGACGCCACACGTGCCCTACAGGGAGTCCAAGCTCACTCGCATCTTGCAGGACTCATTGGGAGGTCACACCAGGACGTCCATCATTGCCACCGTCTCCCCAGCCTCCATCAACCTTGAGGTTAGAAATCTACTGGATTTGGTTCTTGGTACTGACTGTTTGATAAATTACTAATCTGTCTGTTGTCTTTAGGAAACTTTGAGCACGCTGGACTATGCAAATCGAGCAAAGAGCATCATGAACAAACCTGAAGTCAACCAGAAACTGACCAAGAGGGCTCTAATCAAGGTGGAAATAATAGATGTTGTGCAATATACCAAAACAAAAACCGTGTACTTTGTTCCAAGCTTCAATCTTGTGTTTTTATGTGTTTTAAATGTTCATCAATATATGCTGTCCCTTTTTAAAATAAATTAACTTAATTTTTTATTGCAGGAATATACAGAGGAAATTGAACGGTTGAAACGTGATCTGGCTGCCACCCGTGACAAACATGGAGTTTACCTGTCTCCTGAGAACTTTGAGTATGTGACCTTTACACAATGGCAGTTAATCCTTCACTTTCTCTCCCTGGCTTCTCTGCAATTGCTCATGTGGGCAGGTATCACAAGTATGTGGGCAAACAAGTGAAAATGGCTCTTCTGGTTGTGTTGCAGGGGCCTTAACAGTAAACTGACAGCTCAGGAGGAGCAGATAACCGAGTACACAGAGAGAATTGATGCCATGGAGGAAGAGATAAAGCGAGTAAGCATTTTTCAGATTTAATTACAGCATCCTCTTTTCTACTTGCCTGTCATAAATGGCCTTCTGACACTCTGCTGCCCCCTGCTGCCCTTAAATGACCATACATGTGGCATAATGGTGTGAGTTGTCATATGTTCCTCCAGACTGTTAGTGTTTTTTACACCCTTTATCAGATCACTGAGCTGTTTTCAGACAGCAAACGGCAACTGGAACAGTGCACAGTGGACCTTCAAGAGGCAAGCCAGCAGCTCCAGGAAATGCAGAGAGACCTGCAGCAGGCCAGAGAGGAGCTCAGCCAGGAGCAATTTGTGGCCTTGGAGCTCGCAAGTACAGAGGAGGCCCTGCATACCACTGCTAATCAGGTACAACACACTTCTAATGAAGTTCAATACTGCAAATTTGTATTTGTGCCCTTGAGCAAGGCACTTAACCCTAAGTTGCTCTGCGGGAGACTGCCCCTGAATAAATTCTGAACAAAGTTGATAATTGTAAGTTGCTTTGGATAAAAAGCACCTACTAGATACATACATGTGAATGTAACAATGACCTGATACTTGGTGTTAGCTGTGTTTGCAAACAATGTGGTAGCAAGTTTGAGTCACCTTTCCTTTTGTTCATGCTGCCTGCTAACTCATGTTATTGTGACCTAAAACAATCTGAACACCTTTCATTGTTCTTGTAGCTCCTTGCCACAGCTGAGGTCAGTGTCTGCGATGTGTCTGGTCTCCATGCCAAGCTGGACAGGAAGCGAGAGGTGGAGGAGCACAACTTGTCTGTGCAGCAGGGCTTTACCCAGCGCATCAACGCCTGCTGTGGCCAGATGCAGATGGCTATTCAGGAGAACAATGCCAAACACCTGGCCATGATGGATTACTACAACAACACTGCGTGTAAGTGTGCCATTTCTTGCTATTGTGTTTCAACAAGTTTATTGTTGTGTTTTCCTTGCTTACTGCCTGGTGCCTGGTAAAGGTTTCATCACATCAACAGTTTGTGTGTGCAGCAATAGCAAGTTTGCTAAACCATAAGCCTTTTGCAGAAAAGTGAAGCAAATAAAAAAAAATGTAATTGGAAATAATGTGTTCAAATGTTCCACACAGATGCATTCTCTGCGTATTGAGACTTTCTCTTCACCTCTCTCTCTTTCTTCCTGTAGCCCAGCTTCATGGGATGGTGGATGAGGTCTGCACACAGGCTGCCCAGGACACAGAGGCTCTAGTGGGCAGTGTGAAGAGTGCCGTGGGGGAGAGTGTTGAGCTGTGTGAGGCTCGGATACTGGAGCAAACCGATTTGTGTCAGCAGACCAGAGAGGTTCTGCACAGGGCCTTGGTGGGTGAATTTGTTCAAGCTGTTTAGGGAGCTTGGCCATGTTTGCTAAGACCTACTGAATATTAAGTGTATTTGGGTGTCTTGTAGGATGAGCACCGGCTTCACCTGCAAGAGACACTGATGACACAATCAATGCCTCAACTCAGTGCAATTGTGGAGCGACATGATGTTTTCAAACTGCAGCTACAGGCTTTTCATGAGCTCATTGGGAAGGTTGGTAGATTGCTTTATTATGATGTATTTATTGTTATGTTATTTATTTTTTCTTATGATTTGGACCAATTTCTGGGTTAAATGAGTATATTACAATACTGTACAGTATACGTTTGTCATTTCCTGCTTCTCAGATGGTGTGTTTGAGGAATGACTTGGAGGCCCATTCGAAGGACCAGATTCTGGCGTTTTCCGCCATGAAACAGACTGCTGTGGATGAGATCAACACCCTTCAAGCGGAGCTGGAGAGGATGAAGACAAAAATCAGGCAAAGCTCCAAAAAACACAGCACAGTGAGTGTGGAACTGACATTGGAGCAGCTTAAACACATGCAAAGGCTCGGCTCGGCTGTGATTTAGTTTCTACTTACATTTTTATGTGTGCATAATTTCCTGGCTTGGCCTTTTGACTGCTCACTATTCATCTTTAACGCTGCCCTCCTCTCTCTGCCTAGATGTTGAAGCAGCTGAATGAACAAATAAATTTGCTGGCGTCGGAGATGCAAGAGGACACAGATGGTATCCTGAGCTCAGCAACCGACCTGTGTCACCCTGTGCAAGAGCTCCAGAGCTCACTACTAAAGTGAGTGTCCAACCGCCTAATATATCAATCATCTTGAAACCTATATTAAGGCCTATTACTCTCTCTCTCTCTCTCTCTCTCTCTCTCTCTCTCTCTCTCTCTATATATATATATATATATATATATATATATATATATATATATATATATATATATATACACACACACACACATACATACATATATATACACGTGTATGTGTGGTTTTATATATATGTGTGTGTGTGTTTATTTATAATGCTATAGAGAATGGATCTATTTTGGATAGCATAAGTACAGTATACAAGTGTGCCATTATTAAATTGTACTTACCTAATGCACAGCTATGTTCTAAATTTCACCATGGACTGGTCTGTTTGTTTTGAAAATAGATTGTTATATTGTCTTTTGTTTTCAGATTATTCAGATTGTTTTTTTTTTTTTTTTTGCCCTGTTATCTTCTCTGTCAAATCTTATCATATGCTGGGTACATGTTGGACTCAATCTGGGGAGATTTGACCGTTCTAGAAGTGTGTCACTGATCTCTTGACCTCTCTTGTTCTCATTTACTCTCCCAAAGTAAATGCTCTGAGGCTGAGGGATCAGTGGCAGAAGCACAGGGCCGCCTGGGAGCTGTGACCGAGGAGCTGATCACCAGGACGCAGAAGGCCACTGCTGACTTGACTCAGACCATCGAGAAGTCCCAGAATCACTGCCACTCTGTCCAAACAGCCCTCTCCACCCTAGGTGAAAGCACCATCCAGTGGTGCTCGACGACGAAGGCTGAGGTGGACTCCAAGACCCAGATGCAGATCACCCTCATTCAGGCTAATGTTGGAGCCTTCCAGGCCCTTCAGCAGGTAATCGGATATGAGGAGTGGTTGAATGGATATAGTAACCCTCTCTGGTATCATGAATTAGTTACAAAGGGCCTTCACTGTCTGCAAGACTCTGTTTTGTGGCATTTGGAGAAGACAAGCACTCTGGCGGTCATTTCCAAGGCTTATCATTTCTATAATCCGAATCCCCAATGCGCAAATTCGGTAGTAAAATGAATGCACAAAGAGCAATGGAATTGTGTCTGGAGAGGTCTGTGAAGGGCCCCCATTTGGCCGTATCAAAGGTCATACAGTGAAGTGATACTCCCTTATCTCCCCTGTCTGCTTGAAATGTCTCAGAATGTCAGCTCCCGCGCTGAGGGGCATCTGCTGCAGCTGAGCGAGCGTCTCGTTGGTCTGCGAGCTGACGCGGAAGTGCTCGTGACCGCCGATAAGGAGCAGTCAGCCCAAGATCACCTTGCTCTTCGGCAGCAGACGGAGAGTCTCTCGTCCCAGGTGGCCCACGCTATGGACACTGCCCACAGCTTCCTGCAGGAGCTCAGGCAGGACGTGCCCACTGGTGAGTGATGAGGAAAACCAGATTCTGGCCAAAGCGGCAGTATAGTTTACGTGCTCTGGAATTTTAATCGAAATTGAATGCTCAAATTGGAGACGAGTTTATTCAGTGTCTTGAATTGCCGTGTTTTTGCGGGATTGTCAGGTATGACGCCCAAGAGGAAGGAATACTCGTACCCACGTGAGCTGGTCTGCTCCCGCAGCCGTGGCGAGCTGCTGAAACAGTTCAGAGCGCAGCAGGAGGTAACCCAGTGTGCCCCCTTGGAGGAGGAGGAGGAAGAGGAGGAGAAGCCCATTGACCAGGTGTTACTTAAGAATAGATTGATTGTTCTCTTTATGTACTGGCACCTTTTAAAATCTGTCCATAAAGCTGTGCTTGATGTAGCTAAAAACCCAAGCTTAAAGTGATGTGTTCCTTTCTGTTGGAAGGATTCCTTTGAAGATCAAGAGGAAGTGAGCAGTAGCAGCGACAGTATCATCACTGAGCCCTCATATGGGGATGAAAACATAATGTGCCAAGAAGGCACCAGGGTTCCCTTCTTTAAGGTGTGTAAAGCTGAATCAATATGTCTATATCTAGATGTTGAATGGGCTGTTTGTCATGATGCACTTTCGCGTGCGTGTGCGTGTGCTCTGTCGCCAAGACTATGCTGACTTTTGTGTAAACGACTCCGAACTCACTTTTCGCCTTTTTCTTTTCAAGAAGAAGAAAGGCAACAAAGAGAAGCCTGCCAGCCTATCAAAGCAACCAGAGAACATCTCTGCACCCTCAAAGCCAACGCTACCACTTAGAATCCAAAATTAAGAATTTGCCATATACATTTTTATCTTATAATGTTCTGCTATTTTAATGTTTGTGCTTTTATATGTCGATGTGGCAGCTGTTTCCGTTTCTGTTTGTGCTGATGAATAAAGTCTGTGCTTTTTCTTTTTTGTTAATAAAAGATGTAATATATTACATTACAAAATTATTCAATATCATGACTTGACATTCATTTGGTCTGGTTTGATCAGTGGTGCCTGTGTCCTTAATTAAAACAAATTATTCTACCACAGGATTGTTCCATGTGTCCTCATTATTGCATTTGCTTTGCAAAAACCTTGCAAGAGGATAATGGTTAAAAGAACAGTGATTAGGTTCTGATTCTGTTTATTATACAATATTAATTTCTAAGTAAAATGGATAACTTTGCAGTTACCTCACCTCTTCCTCCAAATATTTTTGCGCATGTTCGTGTGATGGGAGGTTACAAGAAATGTTGGCCAATCAGCAAGCAGTTCACTTGTCCCTGTTGTCATAGTAACAGAAATTAAACAAAACAAACTAGGCCTGGGAGCACCTGTAAGCACTTTTAATACAGCTTTGTGAAAATAACCTGTACAGGCAAGGTGATTTCTTTTCTCAGTCGAAGAAATGAACATGACAAAGTTTTAGCCAAAGAAACCTTATAGCTAACATTAACGACTGCAGCCAGTCTCCAACGTTAATGCTGTTGTTAGGGCAACTAGATTTTTGTTTGTGCCTCGATTATGGAACTGTATGAGAACATACTCTCACTCGGAAGGGGTGCAACAGCTGTTGTGTTTCTAATGAAACATGTCGAAACAGGAAAACTGTGCGCTGTGAAGAGAATAGCTATTGACAGTTCGCATAGAAGTCGGACCAAAGAGGCTGTTCTGCAAGAGGCTGAAATACTTAAGAAACTCAAGCATCCCCACGTTGTCACATGGAGCGAAACAGTTTTCGATTCAATGGACCGGTTTATTTACATTGTAATGGACTACTGCGATGGTGGAACACTGGATGATCAAATCCAAGCGCGCAAACCAAGTGACCATTTCTCAGAGGATAAGGTAATGGAATGGTTTGTCCAGGTCACCATGGCACTTTCTTTTATACACTCTGCAAAAATTCTTCACAGAGACATCAAAACATCTAACGTTCTTTTAACTAAAAAAGGGATTCTTAAGGTAGGGGATTTTGGAATTTCAAAGATGATGACTAATACACTGGACCTGGCTTGTACTTGCGTTGGAACACCCAGGTACTTGAGTCCTGAACTTTGTCAGGATGTCCCATACAGCGCTAAGTCTGACATATGGGCTCTTGGTTGCTTACTTTATGAAATATGTGCTCTCAGACCCCCTTTTGATGCAACAAACCTCTTGAGTTTGTTCTTCAAGATCATCAAAGGTGACTATGAGCCCGTGTCAGAGAGATACTGCGAGGACCTCCATACACTCATCAAGGCCATGTTGAATGAGGTGCCGGAGAGCAGACCCAGTGCCAACATCTTACTGAACACTGCCTACGTTCAAGGGCACTTAGGCCATTTTATCCAGCACAGAGAAACTGAGCTGAATAAGATGTGCACTGACCCCCAAGCCCCACGTAAGCAGGAAGCTGACGGTGAGCATCAGTGTTCTGGGAGGCAGGGCAGCAGAGAAGCCAAGGTGGAGGATGATGAGGAGAACATTGACTCAGCGGCACCAGAGATCTCCACACTAGAGGAGGGAGATGGTCATGGACATGAGAGAGCCACGGATGAAGAGTCCATGGGCTCAGATTACTCTGAGGACTTTGACGATCAGGACAGTGTGTGCTCCAGCGAGGACAGCATTGGCAAGGTTGAATCCCAATCATATGATTCCGCAGTTGAGGATGCCCTCAATGATTCATTTGGTAAGAACAAACACTTTTAGTTTAATAGCACAGGAAAGTATCTGCCGTGAGGGCAAACATATCAACATTTACAGCATGAGGATCTATGTAACTAAAGTAATAACATACACAATCATGTAAGCTACATTTCTGGGTTTCTTGACCTACCTTTGCCGCAGGCACAGCTGGCAACACAGACCTTACTGACTACCCTGATGACTTTGAAGAGGTTGAGGAGGAGGATTTGGTGGATGTAGTCAGTAATGCCAAAGTTGCCATGGAGATATCAGGGGAGAGTGATGACTTGGAAGAGGAGGTGCACCTGAAAGACGCTGGTGGTTTGTCAGTCACCATGAACATCCTCAGAGAGAGGTACATTGGTGAGTGTAATGCTTCCTCTTTAAAAGAAACATTTAAAGGATGACTTGGCATTGTTTGGTTAAGTCTTCAATGAAATCAGCTTTAAACAAAAGGCAAGACAAAATGTCAGAAAGTCACTTTGTGTAGAATAGCACATCAGCTAGAAGTCTATTTCTATTTGATCTATGAATACCTGATAGTCCCTGTCCTATTGTATTTCACTTTCAGAGGATGTTGGGCCTTCACTTTATAAGGAGATCAGTGAACACTTTGTCAATGGGTTTACACCAAAGGACTTGCAGCCACAATTTGAACACATGCTGGGAACAGATCGCCTGGAAACATGTTATCTTATATTTAATATAGACCAAGAGCCAACATGAGACAAATAAGACAACGTACTTCTCACACTCACCCCTTTTACAAAGGTGAAGATTTAAGTCTGTACACAAAGTGAAACATGTAGATAATGATTTTTTATTTTTAATCACTTATTCAATCATGTTGTTGAATATTTATCTCAGATCTAGTGTTACGTATGTTAATTAAGTGTTAATCGTGTAAATAATCTGTCAATTGTATCATGAATATTTTGCAAAGCAATTTCCAGGTATCACCTGTAGGTGTCATCCTATTGCCATTGAATGATATCTTGATGTTTGAATACATGAATACAAAATACAAATCTCTTTGGGTTGTTGTTGTGAAAAGACCATGTTAACTGGCTATGGGTGATGTCAGGATTGCACTGAAATTTCCTTTTGGTGTGCCACTAAACTCTTAATGATATTTAACAACATGGAGAGGATTTGTTGTCATTTGTAGGCACATTGCACATGTGTGCTTTCATTCGTTTAATTAAAATGGCACTGTGTTCCCTGCTCACAGTTGGTCTCTTTCTCTTTCACATGATCTAAAGAGTCTGTCTGCTCCAGTTGAAATGGGATGTGAATCCTTCTCTTGCTGTTTTAATTGATAGCTTACAGCTGCTCAACACACACACGCGCGCACACACACACACACACACGCACACACACACACACACACAACGTATATGTTGTCCCACTACCTTAATGGCTTTACATTCCGTGGGTCCCAACTCCTGTGCACAATGCAGGAATGCTTGCAGTTTGGCTCTTGGGAGAGAGAGGTCAACCTCGTTAATGGCCTTCTGTCCCTCTGAGCTGTCTGGACTTGGCCTTCCAACTATTTAAATCTGCATCGCCAAGAAAAATATCTCAAGACACTATATAGTATCAGCCAGCTGCTGTAGCCAGTCAGGATTGCATTACATTTCGAGTGGAGGCAACGAAAAAAAACCAATGTCAAATTACAGGGAATTTGCAACAGCCGAAGCAAATTATATCACAAGCCAAAGGTACTCTTGCGGTAATAGACTAGAAACACTGAGGCAGAATTTAATTGGCAATCCTCTATATGTTTTACCATCACAGTGCATGTACACCCTTCCTGTGCTGAAGGCACTCTACAACCTGTGCTTCATGCAGCAAGTACTGGACAGGCAGTGACCCAGACATACCAGGCAGACATTTAGATATCCAGAATTACTGCTGGCTTTTGTTAGCATCATAAATTGTTCTAGTTAGTGGATATAGTGTGAGAATAATAATGATTCACTGCTGAGAAATGATAAGGAACGCTTGCTTAAATGCAGACCTATTCATTATGCTTGTGTGTGTGTGAGTGTGTGTGCACATTTGTCTTTCTGCTAAGGCTCAAAACAATGTCTCCCGGGACATTGTGCTTGGTTTTCTGTTTGTTGACATTCATTCTCATGGGAACTGTAACATCCCAGCACAAATGGATGGAACATGCGGTATGCAGTGGAACTTCAAAAATGCAATTTCTTGCGTGCCAATGTCATTCGAATCTTGTGTTTGCATAAATGGACTAACTGAATAGGGCGAAACATGTTGCCTCTAGGACAATGGTTTCATGGAACATATACAAAAATGTGCACTTTATTTGAACCCGAGATGGACTACGTCACCTTGTGGAGTGAGCACATTCAAAAAGCCCCATCAACAAGAGCCAAGAGGAAATTAGAGGACACCAGCATATCTGTTTCTTTTCTGTTTGCATTTTATTGAATGCTCACAAGCCAGTGGAAGGTGTGAGACATCCTGCATTGGCTCAGCATTTCTCATACTTTACTGGTCAATATTTCCATCTCTAGGCCTCCTAATGACTTTCAGAGTTTGTCACTCGCTCCTGTTGGGTTTCGTTGAGGCTGAGGAGGCTCTTGGCTTTGCTTGATGTGATATTGATCGCTCCCAGTATGAGCACCTCACACTTCCACCCTTTTATTTTGACAAGTGGGCTCCCACCGCTCGCACTGAACCAGGAGAAATGTGAGTGGAGAACCCAAACAAAACGCTGGTTCCATGCCGACATTAATGATTTGTGTGTGTGTGTGTGTGTGCGTGCCCTGTTTTCAATGCTTTTTTACTTTGGCTTTTTTGCTTTTGCTTTGCTGAGGGAGTCTGAATGTTCACAGGACTTCCTGAATGAAAGGGAGAGTTGGGGGTTAGCTGAGGTGCTCACCAATTCATAAACTGAAGGGGGAATATTAGAGATTTGAAGAAAGAGATGGAAAATTGCTGCAGGGGCCTCATTTTGTACCTCCCATGAAAGACATCATCATTATGGAGAATAGAGAAAGGTACAGATTAGGATGGACAGGCTGGCGGATGGTGGGCGTGTGGTGGTTCCTGTTGGTGTGAATTATTAATCTGGTAATTCACGGAGAATAAAACTCTAAAGCTCTGAGGAACTTCAGCTCTGACCTTGACCTCTGAGCTAAACAGGACATGAGAGAATAGAATGGAGTAGCAGCGTCTCATATGCATACATACATCAAAGATGTTGCATTAAGAGTGCATTCAAGTGGATTGAATGGAATGTCTGACTGAATGGAATGTCTGTCTACCCCTAAATTGCTGTTGAGGCAAATTCAATTTCACAGATGGAGAAAAGAAATTTTCTCAAACTGACCTTGGAAACCACAAGAAAGGACTCACTGATGACTGATGGAACAGGTTGGGATTGAGCCCTACTTTGTTTTTGACAGCAGAGTGTTACTCAAACATTAAATGTCAGTGCTTTCACCTGAGAGGAAACACATTTTCTGCCATAACTGGCCTCTATGAAGAAAGATAGTTGGGTGGATGTGTGACCACTGTTGTAACTGAGCTGAAGAGAACTATTCATAGACAAGAGAGACATCATTAAACGCAGTATTCAGTTCGAGAGAATTGAAATCATTTCCAAATCACACTTGAAAATGAAGATGATTAATTATAGCTATTCAGAAGATGTCTGGAGGAGAACAAAAATGTCATCATATTCTGATATCTATTTCATCATAATCTGCTGCATACATTTTAACAAACACAGTTTGTAAATTGTAGTTGTTAAATTGTTGATATGCCTGTACTGCATTCCTTCCATAACAGCATAGTACCACTGTTGATTTGCATGGCTTCATTAACAAACAGCATAGTACCACTGTTGATTTGCATGGCTTCATTTCAGCAGAATATTACTAGGATTTTATCAATATCAACACCATTATTGATTGTGCTTATCAGTCCAATTCTTTACCAGTTCCTTACTGTTTAGAAGGTATGCTACACAGGTTTTCAGTATCAGCACATACTGCACAGGCCAATAATACAGCCTATACCACTAAGCATTAGATTCTTGATTCTACTCGGCTCCCGGTTCTCGATTCCCACCCCAACTCAATGTAATATTTTTCTTTTCTTTTTTTTTATCTGTCTAATGCAGCAAACAATATACTTGTGAGGTCATATGAAGTGCAGGCGATATCCCAAGTTCATGTAGAATGCCGCCTGTCCCTTTCATGAGAGCAGCTCATGCTTTTCCTCACAGTTTGCGCCAAAGACAATAACAAAAAGGCCCCGGGCTGTCTTAAATGAGTGCTCTATGCTTTATGTTAGTCCTATAAAATATTGATGTGAGATCTTAACAGCCCCAAGTGCCTATGAAAGGATGAGAGGCTTCAGCTCCATCAAGAACAGTAAGCATTAGCAAAGTGAGGTGGAAGTTGGTGACAGCACTCTGCACTTTAACCCGCTTCAGATGGGGGGCAGCTCGAGGGGCAGGCCAGGTCACCGAGTGCCATCGCCACTCAGCCAGAGAAAGATAATATTTGCATCCCACCCCTTCCCTGAGGCGGTATAGCACCTACCAGCGACGGCCTCAAACCAACAGAGCGCCCATCGGTGACACTGACACATGATTTACAGCCAAGGCAGAGTGAACACATCTCTCTGTGGCATACATCACACTGAGCAGGTCAAGAATATTCAGAGCCTGATCTCTCTTTTTTATTCACTCTCGTACCTCAGACCTCCAGATGTCCAGAGTCCTCACCAAGGAGACAAAAATGCTTTGCTGTTGGTTAAAGGAGAGGGGGAAACGAGATGGCTAGAGAGAGGGAAAGAGAGAGAGGAAGAGGAAGAAGAGAGAAGTCCATGATTCCTGCCTAGTGAAGGTCCAGCTTGCAGAGCTTAATCACAGGTGACGAGGGCAGGATGAATGCAATTATGCGTCGAAATGAGGTGTCATGACATATAATTTCAGTTTATTATCTGACACGAAGGAGACCTTGAGGCGTGTTACACCACTTTTGGCCTCGTCTGTGTTAAGAGTCCTATGTGGAGAGATGGCCCTGATGAAGTATCGATGAGGGCCATTGTTCCTCTTGTACTGATTGCAAACAGCCTTGTAAATTATCCCTGAGTCAACAGCACCTACAGTAAGTGAAGATATATGTGCCCCCTACACACTTCTACAACTCTGGGGTGTACAGCTCTCAAATCTGTTGACCCTGTGGCAATCTTTAACTTTTACACAGAAATCAATTTATATAGGCTGAACATCAGAGCCATACCCTACAGCACCGCCAGAACCATTAAAAAAAACAAAACAAAAAAAAAAGTCCACAAAAAATGGGCAGCTTGATTTTCACAATCCACCCACGAAGCAAAACTGAGATCATTTTAAGCATACATGCCATCAAGGATGCCAGCCGTGCATGAAAAAGGGGAAAAAATCCTCTTTTTGTTTACGATGGTGATGGATTACGTAGGATGCAATGCTCTGGTATTTTCCTCCAGGCAGTTAACACATAGTGGCAGGGATCATTATAGAAGCCTTTTGATTGATTGCAGTTTTTCTTTGTGCTGAAAGATGTCATCCTGACAAAATATGCTACCCTGATAAAAGTGGCTTGTTTATCTTCGTTTGCATCGCGTCACACACGGTGAGTTTAAGAGGATTTTTTTTTTTTTTGCAGTGACCTGCAATTTTCTAATCCAGAGATATGGATATGAATGTTATTATACACAGATCTTAACATTTGGAGATTGTCCTGTGCCTCAAATTTGATTTGATTTAATCTCCTGTTGTCATGATTTTAAATCCCTCACTGATTTCTGTCATGACAGAGTGCCACTCATGCATGCACCCACACACGCAGACAAAAATACACAAACACAGTGCATCCATCATCACCAGCAGTGGTAAGTGTATAAGACACTAAAAACTCTCGAGGGAGCTTGGAGCTGCTCCACTTTGGTAATCTTGGCGATGTATTATGACCTCAGCTGATGTATTATGACCTCAGCAGCATGCGGAATAAGCCTTCTTTGTTCGCTTCATAGCCTTGCAGAGGCTCTCATGAACAGCAGGTTGACATTTGGGGGAGCTGTGGAGAACTCGCAGCACATAAAGGCAGAATTTTTATCCATAAGTCCACTCACTGACACCCTTCCTCTGAGGCAGCATCAGAAGAGGGCTGTCCTGATTTTAATCAAACGAAGGCGGTCTTGAAATTGAGGCGGTAAATCAGGTAGCTGTGATGGCTGTGTGTGTAGAGGAGTGAGTCTGGGGTCCAGGCTGTCTCCATCAGGGCACCATGTATCTTGATCTGGAGTACGGAAGCCCCCCTGGGTCAAATATGATTTTTGGCCCCTATATTATAGTATCCAAGTGTGGATAATGTATAGATGGGAGTTGAGAGAACAGCTTACAAGGGACAGAGGGCTTAGATTGCAGAGTGGATTGGGAGGGGATTGGGATTTGCCCTGGGTGTGTAGTCTTCTGTGTGTGTGTGTGTGTGTGTGTGTGTGTGTGTGTGTGTGAGCGAATGTCAGCACCTGAGAGAAACTCTCTGCTGCTGGTCACTCCTGATCAACCTAAATCTCAGCAGGCTCTCCCTGTTGGTCAGATGGTCAGAGGGATAAAGAGATAAACCAAATGTCATTTGGGTTTTTGATATGGATGTTCTCTAGTATGACCAAGTGCTTTTAGTAAATTTTCACCCCAACAAACAGAGGAGTTGGATAAATAAAAAAAAAACACGGAAATCCCTGAGGGATAAACAGATCTGTGCTAAAAGAAACTCAATAAGTTATCAGTGTTTTACTGAAGCAATCGGGCTACTGTCCAAGATCTGAAGCCACCCTACAACTCAAATACAAAATTGAGTGCAATATTGGACTAAATTGAACACAATGCTTCTGTGTCTGGGTGTATAATAAATATTATATTTTATTTATTCATTTATTGATTGATTGCCTCACATTCTGGTCTTGCTGTATTTGTGAGTTGCTTGCTGAATTGTTGAACAAAAGGTGTTTGTGTGTGTGTGTGTGTGTGTGTATGTGTGTGTGTATTCCTATATACTGTCACGTGGACTTGCATGTGTGTGAAGGGTGTGTGTGCTTGGTCTGTGTGTGTGTGTATAAACATGTGTGCAGCAATCTTGTTATACTTTCTTTGTGCAATGACAAAAAAAATGTTCTGAATTCAGATTCTGAACATTCTCATGTTAGTCAGGGAGGTAACAAAATGGAAGCCACCCTGCACAGAGAATCCTTTTTTCGTGGTTGACAAGGATATTATATCCAGAAAAGGCAGTCCACTCCAAAAGACAAGGTGTTAAAGTTCATTAGAGCCTACTGGGCCCGCCCTCGCCTAAAATAGCCAAGTCTGGTGATGAAAGACATCCTTGTTTCACTGCAACCTTTCCCATTTCTATGCCCTCTGTAGACCTTTTGTTCTTCATTAGAGCAGGCAGGAAAAGAAGGACAAAACACGTTTAGCAAATAACCTTTTACCTCATTATCAGCGTGTCTCTCAGATGTCACCCCTCAACACTATCACCTGATACACTGCGCTGATCTTATAGCTCGTAAGATCGCTGCGGGGGCATTGTGTGTATGTGAATCCTCTCAAATCTTTCTAGATTTGCCCATGTTTTTTTGGAAACTTCCCTACAGACTGTAGGCTGATTTCAGATCAGTGGAGCACAGGCACACATGTACAGTCACCTGTTAATTTGGCAGGGTTAGCAGTGTGCCTGGTGTATAATTAATGTCTGTCTAATCATATCAGCATAAAGTGCTGGGCAAAAGAGGATGACTAGATTGGGCGTTTGGCCCTATTTGAAAGACCCTTGAGTGCTTTCTCACACAGGACGCCGTGGAAACCGGTTGTTTGTTGTCGCTTACAAAATGTGAGCTATTGAGCGTGTTCTTTAAGAGGGCGTGCATGTGGTGAACAGTCAGGAGATGTGGAGAGGAGCCAGCCCCTGGTGGAAATAATGGCTCGCTTGTGTGCACTCCGGCCAAACACAGACACACAGACACACACACACGCACACACGCACAAACACATGCACACACACGCACAAACACACACACACTTTGTGGCGGCTCCTGCAATTGTCAGGCAGAGAACAAAATGATTCATTAAAAAGTCAAGCAAACACTCATTGTGTGACAGGATTTGCTTGCCTGTATTAATTAGACTGTGAGAGGGAGCAGG
The DNA here is from genome assembly GCA_027481765.1 of Tenualosa thibaudeaui. NCBI lineage: Eukaryota > Metazoa > Chordata > Actinopteri > Clupeiformes > Clupeidae > Tenualosa > Tenualosa thibaudeaui. The sequence continues at coordinate 17,866,485 of JAIFZK010000004.1, read as the reverse complement.
TGCAAATGGGAAGTCATAATCTTGAAGTAAAGAGGGACAACACACAACTCTCCAACAGATAATGAAGAGAGTGCCACAGGATAAACCAAACAGAGAGAGAGAGAGACAGACAGACAGAGAGAGAGAGAGAGAGAGAGAGACAGAATCCCAATCCCATTTCCTGCAGGCTCAGAAGGGAAATTATTAACACTGGTCCAGTGTAATATAGTGAGGTGCTCCACTTTGAAATCATTTGTCTCTTGCTTTCTTGTCTCCAGTTGTGTGAGCACTACAACCTTGACCCGTCCTCAGTTCTTATGATACTGCTTTGAATTGTGATTTATCACGTTGTTACTGCACTTGATATATGCATAATTTCATTGATGTTCAATCTGACATGTTAATGACTTTTGGAGCAGCGTACTCTGTTGGAATGTTTTTACAAGGCACATTTTATCTTATGTATACTACCGGGAAAAACAATTATGGAAATTCTTGCAATTGTTTTACATGCATACAGGAGGACATGAATCTTAGTATGTCCATTATCTCCAGGTCAGTGAGCTTGCAATCAGATGTGAAGCATCTTATTCCAGTCCTGCAGATGAACATACAGCTGTTACACCCTCACAAGTATCTATTTTTTTCTCAGCTTCCACAGGGCCCACTAGACTCATCTCTCCTTTTTTTATCGAGTTTAAAGCTCACGTTTGATTTTGACCAAGGAAAAGCAGCAAATGCACATGGCAGAACACGTTCCACAGCTTTCAATGAGTACCATAACCAAAAGCCCTACTGGCTCCTCCTGCAGGGTGATATACACTGCAGACTGGATCAACTCATCAATAAATAAAACTAGCGGTGTGTTGCCAGCCTTATAAAGGAGACATGCAGAGCTGATATATCCAGCAGTGAGGTTTAACAGCATTGTAAACCTGAACCCATTTATGAGCACCCTTTGTAGCCATGTTCCTCTAAGACAATTGAAATTGTAATTTAGGAGGCCATTGTGAAGACACACTGTATTTTCTTTCTTTGTTTTTTCTTTTCTATTCACTAGTTATGACTTCACGCTCTACATTTCATGCATGAGTGCTTTTCTTACACAGTTCTCTATACATCTTTCTCAATCTCTAGTCACCTGAAAATGGCCTCCTCTCAATTGGAACGGAAAACCTAAACCATGTAGATGCTAAAACCAACCACAGGGAGCATTAACTGGGCCACCTCCTCTTTCCTATAATATTTACATCATGCAGTGAGCTGCACTATATATTTTTGCTTCTGCAGCTAAGGCTTTTTTTTAATAATTACTTTGCTGTGAACCTTATCAAGCTCACACAGCCACACAGCCCGCTATGCTCTGCTGAGGCCGAATAAGCTTACAGAGATGTATGACAGCCTGCGCCGAACATGAATCAATTATGAGCATGATTCATGAGGTGTCAGTTGCTAAGGACAATGGCCATTTTGTCAGGTCAGCAGACATCACTGCTCCACAAAAGAGTTTGCGTTCTCTTCTCTTTCATCATCCAGTAGTTTTGGCAGATTTTGTCACATACCATAATGCACCAAGGCACTTCATCTGTTTTTTAAAACAATGACTTCATGTCTTGTTTAAGGTACACAGTAAAAAGATGATAACCACAGGAAACATTCCTCACAGCATGTCCTTTCTTGTTACAAGTCAATGTGATTTAGATGTCACAATTAATTTAGTCATCATGACAGATGTTCAAAAACAAGGACTTTTCATTATTGGTTAAAGGGAGCTTGGAAGAATATGATTTCATCTTAAATAAACAACCAACATCATATTTTTTCCAACTCCAAGAGATCTATGAACTGGTGAAAGGACTCACAAATGAGTCGTTGGAGTTAGCGTGAGAAGCCTCGTGACACTGATCTTATTTGACATCGTCATCTTCCATCAGCATCTCTGAAATCATATCCAGTGATCTCATGGAGAGACTGCCACCCTCCTCACCCCACCCAGCCTGAACAGAGTCACGTGCCAGAGAGCAAGGCCCTTCGTCAAATGTCATCACCCATAATAAGGGAGGACGCAGCACGATGACCCTGCTATCCTCGCCGTCTTTGATGGTCCAAAGCAGCCCATCGGCACATGGAGACCAGGAGACCAGGTGGAGATGAGGAGGATCAATTCTGATGGAGTGGGAGGAGAGGCCACTAAGAGGGATAAACAACGATGTCACAGTCACTTAGGTTAAAGCAAGGAGGCTTTGATTAAAGGAAATGAATGCCTTGTTTGCTTGCATGTCACTTGTGAGAGAAATGGTGCATGTTATATTTTTTGGTGGGATTGCTTATGAGATGGTTTGTTTTGTGTGTGTTTGCGTGAGTGCATGTTTGTGTTTGTGTGTGTGTGTGTGTGTGTGTGTGTGGCGGGGGGGTGCATGTGGGTTGGTAAATGGACAGACAAAAAAAAAAAAACTCAAGACCCCCACTGAGGTATGGCATTTGCACAGAGGCCATGGAGGAATGCCATGTTCAAAACAAGGACTTCCAAATACCACAAACCTCCCTGTAAGGATGTGTCCCACAATCCCTTTCTCAGTTTCATCATTTTGAATGTTGCAGGTGATTAACATCATCCCTGCTTGCTAACATGAATAGGCCCTGAACATACACACAGTAGAGCCCAGTGTGGCACACACTGTGTGTGCCAAGACATTTTTTTCTGCTCGGTGTGGGTCCTGTGTTTTCTGTGCCCGTTTGTAAGTGGGCGCAGGTTGTAACATGATTAGACAGAGTTGTGTGGAGGCCCACGGAGATTTGCAGCACCTATTTTAAAGGACCCCCACTGATTCTGCTGGTGCCTCATAGGACAGCCTCCCATGGATTGCCTCTTGCAGCAAGGACAGCACCACACCTCCTGCTGTGCACTGGTATTAATGGTCCCCCCCCTTCCAACAGGAACCAAAAAAAAGTCGATCAGTGAGTCACGGTTGCAGTCAGAACTTGCAGCATGTTAATGGAGTTAGCTTGCACTGTCTGGCTAACGATGAGGACAAAGCCATCATGGTAGCATGGTAGTGTGCTTAGTGTTTATTTATCTGTGTGTGAAATCCAATTACCGATTAACGCAAACTGCCTTCAACTCTTGATTCTCATTACAGTCAGGCTCTCGTGGAATAACTGCTGGGCTGGCAGTGTGACCACAAATGCCCAGGTGCCTAAAATGATTCCTATGAAATTAAAAAGTCTACGGGCTGTTTTATGGAAAGCAATTTACACAAACTGAGCAGATCAAGGTTGCCTCGGCTCCTTACCAGCATGCCCTGGAACTAATTAAGAAAGCTCTTTTGTCCTGAATAATCTCCCTTTATCCACATGAAAAGGCTCATCTCTGATTACATATCAAAGCCCCAGCCAACGCTAGCTCCTGTAAGGCCGAGGCTTTCAGTCAGCTTCTGGACGGATGTTTATATTTAGGCGCCTGTTTTCCCACAGTGGAAAGGCTCAGAGATCAAAGGCCTCAGGTGCATATTCCCACAGTTTGTTTACAAACATGGTTCCTACACAGCCCAAATAAATAAAAAGGGAACTGGCAACACTTAATCACTACACTCATGCTAACTATAGGGCAGCGTCTCATTCACATACTACATTTCATAACAATTTGATGTGTTACACTTTCACAGGTACTCTAATGTCATATTTCACAGTATCCAGGCAGTCTATAATAAGAACCTGTGCCTGTGTGTAATGTCATATAAACTGTGGAGATTGCTTTATAATAGACCATCTGGTTGTTTATTAGTAGTGTGTGCAAATGGATGGGAGTCATATGGGCTGTACATCTGGACCATCCATCATTAAAAGACAATGAGTCACCCCATGCAGAGATGCTCTCCTATCTTGGTAATGGGATCTGCAGTGCTGCTCAGCTGTTCATCAGATTTGCCCATGTCGCTAAAGGCAAACAGATCCTTCTAGAATGTAACTCTGTAGATCTGGTGAAAACCAACCCGACAACATAGTCCAGGTGCGCTGTAGTTACAGCTCGCTCATGTGGAGCTGAGGTGTGCATGTCACACAGTCGTAGAGTGATGTGCACTTCATCACAGACGAGATGTGTGTCAGGCACAACCACACCCCCGGTGGGTTGCCAGATGCACAAAAGAACCCCCCCCAGAAGCTCCCTCTTTGTCACCGGGCAAGCTGTTTGTCATGCAGCAGTGACACCAAAGGCTTTTATCATACTGTGCAGAAGCTGGAGTGGGCCTCGCCAGACGCCTCACAAGCCATCAGGAGCAGCAGGCAGGAGCCACAGGGAGAGTGGAAGAAGAAGGAAGACCTGCCATCCCCAACACAGGAGCCAGCAATAAGACTTCCTTCTGATACACAGTGTAACTGATAAGGAAATCAACCCAGATAGCAAAATGCTGGCGCTGGCCGCCAGCGGTCCGTTGGTGTTTTTGCTCATCAGTTCTCCGGCAGTCCGATGGAGGATTGCCAATATTTCACCATATATGGCATTTTGCAAATAGCAAAAATACCATACGTGGCTAAAGAGGAATGTGCCGCTCGACCGCTAGAGAACCAAGAAACAAAAAGCCAGCGAATCACTGGGGTTTGCTATCAGGGAAATGGTCAATAATCTAGTCTATAAATGCACTGAGAATATGGTACAACAGCCAAAAATGAAAATGACTTGAATTCTTTATAAATGCATTATATTTTTTCTCCCATACAAGAATTATATTCTGATGAAAAGCATAACATCAAACCCAGTCTCTTTCCTTCGCTAAGAGAACTATTGGCATGCATTAGGCCATACTGAAAACTCCCCCTGGAATGATTTTTATTGGACTTCACATTAAGGAAAAACAGTTTTGCTGATTTGAGATACAGACAGCTTCAAATGCAGGGCACATAAAATGCTTCCACAAAGTGTTCAATACCTTTCCTGTTCAGAACCACATTAAATTAGATTCTGTCTGGCTTTTTCCTTCTCTCTCTCTCTCTCTCTCTCAAAATGCTATCTTACTTTTTTTGTGATTGTGTTGTTGTCTTAGTCACAAACTAGCCAAGGACAGGCTAAGTGAGAGCTTGTGTTCATTGTTTAACAAGCTCATTTGTCTCTTCTCTCCTGGAGAGGACATGTGGGGTGAAGATACAGGGCCAGGTTCTCCGACCGACCCACGTAATTGGCCTCCTTGGTAGAGAGTGTGGGAATGTTCTCCACCAATGTCAGGAACAAAAAAAAAAAAATCTTTTCCTTCTCGAGCACAAATAGAGTGAGCATCTGCTCAGCAGCACTTGGGAGAAAAAAAGATGAGAACCTCTTATTCCTCATCCACTCCTCCCCCTCATATAGGTTTGGAGTGGTACATTCCTCTATCCCTGCACCAGCCGATGCTGTGTGGAGGAGCTGACCCACGGGCTGACTCACCCATGTCCTGAAGTAGGGTGTGTGTGTGTGTATGGGGAAGGGGGGGAATAGAGGGGTTGTCAGCCCTACCGGGAGAGCTGCATGTCTCCAGTGCTGTGTGGGAAGCTAAAGAGGTCGTTGAGGGCAAGTGTTTCTGTTTACTCCCATCAGAGGCACTAGGAGGTGCGACTAAAGAAAGGCAGTACGTTTATTTCCTCCAACTGAGTTTCCCATAGTGAACACACAGGTGTACATGGATGCCTGCAATAAGAACTCCAGAAATGGAGAAATATGGTATCCCTATAGGTTAGGCTCAGGGTTCTCCAAATAGACATTAGATAAACCTCCTACCACCCAGAGAATGACGGCTAATTTACGTTATTGCAGGAGTAGTGTGCTATCTACAGGTCGAAGAGGCGAGCCAGTCACTCTGGCATAGCTGATATCATCTGCAATAAAACATGAAATGAACACACTGGTCTATCTATGTGCCCAGGAGCAAGGACGGCAATTTTTTTCACTTTTTTCCAAGCCATAGGAGTCTGCTGCAGTGCCTTTCAGATGCAGGGCCATCGCTCTCTGACAGTGGACGCCATAAAAGCCCAGAGGCTCTGAGAATCGCCGGGTGGCCCGTTTGATTGATGTCCCTTTTCTGAGATGAATCAGGATGGAGTCCGGGCCCAGGTAATGATCTACTGCCTCCTCAGATCCTCATTTCCCGGGTCTCTCAGTCCCTGTCCATCAGACAGCAGCGGGCACCATGCCCAGCCTTCAGCCTGACACGCCATTACTTTGAGGCGCTCGAGCTGCACCGCTCACTGGCAAAAGGGAAAAAAGGACAGTGGCCATGTTTCTGAAGTTCCCAAGCTCATGTGTTAACAAACTCCAATTCTGCCTGTTCCGCTTACTTCTCATGCCCATTAAAGTTGTGCCACCTGTACGTGAGTAATGACTTTGGAAGAGTGAGACAGGAAGAGAGAGGAAGATTGCTTGGGAGTTCGTGCTCCAGTGAGGGTCGGGGTCGAGTTGACTCGGAGACAGATGGAGTTTCTGGGATGTATGTGTGTGTGTGTGTGTGTGTCACCTGCTGGACGCAGCTGCAGCAGGTGCCGGCAAAGGGCCACTCAGCTGTGGCCTGATTAGAGTTTTCATTGGCTTGTTAGCTTCCAGCAGAGTGTCATCCACCATCAACCCGCATCAACAACAACACACACTGTGTCTCAGGGTGGGTTAGTGCCATGGATGGGAGAGAGGACACCTGAGAGGCACGTGGATCAGATGGCTTCGAAAGCAAAGAAACAACAAAAAGGAAAAGCAAAACCTCACCCCTTTCCCAAACCTCAGCAGATTTGGATTCTTATAGATAAATAGATAGAAAACTAGATAGATGGATGCTGTCATATCCCATAGGAAATTCAGGCATCCTGTAGCATCCATGACATACACAAGACATACACACACACACTACAGAAACTATAAACTCTGTGTGTAAGGCTTATATATCCAGTTATTATGTGAGCGCAGTCCAGGTCCAGACATCAAATAAACTGTACAGTCTGAAGCACACAAGTCCAACTGGCACCTTCCCTTCTGTGTGGTACTGTGGAGCTGAGGGATGATGGCCCGAGGGATGATGGACGGCAGGTTTGAGTGCTAACAAAAATGTCAGCCAGTGTTCTTGAAAAGTGTCCACTTTATTGCGCACATGACCCAGTGCTTGTGACACACACACAAAAAAGACACAGACAAAGTGGTCATTTAGGATGAGATCACCAGTGTGTGTTTGTTCAAATCACTGACACATTAACAGAGATCCTTGAGGCAACAGGTTTAACTTCAGTGTGTTGGGGCTAGATGTACTTTTGAGCACATTTAATTAATTTGTTGTTTTACCCCACATTAGGGGACGGGGTGACAAATGATTTAACGAGCTGCTGAGGAGCCTTTAATTACAACTGCAATTAGAGATGTACTGACGAGGGGGAGGGGGGCTCTTCCTTCTTGCTGTGTGACAGAACAGGCGAATTCTGCGCTTGGCTGCAGGGAAATCTGTCATTTCTCCAACCCTACTCTTCCTTTCAGTGAGTTAGCCCTGATACCAACTGACAGGCTCTCACGCACATCATGCCACACACACACACACACACACACACACACACACACACACACACACACACGCACATAACACGTAAACAATTTCTATGCAGAATGTACCACATCTGTGTGTGTGTTTGCATTTGTGTGTGTGTGTGTACACAAACACTCACAATTGTGCATAAATTGCTTTGGGACAACAAAAAAAGCTGTGAACTGTACTGTACTATACTGTACTGTGTATGTACACACTCTTCTGCCTCGTGAACCCTGATGAATGCTTGCATTCTTTATGTTGCTGTTGTTTTTCACGTGTTTATCCGCTCCCCCTGCGTGACAGTGGCAAAACAACAACAACAATAACAATGATGAAAACAACAAAAATAGCCCCCGAGAAAACTGATGCACAGAGATGGGACAAAGCTGAGAGGCTTCTTTTGGGGTAATTAGCATGAATTTGGGATTGTGCCATTTTAGGCGAGCACCGCTGTAAACATTGTGACTCAAAGAGCTGATAGAGGCACGCACACACACACACACACACACACACAGTCCAACATGTTTACATGCAGTGCAATGAGAGTATCCAAGGCCACTACCCAAATACCTCTCACTTTTATTTTCAGACATCAGCCATCGCTGGTACTAGCAGAATGTGGGGGATTACATTAGACCACGGAGGCAGTGTTTCATTAAGCCAATCATTAACTCGATTCTGACAGCGCCATTTACAGTCAGGCTCTAAATAAGCATCTCTTGCAGGAATCATGGGCTATGCACACGAATGAGATGGAAATGCAATTCCTTGGCTTCCTTCTCTATCAGTATTATTTTTATTTTTTTTAGCACTAGGATTTCTGCACACGAAGCTGTCGATATTTCAATTTTCTGGCTTTACTCTGCCTGGTGAAGTAATTAAAGATTGTCTCTTTTTGAAGAGAAGACGATGTGTGTGTGTGTGTGTGACTGTGAATGCAGGGAGTTTGCGGTGATTTCTGTGCCTTGGTGTGGTGACAGAGATAAGGCCCATTAAAGCAGAAAGGCATAATTACACCATACAGCTCCAAATGGCAGCTACTGTGTTTATGTGTGTGTGTGTGAGAGAGGGAGAGAGAGAGGGAGGGAGGAAGGAAGTTCAGAATGAGGCCTGATGAGATGCTCTCAGTCAGACATTCAAATGCTACATTTACATTTTATTTTCTCTGCACTGATTCATATGAAGAGAAATACATTTTAAAAGGCAGTAAAACTGGAAAAGTGTCAAACAACAAAACAGTTTCATACTTTTTTTTTCTCCTTTAAGCCTGTAATGAACCCGGATGGAGGATCTGCTTCTCTCACAGCATGCTTCCAGCCTGGGGTGAAATACTGATTTTTCCCCTCAGCTTGTTACACGCCCATCTGCTGAACCAGTTTGCCCCAGACCTCACGCTCTCGCACGTCAGCCTGCCCCAGCATCGCACCAGACCAACAGTGACAGACGATGAGAGCGGCCGTTGCCCCCTCCACATGACCGCAGGCAGTGGATGGCCTGCCAGTTGACCACGGCTGCTGCTCTGCCATGCACAGAACAAGGTGCAACGCACACGCTCCCTTACTCCCCTCTGCATGCACTGCACTCTGTCTCAAGGTGCACCGTGGGGAAGTGGATACAGGCAGGGCAAAGGACATCACATCACAAACCACACGCCGCTTGTTTGGGATCAGACTTTTAATTGGACTTCAGCTCACATAAATAACAATAGTTCATATATATATTTCTTGTATATTATACAATTCTTATATAATATATATTTCCCCCTATGATTTACATTCTTTTCCTCTAAAAGTCATCTGTATTGAAACAGAAGCATGAAGCAGATGAGCATGGCTGATTTGATCACCTCTTAAAGCTCTGAAACATCAAAAGAAATGGAATTTGTTCAACTGTTGTTAACCAGAGATGTGTGTTTTTTTTAAAGAACGTTTTAAGTAACGAAAAACTGGGAAATAGAAACCCAAAAAGATAGAGAGAAAAAATAATATATCATTAAGGTCATTTACAAAATGTAAGTAATATTATTTCTGCAGATTTCACAATATGAAGCTCACAGAGAGACATGGTTTTATGAGAACCTGATATGTTGCGACACCAGTGGATCAGAACGCGATACTTTGCTGGGTGTATTTTTACTCTTTTCTAATGAAAGTGCCTTTCAAATGGCAAGGAGCAGATGGAAAAGCGCTGAGCCCGAGTCATATGGTCACGATCGGGTGATATACTGTACATGGACATAAATGGACTGAGCACATCAGTCTAGTTTAGAGATCAACAGTTAACGCACAATGCCAAAGCCATGTCTATCTTGCCCCCCTGCTAAGACCTTGGAAATATCAAAAACTCAAAGTGAGGGACACACCTGCACTCCTTCAGACCACTCAAGGCTCTTGTTCTTTGGAATGTAAATTTCAAGGGTCGGGGGGGCGGGACAGATGGTGCTTCAACTAATATCAACCCTCTAAAAACTAATTTTAACACGCTCAAAAGCTCCATTGCTCTCAATTACAAAAGAGATGCCACATCTGAAGGTCCAACAAAAAGATCTAGTAGTGGATCCTGAGGAACATTTTATCCTGTCAGAGTGGATACCTGCTAACCCCAGCCATGGCTCATCAGGGAGAATGATAGACTGGAAGAGATAGACCAACATCCAGGAGAAGAGCGTAGCCATTGATATGTCGAGGAAAACAACGTAAGCCAGTGGCATCAGTAGTATGTTTCGGCTCCTAAGCCCTATGCGAGCACAATGGCAATGGTGTCCAGAGTAAGTGAAGAAGTACAGCGCCGCACTGCCTCTAACGTCTCAAGTAATTCCCATGTGTTTGCCTTGCTACACACTTTTGTCTTTGCCTGCATTGCTAGTGATTGTCTTCAAAGGATCCTCTTAGCTCAGCCCTGAATATTCCACAGAGGAAGATCGTCAAACACCTACACCAGACTAGGAAGAATATGGAGGAAATAAACACTAAATACTGATGAGAATAATGAAATAATTTGATGAGTTTTCTGCAACTGTGGTGATTCAGTGTAGATCATTTTACTCCCAAAACGTTTGGACAGTTTAGGCAGCTGCCATGGTTAGTTATGCTCATACACTTACATGTGTCTGAATGCATCCAAAAAACACAAGTATGGACTTCTTTGAATGCAAATGGCTCAATACAACAAGTACATCCATGACTCCATGTCATGCTCCGCCTGTCACTCTAACGCAGCAGGTGATGGAGCAGTGCTAAACGGAGGGTGTAGAAAAGGGTCATTCTTTTTCACGGTGCAATAAACCTACTGATAGGGTTGGATGGTTGTCGACTACGTGGGGCCAGTGGGATCATACTTAACTGTATCATGCTTTTCACAAGAAAAGAAAAGTACAAACAGAAGGAGAGCGAACAAACCACAGAGGAAATACATATCATGCCATAACGTCTACAACAAATTGCAAATAATCGGATTGCTTCGTCTTCCCTGAATACAATAAAAACTGTGAGTTACATTTCCATCAGATAGTAAATTCATTACTTCGGTAGAAACATAAAATTTTTTATCCCTTTTTTTATTAATAAGATAAACCTCTTCTATTCTATCTAAAGGAAGAGCAACCCTGCCCAAATTCAATTCATTTGTTTTTTTACACACAGGGGCATTAAAACCAATCTAAAAAAGTGCATCAGGTTTACAACAAAATGGACAAAAAGCAAACCAATTTGTTAGTGACAGATAATTTACAATTGCTTTTCTTCCTCATCATCATCATATCATCTTCATCTTGGTCTTCATCAGAGGTCAACGCATATAACGCAAGTAGTAGTCACATGTCGCAAGTCAAAACGTGTTGACTCTTTCGGCTGTTTTGGAAAACTATCAAACTATAAGTGTTGCAAAAACGAAACGCATCCTTTGAAACTGAGAAGCGCGGGTGACGTTAACCCACCAATGAGAGAGAAGGAGCATTAAAACTAAACGATGAGGATCGAAAAACCAAAAAACATGAGAAGAGAAGGAAGAGAAGGAGGAGGAGGAGGCAGAAAAGAGAACGAGGAGGAAGATTCCGGAAAAGGGGGGGAAGACCTTTTCGCGATGGCCGCCTGGCAGCCTAAGCAGTAGCTCAAGTCCGATCCATTAGCCTCGAGGACAAAGTTCAGTCCATCCAGCGTAAAACCCCGATCTAGCACCTCCTCCCCACACCACAGATCCCTCCCCCAGTCTCCTCTCTCAGTGGCAGCCCTTCATGGTGGACGAGACGTAGGGCGACTCCTGCTGGCGACACAGGCCCTCCTGCTGCTCCGGGCAGTCCACAAAGTCGGGCACCGGCAGGCCCGACAGCAGCATGAGCGATTTGTTCCAGATCATGAAGGTGGGTGCCACGGGCAGCAGGAAAGAGACGTGGAAGGTGTGCAGGTGCTGTGCGTTCATGGCGTCCCAGAAGGACAGTGCATTGCTGTCGTAGTCCAGCAGCACGCCCAGCCGCCGCAGCTGCAGTGAGGCCTCCACCAGCTGCTCCTTACCGTTGTGCCGCACCAGGAAGTTGTTGTTACAGCGTGAGAAGACCCATGAGGACGAGTTCTTGCCGCTCCACTCATTCTTGGGTGCGGACTTGTAGGCGACGCCCAATGCGTACCTGAGGAAAGGGGAGGGGGTGCGTGGGAGGGTGAGATGTTTGCAGGTAGGAACGGAAATAGTTCAAACTCGCATTTGCACAAAAAAACATTTCATGTGCCATGTCTTCCCTTGGCCACTCACCATGTAGAGGCTCCTAGCAGCACCTCCCAGTAGTGGCAGCCGCTGTCGATGAAGACGTTGCCGGCTGCACCGTACGCGCCTGTGCTGCTGAAGCGCTCGGGGGTGTGGCTCTTCTTCAGCGAGCTCTCGTCCTTCTCCATGGTCAAGCAGTCGTTGGACAGGCGCAGCTTTTTGTGAGCCGTCTTGGGGTCCAGCTTGAAAGGCTGGCCTGTGGGCAGAAGATCAGAAGGAAACGGAAGGGGAGATGGGGCGGGGGTGGAGGAGTTGTTAAGTTTAACCAACATCCATAAGTCACTCGGAAACTTCTGGAAATGAGAGCACTTAGTGCATTTGAGTCACCCAGAGCCATAAGACTGCCAACAGACAGGGGATCACTGAGAGTGCTAAGAATTATTCATGTCAGATTGGTTGCAGCCACTCAGTGTGGTCTGCTTTTCATGTCATGAGAGCCACAGCGCCTAGTGTATTTGTGAATTTTAAAGAAGGCCAAGGGTGAAACTGAAGTCATCTATCTGGCTGTGAGTTTGTACATTTTTGAAGCTGGCTCTTGGGTGGAAGCTTTCGCTCCTAATTGGCTGATCATAGGTTGAGAGATGAAGGGTAAAGAAGATGAGAGGAAGACAGGGTGAGAGAGCGAGGGAGGAAAGAGAGAGAGGGGAGAGGGGCGGGGAGAGGAGAGGTGAAGTGAGGATAAAGCTGGGGTGGTAGAGACTTTGAGCTTATGAAGAATCTTCACTCTCCTCAAGGGTGCCACATGAGAGAGGTAGAGGTCATCCCTTATGGACCCCGCAGACCTGGCATTTTATGCTTAGATGCCACACGCATCCCAATGCCCGCGCAGACTTAATGGCGAAACAATGCAAAAACCAGCCCCTCCCCACCGACCCCTTCCTCACAAAGCAAGCCCTAATAATCTGTGCTGTGTGTGAGAGAGAGACAGAGAGAGAGCTTCGCGACTTCAACTGGGCCACAAGGCTCTCGGGCGCCGGGGCCGCTTGAAGCCAATTACATTAGCATGCCGCTTGTCTTTGAACTGCTTATCGCTGCTAGCGCAGACGCTTTCAAACCCTCCCGCTCTTCTGGCTCGGGCATTCCTGGGGACCATGTGGGGAGACAAAAAAAAACAAAACGGGGACAGCGCGTGCGCACACGTGACTGACCGGGGAGACGAAGATCCGAGATGATGCAACGACAATGCGACACACTGTCTCAGCCAACTGCGCTGGTGCGCCCTCTCAGAAGACGGCTCGTTTCTGCATTTTGGCCGCTGACTATCGGAGGCTTGGGCTGAACAGCATGGGCAGTAGCCAGCAGGTCATGGCGAGGACAGTGGGTAATTCAAATGCATTGAGATTGGCAAATTATGATAGGAAACATAATGCATTCCTTCGGCATCCCATAATTCCTTTTCTGATATTTGATTCAGAGTACACCGACAGCATGTATTTAATCAAATTGGCAAACTTGGCCGCTTCTCTCATTCCCAAGACAAATCCACCAAGATCGTGCTCAATAATGAAAAGAATAAAAGTGGGGTATTAAGTCGGGCCAGAGACGTTTTCTTTCATTGTGCATTCTGCTCTTGGACCACGGGGGAATTGCCGGGGGGACGTTAAATGACTTTTGTTCTTCCATGCAGACTCATTTGTAGCACTTGTTAAAACGCCCCTATGTGGTTTTAGCTCATCTCGAAGTACTTGGAGAGCTCGGCGTTGCCATTAATGCTGGGTTTGGTGCCTTTCGAGTAAGTGCCCCCCGAAATAACACAGTCCATCAACTGACGTGAAACAGTGGTGAGGAGGAACAGACTGGCTAGAGGGCATTTCGTCCCAGTGTGAGCTCATTGTCATCCCCTTGTTTTACTGAGATTCTTAACGCTTGGCCAGTCTTCAGTAGCACAGAGACGTGCATTTCTCCACAGTTAGGGAGTTGGGGAGGAATGAGGGTAACTGGCAACAGCAGGGTTATGTAACTCTGAAAACGACTAGGAGACCGAAATAGTTGGGCACGGTTGAGATGTTAAACACCTGGGCCTGGGCAGAGTCATCAACCTGTTTGAGGCTTTTGGATGATGGCGGTGAGTAGACCGACCTGCTGTGGCAGACACAACCAGGATTAAGCTGGCTTGTGAAATATTTACACTGGTAACATTTCACCATCAGCACCTGGCTTTGCCCACTCCCCCAACCCAGGGGAAACGCAGGCGGGCTCTCCCGGAGGGACATGCCTTTGCTGGGCAGACCCACTGGCTCACTCAGGGCTTGTGAACCGCCGACAGCTTGAGTGATGTCTGTGTGTGTGTCGGATGAGTAAATATTATCTCGGATGGGCCGCGTCAACATGTACACAGTGCTTGCCCTTGGGCCTGCATGTCATGCGATACCAAACCTGGCATGTCTGTGTGGTCAGACGTCTGGGGACGGGAAAGTCGGTTGTAACTGGACAGAATTGAGTCCAGCTCCGATGTCATTGGTCTACTCAACAGGAAAAAGTCTCCCGTTGCCCTTGAGTGCCCTTCACTGAAGGTACACTTTATATCACACACAAACACACACGCACACACAGAATATGACCACAGTGTAAACACAGACACACACACATGAAATAAGACAACAGTGAAAACACACACACACACACACACACACAAAATATGAACACACACACACACAGGAAGAGAGAGAGAGAGAGAGAGAGAGAGAGGAGGCAAGAGGGCTAGACACTAGATATGCAATTTTGTGGTTGCTACTGCTCTTCCGCTATCAGAGCTGACTGATGCGTGTGCGCGATAAGAGGGTAATTTTCACTGAGGCTGTCCTGCTGAAAAGTCCCTGTGGTAAGGAGCCGTCTGCTCGACATCACCACTTCCCTCCCCGCTTGCCTATGCTGAGGTCACTGCTTTCCGCGGTCCCCCCTTAGAAAATTCTGCAAAATTTAGGGTGCCATGTTGCACTATCTGCTTCAAAATGATGAGTAAGGGTTGGGTGTTGAGGTAGGAGTGTGTTGTTGAGCAGATAATATTTTGTCCATGCCCCCAGCCTAAGCCTCATGGTCCTAGTGCTAGCCTTCTCAAGGGCATTATCGTTATGAGCGCTGGTAGGGAAACCAAACTTTGATTTCAAGCACACAAGCCTGCAAAGAGCCATTTGATGTCCCCCCCCCCCTTAAGCCCCCTCTGCTGCACCATCCTCTCCCCTCCTCTCCTCTTGCTGTCCTCTGCGTGATCTGAGCTGCTCTTAACAACACTGTCACGCCGGCCCCGGCTGGCATTTGAATGAAGTGATGGTAAATAAAAGAGAATGGGGACACTAGTGGATGGGTCTCTCACTCTCTCTGTATCTCCCTTCAAACATGCGCACACACACACACACACACACACACACACACACACACACACACACGCATCCATATAAGCACACACGCACCCATATAAGCACACACAAACACTGAGGCAAGCACACACACACACGCACACGCACCCATAAAAGCACACACAAACACCTCACACACACCTATCTCTAGTCTCTTCATCAGGCATGAATCATTTATCTCTGCTGCCACCAGGCAGGTTTCACGCCTTCCAGCTCCCATGTGCTTTCCTTCTCTGCTCTCTGAAGTCCTTCAGCGCACACACATACACACACATAGAGCGAGGATGGGAGAGGGGACAGAAAATGGTGGGAGAGCAAGAAGACATGCAAAAGATGAAGCCAAGGCTTTGACAGAGGAAGCTGGAACAGAGGGGAGGTAGGATAAGTGAACACCTTTCTTCTTTCTGTCCTTTTTCTCCTCCTGTTTAGGCCTTAGATATATATATGGTGGACCGCATGGGGACGGCTGTGGCCTACTGGTTAGGGCCTCGGACTAGGAATCAAGGACTTGGAAGCAAGGCACCTAACCCCTCACTGCTCCCTGGGCACCGCAACAGCAGCTCACACACCTCACTGTGTGTGTGTGTTCACTGTGTGCTTCACCTCATTCTGTGTACGTGTGTTCACTGTGTTTCACCTCACTCTGTGTGTGTATGTGTGTGTGTGTGTGTGTTCACTGTGTGCTTCACCTCACTCTGTGTGTGTGTGTGTGTTCACTGTGTGCTTCACCTCACTCTCTGTGTGTGTGTGTGTGTGTTCACTGTGTGTGTGTGTTCACTGTGTGCTGCCTGTGCCACAAACTGATGGATGGACTAGAAGCAGAGACCTAAATTCCCTGACGGGATCAAAGGAGTATACATTAATAT